>CM055117.1:449841705-451041705 GCA_029206835.1 Rana muscosa | reverse complement strand
AAAAGAGTGACCAATGGGCCGTGAAAGAAAGGTAACGTCCCTGTCCATGCCTGCTGGACCATGAGTCAGCGGTAATATGCACCTTACCGCTGACCGCCCTGTCCAGCGAGGCCAAGACATTGCCTTCCACATGCCGGTAGAGAGCCAGAATAGCCTTCCGTGAGAAAAAGTGGCGTTTGGGAACCTGCCACTGAGGAACCGCACATTGCACAAACTCACGGAAGGGGGCCGAGTCTACCAACTGAAAAGGCAGCAGTTGAAGCGCTAGCAATTTAGCCAAGCTAGCATTCAACCGCTGGGCATGTGGATGGCTGGGAGTGAACTTCTTTCGACGGTCCAGCAGCTGGGGCAGGGAAATTTGCCTGCTAGAATCGGACGTCGGTGTACTGCTAGCAGAGTGGCCGCAAGTACTTGGCTGTGACACACCTAATTCTACACCTTCATTCCTCTCAGTGCATGTTTCAGAGAGGACTGAAGTTATAGTGGGGTTGGAGATCCCAGCTGATGCGGTGCAAGGAGAGGTCCGCTTTGTTCTTTGGTGTGGGTCTTTGAGGTAGGCTTGCCAACGAGCTGCATGGCAGGTCAACATATGTCTGGTCAGGCATGTGGTACCCAAGCGGCTGATGTTTTGGCCACGCGATATACGCTTGAGACATATGTTGCAAACAGCAGCTGTGCGATCTGATGCACTAGCCTCAAAAAAGGCCCACACCAAAGAACTTTTTGAATGACGGGCAGAGGCAGCGCCCTGCACAGGCGGAGCTCTGCGGTGTGATTCCGTCGGTGTACTGCCCTTACGCTGGCCACCAAAGGGCATCCTGCCTCGTTGGAGATGTGCCTCCTCCTCATCCTCCTCCTCCTCCTCTCTCCTATTAGGCACCCACGTGGAGTCAGTGACCTCATCATCACCTCCCTCCTCATCACTGGAGCCAATCTGGCAGTATGCTGCAGCTGCTGGAACATGACTGCCAGATTGGTGTCCTTCTTGAGCATCCCCTCTGTCTGCTCTCACGCTACTGCCTTCCTCTAGCTGGGTTTCATCATCAGACCCTTCGAAACGCTGGACATCCTCCTGGAGCATGTACCCAACACTGTGCTCAAACAGTTCGGGGGACTCCTCAGGAGGAGGACATGGTGGGTCTAGGGAAGGAGTGACTGATGATGAGTCTGACATTGATACCAGGGAAGAGGACGCTTTGGCAGCTGCTTTTCCAGTACCCTGAGCCTGGGTGAGAGAGGATGAGGAGGAGGAGGAGGGCTTGGTCATCCACTCTACCAAGTCTTCGGCATGATGTGGCTCAACATGTCCAGCTGCCGAAAAGAAGGACAAGCGTGTCCCATGGCCATGTGCTGATGACAATGCACCGCGTCCACGACCAGCACTGTTGCCCCCAGACACAGAGCCTGCTTGCCCTCTTTTATTGCCTCCTGACTGTCTGCCTCTCCATGTTTGCCTTCCAGACATTCTAATAGATGGCCTGCAGGGAGATGGGAAAAAAGCAATAAGGGCTACCTTCAGGTGTCCTTCTCTGTCCCTTTACTTAAGGATTTCTAAATATGGTTGAGGATGATTGCTTTTGCACAGAATAGCACAACGACAATTTCCCTGACTGTCCAAAAAAACAAGGATTTCAAAGATGGTTGATGAGGAATGCTTTAGCACACTATAGCACAAGGAGAATTCCCTCACTGTCCTTCCCGGTCCCTAGAAACAAGGATTCGCACAGTAAAAGACACTGACACTCTCCCTACTTATAGTTTTCTGTCCCTAGAAAAAATGTTTTTTTAAAGCACACTATAGCACAAGGAGAATTTCACTCACTTTCCTTCTTTGTCCCTAGAAACAAGGATTATCACAGTGAAAGAAACTGACACTCTTCCTTCCTATAGTTTTCTGTCCCTAGTAAAAATGTTTTTTTAAAGCACACTATAGCACAAGGAGAATTCCCTCACTGTCCTTCCCTGTCCCTAGAAACAAGGATTCGCACAGTAAAACACACTGACACTCTCCCTATCTATAGTTTTCTGTCCCTAGAAAAAATGTTTTTTTTAAAGCACACTATAGCACAAGGAGAATTTCACTCACTTTCCTTCTTTGTCCCTAGAAACAAGGATTATCACAGTGAAAGAAACTGACACTCTTCCTTCCTATAGTTTTCTGTCCCTAGAAAAAATGTTTTTTTAAAGCACACTATAGCACAAGGAGAATTCCCTCACTGTCCTTCCCTGTCCCTAGAAACAAGGATTCGCACAGTAAAACACACTGACACTCTCCCTACCTATAGTTTTCTGTCCCTAGAAAAAATGTTTTTTTAAAGCACACTATAGCACAAGGAGAATTCCCTCACTGTCCTTCCCTGTCCCTAGAAACAAGGATTTGCACAGTAAAACACACTGACACTCTCCCTACCTATAGTTTTCTGTCCCTAGAAAAAATGTTTTTTTAAAGCACACTATAGCACAAGGAGAATTTCACTCACTTTCCTTCTTTGTCCCTAGAAACAAGGATTATCACAGTGAAAGAAACTGACACTCTTCCTTCCTATAGTTTTCTGTCCCTAGAAAAAATGTTTTTTTAAAGCACACTATAGCACAAGGAGAATTCCCTCACTGTCCTTCCCTGTCCCTAGAAACAAGGATTTGCACAGTAAAACACACTGACACTCTCCCTACCTATAGTTTTCTGTCCCTAGAAAAAATGTTTTTTTAAAGCACACTATAGCACAAGGAGAATTCCCTCACTGTCCTTCCCTGTCCCTAGAAACAAGGATTCGCAGAGTAAAACACACTGACACTCTCCCTACCTATAGTTTTCTGTCCCTAGAAAAAATGTTTTTTTAAAGCACACTATAGCACAAGGAGAATTTCACTCACTTTCCTTCTTTGTCCCTAGAAACAAGGATTATCACAGTGAAAGAAACTGACACTCTTCCTTCCTATAGTTTTTTGTCCCTAGAAAAAATGTTTTTTTAAAGCACACTATAGCACAAGGAGAATTCCCTCACTGTCCTTCCCTGTCCCTAGAAACAAGGATTCGCACAGTAAAACACACTGACACTCTCCCTACCTATAGTTTTCTGTCCCTAGAAAAAATGTTTTTTTAAAGCACACTATAGCACAAGGAGAATTCCCTCACTGTCCTTCCCTGTCCCTAGAAACAAGGATTCGCACAGTAAAACACACTGACACTCTCCCTACCTATAGTTTTCTGTCCCTAGAAAAAATGTTTTTTTAAAGCACACTATAGCACAAGGAGAATTTCACTCACTTTCCTTCTTTGTCCCTAGAAACAAGGATTATCACAGTGAAAGAAACTGACACTCTTCCTTCCTATAGTTTTCTGTCCCTAGAAAAAATGTTTTTTTAAAGCACACTATAGCACAAGGAGAATTCCCTCACTGTCCTTCCCTGTCCCTAGAAACAAGAATTCGCACAGTAAAACACACTGACACTCTCCCTACCTATAGTTTTCTGTCCCTAGAAAAAATGTTTTTTTAAAGCACACTATAGCACAAGGAGAATTCCCTCACTGTCCTTCCCTGTCCCTAGAAACAAGGATTTGCACAGTAAAACACACTGACACTCTCCCTACCTATAGTTTTCTGTCCCTAGAAAAAATGTTTTTTTAAAGCACACTATAGCACAAGGAGAATTTCACTCACTTTCCTTCTTTGTCCCTAGAAACAAGGATTATCACAGTGAAAGAAACTGACACTCTTCCTTCCTATAGTTTTTTGTCCCTAGAAAAAATGTTTTTTTAAAGCACACTATAGCACAAGGAGAATTCCCTCACTGTCCTTCCCTGTCCCTAGAAACAAGGATTCGCACAGTAAAACACACTGACACTCTCCCTACCTATAGTTTTCTGTCCCTAGAAAAAATGTTTTTTTAAAGCACTCTATAGCACAAGGAGAATTCCCTCACTGTCCTTCCCTGTCCCTAGAAACAAGGATTCGCACAGTAAAACACACTGACACTCTCCCTACCTATAGTTTTCTGTCCCTAGAAAAAATGTTTTTTTTAAAGCACACTATAGCACAAGGAGAATTTCACTCACTTTCCTTCTTTGTCCCTAGAAACAAGGACTATCACAGTGAAAGAAACTGACACTCTTCCTTCCTATAGTTTTCTGTCCCTAGAAAAAATGTTTTTTTAAAGCACACTATAGCACAAGGAGAATTCCCTCACTGTCCTTCCCTGTCCCTAGAAACAAGGATTCGCACAGTAAAACACACTGACACTCTCCCTACCTATAGTTTTCTGTCCCTAGAAAAAATGTTTTTTTAAAGCACACTATAGCACAAGGAGAATTCCCTCACTGTCCTTCCCTGTCCCTAGAAATAAGGATTCGCACAGTAAAACACACTGACACTCTCCCTACCTATAGTTTTCTGTCCCTAGAAAAAATGTTTTTTTAAAGCACACTATAGCACAAGGAGAATTTCCCTCACTTTCCTTCTTTGTCCCTAGAAACAAGGATTATCACAGTGAAAGAAACTGACACTCTTCCTTCCTATAGTTTTCTGTCCCTAGAAAAAATGTTTTTTTAAAGCACACTATAGCACAAGGAGAATTCCCTCACTGTCCTTCCCTGTCCCTAGAAACAAGGATTCGCACAGTAAAACACACTGACACTCTCCCTACCTATAGTTTTCTGTCCCTAGAAAAAATGTTTTTTTAAAGCACACTATAGCACAAGGAGAATTCCCTCACTGTCCTTCCCTGTCCCTAGAAACAAGGATTCGCACAGTAAAACACACTGACACTCTCCCTACCTATAGTTTTCTGTCCCTAGAAAAAATGTTTTTTTAAAGCACACTATAGCACAAGGAGAATTTCACTCACTTTCCTTCTTTGTCCCTAGAAACAAGGATTATCACAGTGAAAGAAACTGACACTCTTCCTTCCTATAGTTTTCTGTCCCTAGAAAAAATGTTTTTTTAAAGCACACTATAGCACAAGGAGAATTCCCTCACTGTCCTTCCCTGTCCCTAGAAACAAGGATTCGCACAGTATAACACACTGACACTCTCCCTACCTATAGTTTTCTGTTCCTAGAAAAAATGTTTTTTTAAAGCACACTATAGCACAAGGAGAATTCCCTCACTGTCCTTCCCTGTCCCTAGAAACAAGGATTCGCACAGTAAAACACACTGACACTCTCCCTACCTATAGTTTTCTGTCCCTAGAAAAAATGTTTTTTTAAAGCACACTATAGCACAAGAAGAATTTCACTCACTTTCCTTCTTTGTCCCTAGAAACAAGGATTATCACAGTGAAAGAAACTGACACTCTTCCTTCCTATAGTTTTCTGTCCCTAGAAAAAATGTTTTTTTAAAGCACACTATAGCACAAGGAGAATTCCCTCACTGTCCTTCCCTGTCCCTAGAAACAAGGATTCGCACAGTAAAACACACTGACACTCTCCCTACCTATAGTTTTCTGTCCCTAGAAAAAATGTTTTTTTAAAGCACACTATAGCACAAGGAGAATTTCACTCACTTTCCTTCTTTGTCCCTAGAAACAAGGATTATCACAGTGAAAGAAACTGACACTCTTCCTTCCTATAGTTTTCTGTCCCTAGAAAAAATGTTTTTTTAAAGCACACTATAGCACAAGGAGAATTCCCTCACTGTCCTTCCCTGTCCCTAGAAACAAGGATTTGCACAGTAAAACACACTGACACTCTCCCTACCTATAGTTTTCTGTCCCTAGAAAACATGTTTTTTTAAAGCACACTATAGCACAAGGAGAATTCCCTCACTGTCCTTCCCTGTCCCTAGAAATAAGGATTCGCACAGTAAAACACACTGACACTCTCCCTACCTATAGTTTTCTGTCCCTAGAAAAAATGTTTTTTTAAAGCACACTATAGCACAAGGAGAATTTCACTCACTTTCCTTCTTTGTCCCTAGAAACAAGGATTATCACAGTGAAAGAAACTGACACTCTTCCTTCCTATAGTTTTCTGTCCCTAGAAAAAATGTTTTTTTAAAGCACACTATAGCACAAGGAGAATTCCCTCACTGTCCTTCCCTGTCCCTAGAAACAAGGATTCGCACAGTAAAACACACTGACACTCTCCCTACCTATAGTTTTCTGTCCCTAGAAAAAATGTTTTTTTAAAGCACACTATAGCACAAGGAGAATTTCACTCACTTTCCTTCTTTGTCCCTAGAAACAAGGATTATCACAGTGAAAGAAACTGACACTCTTCCTTCCTATAGTTTTCTGTCCCTAGAAAAAATGTTTTTTTAAAGCACACTATAGCACAAGGAGAATTCCCTCACTGTCCTTCCCTGTCCCTAGAAACAAGGATTCGCACAGTAAAACACACTGACACTCTCCCTACCTATAGTTTTCTGTCCCTAGAAAAAATGTTTTTTTAAAGCACACTATAGCACAAGGAGAATTCCCTCACTGTCCTTCCCTGTCCCTAGAAATAAGGATTCGCACAGTAAAACACACTGACACTCTCCCTACCTATAGTTTTCTGTCCCTAGAAAAAATGTTTTTTTAAAGCACACTATAGCACAAGGAGAATTTCCCTCACTTTCCTTCTTTGTCCCTAGAAACAAGGATTATCACAGTGAAAGAAACTGACACTCTTCCTTCCTATAGTTTTCTGTCCCTAGAAAAAATGTTTTTTTAAAGCACACTATAGCACAAGGAGAATTCCCTCACTGTCCTTCCCTGTCCCTAGAAACAAGGATTCGCACAGTAAAACACACTGACACTCTCCCTACCTATAGTTTTCTGTCCCTAGAAAAAATGTTTTTTTAAAGCACACTATAGCACAAGGAGAATTCCCTCACTGTCCTTCCCTGTCCCTAGAAACAAGGATTCGCACAGTAAAACACACTGACACTCTCCCTACCTATAGTTTTCTGTCCCTAGAAAAAATGTTTTTTTAAAGCACACTATAGCACAAGGAGAATTTCACTCACTTTCCTTCTTTGTCCCTAGAAACAAGGATTATCACAGTGAAAGAAACTGACACTCTTCCTTCCTATAGTTTTCTGTCCCTAGAAAAAATGTTTTTTTAAAGCACACTATAGCACAAGGAGAATTCCCTCACTGTCCTTCCCTGTCCCTAGAAACAAGGATTCGCACAGTAAAACACACTGACACTCTCCCTACCTATAGTTTTCTGTCCCTAGAAAAAATGTTTTTTTAAAGCACACTATAGCACAAGGAGAATTTCACTCACTTTCCTTCTTTGTCCCTAGAAACAAGGATTATCACAGTGAAAGAAACTGACACTCTTCCTTCCTATAGTTTTCTGTCCCTAGAAAAAATGTTTTTTTAAAGCACACTATAGCACAAGGAGAATTCCCTCACTGTCCTTCCCTGTCCCTAGAAACAAGGATTCGCACAGTAAAACACACTGACACTCTCCCTACCTATAGTTTTCTGTCCCTAGAAAAAAAATTTTTTAAAGCACACTATAGCACAAGGAGAATTCCCTCACTGTCCTTCCCTGTCCCTAGAAACAAGGATTCGCACAGTAAAACACACTGACACTCTCCCTACCTATAGTTTTCTGTCCCTAGAAAAAATGTTTTTTTAAAGCACACTATAGCACAAGGAGAATTTCACTCACTTTCCTTCTTTGTCCCTAGAAACAAGGATTATCACAGTGAAAGAAACTGACACTCTTCCTTCCTATAGTTTTCTGTCCCTAGAAAAAATGTTTTTTTAAAGCACACTATAGCACAAGGAGAATTCCCTCACTGTCCTTCCCTGTCCCTAGAAACAAGGATTCGCACAGTAAAAGACACTGACACTCTCCCTACCTATAGTTTTCTGTCCCTAGAAAAAATGTTTTTTTAAAGCACACTATAGCACAAGGAGAATTCCCTCACTGTCCTTCCCTGTCCCTAGAAATAAGGATTCGCACAGTAAAACACACTGACACTCTCCCTACCTATAGTTTTCTGTCCCTAGAAAAAATGTTTTTTTAAAGCACACTATAGCACAAGGAGAATTTCCCTCACTTTCCTTCTTTGTCCCTAGAAACAAGGATTATCACAGTGAAAGAAACTGACACTCTTCCTTCCTATAGTTTTCTGTCCCTAGAAAAAATGTTTTTTTAAAGCACACTATAGCACAAGGAGAATTCCCTCACTGTCCTTCCCTGTCCCTAGAAACAAGGATTCGCACAGTAAAACACACTGACACTCTCCCTACCTATAGTTTTCTGTCCCTAGAAAAAATGTTTTTTTAAAGCACACTATAGCACAAGGAGAATTCCCTCACTGTCCTTCCCTGTCCCTAGAAACAAGGATTCACACAGTAAAACACACTGACACTCTCCCTACCTATAGTTTTCTGTCCCTAGAAAAAATGTTTTTTTAAAGCACACTATAGCACAAGGAGAATTTCACTCACTTTCCTTCTTTGTCCCTAGAAACAAGGATTATCACAGTGAAAGAAACTGACACTCTTCCTTCCTATAGTTTTCTGTCCCTAGAAAAAATGTTTTTTTAAAGCACACTATAGCACAAGGAGAATTCCCTCACTGTCCTTCCCTGTCCCTAGAAACAAGGATTCGCACAGTAAAACACACTGACACTCTCCCTACCTATAGTTTTCTGTCCCTAGAAAAAATGTTTTTTTAAAGCACACTATAGCACAAGGAGAATTTCACTCACTTTCCTTCTTTGTCCCTAGAAACAAGGATTATCACAGTGAAAGAAACTGACACTCTTCCTTCCTATAGTTTTCTGTCCCTAGAAAAAATGTTTTTTTAAAGCACACTATAGCACAAGGAGAATTCCCTCACTGTCCTTCCCTGTCCCTAGAAACAAGGATTCGCACAGTAAAACACACTGACACTCTCCCTACCTATAGTTTTCTGTCCCTAGAAATTTTTTTTTTTAAAGCACACTATAGCACAAGGAGAATTCCCTCACTGTCCTTCCCTGTCCCTAGAAACAAGGATTCGCACAGTAAAACACACTGACACTCTCCCTACCTATAGTTTTCTGTCCCTAGAAAAAATGTTTTTTTAAAGCACACTATAGCACAAGGAGAATTTCACTCACTTTCCTTCTTTGTCCCTAGAAACAAGGATTATCACAGTGAAAGAAACTGACACTCTTCCTTCCTATAGTTTTCTGTCCCTAGAAAAAATGTTTTTTTAAAGCACACTATAGCACAAGGAGAATTCCCTCACTGTCCTTCCCTGTCCCTAGAAACAAGGATTCGCACAGTAAAAGACACTGACACTCTCCCTACCTATAGTTTTCTGTCCCTAGAAAAAATGTTTTTTTAAAGCACACTATAGCACAAGGAGAATTTCACTCACTTTCCTTCTTTGTCACTAGAAACAAGGATTATCACAGTGAAAGAAACTGACACTCTTCCTTCCTATAGTTTTCTGTCCCTAGAAAAAATGTTTTTTTAAAGCACACTATAGCACAAGGAGAATTCCCTCACTGTCCTTCCCTGTCCCTAGAAACAAGGATTTGCACAGTAAAACACACTGACACTCTCCCTACCTATAGTTTTCTGTCCCTAGAAAAAATGTTTTTTTTAAAGCACACTATAGCACAAGGAGAATTTCACTCACTTTCCTTCTTTGTCACTAGAAACAAGGATTATCACAGTGAAAGAAACTGACACTCTTCCTTCCTATAGTTTTCTGTCCCTAGAAAAAATGTTTTTTTAAAGCACACTATAGCACAAGGAGAATTCCCTCACTGTCCTTCCCTGTCCCTAGAAACAAGGATTCGCACAGTAAAACACACTGACACTCTCCCTACCTATAGTTTTCTGTCCCTAGAAAAAATGTTTTTTTAAAGCACACTATAGCACAAGGAGAATTCCCTCACTGTCCTTCCCTGTCCCTAGAAATAAGGATTCACACAGTAAAACACACTGACACTCTCCCTACCTATAGTTTTCTGTTCCTAGAAAAAATTTTTTTTAAAGCACACTATAGCACAAGGAGAATTCCCTCACTGTCCTTCCCTGTCCCTAGAAACAAGGATTCGCACAGTAAAACACACTGACACTCTCCCTACCTATAGTTTTCTGTCCCTAGAAAAAATGTTTTTTTAAAGCACACTATAGCACAAGGAGAATTCCCTCACTGTCCTTCCCTGTCCCTAGAAACAAGGATTCGCACAGTAAAACACACTGACACTCTCCCTACCTATAGTTTTCTGTCCCTAGAAAAAATGTTTTTTTTAAAGCACACTATAGCACAAGGAGAATTTCACTCACGTTCCTTCTTTGTCCCTAGAAACAAGGATTATCACAGTGAAAGAAACTGACACTCTTCCTTCCTATAGTTTTCTGTCCCTAGAAAAAATGTTTTTTTAAAGCACACTATAGCACAAGGAGAATTCCCTCACTGTCCTTCCCTGTCCCTAGAAACAAGGATTCGCACAGTAAAACACACTGACACTCTCCCTACCTATAGTTTTCTGTCCCTAGAAAAAATGTTTTTTTAAAGCACACTATAGCACAAGGAGAATTCCCTCACTGTCCTTCCCTGTCCCTAGAAACAAGGATTCGCACAGTAAAACACACTGACACTCTCCCTACCTATAGTTTTCTGTCCCTAGAAAAAATGTTTTTTTAAAGCACACTATAGCACAAGGAGAAGTTCACTCACTTTCCTTCTTTGTCCCTAGAAACAAGGATTATCACTGTGAAAGAAACTGACACTCTTCCTTCCTATAGTTTTCTGTCCCTAGAAAAAATGTTTTTTTAAAGCACACTATAGCACAAGGAGAATTCCCTCACTGTCCTTCCCTGTCCCTAGAAACAAGGATTCGCACAGTAAAAGACACTGACACTCTCCCTACCTATAGTTTTCTGTCCCTAGAAAAAATGTTTTTTTAAAGCACACTATAGCACAAGGAGAATTTCACTCACTTTCCTTCTTTGTCACTAGAAACAAGGATTATCACAGTGAAAGAAACTGACACTCTTCCTTCCTATAGTTTTCTGTCCCTAGCAAAAATGTTTTTTTAAAGCACACTATAGCACAAGGAGAATTCCCTCACTGTCCTTCCCTGTCCCTAGAAACAAGGATTCGCACAGTAAAACACACTGACACTCTCCCTACCTATAGTTTTCTGTCCCTAGAAAAAATGTTTTTTTAAAGCACACTATAGCACAAGGAGAATTCCCTCACTGTCCTTCCCTGTCCCTAGAAACAAGGATTTGCACAGTAAAACACACTGACACTCTCCCTACCTATAGTTTTCTGTCCCTAGAAAAAATGTTTTTTTAAAGCACACTATAGCACAAGGAGAATTCCCTCACTGTCCTTCCCTGTCCCTAGAAACAAGGATTCGCACAGTAAAACACACTGACACTCTCCCTACCTATAGTTTTCTGTCCCTAGAAAAAATGTTTTTTTAAAGCACACTATAGCACAAGGAGAATTTCACTCACTTTCCTTCTTTGTCCCTAGAAACAAGGATTATCACAGTGAAAGAAACTGACACTCTTCCTTCCTATAGTTTTCTGTCCCTAGAAAAAATGTTTTTTTAAAGCACACTATAGCACAAGGAGAATTCCCTCACTGTCCTTCCCTGTCCCTAGAAACAAGGATTCGCACAGTAAAACACACTGACACTCTCCCTACCTATAGTTTTCTGTCCCTAGAAAAAATGTTTTTTTAAAGCACACTATAGCACAAGGAGAATTCCCTCACTGTCCTTCCCTGTCCCTAGAAACAAGGATTCGCACAGTAAAACACACTGACACTCTCCCTACCTATAGTTTTCTGTCCCTAGAAAAAATGTTTTTTTAAAGCACACTATAGCACAAGGAGAATTCCCTCACTGTCCTTCCCTGTCCCTAGAAACAAGGATTCGCACAGTAAAACACACTGACACTCTCCCTACTTATAGTTTTCTGTCCCTAGAAAAAATGTTTTTTTAAAGCACACTATAGCACAAGGAGAATTTCCCTCACTTCCCTTCTTTGTCCCTAGAAACAAGGATTATCACAGTGAAAGAAACTGACACTCTCCCTACCTATAGTTTTCTGTCCCTAGAAAAAAGGTTTTTTTAAAGCACACTATAGCACAAGGAGAATTCCCTCACTGTCCTTCCCTGTCCCTAGAAACAAGGATTCGCACAGTAAAACACACTGACACTCTCCCTACCTATAGTTTTCTGTCCCTAGAAAATTTTTTTTTTTAAAGCACACTATAGCACAAGGAGAATTCCCTCACTGTCCTTCCCTGTCCCTAGAAACAAGGATTCGCACAGTAAAACACACTGACACTCTCCCTACCTATCCTTCTCTTTCCCTAAACTAAAGGAATCCAGGTTAAGCAAGAAAAAAATAAATGTCACTGTCCCTGCCTATGCTTCTCTTTCCCTGCTCCGGAACACACTACACTAGGCTGCCGTGCTGGCGGCCTTTTATAGTGTGGGGCGTGTACTAAACACCCTCAGCAATAATTGGCCACAGGCATCCTGCCTGTGGCCAATCATTGCTCTCCTCGCTGCCGGCGCTGTGATTGGCCAAGCATGCGGGGTCACAGTGCATGCTTGGCCAATCACAGCGCCTGGATGACACTGCGATGGCGTAGTGCATTGTGGGCCGTTCGCGTCACTCAAATTTGGCACGAACGGCCCAAATCGTTCGATCTTCGTCGAACGATCGAACAGCCGATGTTCGAGTCGAACGTATGTTCGACTCGAACACGAAGCTCATCCCTAGTGTCCACAGGCCTACACGTACTGGATGACGGGTCTGCCCCCTTTAACTTCTGGGTCTCCAAATTGGGCACATGGCCTGAGCTTGCCCTTTATGCCTTGGAGGTGCTGGCCTGCCCTGCAGCCAGTGTATTATCTGAACGTGTATTTAGCACGGCAGGGGGCGTTATCACAGACAAGCGCAGCCGCCTGTCCAGAGCCAATGTGGACAAGCTCACGTTCATTAAAATGAACCAGGCATGGATCCCACAGGACTTGTCCGTACCTTGTGCAGAATAGACATGTATACCGGTGTTGTGACAAAAACTGTCCGGCCATCGGATTGTGCCTGGCCCATACTGCGAAGGCGCAGCGCTTGCGCAGTACAGAGGACAAGGAGATTCACAAAATCTCCGAAGATGAACGGCGCCTGCGCAGTGAGTGCAGGTTCAAGCCCCACCATCCAAGTGGACATACGGTAGCACATAGTAACAGGGCCCCTCATGGGCTCGCTTCGATCGCCACGCTTCGGGCACGGCCTCACTTGGCTCGGCTTGAACCACGGATGGTGTGGCCTTCACCTGAACTCACCACGCAGGCGCCGTTCGTCTTGGGAGATTTTCGAAATCCCTTGTCCTACATACTGAGCAAGCGCAGTACAGGGTGGACACTATTTGACGGGGGACAGAATTCGACACATCACCGGCCTTACCCAGCCATTGTTGTATTTTTGAACCAGTGTTGGCTACCTCATCCTCCTCCACCGCCGCTTCCACCTACACAGCCACATCCACCGCCACCTCAACCTCCTACTCCATATGGACCTCGTCCTCCTAGGTCAAGATTATAATTTTTATTTTATTTTTTTGTAGTGCACAGATCCTTTCCCCCTTACCTGCCTTCATGATTCTCACCTCTACTGTAGGTAGAGGCAAGTCCTTTAATTCCCAGTAAAGTCAATGTCCACACCAGCTGAAATTACAACTTTTATTCTCTCATGGCAAAATAAACTCTACTCGGATAGAAAAGGTTAGAGCAAAGAAACAGGACAGCTTAAGGTGTGGAGGAGGTCCAGGCACAAATGTAGCACATTCACTTCACTGCTTAGGTTTCTCAAACAGTTTTAGGTGCACGGTCTCTGCCACAGACCTTGAGGTTGGTCTCTGCCACAGACCGGGTGTACAAGGCCCCTGCCACAGACCTGGAGAACTTTGGTCTCTGCCACAGACCAGGGTGTATAAGGCCCCTGCCACGGGCCGGGTGAATAAGGCCTCTGATACAGTCAAGATGACCTTGAGCTTCTCCTTCTACGAACCTAGCCCATATCAAGGGGAAGACATCTCTCCAGGGAGTCAACAGACCCTTCCTTCACCGTGACTCCCGCATCGGTCCATCAGAATGATCCTCCCTTCCCTGGAACATGGTCCCCTACACGAGGCGGCACCCTAAGACTCCTCGACCCTTAGCGGACTCCAGACGAAGGCTCTGGACTCCAGGCTTTACTCCCGCACCTAGGCCTCCATACCCAGGGCAGCAGGAACTCCAGGATAATACCTCACCCCGGGCTAAAGGTACCCGAGATGGAACAGGAACACATGCACCCAGGCCAAAGGCACCTGGGCGTGGACCCCACTGGACATCAGCCCCCAGGCCAAAGGTCTGCCCCTTTTATATGCTCTCTCGGCATGCACAGCAGGTTCCCCGCCCCGCTGTACTACTGCCAAGAGGGGACACAAAAGGCACAGCACTGTATCGGCGGTTCAACTCTAGCCTACCATGGCAGCGCCACCTGTAGGCCGCAGGGAACTGCACACCAATACTGTCCCCCGAGGACAAAATGGTCCATGAATCCTACAGAATTAGGGTGTTTGAGCCTATTTACCACTCAAACACTTCCCTTAAATTTAGCACCCCGCTACATTTTTATTTCAAAGTATTTTATTTTCCCACTAGCTTATCCATTAAATTGAATAATTTATTCCAGAAAGGGCGTATTCTAGGGCATTCCCACCATATGTGTGGCATTGTGCCGTTGAGTTTCTGAGGTTCTTAATGACTTCCTGTACCTCTTCTGCTGAAAAGGGGGCCTCCAGCATATTTTTTTTATTTTTGTATGTTATTTTAAGTTATTTCCCTATCCACATTTGTTTGCAGAGCACTTGCCATGCTCTTAACAACATTTTGCTGCCATTTGCAGCCCTCTAGCCCTTTCCATTAGTTTTTTAGAGCCTTTTTAGTCCTTAGAAGTCCGGGTCCCCATTGACTTCAATGGGGTTCGGGTTCGGGTCCGGGTTCGGGTTAAAGTTTGGTCCCGAACCCGAACTTTTTTCCGAAGTTCGGCCGAACCCGTCGAACCCGAACATCCAGGTGTCCGCTCAACTCTACTCACTACCCATCACAGTTTTGAAGGCCATAAAATGCCAAAATAGCACAAAACCCACCCAAATGACCCCATTTTGGAAAGTAGACACCCCAAGCTATTTGCTAAGAGGCATGTTGAGTCCATGGAATATTTTATATTTTGCCACAAGTTGCGGGAATATGACAAACTTTTTTTTTTTTTGCACAAAGTTGTCACTAAATGATATATTGCTCACACATGCCATGAGCATATGTGAAATTACACCCAAAAATACATTCTGCTGCTTCTCCTGAGTACGGGGATACCACATGTGTGGGACTTTTTGGGAGCCTAGTCGCGTACGGGACCCCGAAAACCAAGCACCGTCTTCAAGATTTTTAAGGGCATACATTTTTGATTTCACTCCTCACTACCTATCACAGTTTTGAAGGCCATAAAATGCCAAGATGGCACAAAACTCCCCCAAATGACCCCATTTTGGAAAGTAGACACCCCAAGCTATTTGCTGAGAGGCATGTTGAGCCCATTGAATATTTTTTTTTTGTCCCAAGTGATTGAATAATGACAAAAAGAAAATAAAAAATGTACAAAAAGTTGTCACTAAATGATATATTGCTCACACTTGCAATGGTTATATGTGGAATTACACCCCAAAATAAATTTTGCTGCTTCTCCTGAGTACGGGGATACCACATGTGTGGGACTTTTTGGGAGCCTAGCCGCGTACAGGACCCCGAAAACCAAGCACCGCCTTCAGGATTTCTAAGGGTGTAAATTTTTGATTTCACTCCTCACTACCCATCACAGTTTTGAAGGCCATAAAATGCCAAGATAGCACAAAACCTCCCAAATGACCCCATTTTGGAAATAAGACACCCCAAGCTATTTGCTAAGAGGCATGGTGAGTATTTTACAGCTCTCATTTGTTTTTGAAAATAAAGAAAGAAAATATTTTATTTTATTTTTTTCAAAACTTTGTGACAAAAAGCAAGATCTGCCAAATACTCACCATACCTCTCAGCAAATAGCTTGGGGTGTCTACTTTCCAAAACGGGGTCATTTGGGGGGGGTTTTGTGTCATCTGGGCATTCCATGGCGTCCGAAACTGTGATAGGCAGTGAGGAGTGAAATCAAAAATTTACACCCTTAGAAAGCCCGAAGGCGGTGCTTGGTTTTTGGGGTCCCGTACGTGGCTAGGCTCCCAAAAAGTCCCACACATGTGGTATCCCCGTACTCAGGAGAAGCAACAGAATGTATTTTGGGGTGCAATTCCACATATAACCATGGCATGTTTGAGCAATATATCATTTAGTGACAACTTTTTGTACATATTTTTTTTTTTTGTCATTATTCAATCACTTGGGACAAAAAAAAAAATTCAATGGGCTCAACATGCCTCTCAGCAAATAGCTTGGGGTGTCTACTTTCCAAAATGGGGTAATTTGGGGGGTTTTGAACTGTCCTGGCATTTTTGCACAACATTAGGAAGCTTATGTCACACATCATCCACTCTTCTAACCACTTGAAGACAAAGCCCTTTCTGACACTTTTTGTTTACATGAAAACATATTTTTTTTTTTGCAAAAAAATTAAGTTGAACCCCCAAATATTATATATTTTTTTAAAGCAAAGGCCCTACAAAATAAAGTAGTGGGTGTTGCATTTTTTTTCCACACAGTATTTGCGCAGCGATTTTTCAAACGCATTTTTGGGGGAAAAAATACACTTTTTTATTTTAATGCACTAAAACACACTATATTGCCCAAATGTTTGATGAAATAAAAAAGAGGATCTTAGGCCGAGTACATGGATACCAAACACGACATGCTTTAAAATTGCGCACAAACGCGCAGCGGCGACAAACTACATACATTTTTAAAAGCCTTTAAAAGCCTTTACAGGTTACCACATTAGATTTACAGAGGAGGTCTACTGCTAAAATGACTGCACTCGATCTGACCTTCGTGATGATACCTCACATACATGGTGCAATTGCTGTTTACATAGACGCTAGACCGACGCTTGCTTTCGCCTTTGCGCAAGAGCAGGGGGGACAGGGGTGCTATTTTTTTTTTTTATTATTATTTATTTTGCTTTTTTTATTTTATTTTTAAACTGTTCCTTCCATTTATTTTTTTTTACCATTTTTATTGTTATCTCAGGGAATGTAAATATCCCCTATGATAGCAATAGGTAGTGACAGGTACTCTTTTTTTGAAAAAAATTGGGGGGTTAGACCCTAGATCTTTCCTTTGCCCTCAAAGCATATGACCACACCAAGATCGGTGTGATAAAATTATTTCCCAATTTCCCAATGGCGCTGTTTATATCCGGGGGGGACATTCCCTCCCACTGCTTGTAAAAGCAGTCTAGAGGCTAATTAGCCGCTATAATTGCTTTTACATGAAAGCCGACCGCTGGCTGAAAATAATGATACCAAGATGATACCTAAACCCGCAGGCATAATTCTGGTATAACCATTCAAAGTCCAGCAACATACCAGTACGTTGCTAGTCCTTGTTGAACATGTATTGTAATCTTTTTTTTCATGCAGCCTGTTGGCTGAATGAAAAAAAGAGATTGATCGGTGGGTATGCCCACCATTAGAATACCTCCCTTCATCCACCCACTTCTAATGATGGGCATACATGCACCATTTATATATGCCGCAGCATGGGGGCATCCTCCCGCAAAAAAGTTACGCCGCTTACACACGGTCGGACTTTTCCACGGGCAAGCCTCCATCGGAATTTTGACCGTATGTATGCAGCATAAAAGGTTATGCCGCGTACATACGGTCAGACTTTTCCACGGGAAAGCCTCCGTCGGAATTTTGACCGTATGTATGCGGCATTAGGATCAAAATTGCTCCTCCGCCCCTGCTGCCCCCATGCTTCGGCATATATGCTCTTTTTTTTTACTGTGGTGGTGAAATCACCTCCTACAGCATTGGAGTCATGGCTTTATGTATCGTGGGAACAAACGCTGTTGCTGTCAAGATAAATAAATCCGCGCTGCAACTGAATGGCGTACCTGAAAACAAAAAGTTACATACCTGAAAAGCAAGCATGATAAAACATTGCAGAATAGAATACAGTAAAAAAGAGCAGAACAATAGAGAGAAAATAGAGAGAGAGAGAGAGAACAATAAAACGACAACTATTTTTTGTTTTTTTATTTTATATTTTTTTGTGTTTTTGTTTTTTACGTTTTTTTGGTTTTGTTTTTTACACTTTTTTTACTCAACTGTAACGGTTCGGGTCTCTCAAAATGTGATGCCATCTTGGGAGACCCTGTGTAAGTGTGCCCTAGTCTGTGAAATGCTGTACCCTATGCTAAAACTTCACTTTTGAGTGGTAGCGTTCAAAACATTTACCAATGCACAGACCAGGATTGTCAGGACAGAGTGGACAAAAATAACGGGTGTCACGCCTAAATAGACACGACTTTTTTTTGAGGGGCTCGTTGGGTAGAGGTACTCTCGAGGACATACGGATAATGCCTCTCATGCAGCCGGCTTACTGCATTTGGTAGGGGATGGTGAGGTGACTATCTCATCCTGGAATTTTAGGAGAGATAAAGTCTCGCCTGAAGCTCTGTATAGCACATGAGCGTTCAGCAAAGCCAATTGGAATAAGGATAGAGACACTTTTTTGTACCAGCATCTCGCCTTACGGGCAATGTTATACGGCGCCAACTTCTGGTCGTTGAGGTCCACCCCTCCCATATTTTGGTTATATTCGTGGACACAGAGGGGTTTCTCCACAACACCAGTCGCCATACGATTTTGGACTGTCGTGTCTGCATGAAGGGAGGTAAGAAGGAAAACATTCTTATTATCCCTCCACTTCACAGCGAGCAAATTATTACACTTCAAGCAGGCTCTCTCCCCCAGCCTAAGACGGGAATCTACAAGCCCCTGGGGAAAGCCCCGGCGATTAGGTCGCACGGTGCCACATGCTCCAATCTGATGATCAAACAAGTGACTAAACAGTGGCACGCTCGTGTAATAATTGTCCACATACAAGTGGTACCCCTTTCCGAATAAGGGTGACACCAAGTTCCACACTATCTTGCCAGCGCTCCCTATGTAATCCGGGCAGTTGACCGGCTCAACCTGACTGTCTTTTCCCTCATAAACTGTAAAGCTCCATACATAGCCTGTTGCCCTGTCACAGAACTTATAGAGCTTGACCCCGTATCTGGCACGCTTGCTGGGAAGGTACTGCTTGAAAGACAAGCAGCCAGAAAATTTAATCAGGGACTCATCAATGCAGACAACTTGATCGGGAATAAACAAGGCTGCAAAACATTCGTTGAAGTGGTTTATGAGGGGCCAAATTTTGTAGAGCCGGTCGTATTCAGGGTCTCCACGTGGACGACAAAGTTCATTGTCGTTGAAGTGCATGAACCGCAAAATCTGCTAGTATCGTGTCCTGGGCATGGAGGCAGAGAACACGGGCATGTGGTCAATTGGGTGCGTGGACCAATAAGCACGTATTGACGAAAATTTATGTGTGCCCATGTTGAGGGAAAGACCCAGAAAGGTTTTAATTTGGAAACTGTAATTGGTCTCCAATTTCTGGCAAGGGAAGGCAACTGGGGATTAGCGGCGATGAGTTGACCAGCATATAAATTACTCTGGTCTACAATAGATCTATAGAGATCTTCCGTGAAAAACAGCGAATAAAAATCAAGTGGCATAAAATCAGCTGTTTCCACCTGAATACCGGGTTGGGCAGTGAATGGGGGAAGTACGGGTGCTGCAGAAGTGGTGGGAACCCAATCAGGATAGGGAAATTCTGCAGGAAGGGTACTATGGGCACGACGGGCCTGCCTTTGTCTTCTTCTTGGTGGCAGCGGGACACTACTTGTGCTTGCCACCTCGCCAGCTTGAACTGCACTTATGGGACTCGCCACGTCACCACGTGATACAGCAGTGCTGGATGTACGCCCAGGCTGTACTAGGCCGCTGGTGCTTGCCAGTTCACCAGAAGGAATAGCGGCGCTAGTACTACTCTGCTCCATGATACGAGAGACCTGCGGTTCTTGCTCCTCAACAACCTCAGAAGATCGGGATCGGGTGCGCCTGACCTTAGCAGGGACCTCATCATCTCCGGGCTATCTGACATGGAGCCGCTGTCTTCTACGGGAAGGTATTCTGAGCCTGAATCTGACAGATCCGTTACCTCCTCTTCACTATCTGTCATGCTCAGAATCTCGTAGGCCTCTTTACTAGTGTACCTTCGATTTGCCATTTTAGGCTCTAAATTTAGGGGTACACTAGTAAGATTCACAGGAAAAAAAGCACCTGACTATCGTCAGCAAATATCTCAAACGCTACAAACAAAAATGTTAGCGATCACAGGGATCAGGCCTGACTCTGCGAACGCTGCAGTTATGTGTGTTGTGTTTGGTAAGTTACAGTCATCGGTCGATACTGCACTTGGGTGGGCTGGGCTGGGCGGAGGGGCTAAACGCAGGTGCTAGCAGGTATCTGGGCTGATCCTGCTAACACTGCATTTTTGGGAACCCTAAACCGATGGGGACGCTAGTATAGATCTGATCAGATCAGATATTGATCTGTTCAGATACTATACCACTAAGGGAAGTGTTTGCTTTGCGCATGGGTGTTAGCTTTACTGGCACTAATCTAACACTGCCTGGGGTGTGACGCAGACCCTCTCTGGCGCTAAAACCTAATTTATATCACCCGCCGGGCGATCAGGGGGTTAAACCTTTATTGGGTTATATATGGTGGGTGCCCTGATGCTATAAATAGCAAACTAACCAACCAGCGTCACCCATAACACTTATACGGTGATCACTGGTGAAAGGGTTAACTAGGGGCAATCAGGGGTTAAAACCTTTATTAGGTAATATATGTGGGTACCTGGCACTATATAAAAACCTGACGGGTAACCTAAATAACTAACTGGCTAACCAGTGTCACCAGTGACACTTATACAGTGATCACTGGTGAAAGGGTTTATTCTAGGGGCGATAAAGGGGTTAAACCTTTATTATATAATATATGGGGGTACCTGATGCTATAAAAACCTGCGGCGAGCCTAAAAAAAATAACTTGCTACCTAGGGGCACTTGCTACCTAAGTCGGCGATATAGCGATCGGAAAAACAATCGCTTAGTGACGCTGGCGATAGGGGATGAAAGGGTTACCTGGGGGACAATCAAGGGGTTAAACCTATATTAGGGGGGGTTAGGGGGCTACCCTGGACCTAAAGGGGCCTAAACCTAACTGCCCTGCAACTTTTTACTGTCACAGATGACACTAAATGCAGCGATCAGAAAAAAAATGATCACTGCAATCAGTGACACTGTGACTGGGGGCTGGGGGGTGATCTGGGGGTGACTGGGGGGTTAAAAGTGTGCCTACGTGTGCTGGTGTCAGTGGGCTGTTGGGGCAATTACTGTGAGATGTCTTCTCTCCTCGCGCCGGATCGAAAAGACCGCCACGAGGAGAGATGACATCACTTCCTCTGCCTGTGTTTACATTTACACAGCAGAGGAAGCATATCATTCGCTGGGAGCGATCGCGAGGGGGTGGCCAGAAACGAATGGCCGTCCCCTCATCACGGATCGTTCCCACAACGATAACTACCGCTCATTGTACCGGAAGGGGGTCCGATTGGACCCCCCACCCATACGAAGGCAGGCACGTACAGGTACGTGAGTTTGCCTGTCCGTGCCATTCTGCCGACGTATATGTACAGTGAGCGGTCATTAAGGGGTTAACCGCTTGTCGACCAGCTGCCGTCATTATACTGCGGTAGGTCGGCGTGCTCCCACAAACCGTCGTAGCTGTACATCGGTCCCTTTAAGCGGAATAGCAGGCTGCACTGCGGGGGTGCCAATGTGCGTGGCTGGCGGTCACGATGACCGCCGGCCACGCGCGATTGTGGGCACGAGAGCCAGAACAGGAACGTGTGTTTGAAAAAACACAAAAAACCCTGTTCTGTGAGGAGAGGAGAGACAGATTGTGTGTTCCAACTAGCTAGGAACAACGATCTATCATCTTCTCTAGTCAGTCCAATCTTCCTACAGTTTAGAATACACACGAGGGAACACAGTTATCGCCCCTAGTGTTAACCCCTTCCCTGCCAGTGATGTTTACACAGCAATCAGTGCATTTTTATAGTACTGATCGCTTTATAATTGTCAATGGTCCCAAAAATGTGTCAAAAGTGTCAGATCCGTCCGCCATAATATCGCAGTCCTGATAAAAATCGCTGATCACTGCCATTACTAGTAAAAAAATAATAATAATTAAAATGGCATAAATCTTTCCCCTATTTTGTAGACGCTATAACATTTGCGCAAACCAATCAAAAATGCTTATTGTGATTTTTATTACCAAAAATATGTAGAAGAACACATATCGGCCTAAACTGAGGAAAACATTTGCTTTTTAAAAAAAAAAAATGGGGATATTTATTATAGGAAAAAGTACAAAATATTGTGTTTTTTTCAAAATTGTCGCACATTTTTTGTTTATAGCGCAAAAAATAAAAACCGCAGAGATTATCAAATATCATCAAAAGAAAGCTCTATTTGTGGGAAAAAAGGATGTAATTTTTTTTTTGGGGGTACAGCTTGTCGGTTAAAGCAAAGTAGTGCTGTATCACAAAAAATGGCCTGGTCATTGAGCAGCCAAATCTTCTGGGGCTGAAGTGGTTAAAGTGTTACTAAAGGCATTTTTTTTCATTTAATTAAAATAATAAACATGTTATACTCACCTGCTTTGTGCAACGGTATTGCACAGAGTTATCCCAAACCTCCTCTTCTAAGGCCCATCACTTAAGATCTTGGATCCTCCTCTTTTCCATGTGCCCCCATAGCAACTGACTTGCTATGGGGGCACACGTGAGTGCTCGCTCCTGAATCGTGTGTGTCTATGGAGCAGTGCCCCATAGACACACACACCATAGCTTGGCTCAACCCCCTGCTTCCTTCTCAGAAATTGAATGACAGCAGCAGGAGCCAATGGCTCATGTGGCTGCCCGAGTCTCTGTGTGAAGAGGAAGAGAGGAGAGAAGAGATGCACCCATGCACCGCTCTGGATTGATTGAGGACTCATATAAGTATTTAGGGTGGTGGGGGAGGACAGCAAGATGTAAAACATTTTTTTACCCTAATGAAGGGAATGCAAAACTTAATGATTCTTCAAGGCTCCCAAAAAGATCAAATGGTTATTTTCATTGTGGAAACTTTAAGGCATGTGCATATATACCAGATATCAAGTATTTCAGGAACCCCAAAAATGGTAATCAGATAGACATTCAGTCTTTTTACAACTGCAGTTTGAGTAGTGTAGTTTATGTAGCACAATGCCCGTGTCCTCTCCTGTGTGTCAGAAAAAGGATCTGACAATTTAGAACATTGCTTTAGCACATTAATGATGTCACCCTTAGGAAAGACAGACCAGTAGCCAGACATGTCTGGTCAAAACATCAATGTAAACCTGAATTTTTATAATAATATTAATTTATTAAAGTTTTTACATAAAAGAACATAGTAAACAGGAAATAATGAATACAGATCAATTATTAGATAAACTAAACTTGAGATAGTAGAATATATTTAGACTGTAAATGCAGACACTATTAACTCCAGATGGGGGGGGTAGGAAGGCATTGCGATAGGGTGAGAAGGGGGAGGGATAGGGATTGGGGTATATGGTGGAGGGGAAGGGAGCATCAGAAGATTAGTCAAATATATAGAGCAGTATATATTGTGGAAATATGCCGTGTAGGTGTAATATCGGTGCAGTGGTTCAGAAATTCTGATCACAGGGGGCATTTTATATATGTTAAGAAAATGGGTGATCCTCATGTATGTGTATGCATCGGAGTTTGTGAGGTGGCATTAATTTTGGAAATCTTTGAAGGTTTTTCAGAGAACCGTTAACATGAAGGTCTAGCAAGGTTTTTAATCCCGTGGGAATGCAATGTTGTATTCTAAGATTTGAAAATATTTGATTACAATTGGCCCTCAGGTGGTAATCTACACCTATTGGTAAGGAATGTGCCACATCCTATAAGAACTGAACAAGGGATTGTGGAAAGAATGGACTTTATAGGCACACGTAGTTTTAGGAAAATAATAAAATTTTAATTACATACATATATACATAATATGAATTTGACCTACGTCACCAGGACAATTGCAAGTACATAATAAATGGCATGTAAATAGCTAAATAGACACAAATACATAAATTACAACACATGTAGTGTGGACATTGCCAAGGAGATACCCCACAAGATTGCGATGGTTCCTTGGATAGAGGTTCACTGTATGTTGATGCACTTTAAAACTTGGAGCTCGACATGTTTCGCGATCTGATCACTTCCTCAAGAGCTTCTAAATGTACAAGGAAAGATTTAATAGTTTTGGTACAAAAAACATTTATTTATTCATTACACATAATATTGATATACAGTTAATGAACACTAATCTCTCACCACAATTCGTCTGTAGGGAGTGAGTGTGATAAAGTTGTTGCGACCTTCTAAACTCTGTGTAAACTACACGTGGAAAAGGGTGGCCCCAAGAGGGGAGGCCTAAACTCCAATGTGGAGCGCTGCAGCTAAACAACCAGCCATGCACCAACACGTGGACAAATACGGAGATGCTCACAGTAGCTGTAGAAAAAGTATTTGCATCGATTAGAAAAGACTAACAACTTCCGGTTCCGGCGCCGCATGGAGTAGCTGCGCCTCTCCACAGCTCCCGCTACAGGTACCCCAATTCGGCCTAAAAAACCGGCCTGAGTGGCCCTAACAACTTACCTGGCACCACCGAGGCTCCCCCACCACCCGCAGGTCACGGATGGACCGTTTTTTTGAAAAATCCGGCACCCGATCGCACGCTGCCGTCACGGCCCCGTCGGACAGGCCGCAAATCGAGCCCCCGGCTCCGGCCTACTCGCACGCTGCGGCGGACACACAGCCAGGAGAGATGGAGGTCAGTGGCTGCGCTTCCCAGAAGCCTCTAAACTCACCCTCCTCAGCACTCCAGGGCCCAGCTCTACCACTGTCTCTCTCAGCCATACAAGGGACCACTATTCCTGATACCCCCTCGGGGGATGATGGTCACACACAGCACATAGCACAAGCAGTGGCTGCGCTCCTGAACCCTATGATTGCAGCCTCTGTGGAAAAAGCAGTCAATGCAGGCATGAACCAAATCAAAGCCCAGTTATCTGAGCATACTCAAAGGCTGAATGAGGTTGAACATCGCCTATCAGGAGTAGAAGATGAACTCTACCAAGCACAGTCCGCGGAGCACTCCCAAGACAAAACTAACCAATACATTATCCAGAAGTTGGAAGACCTGGAAAATAGGTCCAGAAGGAGCAACTTGCATTTTGTAGGTGTCCCGGAGTCGTTACCCCCCACAGCTCTTGCGGACTTCTGTTCTAAACGCATCCCCGAAGCAATGGGCCTTCCAGGCCCGTTCACAGTGGAACGCGCGCACCGGATGGGCACCCTCAAACCTGAACGCAAATCCCCTCGCCCCATAATTGCCAAGTACCTAAATTATGCAGATAAATCCACTATTCTCCAAAAATTCCGGCAATCCCCGGCTTTACAAATAGATGGGGTAAAAATCCTCATCTTTGCCGATTACTCAATAGAAGTATCTAAGAAGAGGAAAGCCTTTCAGCCGGTTTGCTCTGAATTATTTAAGCAGCAAATAAAATTCACTCTGGCTTTCCCTGCAACCCTCAGGCTTCGATCGCCCAATGGGGAACAACTCTCCTTCCAGGATCCCTCGGAAGCAGAATCCTTCATTTGCTCTCTTCGCCCGGACTCTCTCCACCAGACGCCTTCCAAATCTGCTTCCAGTCTCCGCTCTCTGGAACAAAGAAGCCCACGCAAGGATTCCCCCAAACATTTTAGGCCCTCTGCTCCGGATTATCGCAATAGAAACACCCTGACCTGAAGTCTTGGTTCTGAGCCGTAACCATTACATCCTTCACCGCAAGTCGTATGTTTTTTATTTTGTCTCTTTCTTTTACACATGTTTCTTCTGACATATACCTCCCTGCCTACCCCCCAGCCGACATGCCCTACCCTGATGGAGGGTCTATTCTGAGGTCACTTAGACTTAGCACCCCATCGTTATCCCTTTCTTTTTTGGTTCCTCAGGACGCTACGCTGTTTCAATCCGTGTTCTCTATCACTGATACCATGGATCCACGGAAGTCCTATCGTGACTGTTTTCTTTCTCTTATTTTTATGTTCTCTACAGGTCCCCACAGTGTTTTAATGCTATTGACAGGCCTGCCTGCCGAGAGACATCTGTAGATGTCAAACTAAGCTGTTTCAATATTTGTTCTAGTGTCATGTTTGAATGTTTGGTTTCCATATTTGATCTAGTGCAGATGCTGCTTGTACTATTGCTTACTTGTTCCCCTTTTTCACCGTGAGTCTGCTGTGCACTACTCTCCACTCCCTCTTTCGTAACAATCTGAGCCTCTAGAGCCTCGTGTCAGTAGGCCCAGGGCTCTCAGGCACCTTCGCTATCTCCCCCTCCCTCTTTGGAGGTCCTGTATGAGGAGCCGCTTGCACAGTGTATTCATGCGGAAAAAAGTGAAGTTCACGAATATGTATATTCTGGTTCTGTTGTTTTTTCCTGTTTGGTTCCCCACTACCTTCCCTCCCATCCCACTCCTTCCTTATTGCATTTTCTCCTGCATCGTCTACCCAAAAGCTTGCTGCCCGCATAACCCATGCAACTTCATTCCTCAGTCGAGTCTCCTATATCCAATCTATGATACACTGATCTCAGGTCCCCTCAAATACCTCCTCTTTAACACACCACCTTAGGGTTGTTTCATGGAATGTTAAGGGTCTCCGTTCTCCCCAAAAGAGAATGAAGATCCTCCGCCACCTTAAACGGTTGAAAACCGATATTGCGCTACTTCAGGAAACTCATCTCCATTCTTCTGACTTCCACCGAATGCAGAAACTGTGGGTAGGGACAGTCCTGGGCTCAGAGGCAGTGGGGCGTAAAGCTGGTGTCCTCCTGCTGATCCATAGAAACCTCCCATGCTCCGTCCTCTCCACTGACACAGACGACCAGGGGCGCTTTATCTCGACCCGAGTTAAACTCGGTTCTAAGGAGATATTAATATCTAACATATATGCCCCCAACAGCCCGACGAAACCTTTTTACTGTCAATTATCCTCATTGCTCCTCTCCCCTACTCATCTACCCCATTTGATTGGGGGAGATTTCAATTACATTATGCACTTGACAGATGACAGGTCCTCGCCAAAATCATCGTTAGCACCCTCCTCTCCCTCCACCCATACACTGCTCGCGTCAACCATGGACTCCCTACATCTCTCAGACCTATGGCGTCTCTCTCATCCAACAGATAGGGCCTTTACATTTTACTCTAACCCCCACAAGATCCTTACCAGGATCGACTACTTCTTTGGCTCCGATAACCTTATACCCTTTATATCAGAAACCGGGATAGAAGACATTGCCATATCTGACCATGCCCCAATTACACTTACCCTTGAACGACTGGACCTCCCTCCACACCCTAACCTTTGGCGTTTTCCCTCATTCCTCCACAATAACACGGACTTTAGAAATTATATAGTGCATTCGTGGGAAGAATTCTCCTCAGCTAATGCCTCCCATTTAGGCGACCCGAACCTCTTCTGGGATGCTGGTAAGGCCTTTCTGAGGGGGAGGATCATATCTTATGCTGCTACTTTTAAGAAGAATGCGCTATCTAAGTTTAAGCTAGCCAGTACTAGACTACACAGTGCGCAACTCAAATTAGTCACTTCCACAACTCCCGCTGACAGAGACGAATGGTCGGCAGCTAAATCCTCCTTTGACGCCTGGGCAACTACCCTTGAACTCACCAAAAAAGCTCATCTAGACGCCACCTTACACAAATTCGGGAACAAATCTGGCAAACTTCTTTCTAAGCTTTCCAAGGGGTTTTCCCGTCCGACCCACATAACCTCACTTAGAGATCACCTGGGGAAGGTACATTCCACCCCTCCTGCTATTAACAAAGCCATGCTGCAATTTTACACGGCCCTTTATGGCCCAGATCCCATTAACAAGGAGGCCGCACAATCCTTTCTAGACAAAATGCACCTTCCTTCCATATCTCCCGTCCAGCTGGACTCCCTAAATACCCCCATCACGACAGATGAAATAACACTCGCCATTAGAAATCTTCGCCCCTCGAAAGCCCCGGGCCCCGACGGCTTTACTAGCGAGTTCTACAAATCTCTTCCCGACATAGCGATACCCATGCTTCATTCTGTTTATTCCGGCATTTGGGCTGGTGGCCCTTATCTTCCCTCGGGCAATCAAGCAATCATTAAACTTCTCGAAAAAAAGGGTAAAGACCCACTAGAACCAGGTTCGTACAGACCTATCTCATTACTTAACATAGATGTTAAAATCTTATCGAAAATAGTGGCCTCCAGACTAGCAGTAATACTCCCAGACCTCATACACCCTGCGCAATCCGGTTTTGTAAAAGGACGAACGGCCACCCTGAATATTCGCAAGGTGCTTTTAGCCCTCGAACAAGCCAAAAGAGACCCCAAGGGAGACTATGCCATAATAACTCTAGATGCTGAAAAAGCCTTCGACAACGTAAGCTTCGATTGGCTCTCGCTTTCCAAAATGGGGTTTAATGGTCCCTTTTGTCACCTCATAAGTGTCATGTACGCATCGCCCTCAGCTAGACTAGTCGCAGCAGGTCTTCTTTCGGAAGAACTCTGCCTTCATAAAGGGACCAGGCAGGGGTGCCCATTATCCCCTCTATTATTTAACATTGCCCTAGAACCCCTCTCCAGATTCCTATCCCACGTCGCTCCCATTCGTGGTATCACTGTTGGATCCATGGAACTGCGCACGTCACTCTTCGCGGACGATGTCCTCATTTTCACGTCTAACCCCCCAGCTGACGTCTTGACAATTAAAAACATCTTCGACGATTTCAGAATATGCTCGGGACTCCGTATAAACTACTCTAAAAGCAAAATTCTCCCGATCGGTGGCCAATCAAAACCTCCCTGGTCTCAACACTCTCTTTTTCAAGTTGCCACGTCTCACATCACCTACCTAGGGATTAAGATTGGGAAACTGCCATCTTCTCTCTACCATCTTAACTACCCCCCTCTCTTTGGTAAAATCTCTCAGGAACTGTCTAACTGGATGGATCTCCCCCTATCGCTCTTGGGAAGGTGCCACCTGGTAAAAATGAGCAGCTTTGCCAGACTACTGTATCCTTTGCAAACTATTCCACTATTGTTAAAACACAAAGATATATCGGCTCTCAATTCTAAAATCTCTAAATTCCTTTGGCATGGCAAAAGGCCACGCATAGCTTTTAGGAAACTGCACCTTCCCAGGACCGAGGGGGGTATTAGCCTGCCACACATTAGAATGTATAATCTCGCTTGTTTAGTTAGGACTAGCCTCGACTGGGTGGCCCACCAATCCCGTCATTCCAACTATGATCTAGAGTCTGAAATGGCACAACCCTATTCCCTGGTGGCCCTCCTGCATTGCAGGTGGAAATCTGTCCCCCTCCCACTGCAACATAACCTCCTTTTACGCGACACAGCCTTGGCCTGGAGGGAGACCAGAAAAATCCTAAAGCTCCCATCCTACATCTCCCCCCACCTTCCCATTAGGGGGAATCCTGGTTTTCTCCCTGGCATGCACAGCAAACCTTTTGAAATATGGCAGGAGCATGGCCTATCAAACTTCTCCGCGCTCTGTGATCTCGCGACCGGAAAGCCCTTGTCTTTCTCGACAGTGGCTACCCAATTCTCCTTACCTCCTTCCCATAGGTTTTACCACAATCAATGTGTCAGTTTTCTCTCCAGTACCTGCAAAGAACCATCCTTGAGATTTAAACCAAGTTTCTTAGATCGGTTGCTAAAGCTTGGTCACTTCTCTATCTCGAACATATACAAGCCTCTGCTGCATGAATCCTCCCCACCTCTCACTTCGTCTTCTATAGCCAACTGGAACAAAGACTTCCCAGACCCTAACCTCATCGAAAAGATTCTATCTGGCCTCCAAAGAGTTCTTCGCTTAACCCCTAATGAAACATGGAGGGAAACGCAGCTAAAAATTACCCACCGAGCATATATTCCCTTCCTTTCTCCCAAATCCGAGACGGCGGGAACTGCATGTCCCTTATGTTCAGTTACCAGACCTTCGCTTTCTCACCGCTTTTGGTCCTGCTCCTTCATCTCCTCATTTTGGGATCAAGTTATTCTCTACATCTTCGAAGTCACGCTATTGACAATCCCCAAAGACCATTTTCTCTTAATTTTTGGATATTGGGACCCCCTACTGCTACCCTGGTCATCTTCATCATCTAAGGGCGCATCCCCCACGGGGGCGGCCCCAAACTCTCCCTCAAAGGATTGGATTCTGCTATGCCTACTCATCGCAAGGAGACTCATCCTCAGACATTGGATTTCACCTCAAAGTCCACCCATCATCCAACTCAAAAAGGATTGTCATAGTCTTCTATACAGAGAACGACTCCTCACAGACTTTAAAGACCCCAAATCCAGATTTCAGTTTCTCACTAGATGGCAATTGTTCATCTCTTCAGCTCTATCTCCAGACGACCAACTGGATCTTCACACGCTTTCCTTCTCATTGATGAGCCAATCCCTGAAGATCCGTAATCTGTAATCCGTATCGTCATTCCTGGATATCATCTTTTTCTCTTTCTATATTACTACACTCGGTGGACACTTTTGGAGCCCCTTTATGACGTTGCATGCTCTTAAGCCCGCAACTCCTCCCCCCCCCACCGTGCTTTCCTGGTTGTACCCTCCCCCCCCCCGTCTATTAGAATTTATTTTTATTTTTTTTCTCAGGGGTTAGCATTCCGATCCATCCAATTTTCTGTCTTCAACCTTATCTAGACTGTGTATTTGCTGTAACCCCACGACGTTAGTTGTTTTTGTCTTTCTTTAAATACCTTTCTGTGTTCATCAACTGTTCAGTCCTGCTGACATGTGTGCTATGAATAGATCTTTGTTTGTTAGATCTCATGCAGTTTCTGTAAAAACAACTGACAATAATCTGTATATGTGTCTTTGTACTCTCTTTTTTTTTTGTTTGCTCCTTTACCCCAATAAAAACATAAATAAAAAAAAAAAAAGAAAAGACTAACCGGCCCATTGCTTACAGTGTACATGGGAGTAGCAAAAGCTGCCCCATATTCATTTACGAATCGATGAACATAAACCAATTGGTAAAGAGTATATATAGATATATTGTAAGGCAACCTACTTTTCAAGAAGATATCCAGAAAAGCATTTAAACTGGACCGGAACTCAACGAGTGATATGAAGCCTGGACAGGAGGCTAAAATAGCGACCACAAAATTAGTTAAAATAACCCCCATGCAGTATGGGGCATAGAAAATTATAAAGAAATATAAAGAAATGTAAAGATTGAAAAATTACCTTAGAATAGATTTTTTGTAATAAGCCAACCCAATTGGATGATGGTCAGAATACCCAAGCTTTTTTGTATGACTGGCATAATTGCTGATTAATAATCCCAGCTGGTGTGATGATTCAGTTGTAAATCCTGTAGATATATACGTCTAATGAGTAATGACTACAGCTCCAGATGGGTACCAATACCCCAAATATGTAGGGGGATATGTGTGACCCAGGTACTACCAAACTAATAACAACACATGGCCTAACTACACACATATAGAAATTGCATATATATACCTGAGGGCAGGGTACTTGAGAGTGAAGAACCAAACCCTCCACCATCCAAGGGATAAATGGTCAGATGCTGTGTGAGTGGGGTCTAATCACTCACACCACAAAGTAAGACAGCACTATGAAAAGAGAAGAAGAACATGTCTTATAGCAAACTACATAAAGGGAATGATGATAAGAAAAACGGAAGCCAAAAAAAAGGGGGATATTGGTCACTAAACCAAATGGCATAACATACCGATGGTACTCCAGAGCTTACTCGTGTCCAGTCCAGTAAAATCCTTACTACGGAGGCTGCCACACACCTCAACAACCTGGTGTTTGAGTGGTGCTAATGGCCCCCATTTATGAGCAGCTCGCTTATGATGACGCTGTACGGCGCACAGCGTCATCAAGGCCGGCCAAAAAGCGTGTACTCACGCCGTGTGGTCTTTGCGAGGAAGTTGACTTACAAATACTTGTTTGATCCGGACAAAAAGAGACGGATGGCTGAAAAAGACTTGTCAGAACAAATCAAGAAGTAAACCATGAAGGAATTCCGAACCCTTCGGGATCTTATGATCCTGTTGGACGAAAACCAAGATACTGATGCATCTCAATCCACAGTGAGTAGTTCTAATTCCCCTTTCTCTCAGACATCCAAACCACAGTTCAAAAACAAATCAGACCAATTCCCAGACCTTAATACCAACCCTCAAATATCAGCATTTCTCACTGCCATGGTCAGTGAAATTAAACATATGGAATTCTCGAATATTCCATCAAATTTTACATGGACACAACGTCAAGCTTTGATTAATTTACAATCTCGTAAAGACACGGTCATAAAGGCATCGGATAAGGGCGGCAATATAGTACTTCTAACCTGCAAACAATATGAAACAATGTGTTTCGATATCCTTAACAACAAGGCTTGGTATCAACTCATTACCACAGAAATTACAGCGAAATTCAAATTGGAATTCAAGATGCTACTATATGCCGCCTTCTCCGATGCCCTTATTGACAAAGCTACCTACGATTACCTCAATATTGCTTTTCCGCGAGAAGCGATTTTTTACGCCATACCTAAAATTCATAAAAACCTTAATAATCCCCCAGGTAGGCCTATTATCTCTGGCATTGGGTCTATTACTGAACATGCAAGCAGATTTGTGGACTTTTTTCTTATGCCACATGTTAAAAGTTTACCATCTTACATTAGAGATACATCAGATCTGCTCAAACATCTAGATGGTTTAGGTATTCCCCCTGGAGCGTTGTTTGTTACTATTGACGTAGAAGCATTGTACTCAAGTATTCCACACAGACTGGGTATACAAGTGGTAAAGCGATTCCTTATGGAACATGACCATCGGGAATGGAAATTCCAAGGTCTGATTCTGCAATTATTGTCGTTTATTCTTGAACATAACTGTTTTACCTTTCTCGGCTCCCACTACCTCCAGGTACAAGGCGTTGCCATGGGCACTTGTTGCACTCCAGCATACGCCAACTTGTACCTGGGGGGGTGGGAGCGAGAGATCTTTTCAGACACGGATTATCGCCAGTACCTGGACCAGACATTGTGCTGGTTCAGGTACATAGACGATATTTTTGCGATTTGGACTGGGACGATAGCTTCCCTCAACGAATTTATTGCTAAGTTGAATATTAATCAATTAAATCTTAGTTTTACATTCGAATGGCATCAAGAGTGTATTTCTTTTTTGGATCTTTCCATTTACCATGATCTTAATAACAACATAGCCACCAAACTCTTTTGCAAGAGTACATCAGGCAACACGCTTTTACATGCAAACAGTGGACACCCCAAAGCATTAGTACATAGCATACCATATGCTCAATATCTGAGGTTATGCAGAAACTGTACATATGAAGCTGAATTACGCGATCGTCTACGCAAACGGGGTTATACCAAAAGCCTTCTCAGAAAAGCCTATCATAAAGCAATAGGTAAGGAACAAACAAATCTGCTTTACACTAAGCCAAAACAAGATCTGACTCAAATGACCACTACATTTATTACCAGATATTCAGCCCAACACAGTATGCTCCGTGCGGGAATGCAAAAACATTGGCATCTTATTAGCGAAGATCCAATTTTGTCCAAATATGTCAGAAATTCACCGGAAATAGTTTTCCGTAGAAGTACTTCAATAGGAAACCAACTGACAGCCAGTAATTATAGACCACAATTGGACAACCCAGCCCCAGCACGAGGCATCTATATATGTGGCCAATGTTCCTATTGCCCATGGGTGAATACTGGAACAAAGTTTACACTTCCTAATGGGGAACAATTTTCCCCCCGCTTTTACGCGTCATGCGATACTGAAGGAGTCATTTATTTAATGACTTGTAAATGCAAAGCGTTCTACGTAGGCAAGACATTTCGTCCATTTAAGAAAATAATCTATGATCATATCTACTACTCGCAGTATGCCAAAATGCTTACACCGGTGAGCCGCCATCTTGGCTTATATCATAAGTTCGACACATCGGTAGTTAAATTCTTGGTTTTGGAAGTGGTTCCCCGAGATCCTCGGGGAGGCAATTGGGACAAGCGTATCCTCCAAAAGGAGACATTGTGGATTGAACGGTTGGAGGCCACATACCCTCTGGGGATTAATGAGGTTCTTTCCTATCGCCCCTTTCTTTAAGGGACGGGCGGATATGCCGCATGGTCACCACATACTCCCTTCGCATGTCCCTACTGCCAATCTCCGAGCATTGCAGGCATTGATGCCTGGTCTTCATTGCCTTCCCTATCTTCCCTTCCCCATCCTTTCCTCTCCCCCCTTACCTCTTCCCTCCTTCCCCTTCCACCAAGTCCCACATTCCCCATTAGTGTTCCTTTCCCCAATTTCCTTTTCCCCCCCTTTCCTTTCCCTTTGTTTCATTCCATTCATTTTCCTATAGTAGCAATTTCCAGTATTATTGGATTTCATTTCGCATATTGAGCTATAGTGGTATTTATATGTCAGGACACTAGGGGTTATGTTCGTTTGTAGGTTGGACTGTTGTTACAAGCATACTATGTGAACTATATGTAGTATATACTGTGTTCATCTTTTTTTATTGATGTTGCATGTGACCCTATACAGCAAATTGCTAGTATGGGTCATACAGTTCTATAAAGGAACTGGGTTCTGGATATATGTCTTTTAAATGTCAAATATTACTAGACTATGACGGTTAGACACATAATCAGCCATGGTCTTTTTCTTTCTATAATTGCTCCTAATTCTGTGTATGCACACGTGGTGTAGGGTCTGCTGCGGCTTATGCACTGCCTAGTACTGGCAATGTGGATAATATGTGGCCACCCAAGCCATTGGTTGTGCTGTTCGGCGACATCCGAGCGGCACTTTTATCAATGGCAACTGAGACGCCTGGATTGGGCGTCTTTTAGCAGTACTTCCGCCCTCAATTACCAAGCTTGGGCTTGGCACGCATGCGCTATTTTGACAGCTATTGTCTGTCTGTGGTGATTGGCGAACATACGCCAGTATGCAGCGTTATACGTTTGCCCTTAGTGGCGTTACCCTCAATTATCCACCACGCATGCGTGTCACCACACGGTGTGAGTACACGCTTTTTGGCCGGCCTTGATGACGCTGTGCGCCGTACAGCGTCATCATAAGCGAGCTGCTCATAAACGGGGGCCATTAGCACCACTCAAACACCAGGTTGTTGAGGTGTGTGGCAGCTTCCGTAGTAAGGATTTTACTGGACTGGACACGAGTAAGCTCTGGAGTACCATCGGTATGTTATGCCATTTGGTTTAGTGACCAATATCTCCCTTTTTTTTGCTTCCGTTTTTCTTATCATCATTCCCTTTATGTAGTTTGCTATAAGACACGTTCTTCTTCTCTTTTCATAGTGCTGTCTTACTTTGTGGTGTGAGTGATTAGACCCCACTCACACAGCATCTGACCATTTATCCCTTGGATGGTGGAGGGTTTGGTTCTTCACTCTCAAGTACCCTGCCCTCAGGTATATATATGCAATTTCTATATGTGTGTAGTTAGGCCATGTGTTGTTATTAGTTTGGTAGTACCTGGGTCACACATATCCCCCTACATATTTGCGGTATTGGTACCCATCTGGAGCTGTAGTCATTACTCATTAGACGTATATATCTACAGGATTTACAACTGAATCATCACACCAGCTGGGATTATTAATCAGCAATTATGCCAGTCATACAAAAAAGCTTGGGTATTCTGACCATCATCCAATTGGGTTGGCTTATTACAAAAAATCTATTATAAGGTAATTTTTCAATCTTTACATTTCTTTATATTTCTTTATAATTTTCTATGCCCCATACTGCATGGGGATTATTTTAACTAATTTTGTGGTCGCTATTTTAGCCTCCTGTCCAGGCTTCATATCACTCGTTGAGTTCCGGTCCAGTTTAAATGCTTTTCTGGATATCTTCTTGAAAAGTAGGTTGCCTTACAATATATCTATATATACTCTTTACCAATTGGTTTATGTTCATCAATTCGTAAATAAATATGGGGAAGCTTTTGCTACTCCCATGTACACTGTAAGCAATGGCCCGGTTAGTCTTTTCTAATCGATGCAATTACTTTTTCTACAGCTACTGTGAGCATCTCCGTATTTGTCCACGTGTTGGTGCATGGCCGGTTGTTTAGCAGCAGCGCTCCACATTGGAGTTTAGGCCTCCCCTCTTGGCGCCACCCTTTTCCACGTGTAGTTTACACAGAGTTTAGAAGGTCGCAACAACTTTATCACACTCACTCCCTACAGACGAATTGTGGTGAGTGATTAGTGTTCATTAACTGTATATCAATATTATGTGTAATGAATAAATAAATGCTTTTTGTACCAAAACTATTAAATCTTTCCTTGTACATTTAGAAGCTCTTGAGGAAGTGATCAGATCGCAAAACATGTCGAGCTCCAAGTTTTAAAGTGCATCAACATACAGTGAACCTCTATCCAAGGAACCATCTTGTGGGGTATCTCCTTGGCAATGTCCACACTACATGTGTTGTAATTTATGTATTTGTGTCTATTTAGCTATTTACATGCCATTTATTATGTACCTGCAATTGTCCTGGTGACGTAGTTTAAATTCATGTTATGTATATATGTATGTAATTAAAATTTTATTATTTTCCTAAAACTACGTGTGCCTATAAAGTCCATTCTTTCCACAATCCCTTGTTGTATTCTAAGATTTGTCAACTGTAGTGTCAGCATTTTAGAGGAATCAAAAGTGTATGAGGTGAGTGGTCTAGGGGTGTGTCGTGTGTACGTTTTTCCAGGCTGTTAATGATGCTGCTATTGATGGGGAGGTATTCATTGTAGAGGGTGGGGAGCACGCAGAGGTGAGCAGGCGCCTCTCTGCTCTGGATGTAAAGAAGGCATTCAATAGGGTGCATTGGGGATTTCCAAAGGCAGTGCTCACTAAATATGGCATAATTGGCTGGTTCCAATCAGCAATACTCTCTGCTCTAGGGTGACCTGATGGATTAGGCCAATGACCCTCCTTGTCGTGTGTGCCTGCCTGCCAGGTAAAAAGACAACTTGGTCTGCATGCACCAAGGATGGAAGACATTCCAACAATCTTAAAGCGATGACTTTAGCAAATATTTTCACATTTGTATTAATATTGGTCTATAATTAGTCGTGGAGGTGGAATCTTTCTCCAGTTTGGGGATGGTTAGTAAATTGTTTGTAGAATTCATTGGTATATCCATCTTCGCTCAGGGATTTATGGAGGGGAACAGTTTTCAAGACTTTGAGGATTTCCAAATTTGTAAAAGGTTAAGAGAGAAGGTCCAATAGAGCTGGGGTGACAGAAGGTAAAGGAATAGAAGATAGAAATTTTTGGATAACTGGGTCTGTTGGTTGAGGTGTAGCTGGATCATTAGTCAAGTTATAGAGAGAGGAGTAATAGTCAATAAACGCATTTGCTATATCTTGTGGGTTAGTAAGGAGTTGTTTGGTTGTCGGTGGTATAGGGATGCGGTTTTACATTTGGAGCATTGAGCTTTAAATTGACAAGCCAAAAGGGCTCCAGCTTTGTTTCCTAAGGTATAGTAGTTGGCCTTAGCTAGTTTAAAGATTGTACTCAAATTTAGAGTAAGAGTAGAGTAAAAGCGAGCAGAAGTTTTTGTCTCTGGTCAAGGAGTTCACTGGCTAATTTGTGAGAGGAGGCCTGTTTGTTTTGGTTCTCTATATGGGTAATTTGGGATATGACCTCTTCAATTTGCTGAAACCTCTGGTTTTTAGTTCTAGCATGTAATTCAATGAGAATCCCACACATAAAAGCTTTATACGTGGGACATAATACAAACCGGTTAGTATCCGGTTGGTCATTAATCCTACAAGAGAATGTGCCAGTGTCTGAGCATTTTGAGGCCGGCAGTGAGTGTTCTCACTACATGGGTTTTGTTCTGGTGGGTAATGAGTAATTTAGTGTGGAAGCTCCATTTATAGGTGATTTTATGATTTTGGAGAGCTTTGGTTGTAAGTTGTCTGCGATTTTCCATAGTTATCTTCGATAGATTGGCATTGAGAGCAACCATGGAAAAGGGATCAGGTAGACTTGCTGTTCATTTAGCTGCATACATGACTCTCTCTTTAGTTGTAAAAAAATGGATATGGGCAAGCACATCCCTGAATGCAGAAGCTGGGAAGTGTGGAGGCTTAGGGAGTCTGTGCGCCCTAACAATTTACAGGTCGTGGGCATTTAATTTAGGTATCAGTGTGCGCATAAGGGATTGCAGGTATTGTACCAAATTGGCTGGTTAGATCGATTCAGGGATATTGCAAAACTTTAAATTGTTTCTCCTGAAGTGATCCACCAGGTCTGCGAGTTTAAGATTGGAGCTCATCCTCATAGTCAGCAAAGCCATCAACCAAATAATTATGGACAGTGTATAAATCTTTCATTATGGTCTCTATAAAGTTAATGCGCTGATCATGTTGTACAGACAGGGAGGACTCTGCATTTGCTATATCTGTATAAAGGGTCTGCGGCAGTGATAGCAACATGTTTTTCATAGTACTTTCCATAAGTGGCTGGTCTGAGGCTGGGAAAGCATCTAGCTCTGATGATTGTTGTGGAGGAGGGAGGGAGAACCGGCTGGAGGCTGTGGTAACCTGTGGCTGTGCTGGGTCTTCTGTGGGGGCTCTAGGTTTAACTGGGCTGGCTGTGGGGGGTGAGTTAAGAGGATAGAACTTATCATTTGGGTCCTGAAAGAGCGAGTGCTCCAGCTGTTGTGTGAGGCTCTGCCTGGAGGAGGAAGGAGAGCCACTCAGGGAAACCATGAGCGTCGCCTCCAGCGCCATCTTGGCTGCTCGCCAGGCTTGCCAAGGAGAAGAAGGCAGTGAGCTTTTTAGGAGGTTTATCATTCTTCTTACGCTGTTAGGTAGGTGCAGGAGCTTAAGTGCTGCAGTACAGGTGGGTGTAACCCTTTCCAGAGCCACAGTGATGTCACTGAGGCTGGGATTGCTGCGGAGCTACAGGATTAAGCAGCCATTCACTCTTCACTCAAGCTGGAAAGCCCCCCCCCCCCCGAATGTTTACAATTTTGTGTCATACAGGAAAGCTGATGGCCCCCTATATAGCAGAAATATAGTTTGGAACATATAGGTTTGCATACATTTCAGGAAGTTTTGTTAATGGCAAATATGGTTTGCAGTATGTTTTTTCCCCTATTGTAGATTGATAGGTGGATGTAATATACTTTCTGGCCACTTGGGGGCATTAAACCCACATAAGGATTGTATTGAACCACAGTTTATGAATTGGGACATTGGATCGATTTTGATGCTTGGATGGTTATTCACATCATGATGCACTTGACATCATGGCGTACAACATATATTTATGTCATGACGTCATCCATGGATGTGTGGTTACGTAGCCACACCCCTGCAGCATATTATAAATAGACCTGTATTGCAAACAGCTGCCATTTGCCTTGTGCTTTTCTTACTTTCAATCTTTTTATTAAAAAATTCTCCAGCAAACAAAGAAAAACAAAATGAGCAAGTAAACAGTATTTCAAAATAGCAAGAAAAAGTGTAAATTGTGAAAAGAAAGGGGCAGTACATATAAATTACATATCCTGTATGTCCATACAGACGAGAAGATAGACATTATACTAAGTCTGGTTTGGTCCCAATTCAGAGTACTGACAAAGATCCTGGTCGCCACGTTTCAGGTAGGGGGGACCCAAAAGTACCATGCACCATAAAAATGGTTGTGACACAAACGGTCCTCTGGAGCCTAACAGACCAGTAATCAGACTGACATAGGAGGTGGAGATCACCATAGGCATCAGGGGCAACCAATTGATTGAGTTTAGTAATACCAGAAATATGTTACTTCTCAAGACATCCTTGCCTCTTAACGCCCCTATAAACTAAGGGGGGCCAAGATAGGAACCTGAGCCTCTCTCCCCCTCCCGACACCAGAAAACATCAGGTGAGAGGAGGGGGGGAGCCCGGAACCACTAGAGGTTGAAGACAACCTTAATTGGTAAAAGAAAGATCAGAAGAAAGAGAGGTGTAAAGAAGGAGAGGGAAGAAAGAGGCGGGAGAGTGGAGAAGACAGTCACCGGGGGGAGAACAGTATATCCCCAGCAACAACAAAAATCATATGGAGATGTTTACATAAGTTGGCCATGGCTCCCAAGTTAATTCAAATTTCTTAATCCTATCTTGCAGGATACTAACAAGTTTTTCTTGCAACATGATCTAAAAGATTTTGCTTTTAGCCGAGCCAATTGAGGTTGTCGCTTTTTTCTAGGCTCGAGCAATGGTAATATTCGCTTCTAGTGGTGTATAGAATAAGAGATCTTGGGGGATGTTCTCCACTTGACTGTTTAATAGGGCACCCACGTGTTTTTCTTTAACACACATTTTGCAATGTTTACACCTGAGATTTGTTTTTTGGGTTTTCAATACTTTTTCTTTTTTTTAATACAAACGCATTTATTGAGTATAGTGAAAGATTAAATACAGACTATGTCGGGACGCAGCCCAGATACAGGTGTAAATATAGAAAAATACAAACTGGGTCACAAAGACCGACAAGTGAGGTAAATACAAAACTGTTGGACCCAGCACAACAGTGAGTTACCAAAATAAATGGTCATAGTAGAACAAAAAGAAAAGGGAGAAAATTATAACCAATAAAATCAAAAAGAGGGAAAGATAAAACTTAAAACAGTTAATTGATTGCTTCAGAATGGGGAAAAAAAGGGGGGGTTTACTTAGGCGAGACAAATGTAGCAAATACAGATGAACCCGACAGGAAATCAGATAACACTAGGACCAATCATAAACACTTTAAGTGAGTGCAAAACCCTAGTAGTATATACCACAGGCATCCGGTTGGGGAAGTATCGAGGGTAGGAGTCTATATGCGCCCCTCTAAAGCACTGCCCCCGAGGGGGGCCAAGAGGCCCATTTTGTTATGGAATATCTGCATGGAATCCAGGATGGTGTGGTGGATCCTCTCCATAAGATGGATCGTCTCCATCCTCTGGAGGACCTGGGGCCGGGGCACCGACTGAGATCTCCAGTTTAGAGCTATGGCCCAGTGAACCGCACAAAACAATGTATTAACCAGTTTCTGATGGGGGGTAGCAGATCCGGGATAGGGGATCAATACTTTTTCATCTTATGGGCACGTCGTTTATTGGGGCAGTCTAGATCTAGTTATAGGAGAAAAAGAGAGATACTTGTGGATTGCTGGTGTCAGTGGATTGATAAAAGTATACATTCTCTACAAAGTTGGAATGGCACTGTGGTATATTAGATTTTGATGGACAGCTGAGCCTTTGAGTAACCATTAGTGTGAATACTCCACCTCTTTTTTCTCCTTATAACTCATAAATCATTATCGATATGTACACAGACATCCACATGTGTATGCGGGACCAGAGTGTAAGAGGATCATAATGAAATATACCTACTTTTGTTCATTTACTTTAGTAAATCAGGCCCAAAGAGCAAGATTAAGATATTTGACAAGCCAGCAATTGTTGGAATTCAAGAGACCTCTGACTCTCTGCATTAATAACAGCAGTTCCCAAGTTTTTATACTAAGGGGTTCCTTAATTTCAGTTTCTCTGCTTTTTCCTTTTGAAAGAGCATCTTGGACCCTGTTTGGTCACTTATATATTGAGGTATATTGTATTCAAGAACTATTTTGCATGCAGACAGTCCCTGCCGCAAGCAAGGTTTCATGTGAGTGGAATTAAAGATAATTTAAAAAGATGTTTTAGAACATTTGTGTTAAAAAGCAAAGCTTTCCATGCTAATTGCATTTGTTAAATAGTAAGACAGAGAAGTGAATTTTATCACCTCAGTAATGCTGTTTCTCAAAGCTAATGTATTTACTCTAGGGTATTTTACAGAGCTCCCTATATAAAAATAAAATATTGCCATAATTATTAAAGACCAGTCAGTGACCATTGCTTTAGTCCAACGTAATGTCATTAGACATCTGCATATGTTATTTTCTGTATAGTTTGAAATATAAAATGTTAAGGAACAGTAAGCATTCATTCACCTAATTGATGTTTTGAAGGTTTAAGCAAAAATCATTTGAAGTGTCATATAAAAAGTTGTCAACAGGCACTATTTATTAAAATTCTTCAAAAATTAACAATATCAGTTGTTTACAAAGGGATACATGACATCATTTCAATGGCATTATAAATCTCTTTATTACAGAGTCAGTGTTTTATGCAAAACTATGAAACCATTCCATTGCTTTGTATTAAAATGTGCTCTTTTTCTTCAAGTGCTGTGACTTACACATAAAATGCTGCTTAAATGTCACCTTTATGAAATATCTTAAGAGCCCTTAAAGATTTATGGGAATTTGAAATATAAATCTGCTGCTTTGTAGGAGTTTGCAGAAGTGTAAAATTTATATGTTAATTAAAGAATTAATTACATTCTGTATGTAGTAATCGGGAAAAAGCAGATTAAGTCAAACACTGTACTTCTCAGTGTCTCGTAAGTTAAATTCAGCAGCTCCAATAGCCTTTACATGGATGTGGCTGTAGGACAGTTTTGCATTGGGAAAAAAATACTGTAGGTATTTGCACGTATTAAATATTGTAAATTGCAATGTTTCACAGTAACTCACAGCAAACAGTCAGACTTTAGCTATTACCTCTTAGTGAACATGCATGTTGAATATAGCTATTATACCTGTATATGATTAAACCACTTATGTACTGTTATTCATTTATGAATAGTGAAGAGGTGAATACTTATTTCTGCTGTACATTTTATTAACTGAAGAAATCATCCTTGGGTGTCAAGTACTGTATGCCTATTAATGGCTGTGAACCGAGCTGTCATCAGGTGGCTTAGTTCACAGATACTGTGTACAGAGCCAGTTGGAGCTACTATGTACTACGTGATTTCTGTAATGATCGATCACAATGAAATTTAATGTAAACCGTATAGTGCGTACATTGCAGAGCCCATCCCGTCCTTTAATGTTGATTTGACATTTAAAAAGCATCAGACCTATGCTATCACCCCTCTGCCCACTACTGCTTTGTCTCATGATAGATTTTTATAAAAAGAACTTAAAAACAAGGACAGATATAGAAAGGTTAGTGCTAGTCAGTTCTCACCCAAACATGAGTTCCTGTTCTGGTTCTATTCAAAATGGGGTAGGGCTCGGCCTGATCCCTTAAGGTAAGAGGGGGACAAAAGGTCAGGATGGATATGGGCGAGAGAGAAAAGCACTGAATAATGCAGAATAAGAAGTAAGAGTTGGGTGGAAGGAGAAAAAACGGGAGCAGAGAGCAGAGGAGGAAACTAGGGCTCCCACAGTGTCAGCATCTCAGTCCTGCAACATGAACATCAGACCTTTATATCAGGACTCAGGGAGTGGCAAAATAGAAATATAGTCAGTGTAGTAGCTAAAGGTATTCCAATAAAACCCACTTATGTTGAAAGGTTGAGAGGTTTCCTCCTTTCCTTTAACTGTGGCTGTAAGATGCTTTTAATGCCATTGATTCAAGCAAACCATTGAGACAGTGTTAGGCCCCATGCACACGAGACGCTGTTATTTGCTGTTAAACGCGCGTTCAGAGGCAGTTGGACACTTTTTTCAACTGCTCCTGAACCCATTCAATGTTATCCTATGTGTCCATGCACACAGTCTCGTTTATTGCCGTTTTTAGGCAGTTGCGTTTAACCTCGTTTTTCCAGAAGCAAAAAAATGGGTTCAGACGCAAAAGTTTTCTACGTTTCAGACGCAAAACGCGGCAAAACGCGGTACCGGCGTTTTGCCGCGATTTCGTTTATTAGCGTTTTTAAAGGTGACCTATTTTTTTACATTAGAAATCTCAAAAATGATGGCAAATGATGAAAAACCATCAAAAAAAATGAAAAAAAAACTGTAATTGCTTGCATTGCACTGTAGACAATTCACAACTTGTGGCAGGTGACGTGGCAAGTGGACAATCCACAACTTGTGGAAGGTGATGTTGCCAGGTGACGTGGCAGGTGGAAATCCACAAATTGTGGCAGGTGACGTGGCCAGGTGACTTGGCAAGTGGACAATCCACAACTTGTGGCAGGTAACGTGGCCAGGTGACGTGGCCAGGTGACGTGGCAGGTGGACAATCCACAAATTGTGGCAGGAGACGTGGCAGGTGACGTGGCAAGTGAACAATCCAAAACTTGTGGCAGGTGACGTGGCCAGGTGACGTGGCAGATGGACAATCCACAAATTGTGGCAGGTGACGTGGCAGGTGACGTGGCAAGTGGACAATCCAAAACTTGTGGCAGGTGACGTGGCCAGGTGACGTGGCAGGTGGACAATCCACAAATTGTGGCAGGTGACGTGGCAAGTGGACAATCCACAACTTGTGGCAGGTGATGTTGCCAGGTGACGTGGCAGGTGGAAATCCACAAATTGTGGCAGGTGACGTGGCCAGGTGACGTGGCAAGTGGACAATCCACAACTTGTGGCAGGTAACGTGGCCAGGTGACGTGGCCAGGTGACATGGCAGGTGACGTGGCAGGTGGACAATCCACAAATTGTGGCAGGTGACGTGGCAGGTGGACAATCCAAAACTTGTGGCAGGTGACGTGGCTAGGTGATGTGGCAGATGGACAATCCACAAATTGTGGCAGTTGACGTGGCAGGTGACGTGGCAGGTGACGTGGCAAGTGGACAATCCAAAACTTGTGGCAGGTGACGTGGCCAGGTGACGTGGCAGGTGGACAATCCACAAATTGTGGCAGGTGACGTGGCCAGGTGATGTGGCAAGTGGACAATCCACAACTTGTGGCCAGGTGACGTGGCAGGTGACGTGGCAAGTGGACAATTCACAACTTGTGGCAGGTGACGTGGCCAGGTGACGTGGCAGGTGGACAATCCACAAATTGTGGCAGGTGACGTGGCCAGGTGATGTGGCAAGTGGACAATCCACAACTTGTGGCCAGGTGACGTGGCAGGTGACGTGGCAAGTGGACAATTCACAACTTGTGGCAGGTGACGTGGCAGGTGACGTGGCAAGTGGACAATGCACAACTTGTGGCAGGTGACGTGGCCAGGTGACGTGGCAGGTGACGTGGCAAGTGAACATTCCACAACTTGTGGCAGGTGACGTGGCAGGTGACATGGCCAGGTGACGTGGCCAGGTGATGTGGCAAGTGGACAATCCACAACTTGTGGCCAGGTGACGTGGCAGGTGACGTGGCAAGTGGACAATTCACAACTTGTGGCAGGTGACGTGGCCAGGTGACGTATCAGGTGACGTGGCAAATGGACAATCCACAGCTTGTGGCAGATGATGTGGCAAGTGATACGCTAAATACAAGTACACTGCTGCTCTCTCAGCTGCTGGTCTCCCAAAATGGCTGAAATGGTTAAATAATAATGTTTTTTGAGCTTAGGGAGGGTCTTATGATGTTTCTTAACTAAACGCCTATAGACGCAAACACGGTAAAACGCGGTAAAACGCCGCTAAAATCGCGGCAAAACGGGCGTTTTTAAACGCCGGTTTTAGCCTTTAAAAACGTGTGTTCAGCAGAGTTTGCACCGGCGTCTCGTGTGCATGGGGCCTTAGGGGCTTTGACAACAAGGAGACATAAGCCTAGCTGTGTTCATCAATGTGTTTAGTAGAGAGTGTTTATATGTTCATTTTGGTATATTCTTATGATGCAATAAGAAGTGGGTGGGGATAACATAGTCTGTAAATTGTTGCGCAATTCATATCAACCCTGTCCAAAACTATAATGCCTCGTACACACGACCGTTTTTTCCGACAGGAAAACTGCTATGAGAGCTTTTGGTCGGGAATCCCGGCCGTGTGTATGCTCCATCGCAGTTTTTCCGACGGAAAAACTGTTGGACAAAAAAAGAGATCAGGATCTCTTTTTTCCCGTCAGGCCAAAAATCAGAGCGGGAAATCCGTTTGTCTGTATGGTTTTCCGACGGGCAGAAAATCGCGCATGCTCAGAATCAAGTATGAGACGGGAGCGCTCTTTCTGGTAAAACTAGCGTTCGTAATGGAGATAGCACATTCATTACGCTGTAACGGACTGAAAAGCATGAGGCTGAAAAGCGCAAATCGTCTCTCACCAAACTTTTACTAACACAAGGATCAGCAAAAGCAGCCCAAAGGGTGGCGCAGTTGGAATGGAACTTCCCCTTTATAGTGCCGTCGTACGTGTTGTATGTCACCGCGCTTTGACAGACGGACTTTTGTCTGAGCGTGTGTATGCAAGGCAGCCTAAGAGGAATTCTGTTGGGAAAACCGTTGGTTTATTATCCGACAAAAAAACCTGCTCGTGTGTACTAGGCATAAAAGCTTCAAGCAGGACCAGAAAATAAGAAAGAAGAAGAAATGTCCCCTTGCTTTTCCACATCCCTGGCAGACTGATGGTGCGGATTAAAAGAAAGAATGCAGGATTTTGGGAACTCTAAACCATCTTGTCAATCATTTGTAATTTGTTTCCTGATAAGAGGAACTGAGAGAGGTGGCGTGTGTAAAATATATTCTTCAATTTTCCTGATCTTATGTGAGGGATATCTGTAGGTCCTATGCCCACTTTTGGATACATGTCATTGTATATTATAAAGATAATGCATGTCTAATGAAAGCCTTTTCCATACACTGTAATTCAAGGGAAGTTAATGGATGCAAACAAATTCTCTGTGAAGGCAGCATGGACCAAAAACAGTGCAATTGTAAAATGTACCTGAAACCCAAGGGGGAATATATCCTTTACTGCATATTTAGTTATCGATGTCCAATTAGGAAGGTTCTCAATTTCAGTATCCTAAAACCTGTCTTTAAGCCCTGGTTGAAATAATGGATTTTCCACTACCAGGAATAACAGGGATGTTGTTTGGTAAATTTGTGAAGATTCAGAGACCATACACGGATTGAAATTCACCTGGTTCAGCAGGGACCAGACAAATTGGGATCCATGTATGGGCAGGGTGGTTGTACAGGAGTCAATCTACCAATCCAATTCTATAAAATTGTCTTGCTGGATTTTTGCTGCTCGATTAGCACTTCTGGCTATCACAAGCAGTGGTGATCATTGTATTAAGAAAAAGAAGTCTGCCATCAGAATACACTGTGCTCACGGGGGTTAGTCATGGGAAATTCCCAAGACTGAGCCCCATGAGCAGGGAAAAAACATGTCGGGGGTGTAGCCAGGATGGAGTCTAGGCTGAGGCTGCTTTTACTCTTCACATGAGGGTTTTGTGTTATGTGCATCTCTTGGGACTTATTTTCCTTCCTCATTGACTTTTATGGAGCTGAGTAGAGTTGGTCTAATGGTTCGGAGCGAGCATGAGTTCAGGTCAAATATTGGCCATTCGCCCATTCAACAAACACCTAAATTATCGGGGCGTTCGACCATTTGTTCAGCCTGACGATTGACTACAATGCACTGCATTGCCACACAGTGCATTGGAAGCCCTGATTGGCTGAAGAAACAAAAGCTTTGCCCAATCAGGGCACAGAGCACTGTCAGAACCATGATTGGAGAAAGTAATGATGACTCTATCCAATCATGGCTCATTGTTTTTAGTCCTGCCCCACACTATAAAAAATATTCTTCCCATAGCAGCCATTTGCAGTGTGATATTGCCATGGAGAGAGATAGAACAGGGCTCTGTTCAGTGTGCTATTGTGCTTCTATTGTCAGTGTAGAATATCAGTTTAGTGTGAATCTAGTTATAGTTCAATGTGAGTGTAGTGTGACCATTTATTTTTACTTTAGTTTAATGCCCCTGTAGACGTCCTGGTAGGAACGAAATGCGTCGGGCTATGCATTTTGCTTCCCACATTGCCTTTTAATGTACGAACTGTGATCACCCATTGTTTTGACCTACACCAGTGGAGCACCATATTTTTTCTTCTCTTTGCATGATTCGGCGAGGAAACATTTTTTTCAGTTTCTCCATTCGGTCTCTCTGCAATACCCTTGTCAGGGTATTTTTATATTCAAGCTTGATTGTATCCCATTGTCTTGTTGAGTACCAGGATCCAGAAAGCCAATCTTTTGGGGAGACCTCCAGCCTTGAGGATATCGAAGATTTGAGAAGTTTTCGATCCATCTGGTTCCATCCAGGATTGAGGTAATCTGATTGCCCAGCTGGTGCATTTCATCATCCATCAGTGATTCAGTGACGTTCCTGTGGACAGCCGCTGGGGATACTCTTAAGCTCAATTGATCCGCTGTCGTATGACATTCGGGTCCAACATTTCCGGTAAGCACACCTTTATGTCATCATTCACGTGAAGATCCGTGCAAGAATTACTCCATCCACTCCATGCCATTTATTCACCTTTTTGGACACTTATCACCTTGTTTAGTGTTGTGGACACTTTATATATTGGGTTGGGTATTCAACCTGCCCCTTCTTTCTTTTTTTTGTGTTTCTTTTTATGGTCACATTTGAGTTACAGTCCAGTTTTTACTGGTCTATATGTAGCGCTGCACTATTACTTTCCATTTATTTTTACTGTAGTATCAGTTTTTGTGAGTGTAGTGTGACCATTAATTTTTACTTTAGTGTCAGTTTAATTTGTTAGTGAAGTTTTCCAATTTCGCAATATCCGCCATAAAATCAACGTATTTGCGGATGATGTGATTCTGCTACTTACAAACGTTATCACTACTGCTTACAAACGCAGTATATATCCGTGTGTTACTACACATTTAACACAGTATATATCAGTGTGTTACTGCATGTTTAATGCAGAAAATATCAGTGTGTTACTGTACGTTTAACACAATATATATCCGTGCGTTACTGTATGTTTAACACAGTCAATATCAGTGCATTACTGCACATTTAACGCAGTATATATCAGTGCATTACTGTACATTTAACGCAGTATATATCATTGCATTACTGTACGTTTAACGCAGTATATATCAATGCATTACAGCACATTTAACACAGTATATATCAGTGCATTACTGCACATTTAACACAGTATATTTGAGTGTGTTACTGCATGTTTAACTCAGAATATATCAGTGCGTTACTGTGCGTTAACACAGTATATATCTGTGTGTTACTGCACATTTAATGCAGTATATAGCAGTGCATTACTGTACATTTACCGCAGTATATATTTGTGCTTTACTGCATGTGTAATGCAGTATATATCAGTGCGTTACTGTAAATTTAACGCAGTATATATTAGTGCATTACTGAATGTTTAACGCAATATATTTGCGTGCGTTACTGCACGTTTAACACAGTATATTTGAGTGCATTACTGCACTTTAACGCAGTGTATGTCAGTGCGTCACTGCATGTTTAACGCAGTATATTTGAGTGCGTTGCTGCACGTTTAACGCAGTATATATCAATGCGTTACTGCACGTTTAACGCAATATATATTAGTTTCTTTACTGCACATTTAACGCAGTATAATTGAGTGCATTACTGCACTTTAACGCAGTGTATGTCAGTGCGTTACTGCACGTTTAACGCAGTATATTTGAGTGCGTTACTGCCCTTTACCGAATTATAATTGAATGCGTTACTGCGCGTTTAACGCAGTGTATATCAGTGCGCTACTGCACGTTTAGCGCAGTATATTTGAGGACATTACTGAACATTTAAAGTAGTATATATCAGTGCGTTACTGTATGTTTAATACTGTATATTTGAGTGCATTACCAAACGTTTAACGCAGTATATTTCAGTGCACTAGTGCATGTTTACCACAGTACATTGCAGTGCATCAGTGCAGTTTTACTGTAGTATATTGTAGTGTGTCAGTGGAGTGTGTCTGTGAGTACTCAAGTTAAAGTGCACCAAACACCACTTTCCATTGATTAACCAATTCAGCCCCGGAAGGATTTGCCCCTAAATGTCCAGGCCATTTTTTGCGATACGGTACTGCATCGCTTTAACTGACAACTGCGCAGTCGTGCGACACTGTACCCAAAACAAAATTTACGGCCTTTTTTTAAATAGAGATTTCTTTTGGTGGTATTCGATCACCTCTTCGGTTTTTATTTTTTGCGCTATAAACAAAAAAAGAACGTCTTTATTCGATTTTGTTAATAAGCGCCCCCCATCATGTCTAGGATGCCAACAAGGAGAGGCAGACGTTCTGATGACACTGTGAGGGGGCCATCAGCGTATGTGTCCACAAGCAAAGGTGGACGTGGTCCATCCTCAGGCAGGGCAACATTTCCTCTGTTTAGTGATGTTGCCCGTGCCATCCAGCCACAGCATGCAGAGGAGGTGGCGGACTGGCTTACTAAACCATCATCATCCTCCTCATCCTCTGTCACCCCAGCAGAGACTAGTTCACAGTCCACTGCAGGTGCCAGAGTGGCTTTTTCTGCCTCCTTGTCCACAGCTACTCCTGCCATAGCCCCAGCATTAGGCATGGAGTAGTCAGCTGAGTTATTTGAACACGGCATCATCCACTTGATGATGCACAGCCATTACTTAATTCAGATCTTGGTTCTGAGGTTGAGGAATGTAGGAACATGAGCCTACAGAGAGGGTAGAACACTGGTAAACAACCATTTGGCAGTCATGTTCCCCCAGCCGCAGCGTATTTCCAAGTTGTCTCCAGTGATAATGAGGATGGAGGGGATGATGATGATGAGATCACTGACGCGACTTGGGTGCCAGATAGAGCAGAGGAGGAAAGTGAGGGCGAGGCACAACCCCAAAGGGGCAGCCATCATGGAAGAGTAGAGATCAGCCACCCTATTCCACCTAATTGTGGAGCTGTTATTTCCTGGCCCACTTCCCACAGTTCAGCTGTTTTGGCCTTTTTTAGCACATGTGCAGCCGATCAGACTGTGTTTGTGTTTGCAAACTTTGGCTCAAGCACATCCAGCATGGCAAAAACATCAGCCATTTGGGTACTACATGCTTGACAGGGCATTTAACCTCCCACCTCAGCCTGATGGTAAAAGCACCTGAAAGCCACACAAAAGGGATACAATTCTGCTCCTCCTCACTCCTCACCTTTCCAGTCTACCTCTGCTATATCTCATGACCTCTCGGTAGCCTCCCCAGACAGGGATGATGGTATAGGGCAGGGTGTCCCAGGTCTTTGCAGCACATCTGCTAATAGCACACCTCCAGCTGTAGACTATAGCATGCAAATTTCTCTGCCCCCTCTGCTGCAGCGAAAAAAAATACAGTCACTGCCACCCACATGCCCAGCGTATAAATTCAAGCTTGCCAAATCTGCTGGCTTTACAACTCCTGCCTTTCCATTTGGTGGATTCTGTCCCCATCAGTGAATTTGCAGAATGTGCTGTACCACAATGGCATGTTCCCAGTCACTAGTTATTTTCACGTAGGGCTATTACAGCTCTCTGCAAATAAACTCTTTGCAGAGTAATTAAATAGCAATAAGTGAATGTGTAAAAAAAGAAAATAACACTAAATGTATAAAAACTTGCAACAATATTATAGTGAACAAAAAAGTGCAACAGAAAAAATATGTGATCAAACTAAAATAAAAATAATAATAGATAAATGTCCCCAAAAAAACTTTGAAGTAATTCCAGAGATAGTGAAAGAGGAGAAAGCTTCTTCCCAGTGAGACTGTGCCTGATTGCAAACGTGACACCCAGGTGAGTGGTGATCCTGCTTACCAAATGGCCGTGACTGTAACCACAGTCTCACACATCATAGGGAATAGGGCTTCCCCACAGCCTGGCGGTATCCTGATCACTGCCTCATCAGCCGATGTTTGCTCAGGATAGAAAAGAAGAGAAGGCCTCCATAGTGTAGTATGTAAAATCGAATTTATTAAAAGATAAAGATTGCACTTACAGAGTCCAAGTAGTCAATCAGCGGTAGATAGCAATGGACATATGCGGCAATGTAGCGGTAAAAAAGAAGAACAGCGTCTGTTCAAATCTTCCCGGGTTCCTGTATTCCGTGGGTCTTCCTCGTGTGTACTGCAAGCGTAATGACGACACCGGCCCCTACGCATTTCGTCACCACTGGACATCAAGTGGGGATTGGCCGAGGCGAATGTCACCACGCTTAGAGTATAAATATCTGCCGGCGCCATTTTGGATAGTGGCAAACATACGGCATGTAATAAAAGAAGCAAGGGCAACCAAGGAAATGTAATGAATATGGGTTGACCGCACACAGGAAGACGGAAAAAGGATTAAAATAGAACACACAAGTAACATCTTGTGATATTAAAAAGGAAGTACCCACCGGGGCATATAGGAACGGGGGAAGGCCAAAACTGCGCAAAAGCAAAAACAATATTGATGTAAACATGACATTTAAATACAAATGCAGTGCTACCCAGCCTAGAAATAGTAATAATGTATAATTAAAAATAATATATAAAAAGATGGGATCAAAGATCAGACATCAAGACCAGAACAATGAAACATCAGGAGTTGTTAATAAAGCTGTTAATGTCCCAATCTATATTTAAACCAAAAGGTTTAAAAGATTTTAAAAAAAAGATCCATCTGGTTTCGGATCTGGAAATGGCCCTAACCATATTGGTGCCTCTCCTATGGGGACGGATGGAATCTATGGCTAAAAAGGTGGTGCCCTTGAGCTGACGGTTGTGATGTTTGTCATAATGCTTGGATAGATTATGTTTAGGGAAACCTCTGAGAATATTCCCTACATGTTCGTTCAACCGTATGTGCAGTTCTCGTTTGGTGCGTCCTATATATTGTTTTGAGCACGGACACTGAATCATGTATACCACATATTTAGTGGAACATGTAAGGAATGAATCAATGTCATATGTCTTGTTGGTCACAGATGATGTAAATTTAACACATTTACGGCCTATAGGGGAATTAACCTTACAGATACTACATTTACAACAAGGGAAAAAACCTTTCATGTCATGAAAAAATGAAGGCCTAATGGGGGGATCTATCACATTAGGGGCAATCCTTAATCTAAGTGATGGTGCACCCCTATAGATCATAACTGGTTGTTCAGGGATGATAGGGCCAAGAATCTTATAATTTTTGAGCACGTCCCAATGTTTTTTAAAGATTTTCTTAATAGAGAACTACGGTCTGTCTCTTTGAAGAAAGTGCTAGTGCTAATACGACCATTTTGAATGACAATATTTAAATCTAAAAAATTCACTTGCCTGTCGCTAGCTACATATTGCAGGGATATACCCCTATCATTATTGTTCAATTGAGAATTTTTTTTATCAAGGGACAAAATATCCCCCTCCCAGATAAGAATCACATCGTCGATGTACCTTTTCCAGAATAACAGCTCCTTCGGGGTATTAGTATCGATGACAGCTAATTCCCGATGAGCCATAAAAAGGTTCGCCAGGCTGGGGGCAAATTTAGCCCCCATGGCAACACCTCTTTTTTGTAAATAAAAATCTCCACCGAACCAAAAATAATTATGGCTCATAGCAAACCGTAATAGTTCCATGATGAAATCTCTTTGTAAGCAAGAAAGAGAGGAATCCTTTTGGAGATAAAAATCCACTGCCTCAAAACCTTGTTGGTGAGAGATGATGGTATAAAGGGAGGCAACATCGGCCGTCGCTAAGACACACCCTTCTTTCCACTGAAAATCGTTAAGCAGGTTAAGCACCTGCGTGGTATCTCTTAAATAAGCTGGAGTGTTGACCACAAGTGGTTGTAGGAAATGATCTACATATTTACTGATTCTAGATGTGACTGAATCGATGCCGCTAATAATTGGGCGGCCCGGGGGATTAATAGGGTTCTTGTGTAGTTTGGGCAAATAATAAATAACTGGTAATCTAGGGATGATGGGGATAAGGTGGGTCCTCTCCTTTTTGTTAAGAATATCACTCTCAAACCCATATTCTATCAAGTTGGACAGTTCTTTTCTAAATTTGATCGTAGGATTGGAGGCAAGAGGAGCGTATGTTGAACCATCCGATAATAACCTAGTCATTTCATCAACATACTGGGACTTATCTAACACCACTATGCCTCCGCCCTTATCAGCCGGTCGTATCATGATGTCATTCCGTTCACATATTTGTTTAATATGTACTCGGAAGTCATCTTTAGTTTTCTTTTTTGGGATTTTCAATTCTAGTAGACCATGAAGAACTAATTCCTTGAAAACTTGTATTGATGGAGCTACAAATCCAGGTGGATTAAAGAGTGAGGCGTTTCTCAATTCACTATGACGAATAGGCTGATGAGGCAGTGATCAGGATACCGCCAGGCTGTGCGGAAGCCCTATTCTCTATGCTGGGTGAGACTGTGGTTACAGTCACGGCCATTTGGTAAGCAGGATCACCACTCACCTGGGTGTCACGTTTGCAATCAGGCACAGTCTCACTGGGAAGAAGCTTTCTCCTCTTTCACCATCTCTGGAATTACTTCAAAGTTTTTTTGGGGACATTTATCTATTATTATTTTTATTTTAGTTTGATCACATATTTTTTCTGTTGCACTTTTTTGTTCACTATAATATTGTTGCAAGTTTTTATACATTTAGTGTTATTTTCTTTCTTTACACATTCACTTATTGCTATTTAATTACTCTGCAAAGAGTTTATTTGCTATGTTCACATGCATTTGGGTATATGGATTGTGGTTCATTCACAGATCATTTTGTTTTTACCTCACTAGGACTAGATTATTTTTCTAAGTCCCATGTTCATTTGCTAGCGCTGCATGTTTTATATATTTTTTCTACTGTTGTTTAGTCTCTGTTGTATTGGACTATTTATGCCAGTCACTTTATATTTGTATTTTCACCATTTTTTTCACTCATTATCACTAGCGCAACATTAGCCTTTTGGCTTTCCTTTCTCTTTCTCTTTTTATATACATTTACGTTGCTGCTGATTATACTACTATGGATATTTTTGATTTTAGATCCCAGCACAACATCAACATTGATGGTGTGTTTGATGGGACTGGGGAGGAGTCTGATGAGATAGGCGGCCTCTTCCTTAGATTGAAGAACATTTTAGTCTCAGAATTACACACCAGTTGGGACATTGCCTATTTGGAACATTATGTTTCCAAAAATATGGTACCTCGCAGCCTCAGGTGAGAGGTCATCCCCCAAAAAGGTGCAACTGATTTGGAAGGCTGGTTTGTTTACTTTAATGATATAGGTGTTACATTTTTGCAGTTTCTTTTGGGTAAAAAACAGACGAAGCTGCGTACTTTAAACGAGGAAATTTCTTTGGTTAAAGAAAAATGAACACCTTTCAGAGGTCAGGAAATTTATAAACAAAAATCTGACCTTCTGAAACAATTTCTGGAAAAGGAGGAATCTGAACAGAAGAATAAGAAAAAGAAAAAGTTTAATCGTGATTTTTCTGATTATTCCAACAATGTTGTCTTTAAGTGGCAGACCAAACTACAGAGTGGAGCCGAGAATCAAGTGGAAATGGATCCTGCTATTCAACAAGTAGCAGGTCCACCCCCTATTCCCTCTGTTAGAAATATACCCTCTCAGACACAGAATAAGGGTCCTATTAAGAAGGGTAATAAAAAACCAGTACCAAGTTCCAACCAAAATGGATATCAGGGTGGTTACCATCAGTCTTCTCCTCACCCCCATCCTCAGTATGGCTATTCTAGTTCTTATAACTCTGGTACCAATTTGCAACCTAGAGGTACGCCACAACATACATACTCTAGGGGCTCTAATTATGGCAATAATACTCAAAATAGTCATCCACCTCCTAGAGGGCCCCATTTTGAAAACAATTATCCTTCCAGACAGTGGGAATATAGGGATAACTCTAAGAATTATAAACATTCGAATCCCCACCCTCAGGGTTATAGAGAATATGAGTATGACCCCAGGGATACATGGTCCCATATACCCAAACATCTAAGGCCTGATGATCAAAGAAGAGACCCTAGAGATATTATATGGTATCATAACCCTAGACCTCTTTACCAAACTCCCCAGACCAATTTATCTTTAGAAAATCGGTTTGCGCCTCTTTTGGATTATCATGACGACAGATATGAAGATAATTATGTTATCACACAACATCCTAATCAGCATAACGATTTTCCTGTTTAGCCCGTACACACGATCGGTTTAACTGATGAAAACCGTCCGATGGATGGTTTTCATCAGACAAACCGATCGTGTATGGTACCCATCGGTCTTTTTTCCATCGGATGGAAAAAATAGAACTTGTTTTAAAATTTTCCGATTGGATCAAGAACCGATGGTAATTTGCGATCGTCTATGGGCAAGTCCATCGGTAAAAAAACCCACGCATGCTCAGAATCAAGTCGACGCATGCTCAGAAGCATTAAACTTCATTTTTCTCGGCTCATCGGAGTGTTTTACGTCACCACGTTTGGAACGGTCGGTTTTTTGACTGATGGTGTGTGGCCAAGACTGATGAAAAACAGTTTCATCGGATTTCCGATGGTCAAATCCATCGGATGAAAATCCATAGGTTATCCGATCGTGTGTACAGGGCTTTACCCAAAGAGACTATTACCCAGAATACCCTCAAGAATTCGGTGATAGTTCCCAACGTTTTTTTCCCAAGGCCAACAACAGGGGCAAATGGGGTCACGAAGACATAGAGGCACCAGAGGGGGGAGGCGAATCAGGGCCAAAAAAAAGGAAAAACTAGACATTAGCGGTATATTCAATCTGAGCACAGCTCTATTATCTGAAGGTGAACAAAAAGTTTTAAGTCAGGGTTTGAAATTTGCACCTCCACGTAACCTAAATAAATTTGAGACATTCATTGATGTCCACAAATTTATTAGGAAGATGAATATTAAAAGTCATTTTATCCTGAACCCTATTGGCAACCGGAGTCAGGTTGTACATAGGGTCCCTATTCATACATCACTGGAGTGTATGACCCCTACTGGGTCTCATGAGCCAAGGGATATTCCTATTCGTCATAGTGAATTGAGAAACGCCTCACTCTTTAATCCACCTGGATTTGTAGCTCCATCAATACAAGTTTTCAAGGAATTAGTTCTTCGTGATCTACTAGAATTGAAAATCCCAAAAAAGAAAACTAAAGATGACTTCCGAGTACATATTAAACAAATATGTGAATGGAATGACATCATGATACGACCGGCTGATAAGGGTGGAGGCATAGTGGTATTAGATAAGTCCCAGTATGTTGATGAAATGACTAGGTTATTATCGGATGGTTCAACATACGCTCCTCTTGCCTCCAATCCTACGATCAAATTTAGAAAAGAACTGTCCAACTTGATAGAATATGGGTTTGAGAGTGATATTCTTAACAAAAAGGAGAGGACCCACCTTATCCCCATCATCCCTAGATTACCAGTTATTTATTATTTGCCCAAACTACACAAGAACCCTATTAATCCCCCGGGCCGCCCAATTATTAGCAGCATCGATTCTGTCACATCTAGAATCAGTAAATATGTGGATCATTTCCTACAACCACTTGTGGTCAACACTCCAGCTTATTTAAGAGATACCACGCAGGTGCTTAACCTGCTTAACGATTTTCAGTGGAAAGAAGGGTGTGTCTTAGCGACGGCCGATGTTGCCTCCCTTTATACCATCATCTCTCACCAACAAGGTTTTGAGGCAGTGGATTTTTATCTCCAAAAGGATTCCTCTCTTTCTTGCTTACAAAGAGATTCCATTATAAAACTATTACGGTTTGCTACGAGCCATAATTATTTTTGGATCGGTGGAGATTTTTATTTACAAAAAAGAGGTGTTGCCATGGGGGCTAAATTTGCCCCCAGCCTGGCGAACCTTTTTATGGCTCATCGGGAATTAGCTGTCATCGATACTAATCCCCCGAAGGAGCTGTTATTCTGGAAAAGATATATCGACGATGTGATTCTTATCTGGGAGGGGGATATTTTGTCCCTTGATAAAAAAAATTCTCAATTGAACAATAATGATAGGGGTATATCCCTGCAATATGTAGCTAGCGACAGGCAAGTGATTTTTTTAGATTTAAATATTGTCATTCAAAATGGTCGTATTAGCACTAGCACTTTTTTCAAAGAGACAGACCGTAATTCTTTTATACCTATCACCAGCTGTCATCATAAATCCTGGCTTACAGCGGTCCCTAAAGGACAATTCCAGAGAATTAGGCGTAACTGCACCAATATTTCAGAATTTTTTGCACAGGCAGATGTTTTAAAGCAAAGATTTTTCAATAAGGGTTATCAATGCTCTGTGATTAACGAGACAATTAGGAATGTAGCTGCTATGGACAGAAGTACACTATTGGTTCCCAAAACAAAGAATGATTCCTCGTTGGAAAAATTTGGGTGGTCAATGATCACCAGATATTCCAATCAACACTTCTCTATTAAAAAAATCTTTAAAAAACATTGGGACGTGCTCAAAAATGATAAGATTCTTGGCCCTATCATCCCTGAACAACCAGTTATGATCTATAGGTGTGCACCATCACTTAGATAAGGGTTGCCCCTAATGTGATAGATTCCCCCATTAGGCCTTCATTTTTTCATGACATGAAAGGTTTTTTCCCTTGCCGTAAATGTAGTATCTGTAAGGTTAATTCCCGTATAGGCCGTAAATGTGTTAAATTTACATCATCTGTGACCAACAAGACATATGACATTGATTCATTCATTACATGTTCCACTAAATATGTGGTATACATGATTCAGTGTCCGTGCTCAAAACAATATATAGGACGCACCAAACGAGAACTGCACATACGGTTGAACGAACATGTAGGAAAAATTCTCAGAGGTTTCCCTAAACATAATCTATCCAAGCATTATGACAAACATCACAACCGTCAGCTCAAGGGCACCACCTTTTTAGCCATAGATTCCATCCATCCCCATTGGAGAGGCACCAATATGGTTAGGGCCATTTCCAGATCCGAAACCAGATGGATCTTTCTTTTAAAATCTTTTAAACCTTTTGGTTTAAATATAGATTGGGACATTAACAGCTTTAATAACAACTCCTGATCTTTCATTGTTCTGGTCTTGATGTCTGATCTTTGATCCCATCTTTTTATATATTATTTTTAATTATACATTATTATTATTTATAGGCTGGGTAGCGCTGCATTTGTATTTAAATGTCATGTTTACATCAATATTGTTTTTGCTTTTGCGCAGTTTTGGCCTTCCCCCGTTCCTATATGCCCCGGTGGGTACTTCCTTTTTAATATCACAAGATGTTACTTGTGTGTTCTATTTTAATCCTTTTTCCGTCTTCCTGTGTGCGGTCAACTCATATTCAATACATTTCCTGGGTTGCCCTTGCTTCTTTTATTACATGCCGTATGTTTGCCACTATCCAAAATGGCGCCGGCAGGTATTTATACTCTCAGCGTGGTGACGTTCGCCTCGGCCAATCCCCAGTTGATGTCCAGTGGTGACGAAACGCGTAGGGGGCCGGTGACGTCATTACGCTTGCAGTACACACGAGGAAGACCCACGGAATACAGGAACCCGGGAAGATTTGAACAGACGCTGTTCTTCTTTTTTACCGCTACATTGCCGCATATGTCCATTGCTAGCTACCGCTGATTGACTACTTGGACTCTGTAAGTGCAATCTTTATCTTTTAATAAATTCGATTTTACATAATACACTATGGAGGCCTTCTCTTCTTTTCTATCCTGAGCAAATATCTGCTGATGAGGCAGTGATCAGGATACCGCCAGGCTGTGGGGAAGTCCTATTCCCTATGCTGGGTGAGACTGTGTTTACAGTCACGGCCATTTGGTAAGCAGGATCACCACTCACCTGGGTGTCACGTTTGCAATCAGGCACAGTCTCACTGGGAAGAAGCTTTCTCCTCTTTCACCATCTCTGGAATTATTTCAAAGTTTTTTTGGGGACATTTATCTATTATTATTTTTATTTTAGTTTGATCACATATTTTTTCTGTTGCACTTTTTTGTTCACTATAATATTGTTGCAAGTTTTTATACATTTAGTGTTATTTTTTTTCTTTACACATTCACTTATTGCTATTTAATTACTCTGCAAAGAGTTTATTTGCTATGTTCACATGCATTTGGGTATATTGATTGTGGTTCATTCACAGATCATTTTGTTTTTACCTCACTAGGACTAGATTATTTTTCTAAGTCCCATGTTCATTTGCTAGCGCTGCATATTTTATATATTTTTTCTACTGTTGTTTAGTCTCTGTTGTATTGGACTATTTATGCCAGTCGCTTTATATTTGTATTTTCACAATTTTTTTCACTCATTATCACTAGCGCAACTTTAGCCTTTTGGCTTTCCTTTCTCTATTACAGCTCTCTACCATAACGTGGAAGGCAATGTTGTGGCATCTTTGGGCAAGGCAGTCAGCTGCAAGTTCCACATTACTGCTGACAAATGTTCCAGCAAGCATGGTCAGGGACGATATATTTAATTCACAGCACACTGGGTAACTCTTGCTTGCAACTCGGAAGGATGCAGGACAGGGCTCAGTGCTGCAGCTTGTTGTGCTGCCAAATCTCCATGCAGCTAGTGGTGGTGATGCAGGATTTGTCAGCTCTACCTGCTCCTCCTCTTCCTCCATGCTCTCCTCTGCTGAATTGTCCGATGAACTACAAGTACCCCCTAAGCATTCAAGGGGCTATTCAATAAATTAGGCTAAAAGGTGCCATGCAGTGCTTCAGCTGCTCTGTCTAGGGCATAGGAGCCACACTGGAGCAGAGTTTCTGGAAGCTCTTCAGGGGCAGGCCCAGAAGTGGTTCATGCCACGCCATGCCAGCTGGAGCCAGGAATGGTGGTGTGCGATAATGGCAAAAACCTCCTGTCCGTCCTTAGACAGGGAATGTTAACATATGTGCCATGCCTGGCACATGTCCTCAATTTGGTGGTGCAGCATTTTTTAAATAGGTACCCAGGGTTTGAAGATATGCCAGAAGAGTCTGTAGCCAATTCAGGCATTCATACACAGCTTTTTTTCCCCAAGCCAATGGCTGCTGATAAAGGATGCATGCACTGTACTGTCACCATTTGAGGAGACCACAAGGATGGTGAGCTGTGACAATGCGTGCATCAGTGACACAATCCCTGTTGTTTTCCTGCTGGAGCAGACTCTGCATGGCATTTAAGGATGAGCCGAACACCCCAGGTTCGGTTTGCACCAGAACTTGTGAACAGGCAAAAAATGATATGCAAGTTTTTGCCATAAAAAGTGTTTGGGGACCTGGGTCCTGCCCCAGGGGACATCTATCAATGCAAAGAAAAGGTTTTAAAAAACGGCAGTTTTTTCAGGAGCAGAGATTTTAATAATGCTTAAGGTGAAACAATAAAAAGAAAATATTCCTTTAAATATTGTGCCTGGGGGGTGTCTATAGTGTACCTGTAAAGTGGCATATTTTTCCCGGGATTAGAACAGTACCACAGCAAAATGACATTTCTAAAGGAAAAAAAAAGTATTTTAAAACTGATCGTGGCTGTAATGAATTGTCAGGTCTCTGCAATATAGATAAAACTTATTAAAAAAATGGCATGGGTTCCCCCTCCCCTGTCCATTAACAGGCCCTTTGGGTCTGGTATGAATATTAAGGGGAACCCTGAACCAAAATTAAGAAAAAAAAAATGCGCGCGGGTCCCCCCAAAATCCATACCAGGCCCTTCAGGTCTGGTATGGGTATTAAGGGGAACCCTGCGCCAAAAAAAAAATGCCTAGGGGTCCACCCAAAATCCATACAAGACCCTTATCCAAGCACACAACCTGGCAGGCTGCAGGAATTGAGGGGGGGACGAGAGAGCGCCCCCTCCTAAACCATACTAGGCCACATGCCCTCAACATGGGGGGGGTGCTTCGGAGTTGCCCCCAAAGCACCTTGTCCTCATCTTGATGGGGACAAGGGCCTCATACCCAAAAACCCTTGCCCGGTGGTTGTGGGGGTCTGCGGGTGGGGGGCTCGTCGGAATCTTGAAGCCCCCTTTAACAAGGGGACCCCAGATCCCGCCCCCCTATGTGAATTGGCCCCCAGATCCTGGGCCCCTCCTGTCTTTTTTACAATTTTTGACACTTTTCTGTGAATTGGTGGGGGTACAATGTACCCCTTACCAATTCACATAGGAGGGCAGGATCTGGGGGTCTCCTTGTTAAAGGGTGCTTCCAGATTCTGATAAGCCCCCCATCCACAGACCCCCACAACTACCGGGCAAGGGTTGTGGGGATGAGGCCCTTGTCCCCATCAACATGGGGACAAGGTGCTTCGGGGGCAACTCCGAAGCACCCCCCCATGTTGAGGGCATGTGGCCTGGTATGGTTCAGGAGGGGGGGCGCTCTCTCATCCCCCCTCTTTTCCTGTGGTCTGCCAGGTTGCGTGCTCGGATAAGAGTCTGGGATGGATTTTGGGGGACCCCCACCCAGTTTTCTTTTTAATTTGGGTGCAGGGTTCTGTTTTTTTCAATGAGTTTTATCTACTGTATATTGCCGAGGCTCGACAATTTATTACATCCACAAACAGTTTTAAAAGACTTTTTTCCTTTAGAAATGTAATTTTGCTGTGTTCTAAACACAGGAAAAATGTGCATACTATAGACACCCCCCGCCCCCCGACACAATATTTAAAGGAATATTTCATTTTTATTGTTTCTCTTTAAGCATTAAAATCACTGCTCCCAAAAAAAGACAGTTTCTAAAACTTTATTTTGTATTGATACATGTCCCCTGGGGCAGGACCCGGGCCCCCAAAGACTTTTTATGACAATAACTTGCATATAAACCTTTAAAATGAGCAATTTAGTTTTTTCATGTTAGTGTCCCATAGACTTTAACGGTGTTTCTCGGCTTTTGAATTTGCAGCAAACACCACATAATGTTCTGACTTGAACATCGGGCTCATCCCTAGTGGCATTATAAACAGGGCACTCAAGGCAGAGCAGCAGGAGGAAGAGGAGTAGTTCCTTTCCTCTCAAGGCCTGATTTATGCTGTCAACATTCTTCTTACGCCACAGAATACACAAGAGGTGAGGGAGGAGGAGGTGGAGGAGGAGAAGGATTCTGGCACCTTTGGAGGCATTGAAGCAGAGCAAGACATACGTCAACCCTTAACAGATGGTTTTCCATCCCCAAAACCCTTGGGAGTAGTACATGGCTGGCAGGAGACAGTTCTAGATACTGTAATCCTCAGTGACTCTCGAAGAGTCTGCTTCTCATGCCTCCGCAAACTTCCGGTGCATGGGCTCTCTCATTCTTTAAAGCCTGAAAAGGGACCTGAGAATACGTGGCATCAAGGAGCAGACGATTAAATCTCTTGAGAGCATTAGTTGAGTTTCCCGTCTTTCCTGACTCTGGTAGGTTACAGTCTGGTGGAAAATGTCATTTTGAAGCTTTTGTCGGTCAAGAGAGGAGCGGTGGAGAAGAAGGCTGCCTCAGTGATGCCTTTCAATTTTTTTTTAGTCCTTGGTGTCCAGGTGGGAGATTATCTAAGGGCAAAAACAGATTTGGAGAGCTTTCCAGTTGATAATCCACTGGGTTACTGGGTCATGAGTAGGGATGAGCTTCGAGTTCAAGTCGAACCCATGTTCGACTCGAACATCGCCTGTTCGGTTGTTCGTCGAATTGCGAACATTATTGGCCGTTCGTGCCAAATTCGAGTGGCGCGTCACGTCCCATAATTCACTGGGCCATCGCAGTGCATTGCTGGCTGATGACCCGCATGCTTTGGCCAATCACAGTGCGCAAAAAACGGAGAGCCATAATTTGCCAAAACCAGGGTGGCTTTGGCCAATTATGTCTCAGGGGGTTTAGTACACGCCCCACCCTATATAAGGTGGCCTCCGTGGCGGCCTTGCGTAGTGTGTTGTGGTGTTGGTTAAAGAGAGAGCTTACAGAGAGAGAGAGAGACATTGCCTGTTCGCCGAACAGCGAACAATTTGGGGTGTTCGCGGCAAATTCTAAAAGTCTATGGGAGAAATCTAAAGTGCTAATTTTAAAGGCTTATATGCAAGTTATTGTCATAAAAAGTGTTTGTGGACCCGGATCCTGCCCCAGGGGTCATGTATCAATTCAAAACAACGTTTTAAAATTGAAGTTTTTTCGGGAGCAGTGATTTTAATAATGCTTAAAGTGAAACAATAAAAGTGAAATATACCTTTTAATTTCGTACCTAGGGTGTGTGTATAGTATGGCTGTAAAGTCGCGCTTGTTTCCCGTTCTTAGAACTGTCCCTGCACAAAGTTTAATTTCTGAAGGAAAAAAAGTCATTTAAAACTCACTCGCGGCTATAATGAATTGTCGGCTCCCGGCAATACATAGAAAAGTAATTGAGGTGTATAGCTAAGCGGACCAGATGCGGAACGTGAGAAGGGGCGGGTCTATTAATTTATTACACTGCGGAGGCAGTTCCCCATCAGGTCCGCTCAGCCAATAACCTAGGCGGGGTCTGACATACAAGGGGGCGGACCTTATGGGGAACTTCCTCCACAGTGTAATAAATTAATAGACCCGCCCCTTCTCACGTTCCGCATCTGGTCCGCTTAGCCTTACACCTACGTCATTGGCTGAGTGGACCTGATGGGGAACTTTAGAAGGGGCGGGTCTATTAATTTAATACACTGCGGAGGAAGTTCCCCATCAGGTCCGCTCAGGCTCAGCCAATGACGTTTCGTGTGGACAGCGCTGGACATCGGATCGCCGCAGGACCCTGGATTTCATCGCTGGAATGTTTTTTTTTTTTTTTTTTTTTTTTAATAAATGACTTTTCCAAGGTTTCTGTGTGTTTTTATTTTATTTTTTTACACTTACTTCGTGAAATGGTATGGGCACAATGTTAAAGGGGTAACAATTGTTAAAGGGGTCTTCCAGATTCCGATAAGCCCCCTGCCCGCAGACCCCCACAACCACCTGGCAAGGGTTATGGGGATGAGGCCCTTGTCCCCATCAACATGGGGACATCCTCCCCATTTTGAGGGCATGTGGCCTGGTACAGTTCAGGAGGGGGGGCGCTCTCTTGTCCCCCCTCTTTTTCTGCGGCCTGCCAGGTTGCGTGCTCGGATAAAGGGTCTGGTATGGATCTTTGGGGGAACTCCACGCCGTTTTATTTTTAAATTTGGGGTGGAGTTCCCCTTAAAATCCATACCAGACCTGAAGGGCCTGGTATGGATATTTGGGGGAACCCCACGCATTTTTTTTTTTTAATTTGTGGCAGGGTTCCCATTAATATCCTTACCAGACCTGAAGGGCCTGGTAATTGAATTTGAGGGGGCCCCACACATTTTTTTTTTTTTTACCAATGACTTTTCTATGTATTGCCGGGAGCCGACAATTCATTATAGCCTTGAGTGAGTTTTAAATGACTTTTTTTCCTTATGAAATGAAACAAGCACGACTTTACAGCCATACTATACACACACCCTAGGTACGAAATTGAAAGGAATATTTCACTTTTATTGTTTCACTTTAAGCATTAATAAAATCACTGCTCAAGAAAAAACTGAAGTTTTTAAAACTTTTTTTTGCATTAATACATGCCCCCTAGGGCAGAACCCGGGTCCCCAAACACTTTTTAGGACAATAACTTGCATATTAGCCTTTATAATTAGCACTTTTGATTTTGAACGTTCGAGTCTATTGTATTTAATAGGGTACTAAAGTCAGTGCAAACATTCTGGCTGTTCGCAGGTTCTGGTGCGAACTGAACAGGGGGGTGTTCGGCTCATCCCTAATTCTGACACACCTCTCTGCTCCACCCCCTCCTCTTCTTCTTATTCCTCCATGGCCTCTACCTGTGCTTTGTCCTCGGAACCAGCAGTGCTCCGTAGGTGCTCAATGGGCTACGCAAGTACGTAGGCAAAAAGATGCCATGCGGTGCTTGAGCTGGTGTGCTTGGGGGACAGGAGCCACACTGGGGCAGAGATTCTGTCATCTCTGTAGGGGCAGGCTCAGAGGTAGTTGATGCCACACCAGCTTAAGCCAGGAAAGGTGGTTTGCGACAATGGCACCAACCTCATCTCCGACAGGGACAACTGACCCATGTGCCCTGTTTGGCTCACGTCCTTAACTTGGGGGTGCAGCGGTTCTTGGGCAGGTACCGGGGCTTACAGGAGGTTCTGAAGCAGGCCAGGAAACTCTGAGAGCATTTCTGCCAGTCATATAATGCCAGTGCTCGGCTGGCTGACCTGCAAAAGGAATCCAACCTGCCCAAGAACCGCCTGATCTGTGACATGCCCACCAGATGGAACTCTACGTTGGCCATGCTGCAGAGGCTGCACATGCAGCAGAGGGCCATCAATGAGTATTTGTTGCAATATGGCACCAGGACAGTGTCAGGGAAGCTTGGATTTTTTTCCCAACGCCAGTGGGCCATGATCAGGGATGCATGCACTGTCCTGGCACCATTTGAGGAGGCCACGAGAAGGGTGAGCAGTGACAGTGCATGCATCAGTGACACTGTCCCTCTTGTTCACCTGTTGGAGCACGCGCTGTGTGGAATAATGGACAGGGCACTTGAGGCAGAACAGAGGCAGGAAGAGGAGGACTTCCCTACCTCTCAAGGACCCCTTCATCCAGACAGAGTTCCTGCTGGCCCGCCTATCACACAGGAAGAGGAGGAGGAGGAGGATTGTGTCAGCATGGAGGTGGAGCCTAGCACTCAGCATCAGCAGCAGTCTTCAAGGGATCAATTACAGTCCCAAGACACCCATGGACTTGTACGTGGCTGGGAGGAGGTGGCTGCGGATCAGGTCGTCCTGAGTGACCCAGAGGACTCCGGACTAAATGCCTCAGCAAACCTACGCTGCATGGCCTCCCTGATCCTGCAAAGCCTGCTGAGGGATCCTCGTATTCGTGCGATAAAGGAGAGGAATCATTACTGGCTGGCAACCCTCCTTGATCCACGTTGCCGTCGCAGAGGGAGCAGAGGATGAAGCATCTTCGGGAGGCCTTGCAGAAAGGTCTGTGTAACACGTTCCCAGAGACTGGGAGGTTACAAATTCCTGGTCCTGGACAACTTGTTGCTGAGGCTTCGGTCAGTTAAAGAAGGAGCGTTGGAGAAGGTGGCCGTCTGACCAATGCGTTCAGACAATTTTTTAGTACACAGCCCCAAGGTATGATCGGTTCCAGCAACCATCCCCAGCGTCTGGTTTACATGGTGCAGGAATACCTAGGGGCAAGATCAGACTTGGACACCTTTCCCACCGAAAATCCTCTGGGTTACTGGGTCTTGAGGATGGATCACTGGCCAGAGCTTGCACAGTATGCAATTGAGCTACTGGCCTGTCCTGCATCCAGAGTTCTTTCGGAACGCACATTCAGTGCTGATGGAGGCTTTGTAACTGATCACAGCGTGCGCCTGTCCACCGACTCGGTCGATCGTCTGACTTTCATAAAAATTAATTAGTTTTGGATCACCACCAGCTACCAAGCACCTGATGCTGATGTAACCGAATAATTGTGTTTGAAATGTCAGATCCCTTCAACACTGCCTATGCTGATACTGAGTGACTATCATGTTATGCTGAGTGACTATCCTCTTCCTCCTCAATGATCATGCTGATAACTTGTAAGAACATTTTTGGTTCTGGGCACTGCCACCAGTGGCTAAGGCCCAATTTTTCAGCCCCTGTTTAACAGGGGCGTGTAATTACAATTTTTGATGCAATACTTTGCAACAGGGCTCATTGCTGCGCTCCAAGTACAGCATCTGTGAGGGGTTGCAGTGTTGTGGCACCAGTGCCTAAGGCCCAATTTTTATGACCCTGTTTAACAGGGGCATGTAATTACAATTCTTGATCTAATAATTCACAGCAGGGCCCATTCCTGCGCCCACCAAGAGTAACTGTGAGGGCTTACAGTGTTGTGGCAACACCACCACCAAAGGCCCAATTTTTATGACCCTGTTTAACAGGGGCATGTAATTACAATTCTTGATCTAATAATTCACAGCAGGGCCCATTCCTGCGCCCACCAAGAGTAACTGTGAGGGCTTACAGTGTTGTGGCAACACCACCACCAAAGGCCCAATTTTTATGCCCCTGTTTAACAGGGGCATGTAATTACAATTCTTGATCTAATAATTCACAGCAGGGCCCATTCCTGCGCCCACCAAGAGTAACTGTGAGGACTTACAGTGTTGTGGCACCAGCACCACCACCAAAGGCCCAATCTTTCCTACCACTGTTCAACAATGGCATGTAATTACAATTCTTGATATAATAGTTCACAGCAGGGCGTTCCAGCGCCCACCAAGAGTAACTGTGAGGGCTTACAGTGTTGTGGCAACACCAACACCTAAGGGAAAAATTTCTGCAGAGTATATACGGCAGACCCCTACTTTCAAACATCCAACTTACAAACGACTCCTAATTGCAAACGGAAGGAGACAACAGGAAGTGAGAAGAAATCTACCCCATGGAAGGGAAATTCTCTCCTGTAAAGCCCCGTACACATGATCGGTTTGACTAATGAAAACCGTCCGATGGATGGTTTTCATCAGACCAACCGATCGTGTAAGGTACCCATCGGTCTTTTTTCCATCGGATGGAAAAAATAGAACTTGTTTTAAAATTTTCCAATGGATCAAGAACCGATGGTAATTTGCGATCGTCTATGGGCAAGTCCATCGGTTAAAAAACCCACGCATGCTCAGAATCAAGTCGACGCATGCTCAGAAGCATTAAACTTCATTTTTCTCGGCTCATCGGAGTGTTTTACGTCACCGCGTTTGGAACGGTCGGTTTTTTGACTGATGGTGTGTGGGCTTGACTGATGGAAAACAGTTTCATCGGATATCCGATGGACAAATCCATCGGACGAAAATCCATAGGTTATCCGATCGTGTGTACGGGGCTTTAAGAGTTAATATGGGAAAAAGTGCCTCCTCTCCACTGATGCTTTATCACCAATCCTTATTTCAATAAAAAAAACAAATTTTCAAAAAACATTTGTCATTGGGACGGAAAGTGAGGTGAAATGTTCTGAACAGGTGCACACTGCACAGACAAATGTTACAGGGGTGATAACCCTTCCCTATGTTTTCCAAAAGCTTAAAAATAGTTTTTTGGGCTGGAACTACAATTAAAAAATGTACCTGTTCCAAGTTATAAACAGATTCTACTTCTACCTGTATACTGCTGTTCAGAGTATATAGGGCCTTTTTTAAATTTGGGTGCCGGGTTCCCCTTAATATCCATACAACACCCAAAGGGACTGGTAGTGGGCTGGGGGGGGGGGTGGGGGGTACCCATGCCATTTTTCTGAATGATTTTCATCCATATTGCCGGGACCAGACATTACATTAAAGCCGCAAGCAGTTTTAAATGACTTTTTTTCCTTTAGAAATGTCATTTTGTGCAGGGACAGTTCTAAACACGGGAAACACGTGCCACTTCACAGGCATACTTTAGAGACCCCCCAGATACGATATTTAAAGGAATATTTCACCTTTTTATTTTCACATAAGCATCATAAAAATCACTGCTCCCAAAAAAACTGCAATTTTTAAAACTTTTTTTTGCATTGATACTTGTCCCCTGGGGAAGGACCCGGGTCCCCAAACCCTTTTTATGACAATAACTTGTATATAAGCCTTGATAATTAGCACTTTTGATTTTGAACGTTCGCGTCCATTGTATTTAATAGGGTTCTAAAGTTTGCGCGAACTTTCGGTCCATTCGCAGGTTCTGGTGCGAACTGAAACGGGGGGTGTTCGGCTCATCCCTAGTCATGAGAATAGACCACTGGCCAGAACTTGTCCAGTATGCAATAGAGCTGCTGGGCTGCCCTGCAACCAGTGTGCTTTCCGAACAGGCATTCAGTGCTGCGGGAGGTATTGTGACAGATAAGAGAGCGCGTCTGTCCACAGGCTCAGTGGACATTTATCAAAATTAGTCAGTCCTGGATTAGCAGCAGCTATCAAGCCCCTGATGTCGATGTCGCTGATTAAGTGCATTCTGGATCTCAAATCTCTGAAAGACTGTCTAGGCTGCCTAGCTTTGTGGGTGTTGATTTCATCTGGAAGACAATTTTCGGTGTAGGTTTCATGGGCCTATAATTAAGGACCATTTTTTCCACATCTGTTTGACGGGTGCATATCATTGCAATTTTTGACAACAAGGCCAATTCTTGTTTTCATCAAGGGTACCTCTATAGTGTTACGGTGAGAAGGCACCACCAACACCCAAAGCCCAATTTTTCCGCACCTGTTACTTCTATCCAAAATCTGTGAAAGAGACACCAAAATGTATCCAAAAAATCTTTAATCTTGTTCTGAGTGCATTAAATTGTGACCTCATCATACAGACTGGCCCCCAAGCCGTTGTTTATAAAATAAATTAAGCGTGAATGACATTAATAATGTCATTATTGCTGCAGCATGCTCTATACACGGTACAGATGTGCCACATTACAAGCAGACTAAGGGGACCCCTCAGAATGTACCTGGTGGGATATCCAACCAGTTAGAGACCTCCACAGCATTTATTTCTAAGAGTGCAAAAAGGTCCACTTTGTTCCAGCCACTCTGTGCACCCTGCCGATCTCAGCATGGTCAATGGGGTTGTTTCCCAATAACATATGCAGTATTGCCTGAGGTCTGCTTTAGTAGTAATCTGTTATGCCCCTGATGCACACGATATTATGTCAGTTCCTATTCCCTGCATATTCAATCTGATGCTACAACATCTGTATTTTTTGAATATGGGCAAAATGTGAGCATTCTAATGCCTGCATATGGGTTTTCAAATCATTATTTACTGACTCCAATGTTTCTATTCTCCCATCTAATATCCCTACTTCCTGGCAGATTTCTGCAATTTTTTTTATGTAAGGCATTCTCTATATGGGCTGCAAAATACTAAGTCAGCTTTAAATTCTGTATTACTGGGAAGGAGATGTAATAGAGCTGCCTTGTCAGTAACACTTGTATGTTCCAGTGCCTGAAAGAACTCTGAGGCTGCTGGAAAGTCCACCTGATGGCGACAGGGTAGGAAAATGGGGAGTCCAGTCTCATCAGTGTGGTTGCTGAAGCAACTGACTCTCACCCTAGAAATGCAATACTAGAACTGACAGTTACTCTTTCCCCCTGTGTTCCCATTGGAACTGATGTGAAGACCATCTTGCCTTTGTTTTTCATGGTAATAAGGTTATGTCTGCCTCCTGTCTCTGCTCCTGTCAGCTATGCCATTGATAATGCTACGGCTGATGGCTTGTCTCTGCTGGAATCTATTGCAGCGATGTGGATGTGGAGGCCTCCTGTCACCTCTCCCTCTAGCAATCCTGGAGAAGCAGTTGCAGCAGTTATCTTTCCTATTCTGGAGCCAAAGCTTAAGTGGAAGGCTTCTGAGGCTGGGGACATGAGCAATCCCTGTAGTGCCGCTGGATGAGGGGCAGTAGTGGTCCCAGGGGGTTTCCCCTGCTTGATACATTCAATTCAGCCCTGTTTGGCAGGGCAAGAGGCAGGGGCGTTGCTAGGCCTACAAAAGATCTGGGGCTAAAGCATATAGCAGCAAAGTAAAGAAAGTCATACACTTAGGTGGGCGTACACATGTATATAATATACATGTGTGTGTGTGTATATTGTACATATTGTATATATATATATATAGTGAAAAATTATTTTGAATAACCAAAATAGTAGCGCTCAGTGTCTTACAACACAAATCTAAATATAAACCATATACACTCCGTGAGATAGTGCATAAATGCGAATGTTCATAAATATACACCCTGTAAAGAAATGTGCATACAATAAACTCATCAAGTGTCCATAACGTTCATGACAGTGATTTAAAACAATTGATATAAAGTGTTTAACTGAAAATTAGTCCATAAAAAAGTGCACAAAATAAGTCCATAAAAAGTGCATCCAAAAGTGACTTCAAATGAAGATGGTGACAAATAAAACTTTCTTGTGTTTTCTTCAAACCTTCACCACACCAATGTGCTCAGTGATTCCACTCCCTAAGGACTTGCACTCACCACAAGAATATGCCTCGCACTCTCATGCTTGGCTAATCAGCTTGATTACCCCCCAGGGTATCACAAACGATTCCAAAATGATGAAATTAGGTCAGTCAAGTCTCCCACATGAAAAAACAAATGCTTCCAATAGTGAAGTATATCAAAACTTGTAATTAAAATAACACAGCACAAGTGACCATCAATGGTTACACTCACATTTAGACAGATCAAATTGGGCACTTCAAAGCAAACATTTCCAAACGCCAGGCAAGTTTATAGTAGGCTGCCGCGATGTATTGCGGTCTCAGGCGGACCATATAAGCATGTATGTCTCACCCTCCTTCATGTACACTTGCCTCTCCACTGCAATCGAATCACTGCAGACTCCCGCCCAAACACCAAACTGTATATTCGACGAGTGGTCGAAAGATCCGAACGCTGCACACCAGGTGACTGTCGTGTAGCTCCTCCCAGACTAGTTTCGTCGTAAGACTTCTTCCAATGGGGTCTTTGGACCCCATTGGAAGAAGTCTTATGATGAAACTAGTCTGGGAGGAGCTACACGACAGTCACCTGGTGTGCAGCGTTCGGATCTTTCGACCACTCGTCGAATATACAGTTTGGTGTTTGGGCGGGAGTCTGCGGTGATTCGATTGCAGTGGAGAGGCAAGTGTACATGAAGGAGGGTGAGACATACATGCTTATATGGTCCGCCTGAGACCGCAATACATCGCGGCAGCCTACTATAAACTTGCCTGGCGTTTGGAAATGTTTGCTTTGAAGTGCCCAATTTGATCTGTCTAAATGTGAGTGTAACCATTGATGGTCACTTGTGCTGTGTTATTTTAATTACAAGTTTTGATATACTTCACTATTGGAAGCATTTGTTTTTTCATGTGGGAGACTTGACTGACCTAATTTCATCATTTTGGAATCGTTTGTGATACCCTGGGGGGTAATCAAGCTGATTAGCCAAGCATGAGAGTGCGAGGCATATTCTTGTGGTGAGTGCAAGTCCTTAGGGAGTGGAATCACTGAGCACATTGGTGTGGTGAAGGTTTGAAGAAAACACAAGAAAGTTTTATTTGTCATCATCTTCATTTGAAGTCACTTTTGGATGCACTTTTTATGGACTTATTTTGTGCACTTTTTTATGGACTAATTTTCAGTTAAACACTTTATATCAATTGTTTTAAATCACTGTCATGAACGTTATGGACACTTGATGAGTTTATTGTATGCACATTTCTTTACAGGGTGTATATTTATGAACATTCGCATTTATGCACTATCTCACGGAGTGTATATGGTTTATATTTAGATTTGTGTTGTAAGACACTGAGCGCTACTATTTTGGTTATTCAAAATTATTTTTCACTTTTTATTTTTTAAAGTAGCAGCTGATAGGGTAATTCAGTCTGAATTTATCAGACGTTTCTCCAAGGCGCAGTGGAGTGTGTTAAGGAAAGGGGGCGGTTTATTTCTTAGTACACTGTTATTTTTATATATATATATATACTCCCTACTTACATCAGGGTCCTCATAGCCCCCTCATAACCTCAGTTTCCTCAGAGAGTCCCTTCCTATATTATACATGTGTGTGTGTGTTTGTATATATATATATATATATATAAAATATTGTTACATATCTGAGTGCGGATCCCCCCTTACATCAGGGTCCCCAGGGAGGCCCCCACATTACATCAGGGTCCCCAGAGAGCCTCCCCTTACATCAGGGTCCCCAGAGAGCTTCCCCATACATCATTACATCAGGGTCCCCAGAGAGCCTTCCCTTACATAATTACATCAGGGTCCCCAGAGAGCTTCCCCATACATCATTACATCAGGGTCCCCAGAGAACCTTCCCTTACATCATTACATCAGGGTCCCCAGAGAGCCTCCCCTTACATCAGGGTCCCCAGAGAGCCTCCCCTTACATCAGGGTCCCCAGAGAGCCTCCCTACTTACATCAGGGTCTCCAGAGCCCCCCTCATTACATCATGGTCCCCAGAGCCCCCCTCGCTACATCAGGGTCCCCAGAGAGCCTCCCCTTACATCAGGGTCCCCAGAGTGCCTACTACTTACATCAGGGTCCTCAGAGCCCCCTCATTATATCAGCGTCCCCAGAGAGCCCCTTCCCTATATCAGGGTCCCCGGAAAGCTTTCCCCTTACATCAAGGTCCCCAGAGAGTCTCCCCTTACATCAGGGTCCCCATAGAGACCCTTCCTTACATCAGGGTCCCTAGAGAGCCTTCCCTTACATCAGGGTCCCCAGAGAGCCTCCATACTTACATCAGGGTCCCCTGAAAGCCCCTTCCTTACATCAGGGTCCCCAGAGAGCCTCTTCTTAAACTAGGGTCTCCAGAGAGCCTCCCTACTTATATCAGAGTCCCCAGAGCCCCCTCCTTACATCAGGGTCCCCAGAGAGCCCCTTCCTTACATAAGGGTCCCCAGAAAGACTTCCCCTTACATCAGGGTCCCTGGAGAGTCTCCCCTTATATTAGGGTCCCCAGAGAGCCCATTCCTTACATCAGGGTCCCTAGAGAGCCTCCCCTTACATCATGGTCCCCAGAGAGCCTCCCTACTTACACCAGGGTCCTCAGAAATCCCCTTTCTTACATCAGGGTCCCCAGAGAGCCTCCTCTTACACCAGGGTCCCCCAAGAGCCTCCCTATTTACATCAGAGTCCCCAGAGCCCCCTGCTTAAATCAGGGTCCCCAGAAAGCCCCTTCCTTACATCAGGGTCCCAAGAGAGCCTCCCCTTACAACAGGGTCCCCAGAGAGCCTCCCTACTTACATCAGGGTCCCCAGAGCACCCCTCAATACATCAGGGTCCCAAGAGAGCCTCCCCTTACAACAGTGTCCCCATAAAGCCTCCCTCTTACATCAGGGTCCCCAGAGAGCCCCTTCTTACATCAGGGTCCCCAGAAAGCCTTCTTACTTACATCAGGGTCCCCAGAGAGCCTCCCTACTTACATCAGGGTCCCCAGATCCCCTCCTCATTACATCAGGGTCCCCAGAGAGCCCCTTTACAGCAGTGTCCCCCGGGGAGCCCCCCTTACTTTAGGGTCCCCAGAGAGCACCCCCTTACATTAGGGTCCCCAGACAGCACCCCCTCCATAAGTTCCCTGTGTAACTGGCCGGTCTCCGCTGTGTACCTCCAACCCCCAGCACATTTCTTTACCCCCTCTACTTTCACCCCATGGTCACTCACCTGAATGTTAATGACAGTCTGTGGTCAGCATCTCCCCCTGCACCTCAGATTACTAATGTTGAAATTTAATATGCAGTGGGGGGTGGGGGGGTGGGAGGGGGCGATCGGCAGATCTATGGTGCCTGCAGGCCACGGGATCTCCCTGGGGCTAGTAGTTCTCTTCCCAAGTGTATACAGTGGAGAGGGGCCTCTGACCTGGGCAGGTATCAGCAAGAGTGTACAAGCAGAGCGACTCACTTGTACACTGAAGAGTGAAGCCGATACATGCCTGGGTCAGAGGCCCCTCCCCTCTCCACTGTATACACTCAGGAAGAGAACTACTAGCCCCAGGGAGATCCCACAGGCACCATAGAGCTTTCCAATTGCCCCCTCCCACCTCCCCCTACTGCATACTAAACTGACAACCAGAGGTGCAGGGGGAGATGCCAGAGTCTTGGGGCCCCCCACAGTGGCAGAACGTCAGGGCCCTGTCGCAAGTGCAACTGCTGCAACCCTGGTAGTTCTGCCACTGCTGCACCCGGTAAGAGACCCGGGGCTATGGGCCCCAGATTCAGTGCTATAGCCCCAGAAGCCACCCCCTAGCATCGCCACTGGCAAGAGGCCTGATTTCTCTATGCTGCAGTTTATTGCCACCAAGAGATCTTCTACCCTCCCTTTGACTACACAGTAAATGGAGAAGCAGCACACTGATGGGCTCATCGCTGTCACTCTCCTCTCTGCTTCTATCAGCATGCTACTTGCACTGCAGAAAACTGACAGACTCACACCTGAGAGCCAAAACCAGTTGTGACTGCATTATATAAAGCCCAGTGCTTCAGTAAGCACTGAAGGGGCAGAAAGGAGCAGGGCTGGTGCAAGGATTTTTGACACCCTAGGCAAAGCCTCATTTTGCCGCCCCCCCCCCCATTGGCTCCGCCCCTCACCGAGATTTTTGCGGTGCCTCTTCACCTATTTCTTCAGCCGTGGTCCACAGGCCTGCACCTGTGCCTCTGGACCCGGCCCGAAGACAATTAGAGGATGGCACTACTTCCTCACGCAAGCCGTGGTCCACCGGCTAGAGCAGTATGCAGAGAGGCTAACTGTGTAACTGCCTGTCTGTATGAGCATACAGATACACGGACAATGTTTTACAGGCTCCTAGTAAAAAAACAATAAATGCACATTTTTTTGACCTGCAAAAAGATCTGCATTTATTTATTTTTTTACAAAAGTGGATTTGAACCTCCACACACCTCAGATCACCACCATTTCTGTATTTTCAGGTCTCAGCAGATCACCACAATTCTTCCACCCTCACACCTCAGATCACCCCATCACTGTATCATTCTGAATGCCTGTTCCCCTCTGCGCCCCCCACCTTTGTTCCCCTTAAACCCCCCCCACACACACACACATATCAGTTCCTATATGTACCCCCCATGCACATCTGTTCCCCCCCCACACACATCAGTTCCTCTCTGTAACCTCCCCCCCCAACACACACACACATATCTGTTCCCCCTCTTTACCCCCCTGCACATCTGCCCCCCCCACACACACACCAGTTTCCCTTCTGTACCCCCCTGCACATCTGCCCCCCCCACACATACACCAGTTCCCCTCTCCCCCCCCACACATACACACACACACACACACCAGTTCCCCCTCTGTACCCCCCTGCACATCTGCCCCCCCACACACACACACACCAGTTCCCCCTCTGCCCCCCCACACACATATCTGTTCCCCCTCTGTACCCCCTGCACTTCTGCCCCCCCCACACACACACCAGTTCCCCCTCTGTACCCCCCTGCACATCTGCCCCCCCCAAACACACCAGTTCCCCCTCTGCCCCCCGCACATCTCCCACCCCCCACACACACACACACCAGTTCCCCCTCTTTCCCCCCGCACATCTGCCCCCCCAAACACACCAGTTCCCCCTCTGCCCCCGCACATCTCTCCCCCCACACACATATCTTTTCCCCTTCTGTACCCCCTTGCACATCTGCCCCCCCACATACACCAGTTTCCCCTCTGTACCCCCCATGCACATCTGCCCCCACACACACACACCAGTTACCCCTCTGCACCCCCCCCACACACACACACACACATCTGTTCCCCCTCTGTACCCCCCTGCACATCTGCCCCCCCCACATACACCAGTTTCCCGTCTGTACCCCCCCTGCACATCTGCCCCCCCACACACACACCAGTTACCCCTCTGCCCCCCCCACACACACACATATCTGTTCCCCCTCTGTACCCCCCTGCACATCTTCCCCCCCACACACACACCAGTTCCCCCTCTGTACCCCCCTGCACATCTGCCCCCACACACACACCAGTTACCCCTCTGCCCCCCCACACACACACACACATATCTGTTCCCCCTCTGTACCCCCCTGCACATCTGCCCCCCCCACACACCAGTTCCCCCTCTGTACCCCCCTGCACATCTGCCCCCCCCCAAACACACAAGTTCCCGCTCTGCCCCCGCACATCTCTCCCCCCCCACACACATATATCTTTCCCCCCTCTGTACCCCCCTGCACATCTGCCCCCCCACATACACCAGTTCCCCCCCTGCACATCTGCCCCCCCCCACACACACACACACCAGTTACCCCTCTGTACCCCCCCTGCACATCTGCCCCCCCCCACACACACACACACACACCAGTTTCCCCTCTGTACCCCCCCCCCTGCACATCTGCACCCACACACACACCAGTTTCCCCTCTGTGCCCCCCCTGCACATCTGCACCCCCCACACATACCAGTTCCCCCTCTGCCCCCCGCACATCTGCCCCCCCCCCACACACACACCAGTTCCCCCTCTGTACCCCCCTGAACATCTTCCCCCCCCCCCACACATACCAGTTCCCCCTCTGCCCCCCCGCACATCTGCCCCCACCCCACACACACCAGTTCCCCCTCTGTACCCCCTCTGCACATCTGCCCCCCCCCAAACACATACCAGTTCCCCCTCTGCCCCCCCGCACATCTGCCCCCCCACACACACACCAGTTCCCCCTCTGCCCCCCACACATCTGCCCCCCTACACACACCAGTTCCCCCTCTGTACCCCCTCTGCACATCTGCCCCCCCCACACACACCAGTTCCCCCTCTGTACCCCATCTGCACATCTGCCCCCCCCCCCCCACACATACCAGTTCCCCCTCTGCCCCAGGACATCTGCCCCCCCCCCACACACACACACCAGTTCCCCCTCTGCCCCCCACACATCTGCCCCCCCCACACACACCAGTTCCCCCTCTGTACCCCCTCTGCACATCTGCCCTCCCCCACACACACACCAGTTCCCCCTCTGTACCCCCCTGCACATCTGCCCCCCCCCAAACTCACCAGTTCCCCCTCTGCCCCCCGCACATCTCCCCCCCCCCCCACACACACACCAGTTCCCCCTCTTTCCCCCCGCACATCTGCCCCCCCAAACACACCAGTTCCCCCTCTGCCCCCCGCACATCTCTCCCCCCCCACACACATATCTTTTCCCCTTCTGTACCCCCTTGCACATCTGCCCCCCCACATACACCAGTTTCCCCTCTGTACCCCCCCTGCACATCTGCCCCCACACACACACACCAGTTACCCCTCTGCACCCCCCCCCCCACACACACACACACATATCTGTTCCCCCTCTGTAACCCCCTGCACATCTGCCCCCCCCCACATACACCAGTTTCCCGTCTGTACCCCCCTGCACATCTGCCCCCACACACACACACCAGTTACCCCTCTGCCCCCCCCCCACACACACACATATCTGTTCCCCCTCTGTACCCCCATGCACATCTCCCCCCCCCCCACACACACCAGTTCCCCCTCTGTACCCCCCTGCACATCTGCCCCCACACACACACACCAGTTACCCCTCTGCCCCCCCCCACACACACACACACATATCTGTTCCCCCTCTGTACCCCCCTGCACATCTGCCCCCCCCACACACCAGTTCCCCCTCTGTACCCCCCTGCACATCTGCCCCCCCCAAACACACAAGTTCCCGCTCTGCCCCCGCACATCTCCCCCCCCACACACATATATCTTTCCCCCCTCTGTACTCCCCTGCACATCTGCCCCCCCCCCACATACACCAGTTCCCCCCTGCACATCTGCCCCCCCCACACACACACACACACCAGTTACCCCTCTGTACCCCCCCTGCACATCTGCCCCCCCCCCACACACACACACACACCAGTTTCCCCTCTGTACCCCCCTGCACATCTGCACCCACACACACACCAGTTTCCCCTCTGTACCCCCCCTGCACATCTGCACCCCCCACACATACCAGTTCCCCCTCTGCCCCCCCGCACATCTGCCCCCCCCCCACACACACACCAGTTCCCCCTCTGTACCCCCCCTGCACATCTTCCCCCCCCACACATACCAGTTCCCCCTCTGCCCCCCCGCACATCTGCCCCCACCCCACACACACCAGTTCCCCCTCTGTACCCCCTCTGCACATCTGCCCCCCCACACACATACCAGTTCCCCCTCTGCCCCCCGCACATCTGCCCCCCCCACACACACACCAGTTCCCCCTCTGCCCCCCACACATCTGCCCCCCCCCCCACACACACCAGTTCCCCCTCTGTACCCCCTCTGCACATCTGCCCCCCCCACACACACCAGTTCCCCCTCTGTACCCCCTCTGCACATCTGCCCCCCACACATACCAGTTCCCCCTCTGCCCCCAGGACATCTGCCCCCCCCACACACACACCAGTTCCCCCTCTGCCCCCCACACGTCTGCCCCCCCACATACACCAGTTCCCCCTCTGTACCCCCTCTGCACATCTTCCCTCCCCCCACACACACCAGTTCCCCCTCTGTACCCCCTCTGCACATCTGCCCCCCCCACACATACCAGTTCCCCCTCTGCCCCCCGGACATCTGCCCCCCCACACACACACACCAGTTCCCCCTCTGCCCCCCCACACACACCAGTTCCCCCTCTGTACCCCCTCTGCACATCTGCCCCCCCCCACACACACACACCAGTTCCCCCTCTTTAACCCCCCTGCACATCTCCCCCTCACACACACATATATCTTTTCCCCCTCTGTACACAGTGCAATGTATGTACTATAAACTTGACAGCAGAGTACATTTTTTAATTTCTTGTGACTGGGTGCAGACTGCGCTTCCACTATATACCTGAGTCAGCGGCGGTGAAGGCTTTACTCAAGGAGAGCGACGCTGCTGCCTGTCTGTCCACTCCTCTCACAACAGATCCCGGGCGACCAGGAGGAGGGGGGGGGGTCAGATATCACGGCAAGCCCAGACTTACATGCTGCTGCAGCAGGGCCTCCATCTCACCCGCCCTGGCCGGTTCATCCATGGATCATGCAGCACTTCCGGCCGGCTGTTCTTTGTCCTGGCTCTCTCCCCTCATCTTCTCACTGCCGCTGCTAGGGTGGCATTGCAGGAGCATCACAGGCGCAACCGCCCCCTAGCCTGTCGGCTGGCGCCATAAGGCATGTTTTTAAAAAATGCCGGTCCTGGATTTTAATAATTCGAATCCCCAGCGAGTGGCTGGGGATCCGGATTTTGCCGCCCCCCCTACCCTGGCGCTCTAGGCAGCCGCCTGACTTGCCTATTGCTAGCGCCGGCCCTGGAAAGGAGAGCAGTAACAGACAGTGGTCATGTGATTGCTCAGTTCTCTAGAAATGACTTTAATCTAGAGATCAGATGTGGATCCTCATTGAGTCATCTGTACTATCTCCAGTGATAGGAGACACAGATGATCCTCTATTGCATTTCCCTCCCAGCAAACAATAAATAGGACAAAATAACAGAAAAAGTCAATGTGCATAACTATTCACCCCCCTAAATCAATACTTTTTAGAGCCACCCTTTGTGGCTATCACAGCTCCAAGTCGCTTTGGATAAGTCTCTATGAGCTTGCCACATCTTACCACTGGGATTTTTGCCCATTCATCCTTGCAAAAGTGCTCCAGCTCCTTCAAGTTGGATGGTTTGCGCTTGTGAACAGCAATCTTTAAGTCTGACCACAGATTTTCTATTGGATTGAGGTCTTGGCTTTGACTAGACCATTCCACACATTTTCAAGTGTCCTCTTAAACCACTCAAGTGTTGCTTTAGCAGTGTGTTTGGGATCATTGTCCTGCTGGAAGGTGAACCTCTGTCCTAGCCTCAAATCACACACAGAGTGGTACAGGTTTTGCTCAAGAATGTCCCAGCATTTAGCACCATCGATCTTTCCCTCAACTCTGACCAGTTTCCCAGTCTCGACTGCTGAAAAACATCCCCACAGCACGATGCTGCCACCACCATGTTTCACTGTGGGGATGGTGTTCTTTGGGTGCTGGGTTTGCGCCAGACATAGCATTTTCTTTGATGGCCAAAAAGTAAAATTTTAGTCTTATCAGACCAGAGCACCTTCCTCCATACATTTTGGGAGTCTCCCACATGCCTTTTCGCGAACTCAAAACGTGTCATTTTGTTTTTTGCTGAAAGTAATGGCTTTCTTTTGGCCACTCTGCCATAAAGCCCAACTCTATGGAGCATACGGCTTATTGTCGTCCTATGTACAGATACTCCAGTCTCTTCTGTGGAACTCTGCAGCTCCTCCAGGGTTACCTTAGGTCTCTGTGCTGCCTCTCTAATTAATGCTCTCCTTGTCCGGTCTGTGAGTTTTGGTGTGGCAGGTTTGCTGTTGTGCCATGTTCTTTCCATTTGGTTATGATAGATTTGATGGTGCTCCTAGGGATCATCAAATATTTGGATATTTTTTTATAACCTAAACCTGACTTGTACTTCTCAACAACATTGTCCCTTACTTGTTTGGAGAGTTCCTTGGTCTTCATGGCAGTGCTTGGGTAGTGGGGCCTCTTGATAGGTGTTGCAGCCTCTGGGGCCTTTCAAAAAGGTGTGTATATGTAATGACAGATCATGTGACACTTATATTGCACACATGTGGACATCATTTCACTAATTACTTCTGAAGGTAATTGGTTGCACCAGAGCTTTTTATGGGCTTCATAACAAAGGGGGTGAATACATACGCACATGCCAATTACGGTATCAGTTTTTCATTTCTGAAAAATAGTTTTATGTATATATGTTCCCAATTTTACTTCACCAACTTAGACTATTGTGTTCTGATCCATCACATATAATTCAGATTAAAAAAAGATTGAACTAAAGGCTGTAATGTAACAAAATAGGAAAAAAGCCAAGGGGGTGAATACTTTTGTAAAGCACTGTATATATATTTTTTTGTTTTAGACAAATTTGAATTGAAAACCACTTTACCCCTGAAGAAGATTACATAGCAAAATATTCCGAAACATTTAGAGTTTCCCTGTCTTTATATATTGTTGCCCGGAATTTGTGGTGTCCTGGTGTAATAAATATGCAATATGTTTCATGACCGCATCAATTTTTGTCTTTAAACCAATATATTATTTTAATGTGTAAAAATAAATCTTGCTTCAAAAATTACTTAACTTTAGTATATGTTCATGTCCTTCAAAATCACATTTAGATGGTTTTGTACTATATATCAGTATACAAGGAAACAAGGATATAATAGTAGAAGAACCATGGAATCCTTGGATATTTGAATCTGTTTATTTTTTTCATTGATCTCAAAAATTTTATATAAAGTTATGGCAGTTACCAATACCCTCCATTCATTAGCTATTGCACCAGCAAAAAGAGTCCAATGAGAAAGCAAAGTAGGCTAGTGGTTAGCACTTCTGACTTGCAGCACGGGGGTCCCTGTGTAGAGTTTGTCCCACACTTCAAAGACATGCTGGTAGATTAATAGTCTCCTGTATAAATTTGCCCTGGCATGTATGCATAGGAGATAAGTACCTTAGATTGAAAGATCTTTGACGGCAGGGACTGATGAGAATGTACAGTATGTAAAGCTGCACGCAATGTGTGTGTTTTTGGTATTTACCAAAATACCAACATTATGGTATGTTATGGTATGGTACAAATATGAATTACCAATTCTATGTAATCCAAAGCAGTATAAGTTCAGCATTCATTGGAAGCTAGGGATTCTGATATGCATTGGTTGCTGCTTGTCATATCATATGGATGGCTGTGGGTTTAAATCAGTAATTGTTTGTAAAATATATAAAAAAAAGTTTTGCAGTTAAGTTTTTGAAACTTTAGCAAAAAGCTGCTAGAAAACCTCTATCATGTTTTCAATATAATCACCTCAAAACTGTAAGCCTGTTATTATCATTATACATTGAGCTCTGCTACTGTAAAAAATACAATATTGGTTTTTGGAGTTGTTTATGACTGTGCATAACTGTCTTTCCTTAATAATAATAGCCTCAATAACCACAATAAAATGTTCTGGTAGTAGACATTTTGTGGTTTGCTATATGAACCGATGCAATAGTGTAAACTGAATTAACTTTATATTACAAAAATTATTTTCAAGGCTCACTAGTCTTTCCAAGTAAATATTGTGTTAATGTTGGGAAATGCGCTTCTTATTTTTCCATTCACATTACCTGTAAATGTACATTTCAAAGACAAGAGGCTTCATCAAATATACTTTGAAGAAAAGGATGTAACAGACTGAAGTGAATTGTTTTAAATGTGCACCTATGGGACCAGAGGCTGAAAACATATAATAATCATTAAATAAATAAACACAATCAAACTTTTCTTGTGGATAAAAATGATGCAGCCCTTTATTATTGGCATAATAAATATGATTTACCAATAATATGTATTTTTTTTCCACAAAAAAATTTTTATTGAAGAAAATGAAGACAAAAATACAATGCAATGTAGTTAGTGTAACATTTTAAAAGAAGTTCCATGACTGGGCAATACAATAGGAAGATACATGTTGACAACTGTGACAGGGGTCACTTGGGGCACAGGGGGAATGAGAACCCCACCATGATCTGTGATAGTCATATTCAATGCTGTATATACATGGTATATATTGGGTGTATATTGGGGGTGGGCTGTTGTGTCCTAATTGCTGTGATGAGGTGGGGGGTGATTACATTCTACTGTCTAGTGTGGCTTGTGGTAATTAAGTCTGTAATTATAGGTATTGTACTCTAGCAGACAGACTGGCTGGGGAACACAAAGGGTCATGCATAATCATTTAAACTGAAAAGGGATTAGCTAACGAACTCACCTATTGTCTCTTAAGAGATGTCCAAATAATGTGCATAGTAGAAGACATTATGGCTAGCCTAAATGTCCTGTGTCCGAATCATCAGCTGTAGCTAATTAGCTCATGTAAATTGGGTCTGGCCAAAGGTGTATTATGAGGGGAAAATCAGAAGCTTCTCTCTGTGTGTATAAATGTTGTAGTGTTTTGCAATAAAGAGTCAGTCTAGTTGGAAAGATACAAGAGCGTTTGTCTCGTATGTTTGGAAGGATTAATCCTATGGGAAGCGGTCGCCTGACTGTGGAGGATCGGTAGCGGATGTGTGTTCAGAGAGGGAATATCCTAGACGGCGTTAACCTCTTTCATACTTGGGCAGCCGTTACAAGAACCATCTTTAATATATGGTAAGGGAAGTTGTTGAAGTTATTTAGTAATCATTGTTAACTGCAAATTCACTAGTCATGTATTAACATATAACATAAAAAAAAAAGACCTATGAGTATTCGTATCTTTTCAAAGCCAACCCCCTCAGCTGATTGGGGCAGTACCACTGGGACCAAACACTGCAGGTCTCGACAGTGGTATAATCGATGCTGGTGGGGTCAGCCTTCTTCTCTTATTAAGGGACAAAATGAAGAGTGTTGGAACGTATAGCCTAGTCATAGTCAAGAATATAGAAAAAGAGATGGGTGAAGTGGGGAGAGAAAGGGAGGAAGGAAAAAAGAGGGGAAATGGGGAGGGGGGAGGGAAACAGGATAGGGGAAGGGGCCACTCTCCGACCCGAGCCTCCATCCTGGGCGAGTATATGGGGGTATCCTAGCGAGCCAGTCAGGTGACCACATCAAGTGCTGGGAAGTAGGACTTGTAGGTTTCGATAGATTTAAAATGAGTCCAACAAAACCAAACAGTTGTGAATTTTTGCAGGCGTTCTTGGGATACGTGGATCAATTCCTCCATCTCCTCTATCTTAGAGACCCTGATAAGCCATTCTCTAATAGATGGAGCTTCGGTAGATCGCCAATGTACAGGGATACAAAGCCTTGCAGCATTGACCATGTGCATGGCCCAAGAATTATGATAATGTTTCTTAGGTAGAGTCATGTGGTGCAGTAGATATTTAACCGGGCTATAATCTAGCGTGTAGGTAGTGATTCGTGTTACTAGGGAGTGCACTTCTCTCCAGAATTGTTGGATTAAAGAACACTCCCACCAGACATGGAGCATCAAGCCCACCACAGTCTTGCATCTCCAGCAGACATTAGGAATTGTGGGGGAGAATTTCTGTAGACGAGTAGGGGTTCTATACCATTCGGTTGCGATTTTGTAACAATTTTCCTGAATTGCCACATTCAATGATCCTTTGTGAATGTATTCATATATGTCTTCCCAGTTATCATCCCTAAGCATCAATTGAAGGTCTCTTTCCCAGGACAGACATGAAGCATCATTCCTAAGGGCAGGGGAATCTCCCTGGAGTAGGGTGTACAGATAGGATATTAAATGTCTTTGAGGTGTCGTACGTGTGTGTAATGATTCAAAGGCCATAAGCTATCTGCCCTAAGTAGCCGAGGGATCGCAAGATGCAAAAAAAGCCTCAGTTGCCTGTATGTCCAGAAGGGGAACGCTTTAGTACATGATGAGGACACCAAGTCCTCGAAGGGACATATGTGTCCCTTGTGGAAAAATTGATAAGCAAGTATGTCTTAGGGCCATTCCCTTCGGAGAAACATGTCAGACCCCCCGGGGGGGGGAATCAGGGTTTCCCCGCAGGGGAGTCAATGGGTCAGGGCATGAAGACAGCTTATAAGGCTCCATAGTCTTTTTAAAGACCATTAATGAGGGATAGATTAGGGGATGGGATGGTTCTGGGGCCAAAGTGAAGGTTTCAACCAAGGAAGTGTGTGTATAAAGGTGTCCGTGAATGAGTTTTCTAGGATAACCCAAACCTTATTATGTCTGTGGGCCCTCCAGTCCACTTCTCTATTTAAGTGACAGGCTAAATAGTATTTGTGTATATCAGGTAAACCGATCCCTCCCCTGCTCTTAGCACGTGTGAGGCGTGAGTAGTTGATACGTGGAGTGCTATTTTTCCAAATTAAAGCCATGCAAGCTTTTTTATATGTCTTAAAGAAGGACGTGGGAAGGTGAAAGGGGATCGTCTGCATTTGGTAGTGTAGGCGAGGAAGGATAATCATTTTTACTAGGGCTGAATGCCCAAACCAGGAGGCGTTAAGGCTGGCCCAATCTTTCAAATTCTGTTGGATCTTGGGCAGTAGAGATTGGAAGTTATGGTGGTAAAGGTCAGACAGTTTCCTGGGTATATGTATTCCTAGGTAAGGAGTAGCGGGTTTTTGGAGAGCATCAGAGACTATGTTACATCGGGTTAACCAAAAGCATAAACATCATGAGAATCATGAAAAACAGAACAATAAAAATATTTAAATAACAAGTAAACCAGGTAATAACTAATGGAGTAGCTGTGGGACAAATAGGAATAGCCCCTTGGTTCTACATTACCCTGTGGGTGAGAATGAGCCCATGTCAAACTTCTCAAATGGGTTAATGATTTTGCCAGAAGTTTGATGACAAGGGCTCCGCCCCTCGAGTAAGGAGCTAAAGGTCAGCAGGCTTCAAATAGAGCCAAATATTTAGGAGATGCGGTTTCAGGTCTAGAGGGGAGGGGACTGTCAAAGCATGCTACAAACCTGCCTGGGGCAGTAGGTTAAGTAGGTTGGGCATCACAGAGATAACCACCAAATAAGTTAATGAGTAAGCAGATCATAACAATCTAAAAAATTTGAAACCCAAGGCCTAAAATATTTCAGGTATAACAGAATTAGCGTGAGCAGGAAATTAAATAGTTACAGACCATAGGTGCTGAGATGACGTATAGGGCCCTAAGGGCACTGAGGGCACGATGAGGGTCCACCCGGCATAAGTAGCTGAACTGTGATAAAGCACGCACAATGATAGATAACCTAATGTAACCCTCAGGAATTCAATGGAAGCATGAGGGCCGACCTGAGCCCACACCGAGAAGTCCGTTACATCTAGCGGATGGTCAGATATGGGAACTACCGGTTACCCACAGATCACTGGTGCTATCCAGTGGTGAATGGCTAAGGGGAGAGCTACTGAAATTTTGGCTAGTCTTCTGATCGGCTAAGGCCCAGGTCACCCCCGAAACACATTTACTTACAGTGCACTATTTATGCAAGAACAATAATAAAAATTTAAAAAGGGGGGGAAAAAGGGGGTGTTTTCCACCCGCTGTCAGACCGTTGGGTCTTTTGAGAGAAGGTTTGAGACCTGAGGGGCAAAATTAGAACATTGCAAAGTGTCTGTGATAAGAGAGGGGTAATTGTCCCTGTCATTAACTGATGGTTACCTGGGGTTCAGCGTCAGGCTAATGCCGTGTACACACGATCGGTTTTACCAATGAAACACGTCCGATGGACTTTTCTCATCTGACAAACCGATCGTGTATGGGCCCCATCTGTCTTTTTTCCATCGGTGAGAAAAAATAGAACATGTTTTAAATTTATCCAATGGGAAAAAAACTGATAGCAAATTCCAATTGTCTGTGTGGAACTCCATCGGACAAAAAACCCACGCATGCTCAGAATCAAGTCGACACATGCTCAGAAGCATTGAACTTAATTTTTCTCGGCTTGTCGGAGTGTTTTACATCACAGCGTTTGGGACGGTCGGATTTTGGACTGATGGTGTGTAGGCAAGACTGATGGAAGTCAGCTTCATCGGATTTCCGAAGTGCAGTGCGGCCTCTAGCGGAGGCAGAGAGACAGAATGGGAACTTCCACCTGTATTGGATGTTTCGTGTGCGCAGGACTTCCAATAGAGGGCGCAGTGTACGTCTGTTTTGTAGTGTTATTTGCAAAAGATCCTGAAACAATATAATGTCTACGCCATTAAATAAAATACGGTTTCTCTCTCTCGCCTTACAAAGTATTTCTTCCTTCAAAGGGAACTTAACTATGCAGCAAACAATGTCCCTTGGGGGGTCAGGTTCCCAAGGGGGGTCTCAGTGCACGATGCAGCCTCTCCATTTCTATGGGGGAATCTGCCGGGTGACCCAGTAAATCATTGAAGATGGAGCAGATTGCCTGTGGCAGTGCGGATGAGTCTATGCTTTCAGGGACCCCCTCACCCTAATGTTATGTCTACAACCCCTGTTGTCAAGATCTTCCACTTGTCGTTGAAGCTCAAAGACGTGGGGTAGCTGGGAGTCATATGCCCTTTGTACTTGCCTGATTGCCTCAGTGTGAGACTGTGAGGCTTGTTCCACTTCCACAATGCGGTGTGTCATACTGTGGATGTCGGCTTTCAGATCAGTGACAGCCGCAGTAAGCGCATGTTTTATATCGAGTGCCACCTTCTGCAGGTCTATCTGCAGGTCGAGCAAGCTGAGGGGGCAGATTGGATAATCGTCGCCATCCATCCGGAACTGCCCCTACACGAGTCCGGGGATGAGGCCTGTGAGGCCTGTGAGGCCTGCAACGCCTCGTGGTTGTTGGACTGCTGAGTGCGGAACAGCTTGGGGATGTTTTTACTCAGTTGTGTCCTGCTGTCTTTCAGCCCACGAGGGGCGGAGGTGCTCCTGTTGGGTTTTCCCATGGTTGAAAGTAGCTGCAGGTCCCGGGAAAAGCAAAATTGGTCCTCCGTGTGTGGGAGCTCAAGAGTTAGGCAGCCATTTCGGGTCCCGTCCAAGCCACACCCCTACCAATAATATTTTATTTATTTATAACCATATTTTACTAAAACTACATTACCAACTTGCAATATTTTTTACATACCAATAGTTCAGCCATTAAAGCTCAAACTATATTTAACACCAATAAACCAACTATTCCATTACAGCAGAAGGGACCAGCCACAGAATGACCGCAACAAAAGAAAGGGGGTGGTGGGGTATGCTACCTTCTTGTACTTCTGCAATTGTTCAGATTTTTTTCTTTCTTCTCATAGGTTCTTCGAGTCACCTGACCCTTTCAGAAGCTTCCAGAAGCTTTAAATAATGTTTTTTTGTTAACATGTAAGCAACCAATGAAATTAATTTAATTTTAACTGCCCTTTTGTGTCAGTCCCTGTTCCTATAAGCAGGAGTCACTATTGAGCTTCTCCTGCCTTTCATGGGACCAGAGGCTGAAAACATATATTAATAATTTAATAAATAAATACCCTTTATTATTGGCATAATAAATACGATTTACCAATCATATTTTATTTAGTTATAACCATATTTAACTAAAACGACACCACCAACTTGCAATATTTTTTATATACCAATAGTTCAGCCATTAAAGCTTGAACTATATTTAAACCTTTTATATACCAATAATTCAGCCATTAAAGCTCAAACTATATTTAAAACCAATAAACCAACTATTCCCAAACACCAGGCTAAACCTACATAGCCTGGCACCCCACTCGGGCTACGGCCAACTCAACACAACTTTGTAAATCCAGGTTCAGGATATCAAACCCCATATCAGAAGGATGGACCATATCAGGGCGATAAAAACCATACCAGCCTCCTTTCAAATCTATATGTCGGTAGGAGAACCGTGGAAGAGAAGACATAAATTTAGCAATAATTCTGTTTACCCACACATAACCTAGATCATGTGAAGGCAGCGCTACATACACTAGCAATAATTTCCCATGGTATCTTCACAAAAACCCATTTTTTTATGCTGGTCAGAAAGTCTTATTCATCAAAATCAAATTGTGGCAAAGTTCTTTCCAAATGTGCAATATTGTATGTTGTCCCTGTTGCTTATTCAAACAAACGAAAGACAGTCCGCACAAGGCAGCAAATTACAACCACTAATGGCTGTAGTTAGGATTGGAGAAAAAATCTCCCCTATAGATTGGCTCCTTACCAGACCGCGCTGGATATTTGGCAAACCCAGGGTTTTGGCGGGTTTTTTGTAGGTTTCCCATAGCATTACATACGCTCTTGAATCACACTGCTTACCTGGAACCTCCCACTGTGGCTGCTCCAGTGAAACCTGCGTTGCAGGCTGCCCCTGCTGCTGCTCCGGTTTCGGTGCTGGCACCCGCCTCGAATATTGCCTCTATAAGAGGTATGTCTGGTCCTGCTTCACTTCCCCAGCGATTCGAGGGCGATCCAGTTTAATGCAGAGGGTTTCTCAACCAGGTTGAGATTTACTTTGATGCGTTGCCAAATGATTAAGACATTTCTTGAGCACAGCTGAAAGCTGGCGTTGAGTAAGAGGAAAACCAGAGCTGTGAAGTAACAAATGTTTCAAACTAGTAAACAGTAAATACTTAGACAACCAGGAAAATGCACAGACTGTCCCTTACCTAATTGATTAGTCTTCCTGAAACGTAATAATATCTTAATAAAATTAGGCCCTAACGTAACTGCAGAAAACAACAAACCATTCAATGAAGATGAAGATTTAGGCAGTAATTCTGAAATGCGGAAGGCCCCAAAAAGAATAGGCTGAAAGAAACTTTAAAGAGTAAGGCTTCTTCAGGAGAATAACAAACAGAAGAAGAGGCCGACATCAAATGCTGCAAAAGATGTAACATTACCAGAACTCTAGTATTACAGTGAAAACAACGCTTACGGTAACCTTTGAGAGCCTGTTTAACTAAGAAAAAAGTGTGACAGTGAAGAAAACCTTGTAATTTCAAAAAGAAAGGAATTCCGGGCAAAATTTTAACAAGGTGGGAATAGGAATAAGAGCGTTGGATTGTTCACTCAGCCTCCCTCCGCTCCTCCTACACTTCCCAGCCGCAGAGTCGTCATGTACTGCCTGCCGCACTATGGGTCGTCACTCCTACCTCTCATCGCTTCGTGCTGGAAGTCCGCCCAACTCAACCCCGCTATCATCTGCACCACCAAGGACCATCCCGCTGCACCCAGATCGCTGCTAGTGAAATCCCCACACATCCGATGTGGTACCACTTACCCATGGTCTATTTCTGTGCATCACACTAGTCGATGGACTGCCGATTCTCTTCTCGGGCTGCTGACTCTCACAGAACATTAGAAGGCACTCTGGCTGCTCTGGTAATTAGCCTTTACCCTGCCCCTTTTGATTCTTGTTTTCATCTTGGTCCTGTACTCTATTTTATTGGGCTGTGAAGTTTTCTATAGGCTCCTACGGATGTTCCTGTGTTCTTTTGTTCCAGGTGACAGGGGACTGTGTGTTTGTTTTGTCTGTTTGTAAGGTTCATTACGTTAAATCCACTTTATTTGCTGTTTGTATGCTCTCCTGGGGTGTCACTGGATGTGACATTCCCATCGGAGGTCCCTCCCACGAGCCTTCGCTGGGAATTTCACATCTCACACGGTTATGTTATAATACTAAGGTGCAATTGCATATTTGCATTGTTCTCACACCAGGAGGATTAGGCCGGTTCTTTCTTCACCTCACTGTGCCCTTCCATTTATTTTCTCCCCTCACTACAGTTACATCACTGTCCCCATGGATAGGTGTTCCTCCAGGGGGTATCAGTCCGGCGCTGACTCTTGAGGTCCTGCTAGCGGTAAACCCTCTTATACCTCTCACTACATCCTTCCGGTTAGGTATTGGTCAACCCCCACGCAGCATTGACACAGGTTGTTGATACTCCTTTTTAGGGTGCCCGCGCTGTACACCTGCTGTACACTTCCGATACTGTAAATTCAGAGGAGGTAGGTCTTTTCACTACCCACCTCATCGGTAAGTTTCTGGAGACTACGTCTCCTGTCTATTGATTTCAGTGAATTATCACTCACTAACAACACCACTAGAGCCACCTTTTACACGCACTTCCTCTACCTGTCCCTCTACCCCCCCTCCCCCTTATGATGGCAGTCAATACTGACCCGCTGGATATGCAGCAATCCCCTCTCCAACTTAAACTTTACTTCATTAACATCCGGGGACTTAACACTCCCGAAAAAAGATCACAATTGTTGTACTCGCTCCAGAAATCTAAAGCTCATATAGCTCTCCTGCAAGAGACCCACTTTAGAATGGATAGCATCCCCAAGCTTCACAACCGCCACTTCCCAACAGTGTATCACGCCTCCAATTCTGAAGCAAAATCGAAAGGTGTTTCCATTCTGATATCTCAACGTTGCCCCATTCAGATTACGGATGTCCTGAACGATGGCCAAGGTCGTTTCCTATTTATCAAAGGTACCTTGCACGGCAGGCCTCTCACTATAGCGAACCTCTATGCCCCCAACTCCCACCAAGTAGCTTTCTTTCGTGACACGCTACAACATCTTACACATTTTCAATCAGGCATTCTGATTGTAGGGGGAGATTTTAATGTTGCTCTAAACCCTTCTCTAGACACGTCTAGTGGAGCCTCTCCCCTGACTTACAGAGCCCTTCGGGCGATAAAGACTCAACTCTGTGATCTATCCTTGCACGACACGTGGCGCACCCTACACCCTAACGTAAAAGACTTTACCTTTTTCTCCCCCCCACACAACAAGTACTCCTGGATCGACCACTTTTTCGTCTCCCAAAACGACCTGTCCCTCCTCACCAATGCCACGATCGACCCCATGCTAATGTCAGACCACAACCCAATCTCCATGACCTTGAAGTTCCCAGTGACTCTTCCCAGAACTCATATCTGGCGCCTAGATAACTCTCTTCTAATAGATTTAGAGATTTCCACTAAGCTCCGCGACCGCCTTACTCACTATTTTTCAGAAAACTCTACCGAGGAATCATCCCCTATTACTATCTGGGCCGCCCATAAATGTGTGATCAGGGGTGAATTCATTGCCTTGGCGGCTGACCGATTCAAGACTAGAAAAGCGCATATCGAGAAGCTCACAGCCCTCATTCATTCGCTAGAACAAGCACACAAACTATCTCTTGTCGCATCCACCCTTAACGAATTAGTGCGTGCTAGGGAGTCACTCCTAGAGGAACTAAACATTATGCTTAAACGAAAATACACCCTCACGCAAAATCTGTTTTACGAATTCGGCAATAAGTCCAGGAAATTATTGGCTAGAGCCATTCAAGTCAAAAAAGTGTTGCATACTATACATTCTATCAAAGACCCCTCTGGCAACCTCAAAGCCTCCTCCGAAGATATTTCTGATCAATTTGTACTTGTATTTTACCCAACTATACAACCCCCCCCCTCTCCCAGCCGATGCGACGACGGATCGTGCACAGTTGATCAACGAGTTCCTTTCACAATACTGCCCTTCCCCCCTTACCACGACTGAATCGACAGATCTGGATTTTCCGATCTCATCAGACGAGGCATTGAATGCCTTGAAACAGATAAAACCAGGCAAAAGTCCTGGCCCTGACGGCCTTTTGGTCAGCTACTTTAAATCTTTCGAAGATACCCTCATCCCCCATTTTGTTCGAGCTTTCAATGGCCTCCCATTCTCCCCCACTGCCAACAGAGATATTCTTGAAGCCCACGTTACTCTCCTCCCTAAAGCGGATAAGGACCCTATCATTGTCTCCAACTACCGACCCATTTCGCTTCCTAAGCCTCGTACACACGAACGAGTTTCTCAGCAAGAAACAACAAGAAAACTGCCGAGATAGCTTTCTTGCCGAGAAAATCGTTCGTGTGTATGGTTTCTCGTCGAGAAAACTGACGAGAATCTCGACGAGAAAAATAGAGAACCAGCTCTCTATTTTCTCGTCGAGATTCTCGTCGGCATGTTTCTCGACGAGAAAAGTGTGTGTGTGTACACTTACCTGTCGCCGTGGAAACCCGCGCATGCTCGAATTGACTTTGACGCATGCGCGGTAGCTTCCTAGGCATAGGTAGGGTGTAGCAAGATGGCGGCGACGGCATCGAATGTGACGAACGCACGCTCGTCGTAGTCGATGACGTCACCGCGTTCGCTCCATTCAAAGAACCGCAGGTTTTTTGAATTGAGCGTGTGTACACTCGGCCGGGACAAGTTTCTTGTCCAAGAATCTCGTCAAGAAAAACTACGTGTTTTTTCCTGACGAGATTCTCGGCCGTGTGTACGAGGCCTTAACGTTGACTTGAAACTTTACGCCAAAATCCTGGCGAATCGTATCCTTCCTATCCTATCCTGTTTAGTATCGCTAGACCAAGTTGGTTTCATCCCTGGCAGAGAAGCCAGAGACAACACTATAAAGGCAATCAATATTCATCACTGGCTGTCCTCATCATTCACTAAAGGCTTTTTCCTTTCCCTTGATGCTGAGAAGGCGTTCGACAGGGTGGCCTGGGACTATATGTCAGCTACATTGCAGACTATGGGTTTTCCGACCCGCCTGATCCAGATGATACTCTCACTCTACTCTTCCCCCACAGCAAGAATTAGGGTCAGCGGTCACCTGTCGAGCGCCTTCCCCATATCTATCGGAACCCGTCAGGGCTGTCCCTTATCCCCCCTCATATTTGTCCTTACCATGGAACCCATGCTCCGCAAATTGAGAGAGAACCCGGATATCAAGGGCATAGACATTCGGGACAAACAGTACAAAATTGCTGCTTATGCGGATGATATTCTGCTTTTCCTCTCCGACCCCATCGACACGATCCCCAACCTTCTTAAAGATTTCTCACTGTTTAAAACTTTGTCGAACCTCCAAATAAATTTCTCAAAGTCACAGGCCCTGAACATCTCACTCCCTGCGTCACTAGTAATGCAATGCCAAACTAACTTCCCCTTCAGTTGGGCACCCTGTGCCATTACGTACCTGGGCACCCAGATTCCTACAAAATTGTCTGACCTTTATGCACTAAACTTCCTCCCCGTCCTCCAACGCATTCAAGGGGACCTTCGTAAATGGCATACTGGTCCCTTTTCGTGGTTTGGTAGAATAGCAATCCTGAAAATGAATGTTCTCCCCAGACTCCTCTACCTTTTTCAGGCGATCCCTATCACAATCCCCCCTCCTTCTTCGCTTCCTATAAAAAAGGGATTTTTATAACAGCTTACCTGTAAAATCCTTTTCTTGGAGTACATCACGGGACACAGAGCGACTTAGTCATTACTAATGGGTTATATAGTTTACCTTCAGGTGCTGGCACTGGCAACTTCCAAACCGGAAGTACCCTCCCCTATATAAGCCCCTCCCATCCGGGAGCACCTCAGTTTTGTAGCAAAGCAATAAGTGTCCCAAAAAGAGGGGTGGGAGCTCTGTGTCCCGTGATGTACTCCAAGAAAAGGATTTTACAGGTAAGCTGTTATAAAAATCCCTTTTTCTTTTTCGTACATCACGGGAAACAGAGCGACTTAGTCATTACTAATGGGACGTCCCAAAGCAATGCCAAATGAGGGGAGGGATACACTATACATAAGCTGGGCGCCATCAGGCATGAGGATCTTTTGCGGCCTGCAACACACTGCGCCCAAAGGCGACATCCTCCTGACTTCTAACGTCTACCTGGTAGAATCTAGTAAACGTGTGTACTGAAGACCATGTTGCGGCCTTACAGACTTGAGCCAGGGAGGCCTGGTGATGCACTGCCCATGAAGTTCCACCTGCTCTTGTGGAGTGCGCCCTAACTTTGAATGGAGGCGGTCTCTTTCTCAAGCCATAGGCTTGTATTATGACCTGTCAAATCCACTTGGCTAAAGTAGATTTTGATGCTGCCTGACCCTTTCTGGGGCCTTCCGGCAGAATAAACAAAGTATCCATTCTGCGAATCTGAGCAGTGGCTTTTAGATAAGCCTTAACTGCTCTTACTACATCCAAAGAATGCAATAACTTTTCCTCTACCGAGCTAGGTTTGGGGAAAAAAGAAGGAAGAACCACATCTTGGTTCAAATGAAACCTCGATACCACCTTAGGAAGAAAGGCTGGATGAGGACGTAATACTACTCTGTCCTTATGGACAACCAGATATGGCTCCTTACAGGACAAGGCGGCTAATTCCGATACTCTTTTAGCCGAACAAATGGCTACTAAGAAAATCAATTTCCTGGTGAGAAGAACCAAGGAAATGTGTTGCAATGGTTCAAACGGTTGTTTCTGTAGAACCGACAGAACCAGGTTTAAGTCCCATGGACATATGGGAATACTAACCGGAGGGCTAATACGCATCACTCCTTGTATGAAAGCTTTGACTAGTGAATGCGAAGCCAAGGGCCTTTGAAAAAATATTGACAAGGCCGAAATCTGACCCTTGATAGTACTCAAGGCCAGCTTCCTATCTACAGCCCACTGTAGGAAGTCCAAAATCCTACCTATTACGTACTTACGTGGATGCCATTTCTTGGCCTCACACCATGTAATGTACACCTTCCAGATCCTATAATAGATCTGCCTGGATACCGGCTTCCTGGCATTGATCATGGTAGATACCACAGGATTAGAGAGCCCTCTCTTTTTCAGAATGTGGGCTTCAATAGCCAGGCCGTCAAACCTAGGGCTGGTAAGGAAGGGTGGTATATCGGTCCTTGCGACAGCAGGTCCGGACGATGTGGGAGGGTCCAAGGACTCCTCACTGACATTTTTACAATTTCCGCGTACCATGCCCTTCGGGGCCACGCTGGAGCCACCAGAATCACTGGTTTCTTTTCTACCCTGATTCTGCGGATTAATCGCGGTAACAATTGTGGCGGTGGGAATGCATATATCAGCTTGAACTGATCCCAAGGGAACACTAGGGCATCCGAGCCGCAAGCTAGGGGATCCCTTGTCCGAGAGACAAACCTGTCCACCTTTGCGTTGAATCTGGATGCTAGCAGATCTACATCCGGTGTTCCCCACCGCTGGCATATTGCCTGGAAAACCTCGGGGTGAAGAGACCATTCCCCCGGGCATAATTGCTGGCGACTTAAAAAGTCCGCTTTCCAATTTTCCACTCCTGGGATGAAAACCGCGGATATGGCTGGGACATATCTTTCTGCCCATTCCAGGATGCAATTCGCTTCCCTCAGGGCTGCACGACTCCTGGTGCCACCCTGGTGATTGATATATGCCACTGCTGTGGCATTGTCTGATTGAATTCTGACAGGGGACCCTTGGAGTTTGGATGTCCATGCTACTAGGGCATACCGGGCTGCTCGTATCTCTAAGAGATTGATGGGCAGGGCCTTCTCTGCTTCTGACCACTTGCCCTGGAGAGACCATTGCTCCAGTACTGCCCCCCAGCCTATGAGGCTGGCATCTGTAGTGACCACCTTCCAAGAAACCGGACTGAAGGGTTTCCCTTTTTCCAGATTCTGGGGCACCAACCACCAATGGAGGCTCTTGCGAACGGAAGGGGACAGGGACATTGGTAAGTCTAAAGCCTGAACTTTTTTGTTCCAGGCTGACAGTATGGCCCTCTGCAAGTTCCTTGAATGGAATTGACCGTAGGGTACTGCTTCAAATGAAGCCACCATTTTTCCCAGCAGCCTCATGCACAGGCGTATGGATGGTTTTCTTTTTGTACCCACTAAGTGGGTCAAATCTTTTAAAGACGACACCTTTTCTGGAGGTAAGAAAATCTTTCTCTGATTTGAATCCAGCCTTAGCCCTAAGTATTCCAGACTTCTGACTGGTCTTAGAGCTGACTTGTCCCGGTTGATAATCCAACCGTGATATTCCAGATACTTGATTGTCTTGTGAATAGCTACTTCCATCTTTTCCACTGAGTGGTCTATTAGTAGCAGGTCGTCTAGATATGCCATTATCGTTACACCTTGTGTTCTTAGATTGGCCAATAGTGGGGCCAGAATTTTTGTGAACACTCGTGGTGCTGTGGCCAGACCGAAAGGTAAGGCTCTGAACTGAAAATGGCGCCCTTCTACTGCAAAGCGTAGAAATTTCTGGTGGGCCGGAAAGATGGGAATATGCAGATAAGCATCCCTTATGTCGATCGAGGCTAACCATTCCTGCCCTTGTAGGGCGGTGGCCACCGATCGGATTGACTCCATCCGAAAAGTCCTGATATTTAGGAACTTGTTTAGCCCTTTTAGATTTAATATGGGCCTCACGTCCCCATTTGGTTTGGGGACTGTGAAAAGGTTCGAGTAAAACCCGAACCCACTTTCTTCCAGGGGAACCTTCATGATTACACCTTGGAGCAATAGTTGTTCTAGTGCCAAAAGGAGGGATCCTCTCTTCTGGGGATCGCTTGGCACGTTTGACCTCATAAATTGGGCAGGAGGAGTGTCTTTTAACTCCAGCTTGTATCCCAGACTTACTGCGGAGAGCACCCATCTGTCTCTGATGGTGTCCCGCCAGGTCTCTGTGAACAACTGAAGTCTTCCCCCCACTCGATTGAGTGGGGGCAACCCTTCATGACTTGGGGGGAGGTTTTGTACCTCTCTTGACCCAGGGTTTCTTGTTACCCTGTGATTGTCCCTGATTTCTGCCCCCTGAATTTGACCGCGGAGGCCGTCGGAACTGTTTCACAGCCGATGTGCCAGGGACTGGAGAAGTAGGCCTCTTAAAAGAAGGACTTCTACTCTTGTTCTTAACCGGTAAGAGTGAACTTTTACCGGCAGAAATTTTCTGGATATATTTGTCCAGATCTTCTCCAAATAAGCGTTCTCCATGAAATGGGAAGCTAACCAGCAATTTCTTACAGGGAGCTTCAGCAGACCAGTTTTTGAGCCATAGAAGCCTACACATATGTACTACAGACAGCGTTAAGCGGGAGGCCTGTTGGATTGTATCCTTTATGGCGTCCACCGCAAAACACAAGGCTCTAGGTAGGTCAGCTAGGGCAAGAGCCTGCTGATCTGGTAAGTCCCTTAAGACTTGTTTCAACTGATCTTTCACCGCTTGGCAGACTCCAATCGCTGCTACCGCAGGTTGTGTCACCATGCTTGCTGTAGAGAAAGCAGATTTTAGTAAAGACTCCAATTTTTTATCTATTGGGTCTTTGAACATTGGAATATTATCTACTGGACATGTCAGTGATTTGTTCACAGAAGAGATGGCTGCGTCCACTGTAGGGACCCTCCATTTTTTTATGAACTTATCCTCCATGGGATAGATCACCGGAAATCTCTTGGGGGGAGTAAATATTTTATCAGGATGCTCCCAATCCTGGTAAATAAGCCCTTCCAATAAAGGGTGGATTGGGAAGGAACAGACAGCCTGGGGAGCTTTCAGCGACCCCAGCGAGGAAACCGTAGTGGTTGATGGTTCCGCCAGAGGCATTTTAAATGCTGATCGGACCATGTTAGTCAGAGACTGAACCCATAATCTTTCAGCCTGAGATGCTGAGAAAGGTTCTTCCACTGTTGATTCCTCCATAACTGAATCAACCTCATCCTGATCCCCTTCAGGTAGGTCGATCTCTGTGTGGGGCTGTTCCTCCACTAACAGGCACTCTGAAGGAGGAGACGGAGATCGGAGGCGCTTTTCCTGTGACAGGGAAGCAGCGATCAATACTGTTAATCTCTCTTCCAATCCTCCCAGAGTTGAGGATAAAACCTCCTCTGTTATATATACAGGAGCAGGTGGACTGGGGACAGCCGCAGCACCAGGCACTCCTGCGGGGTTCCTACGGCTACTGACCTCTGAATTCTCAGGGGAGATTGGTGCAGTACAAGCATGCCCAATATCCTCAGTGCCCGATGGAGACCCCTTTGGCTTCCTGGAAGACCTATTTCCGGAGCGTCTGGACGTCATATCCTTTAAGCACAAAGCTGAGGTATTCCCGTCGTCATACACCAATTTTTGCTGGTAATAGTCTAACACAGTTGCTGCTATATACCAGCTGGTGTCCACTAAAGTGCCTTTCTATGGGGATGCCTGCATCAACCGCTTCTGTGTGCCACTGTTTGTTGCTAGCTCTGTTTGCATCCAGCTGACACTTGTACTGTGTCTTTTATACATGCTGGGATGCCTGCACATGCGCAGAAGCGCCGTGGCGCGCATCGAGCGTCATCCACCCGCCCCGCCCCTTTTTTTCCATAGGAGGCGCGTGCACGCACCCGCGCGCGCGCCCGTGCGCCATTGGTGCCCTTTTCGAAAACCAAGCAGGGACTAGGAGCCAGGGCCCTTTTTGCCGGAGGGCCTGTGCGGTGGATGAGCGCAGCAACAGGGCAGAGGAAGTGGATTCCCACAGAGAACTTACCAACTGCCTGGATCTTTTGACTTGAGAAAACCAAAGATCCACATGACAAGAAAAAATGGACCACAGCGGCCTCTAGTGGTTTAACACAGGTACCGCGGTCCTCTTTTTTTTTTTTTCTTGACTACTATTAAAATTTTACATTTTTCAGTAGTTACAGGCATACACAGATATTAGCGGGAATACCGTTAGGTAACAGACAGAAAGACAAATTAGGCTTGGGGGTCCCCCAATAGAACCAAGTTCCTGGGGGCCCCCACTTACCTGTTCCCCGCCGCAGGACTCTGTTTGGTCCACAGAAGCCCAAACTTCACCTATCACGGCAGGCATTGTAATTAAACCTTCAGGGACCGGGTTCCCAAGGATTCCACTCCCCTGGACCTGTATAGCACCCTGCACAGAAAACATCTTGGTCGTGGGTATGACCAGAGCTCTGGATCCCAGGGTCCAGCCCTCCTAAGAGAGGCATTACAGGCAAAACCTTGCTCTTCTGCTGCAAGGCCCGGGTACCGACCGTTTAGCTATGAAGCTTTTTTGGTGGGATCCGGAACAGCTTACTAAGGCCCGTAAAAGAACCTGTACGCAAGCCCAGTGAAAACACATGTTACTCTTTGGCCAACACCTTAGACACTGGCAAAAAACTGAGGTGCTCCCGGATGGGAGGGGCTTATATAGGGGAGGGTACTTCCGGTTTGGAAGTTGCCAGTGCCAGCACCTGAAGGTAAACTATATAACCCATTAGTAATGACTAAGTCGCTCTGTGTCCCGTGATGTACGAAAAAGAAAAAATGTGCAGAACCCTCATCTGGTCCTCTAAAGCCCCCAGGCTAAGCTGGGAAAGACTGACACTCCCGAAACTGAACGGGGGTCTAGGTCTCCCGGATCTCCAAAAATATCACATAGCGTCTCATCTCACCCGAATTGTAGATTGGCACGTCCATAGAAACCGTAAGGACTGGATTCAACTTGAAAACTGTTTTACAAAAATACAGATTACTCATTTTCCATGGATCATGCAAACATCCATCCCCAAAGAATGTTTTACTCACCCCCTATTGGGCCCCACGATGTTGAACTTTAGAGCTGCTTGCAAAATTCTCAGACTGATCCCCTCGCCAGGTCCCCTGACCCCGCTTGACCACAATCCAGACTTCCCCCCCGGCCTATTGCGACATGACTCACAAGATGATTCCCCTGAGCCCACAACTAGTGCCCGCCAATTCTTCCAAAATGGCGAACTGCTGCCTTATTCAATGATCCCCGTTAACTTCCCGGACCATCACATACCCTTCTTTAAATGCTTGCAAATCAGACACTTCCTACTCAATACCCCACCGATCACTCATTGGTCTCGTGATCTCACACCCTTTGAAGATCTGTGTAACAGCACTGAACCCCAGAGGCATTTAATCTCGGCTGTGTACGCGCTTCTATTCCAGAATTACGACCCCAAACGAGACAAACTCATACGACGCTGGGAAAATGACCTCAACATTGACCTTCTCAAAGGGAATTTGAGCGCATACACACCAACATTCATAAGGGTTCCATTAACTCTTCCACACAAGAAAACAGGTACAAAATCTACTCCCGCTGGTACAGGACCCCCGATAGGATTCACAAATTCCAACACTCAGTCTCCCCGCTCTGCTGGCGCTGTAATGCGGTCACAGGCACGTTACTCCATATTTGGTGGGATTGCCCGTTCATCCAACCGTTCTGGAAGGACATCCACCATTTAATTACCCAGATCACGACATTCACCCCGGATTTCACCCCGGCTCAATATTTACTCCATCACATTTCCATCCCCCTCTCGCGCTACAAAAAAATCCCTCACCCTACACCTCATCAATGCGGCCAATCAATGTATACCGATCCACTGGAGGTCTCTCGTTCCTCCTACTATACCGGAATGGATCCACAGAGTGAACAAAATTGCCAACATGGAAAACCTTATCCATCAGGCATCCGATGATCCGGCCAAATACAGGGATACATGGGCATGTTGGATTCATTACAGAGACTCTAAAGGCACTACTGACCTGCCCCCAGACTCCCCACGCACACTTCAACCTGACCCTCTGGTCACTCCTTGCCACCCTGCTCCCCCCCTCCCCCCCCACCTGACCCCGTGGGCTTTCTATAGTCCACTCCAAGACCCCTTCTCATAGTACGATTCTCTTACCCATATGCTATCTTGGCCCTGTCTGTCCTCCAGGTCTCTAGTGGGACCCGCAGATAACGCACCATTCATTTACTTTCATATTTTCCCGGGGAGACTCACTCTTACCTCCAACTAAACCGAGGTTCTTCTACACATGACCTTCATAGCTACCAATCCCCCCTACCCTCTTACAGTTTTGTTCCCGTTAGGGGTGTCTGGGTGACGGGGTGACATGCCTCGGTATGCACCATCTTCCGATGTGAAACTCTGTTCACATCTCCGTCCGCACTTGAGTCTCCAACACAGAGGCACAGAGTTTACTATAGGACTGAGTCTTCCAAGGTTGCACTGTCCCCCACCTAGCGGTGGGCAGGTTTTATGTTTGAGATTCTATGATAACCTTCAACCCCCCTGCTTTTTATCACTCTCACATGTTGTTGCTCCTACATGGTTTGGTTTGCCACTATTGCTGATTCCGTAAATACTGTATCTTTGGTGCATGCTCTGTTCCTCTCTTACTACCGATTGTTTTTCCTTTGTTGTAACATTTTGTGCATTCACTGTAATTCTGAAAACGTTTAATTAAATTTATTGGAAAAAAAAAGAGCATTGGATTAAATTGTCCAAAAATTGAAGAACCAAACTTTTAGAGAAACAATTGGAAAGAATACCCATAGAGCTCAGAAAAACACACCACAGGGACCATGCAGCGTTATAATTCGCCCACGTGGAAGGTGCCAGAGAATTGACTACAGCAGCATTCACGGATGGCAAATTACGGACCACAAGTTCTCCGGGCAAAGTAAACCAAGGAGATCTGCTTCTGGGGCCAATTGGCAAAATCGATCTAGCTGAAAACGGGACAGAGAATCAGCAACAAAATTAATGTAACCCGGGATAAATTTTACACGAATCCACAAATTAAGTTCTAAACATTTAAAAAAAATATGCCGTAAGACCGCTAAAACAGGTAATGACTTGGATGAAACAATTGATCGCATATGCAACCCCTTTGATATCGGAATGAAATAATAAACGTGAACGACGGAGACGATTACCTCAAAGTTCTAAAGAAACCAAGATCGGGAATAGCTCAAGGAGAGCTATGTTCTTCGTATAACCCATCGAAAACCAATAATGTGGCCAATGTGCAGCTGACCAGTGGCCCTGGTAAAAGGCACCATAGCTCAAACTCCCTGCGGCATACGTGAATAAAGAAATGACTGAAGAATCTTGGAAAGGGGTTAGACAAAAAGAACAACCATTGTACAAAGTAATGAAATCATCCCATATCAACAAATCAGAGACTAAAGAGGAAGTTATGCGCACAAAATGAATTTTTGGTTTAAAACCAGAAATTGCTTTGTAAAATCTTTTAGAAAAAACACAACCCATAAGAATGACACGAGTAGCAAAGTCAAGCAAGTCCAATAAAGATTGTAACTTGTGAACCGTCACCTTAGGTTTGGAAATTACAAAATAATTCATAAATCGTAAACAGTCCAGCTTAGTCTGTGGTAAACGGAATTCCATCCTGTTAGTGTCAATAGTAATACCCAGGAACTCAATGCAAGTCATTGGCCAGACCAATGACTAAAGGAACTCCAAAACGCTGACAAATCAAACAGAACCTGTTAAGAAAGTAATGACCCGGAGTGCGCATGTGCGAGAGTTCCAAGATGGCCACCTGAACTCGGAGCTCCGCGCCTCACCAGACCAGCACCCGCCACGCACAGACGTAAGAGAAATGGGACTCGTCCCCTCACAACACCCGTGCTCACCCCCATATGGGTAGACCGGGGCAATCTAGAGCTGGAATTTGCCACCTCCACCCGTCCCCCGCCCACTTTGCACCCCATGTTGCTGAATTTTAAAAACAAACGTGCCATTCGTTTGTGCCGCGTTTGTGCTGGTTTGTGCCGCAAAAAAAAATTTGTGCCGCTTTGGTTGTGGAAATATTGGACGTTATAGTTGCTGAAACCCCGCCCACTTTGCACCCCATGTTGCTGAATTTTAAAAACAAAAAGCACCATTCATTTGTGCCGCGTTTGTGCTGGTTTGTGCCGCAAAAAAAAAACATTTGTGCCGCTTTGGTTGCGGAGATATTGAGCGTTATAGTTGCTGAAACCCCGCCCACTTTGCACCCCATGTTGCTGAATTTTAAAAACAAAAGGGCCATTCGTTTGTGCCGCGTTTGTGCTGGTTTGTGCCGCAAAAAAAAACCCATTTGTGCCGCTTTGGTTGCGGAGATATTGAGCGTTATAGTTGCTGAAACCCCGCCCACTTTGCACTCCATGTTGCTGAATTTGGTTGCGGAGATATTGTGCGTTATATGTTATCAAACCACACTGACTTTACACCTTGTTATTAAATCTTACATACAACTAGATTTATTTGTTTGCAGTTTGTGCAGATTTGGTCGATATTGTACATGATGTTTTACTTCACATGTGCAGTTTTGCCACCCCCACAGGGATCCCCCCCTTCTGATTCTCTAGTGCTGACTGGAACAACAGACGGGGAGGGGGCGGGCACAGCTGGCTGTGGCTCTAGTGAGGCAGAGCCAGCTGTCAATCAGGCCCCGCACCCTCCTCCCTCCTCCCGCACGCAGGGCCACCATCAGGGGAGTAAAGCTTAGCAGTACAGTGGTTTGTGGGTGCGGAGGGGGCCAGGAAGCAGTTTAAGTATGAGCCTTCAAGCCACCCCCCCTACAGCCGTGATTCTCTGATTGGCCCTCTGCTGTGGCCAATCATTGGGAGAAAAACATGGCGGCGGTGCGGCAAATTCAATTAGAGCCGTGCTCTCTTTCTCTCTTCGGCTGACAGAAAAGGGGGAGGGGGCGATCAGGGGAGATATACAGACAGCCCGCAGCTCTCCTCATCCTGTCACGGCGCAGCTGCAGAGTTCTCTGGTAAATGGATTAGTGGTGCTGTGACAGGGAGAGGAGAGCTGCGGGCTGTCTGTATATCTCCCCCGATCGCCCCCCTCCCCCTTTCTGTCAGCTGAAGCTAGAAGACAGAGAGAGCGGCTCTAATTGGATTCGCCGTGCCACCGATCCGCTTCCTGCCCACTGTTTCCCTCCCCATGATTGGTCAGAGCAGAGGGCCAAGAGGAGAAAAGAGGTGTTACAAGAGGAGAAAAGAGAATACTGTGCTGGGGGAAGCCAGAGAGGGAGCCACGCTCTACCCGCACCACCAGAGAGGGAGCCACGCTCTACCCGCACCACCAGAGAGCCACGCTGTACCCGCACCACCAGAGAGCCACGCTGTACCCGCACCACCAGAGAGCCACGCTGTACCCGAACCGCCAGAGAGGGAGCCATGCTGTACCCGCACCACCAGAGAGGGAGCCACGCTGTACCCGCACCACCAGAGAGGGAGCCACGCTCTACCCGCACCACCAGAGAGGGAGCCACGCTCTACCCGCACCCCCAGAGAGGGAGCCACGCTGTACCCGCACCACCAGAGAGCCACGCTCTACCCGCACCACCAGAGAGCCACCCTCTACCCGCACCGCCAGAGAGCCACGCTCTACCCGCACCACCAGAGAGGGAGCCACGCTGTACCCGCACCACCAGAGAGGGAGCCACGCTCTACCCGCACCACCAGAGAGGGAGCCACGCTGTACCCGCACCACCAGAGAGCCACGCTGTACCCGCACTACCAGAGAGCCACGCTGTACCCGCACCGCCAGAGAGGGAGCCACGCTGTACCCGCACCACCAGAGAGGGAGCCACGCTGTACCTGCACCGCCAGAGAGGGAGCCACGCTCTACCCGCACCACCAGAGAGGGAGCCACGCTCTACCCGCACCACCAGAGAGGGAGCCATGCTGTACCCACACCACCAGAGAGGGAGCCACGCTGTACCCGCACCACCAGAGAGGGAGCCACGCTCTACCCGCACCACCAGAGAGGGAGCCACGCTCTACCCGCACCACCAGAGAGGGAGCCACGCTGTACCCGCACCACCAGAGAGCTATGCTGTACCCGCACCACCAGAGAGCCATGCTCTACCCGCACCACCAGAGAGCCACGCTCTACCCGCACCACCAGAGAGGGAGCCACGCTGGAGCCGCACCACCAGAGAGGGAGCCATGCTCTACCCGCACCACCAGAGAGGGAGCCACGCTCTACCCGCACCACCAGAGAGCCACGCTGTACCTGCACCACCAGAGAGCCACGCTGTACCCGCACTGCCAGAGAAGGAGCCACGCTGTACCCGCACCGCCAGAGAGGGAGCCACGCTCTACCCGCACCGCCAGAGAGGGAGCCACGCTGTACCCGCACCGCCAGAGAGGGAGCCACGCTGTACCCGCACCGCCAGAGAGGGAGCCACGCTGTACCCGCACCACCAGAGAGGGAGCCACACTCTACCCGCACCACCAGAGAGGGAGCCACGCTCTACCCGCACCACCAGAGAGGGAGCCACGCTGTACCCGCACCACCAGAGAGGGAGCCACGCTGTACCCGCACCACCAGAGAGGGAGCCACGCTGTACCTGCACCGCCAGAGAGGGAGCCACGCTGTACCTGCACCGCCAGAGAGGGAGCCACGCTCTACCCGCACCACCAGAGAGGGAGCCACGCTCTACCCGCACCACCAGAGAGGGAGCCACACTCTACCCGCACCACCAGAGAGGGAGCCATGCTGTACCCGCACCACCAGAGAGGGAGCCACGCTGTACCCGCACCACCAGAGAGGGAGCCACGCTCTACCCGCACCACCAGAGAGGGAGCCACGCTCTACCCGCACCACCAGAGAGGGAGCCACGCTGTACCCGCACCACCAGAGAGCTATGCTGTACCCGCACCACCAGAGAGCCACGCTCTACCCGCACCACCAGAGAGGGAGCCACGCTGTACCCGCACCACCAGAGAGCCACGCTGTACCCGCACCGCCAGAGAGGGAGCCACGCTCTACCCGCACCACCAGAGAGCCACGCTGTACCCGCACCACCAGAGAGCCACGCTGTACCCGCACCACCAGAGAGCCACGCTGTACCCGAACCGCCAGAGAGGGAGCAATGCTGTACCCGCACCACCAGAGAGGGAGCCACGCTGTACCCGCACCACCAGAGAGCCACGCTGTACCCGCACCACCAGAGAGCCACGCTGTACCCGCACCGCCAGAGAGGGAGCCACGCTGTACCCGCACCACCAGAGAGGGAGCCACGCTGTACCTGCACCGCCAGAGAGGGAGCCACGCTCTACCCGCACCACCAGAGAGGGAGCCACGCTCTACCCGCACCACCAGAGAGGGAGCCATGCTGTACCCGCACCACCAGAGAGGGAGCCACGCTGTACCCGCACCACCAGAGAGGGAGCCACGCTCTACCCGCACCACCAGAGAGGGAGCCACGCTCTACCCGCACCACCAGAGAGGGAGCCACGCTCTACCCGCACCACCAGAGAGGGAGCCACGCTGTACCCGCACCACCAGAGAGCTATGCTGTACCCGCACCACCAGGGAGCCATGCATTTTTTTATTGTTCATTTTACTTTATTTATTTTAGTTTGACATGTTTTTCCGCCACAAACATTTTTTTGATCACTTTTATACCTATTACAAGGAACGTAAACATCCCTTGTAATAGGAATATGGCATGACAGGTCCTCTTTACAGTGAGATATGGGGTCAATAAGGCTGGGAAGCCTGAAAAAAAAAATCCTGGCTTTGATCATAGCGGTGAGTCGGTAGAAGCACCGGAGGGTGGCGGGGGGGGGACATCCCCTCTCGCCTCCCATAAGAATGATCAAGCGGTGGAACAGCCGCTATGATTGTTGTTATGGTGTAGGGAATCGCCGGCTGAAAAAGCTAATATCTGAATGATGCCTGTAGCTGCACCCATCATTCAGATATCCCCGCACAAAGTCAAGGACGTCATATGACGGCCGGCGGGGGCGGGAAGTGGTTATTGCAGAGTATAGCCGGGCATTGCCGAGTATTGCAGGGCATTGCGGAGTATGGCAGGGTATTGCACGGGGTATTGCGCAGAGTATTGCGCAGGGTATTGCAGAGTATTGCGCAGGGTGTATTGTGCAGGGTAATGCAGTGCATTGTGCAGGGTATTGCAGAGTATTGTGCAGGGTATTGCAGAGTATTGTGCAGGGTATTGCGCAGGGTATTGCAGAGTATTGCGCAGGGTATTGCAGAGTATTGCGCAGGGTATTGCAGAGTATTGCGCAGGGTATTGAGCATGGTATTGCAGAGTATTGTGCAGGGTATTGCAGAGTATTGCGCAGGATATTGCAGAGTATTGCGCAGGGTATTGCAGAGTATTTTGCAGAGTATTGCAGAGTATTGCACATGGTATTGCGCAGGGTATTGCAGAGTATTGCGCAGGGTATTGCAGAGTATTTTGCAGAGTATTGCGCAGGGTATTGCAGAGTATTGCGCAGGGTATTGCAGAGTATTTTGCAGAGTATTGCGCAGGGTATTGCAGAGTATTGCGCAGGGTATTGCAGAGTATTGCACCAGGGTATTGCAGAGTATTGTGCAGGGTATTGCAGAGTATTGCGCAGGGTATTGCAGAGTATTGCACCAGGGTATTGCAGAGTATTGCGCAGGGTATTGCACCAGGGTATTGCAGAGTATTTTGCAGAGTATTGCGCAGGGTATTTTGCAGAGTATTGTGCAGGGATGGCTGAGCAGGGATGGATGGATGGCTGGATCTGTGACTGCAATTGTCACAGATCCAGCCCACAGCTGACATGATCTGACATGGGGGAGGGAGCTGACAATGAACCTTCGTCATCACATGACACCGGTCTGTTTACAAGTGATTGCTCCGTCATTTGACGGAGCGATCACGTGGTAAACGGCCGCTATCAGCGGCGATTTACCGCGATTCGTGATGCGCCGGGTCCTCTGGACCCGGCGGTCACGGAGATTCCCGTGTGCGCGCCCCAGGGGGCGCGCGGGAGCGCGATTCTGGGAGGACGTTATATAACGTCCTCCCAGAGTTAAGCAACCACCTTGTCGACGTTATTTGTCGGCAGGTGGTTGTTAAGTGGTTAAAGTTTGCTATACATTCTGGGCCTGCATAGTGATAGAATGATTATCCCCTTACTGCTGACCGTACGCACATACGGCTTTAGGGGATTATACCGCGATGATGCCTGCAGCTGCAGGCATCACCCCAGTACCGTTTTTTAGAGTGGGTGGTCGGCTCTTCAGGGATCGCACCCGATGCGGCTAAAAGCCGCTAAGCTGTTATCTGGAAAAGCGGGAGGAGACTACCCCCCCTCCCGCCGTCCCACCGGGAGATCCGAGCCACGATCTGGCACTTCCGCCAGCTAGAGTGAGACTGGAAGGAAGCCATAAACGGCTTCATACTAGTCTCCTATGTGTAAATACGGAAGCAAAGTCACAACGTCACTTCTGGTTTACTTGGCTGCCAATGGCGCCGTTTAAAAAATAAAGTATTCAGAATCGCCGTTTTTGACGATCTGAATACTTAGAAGTGCAAAGTCGCACCCGCATATGTAAATGGTGTTCAAATCACACATGTGAGGTGTTGCCGCGATCGGCAGAGTGAGAGCAATAATGCTAGCAAAAGACCTCCTCTGTAACTCTAACCTGGTAACCGTTATTTATTTTTAAAGCGCCGCCTATGGAGATTTTTAGGTACCATAGATTGTTGCCATTCCACGAGTTTGCGCAATTTTAAAGCATGACATGTTAGGTATCTATTTACTTGGCGTAACATCATCTTTCACATTATACAAAAAAAATGGCCTAACTTTACTGTTTATTTTTTTTTAATTCATGAAAGTGTATTTTTTCCTAAAAAATTGCGTTTGAAAGACTGCTGCGCAAATACCGTGTGACATAAAATATTGCAACGACCGCCATTTTAATCTCTAGATTCTCTGATAAAGATATATATACAAAGTTTGGGGGTTCTACGTAATTTTCTAGCAAAAAATACGGATTTTAACTTGTAAGCAACAAAATGTCAGAAATAGGCTAAAGCCCCATACACACTATTAGATTTTCTGCAGGTTTATCAAAACCATCTAATATGAGGTCAAACCTTAAGCGTTTCAATTCGTATGCAATCAGGTAGGCCCTTGCACTACATGGTTTTGGTAAACCTGAAAACAAAAATCTGCCAAAAAACTGATAGTGTGTATGGGGCTGGCATGAATCGGATTATGTATGAACAGACAGTAAGTGCATATACATGTAGCACCACCCTCACTCCCCTCTCTTGCTCTTTCTCGTCTGTCTCCTGTCTAGGGGTATCTCAAGAGGGGAGGGAGCGGGGACACCACGCCAGGCCTCCACCACATGTATCAGTGCGGTATAGGCAACGTTCTTAATTTACCTTCGGGTCAGTGTTGTGCACCTGGATCCTCCCACCGAGAGTCACCTTGAGCCATGTCCGTCAGAAATGAGCCCCACACCATTAAAGTCCAACACTCCTTTATTCTCATGCGAATGAACACAAACAGTTGAACTCCCTTGAAGAACAGCACAGGAAAGGAGGTGTGGATGCGAATAGGCCCAGACACAATCGTTCTCCACTTTCTCCCCTGAAAGTGGGTTGCGGTCTCCGCATGAGGGGGGATTTCCTTCCAGGCGGTCTCCGATGAGAGACTCACCCGTCACCGGCAATATGCTGCACCCTGTCTTCAAGTGAGGAGCTCCTGCCGGTCCATTGCGCCTTCCGGATTCGGGTTCCCAATCCCTGGGTTCCCTAGGATCTCCTTCCCTCGCGGAACTCAGTGTTGGGCACTGAGCTCCGGACCTCCATTCAAGTACCTCACCCCAGGCTAAAGGTGCCTGAGATGGAACACAATCTCCGGTGGTCCTCCAGGCCTAGGCCACCCAGAGGACCGGCATGAACCACCGCTCGCAGACTAAAGGTGTCTGGGACTACGAACCCCGTGACCAAGATGGCCGGCCCCCTTTATACCCTCTCCCAGCAAGCATGGCGGGATTCCCGCCCCACCATACTGCTGCCGAGGGAGGACAAAAAGAGGTACGGCACACAGCAATGGTTCAACCCCCAGCCCGTGGCGACAGCGCCACCTTCAGGGCCGCAGGGAATCACACATCACTGGTGTCACCGGCAGATTCAAATTTACACCCGGGAAAGTGCATACCCGCTACATACACATTTACAAAGATGCATATTTTGTGCACCTTTGTAAACTCGTATTTTTAAAATTCTGCTCATGCGTTGTGTGTTGAATTTAGGCCTCATGCTGTTGGTGCATTGAAAATAAAAAAAATAGTGACTACAGTCACTTTAGCACATTGGTGTGCGAAGGCAGAAATTTTCATTGCCATGTGTAACACATTCTGAAAGGCTCTACCCCAGAGCACTGGAGATCACCATTATTTTCTGAACACATTTTTCTGGGTGTATACCTAGAATAAAGGGTGTTTAATGTACCCTAATGTTCTTGATTACCCTGTGTGTAGACAGGAAAGGTTTAAAGTATTTCTGTATGTTACTACAATGATTTTACATTCTGGCTAACCCTGAACACAGGATGTATACAGTACATGGGGACATCATTTATTAAAACAACTAGGGTTGCCACCTGACCACTATATTAGGTTGTCTTGCTAGTGCTAGTATTGCAAAAAAATAGTTTGAATACACACAGCAAACACACAATCACCTATTCCAAATGTATTATTTTCACTGCAATTGCATAATTATTAATAGTACGTAAAATTAAAAATGTTATGTAGCGGGGTCTCCTTTAAGACTTACTACCTTACCCAGAACCCCATTCGGCACCAGGATGCAATGTTTCCACCCCAGAGACTCATGGGTGGGGTTATATAAGGAGGAGGCGAGGCTGCGCTCGGTCTCTTTGGGACACAAGACTTCAGTGGAGAGATCTTCCTGCGCGTTTCCGCTGTGGTGCAAGGCCTGAAGCCTGGGGCCTTGCGCTGTTATCCAAAAGAGCCTTCCACCCCCATTGCGAGCCTGGGTGGCATCTGACTCGGTCATCCTCAACCGCTGCTGAGCCGGAGACCAGACCGCTGCAGATGCTGTGTGTGGAGACACAGCAGGTGGAAGTTCCCGGACTGGGATCGCGTCCGGAGGGGTGAGCGAGAACATGCTCAATCCATATACTGTATACTTTTGTTAGGCCTACAGACTGCCGTGGCCCACCAGTTCATATTTAAGTCCCCACTGGAGGTCCATAGCAGAACTGAGTCAAACGGATCTCTAGTGGAGGTTCTGTGTTGGCACTTTTACCCTTTGGATTACAAATGTGTTCCTGAAATGTGCACCACCATTTAAAGACTTGCATGCGAAGAATTCATCCCCTAGGGACTGAGTTATAGGGTCAGGCCTGGCCAGCCAGATAGTTTATTTAGTTGCTGCGCCATAGGGCGCATAGTGAAGTACTGTTACACGTGGCGCGTGTGCGCCATATCTTTCTAGTTGTGGTGTGTCTATTGCTGCAGGGCTTTGCAGATAGATTCATGTGATTTGTTACAACTGTTGATTTTTATTGCCAGTAGAAGTAAACTCGTTATTCTTCTATCATTGCATTGGTGTCTGAATTTAACCATAGAGCATAAGATCTATATACATTACCCTAGACTAACTGTGCCAGGGGGGGTCGAGTAAATTGCCGGGGGTTGGCGGAGCTGTCTTCAGGGCCCAAACTAAATCTGCGGCCCTCTTAGCTAAAGGTATCGCTACACGTGGGGGCTCGTCCGGGATGGGTGGGAAAAGTGTACTGAAAAATGTGATTTAAGGTTATGATTACATGTCGTTGTTTCTTTCCCTTTCTATTACAGGGCTCAGACACAATTGTTTCATGATGATAGTTTTTTTCAAAGTTATTTTTACCACAATTGTTAGTGGGTTTCTGGACTGAATTATGTCAGCCATTGAGGGCATGATTTACTCCAGACACTGGGGACCAGTGTCAAAGGACCCAGAGGAGAGTGTAGCGGGTATGCACTTTCCCGGGTGTAAATTTGAATCTGGTGGTGACACCAGTGATGTGTGATTCCCTGTGGCCCAGCAGGTGGCGCTGTCGCCATGGGCTGGGGGTTGAACCATTTCTGTGTGCCTTACCTCTTTTTGTCCTCCCTCGGCAGCGGTATGGTGGGGCGGGGAACCTGCCATGCTTGCTGGGAGAGGGTATAAAGGGGGCCGGCCATCTTGGTCACGGGGTTCGTAGTCCCAGACACCTTTTGTCTGCGGACGGTGGGTTGTGCCGGTCCTCTGGGTGGCCTAGGCCTGGAGGACCACCGGAGATCATGTTCCATCTCAGGCACCTTTAGCCTGGGGTGTGGTACTTGAATGGAGGTCCGGAGCTCAGTGCCCAACACTGAGTTCCACGAGGGAAGGAAATCCTAGGGAACCCAGGGATTGGGTACCCGAATCCAGAAGGCGCAATGGACCAGGGGGAGCTCCTCACTTGAAGACCCGGTGCAGCATATTGCCGGTGACGGGTGAGTCTCTCGTCGGAGACCGCCTGGAAGGAAATCCCCCCTCGTGCGGAGCCTGCAACCCACTTTCAGGGGAGAAAGTGGAGAACGATTGTGTCTGGGCCTATTCGCACCCACACCTCCTTTCCTGTGCTGTTCTTCAAGGGAGTTCAACTGTTTGTGTTCATTCGCATGAGAATAAAGGAGTGTTGGACTTTAATGGTGTGGGGCTCATTTCTGATGGATATGGCTCAAGGTGACTCTTGGAGGGAGGATCCAGGTGCACAACACTGACCCGAAGGTAATACAGAACTGTTGCTTATACCGCACTGATACATGTGGTGGAGGCCAGGCGTGGTGTCCCCGCTCCCTCCCCTCTGAGATACCCCTAGACAAGAGACAGATGAGCAAGAGCAAGAGAGGGGAGTGAGGTGGGCGCTACAGTTAAAAAGGAATTTACCCTGGATTCTCTGAGCTAGAAGTGAAACCATCAAGGAAAAAGTTGTTCGAGCTCCAATGCTGCCTTTTCCAGGGTACAGGATAAAGTGCAGTGCCTGGTACAGTGGGAGGAGCTTTACATTAAGGAAACCCAAGCTGAGTACAGGTTCTGTAAGTTCTGTATGCAAGATTTAATAACAAGGTGTAAAGTCAGTGGGGATACAGCAACTATAACGCTCAATATCTCCGCAACCAAAGCGGCACAAATGTTTTTTTTTGCAGCACAAACCAGCACAAACGCGGCACAAATGAATGGCGCGTTTGTTTTTAAAATTCAGCAACATGGGGTGCAAAGTGGGCGGGGTTTCAGCAACTATAACGCTTAATATCTCTGCAACCAAAGCGGCACAAATGTTTTTTTTGCGACACAAACCAGCAGAAACGCGGCACAAACGAATGGCGCAATTGTTTTTAAAATTCAGCAACATGGGGTGCAAAGTGGGCGGGGTTTGAGCAACTATAACGCTCAATATCTCCGCAACCAAAGCGGCACAAATGGTTTTTTTTGCGGCACAAACCAGCACAAATGTGGCAAAAATGAATGGCGCGTTTGTTTTTAAAATTCAGCAACATGGGGTGCAAAGTGGGCGGGGTTTCAGCAACTATAACGCTCAATATCTCCGCAACCAAAGCGGCACAAATGTTTTTTTTGCGCCACAAACCAGCACAAACACGGCACAAATGAATGGCGCATTTGTTTTTAAAATTCAGCAACATGGGATGCAAAGTGGGCGGGGTTTCAGCAACTATAACGCTCAATATCTCTGCAACCAAAGCGGCACAAATGTTGTTGTTTTTTTGCGACACAAACCAGCACAAACGCGGCACAAACAAATGGCGCTTTTGTTTTTAAAATTCAGCAACATGGGGTGCAAAGTGGGCGGGGTTTCAGCAACTATAACGCTCAATATCTCCGCAACCAAAGCGGCACAAATGTTTTTTTTGCGGCACAAACCAGCACAAACACGGCACAAACGAATGGCGCGTTTGTTTTTAAAATTCAGCAACATGGGGTGCAAAGTGGGCGGGGTTTCAGCAACTATAACGCTCAATATCTCTGCAACCAAAGCGGCACAAATGTTGTTGTTTTTTGCGACACAAACCAGCACAAACGCGGCACAAACAAATGGCGCGTTGGTTTTTAAAATTCAGCAACATGGGGTACAAAGTGGGCGGGGTTTGAGCAACTATAATGCTCAATATCTCCGCAACCAAAGCGGCACAAATGGTTTTTTTTGCGGCACAAACCAGCACAAACGCGGCACAAACGAATGGCGCTTTTGTTTTTAAAATTCAGCAACATGGGGTGCAAAGTGGGCGGGGTTTCAGCAACTATAACGCTCAATATCTCTGCAACCAAAGCGGCACAAATGGTTTTTTTTTGCGACACAAACCAGCACAAACGCGGCACAAACGAATGGTGCGTTTGTTTTTAAAATTCAGCAACATGAGGTGCAAAGTGGGCGGGGTTTCAGCAACTATAACGCTCAATATCTCCGCAACCAAAGCGGCACAAATGTTTTTTTTTGCGGCACAAACCAGCACAAATGCCGCACAAACGAATGGCGCTTTTGTTTTTAAAATTCAGCAACATGGGGTGCAAAGTGGGTGGGGTTTCAGCAATTATAACGCTCAATATTTCCGCAACCAAAGCGGCACAAATGTTTTTTTTGCGGCACAAACCAGCACAAACACGGCACAAACGAATGGCGCATTTGTTTTTAAAATTCAGCAACATGGGGTGCAAAGTGGGTGGGGTTTCAGCAACTATAACGCTCAATATCTCCGCAACCAAAGCAGCACAAATGTTTTTTTTGCGGCACAAACCAGCACAAAGGCGGCACAAAGGAATGGTGCTTTTGTTTTTAAAATTCAGCAACATGGGGTGCGAAGTGGGCGGGGCTTACATTAAATTGAATGTTTAATATCTCAGAAACCGAACCGGCACAAACGCTCATTTTTGCGGCACAAACCAGCACAAACGCGGCACAAACGAATGGTATATTTGTATTTAGATTTTACAAACATGGGGTGCCAACTTCACACAGCTGCTCCAAGATGGACGCTATTGAATGTAAGCTGGATCAGACTGCTGCTGTTTCCCATCAGAACTTTGATCTCATTCAAACCCTCAATGACCAACTGGACACTGCCTTTTCCCGTATAGATGACCTGGAGAACAGATCCTGGAGATACAATTTTAGAATCAGAGGTCTACCGGAATCAATTATAGATGTTGCGACGGCCACACAAGACCTTATGAGGTCTCTGATCCCAAACATCCCTCTGCCCCGTCTGGAGCTGGACAGAGCTCGTAGAGCCCTGGGTCCCCCCAGGAAGGATATCTCCCCCAGAGACATATTTGCAAAGCCCCACTTCTATACCGTCAAATTGGCAGTCAAGAAACAAGCACGTACGATGCCCCGGGTGATCTGCCAAGGGCACCCGGTGCAAATTTTTGCGGATCTCTCTCTCTCCACTATACAGCGCAGGCAAACCCTGAAACCGCTACTAAATGCCCTGACCCAGAAAGACATCAAATACAGATGGGCCTTCCCGTTCGCAGTGAAATTCACCTACAAAGGTCAAAACCAAGCCTTCTCCAACTTCGCCATGGGTGAAAAACTTCTCAGTCTGAAAATTATCTCCCAGGAGATGGATATGGAGACATCGTCCTCATCATCGGGATCCAACAAACGCCTGCCTCCTATCAGCCCGCTGGATCCCCTATGGAACAAGCCCAAGGCCCGAAGATCGTCACACAAAGGACCTCCATGAGAGTCTGATTTTCACAAACTTCAAGTCCTAATTATTCTGATGCACCCACATACGATTTTTCTCTTCTCATAAGAGACTGACTCTCTCTAGATTCCAGGAGTCATTTTCTCTGGTGTTCTCACTAAGTTAGTTTACAGTTTTGTTTGAATTGATCATTTTTATTTTGTTGCTCCCAGAGATGGAATCCCTAACAGCACCTCCCTCGTATGGGTGGCGAGGGAAGAACTGTAAACTCATTGCCACTGTGAAAGGGATTGGGTCCGCCTTGCATGTGTATGGTGATCGGCTGGTTCCCCCGCTCCCTCTCGTCTCTGTGGACAGGGGGCACCACCGAGGAGAGGTCATATGACTCTCCGACCCCATCTTCCTTAAATTTTTGCTAATCTTTATTGATTGTATTTTTGATCAAGTTGTTCTAAGAGCTTAACTACTAGGCTTTACAGGACGCCCTGGTCTGGGGTGGCTCACATGTGCCTCTTCCTATCCCTCATGCCTCGTACACACGGCCGGGATTTCTGACAGGAAAAAGTCAGTCGGGAATCCCGTCGGGAAAAAATAATGCTGGCTCTCTTTTTTTGCCGGCGGTTTTTGGCAGTTTTCCCGTCGGAAAAACTGCGAGGGAGCATACACACGGCCGGGATTCCCGACCAAAAGCTCTCATCTCAGTTTTCCCGTCGGAAAACCCGGTCGTGTGTACGAGGCATTAGACTCCAGCTGGTTTCCGGGGGATAGGATTTCCAAGGCGTATTAGCCTGGAGATTTGGATTTCCTATTTTTTTCTCACGTCTTTTCGTGAGATGATCCTTTCTTTCCCGCTGGGTATGTTTACCCGTGGGGGGGGGAAACTTCCTCTTTCCTGTCTTTTCTATCTCTTTTCCTCTCTACTCTTTCCTCTTCGGAGCATCATCTGACCATTTTATCTCTTTCAGATACTCCTACCTGCTGGCATTCTCATTCTGCGAGTTCTCATGGGTATCGTTCGAGCAGTCCATTTGTTTCACTGGGTTGGAAGAGAGTCCCAGGGTTAAGTGACGGTAGACATCACAGTGCACCTCATCTCGGATTCCATGGCTGATCACACCCTAAAGGCCCTAAAGGTCGCCACACATAATGTCCAGGGTTTGAACTCCCCCCTCAAACGTAGGAAAATCTTTAATGCATACAAATACTCAAATATTGGACATGATACAAGAAACCGACTTCCCAGTTCGGTATAGTCCCAAATTCCTCCACTCCCACTTCCCTAATTTTTATCTTGCCAGTGTGGTCAATAAGTCCAAGGGGGTGGCCATTTTACTTGCAAAAACATGCAAATTCACTTGGATCTCTGACACAAAAGATCCAGAGGGAAGATTTATCCTAGTGAAGGGAACGATCAAGGGCCATCTATACTCCCTAATTTCCTACTACACTCCCAACAAAGGCCAAGCAGCCTTTTTCAAACACCTCTTTGAAACCCTATCTTCTTTGTTGGAGGGCACAGTCATCTTTGGAGGAGACTCCAATGCAGCATTTGACCAGGGACTGGACAGAACTAAACCCTCTGCCCAACTGACACGTCTGACCAAAGAGAGCCTCAAAATCGCAAAGCTCATCCATGCCCAGGGTTTGACCGACGTTTGGAGAGAACTGAATCCCACAAAGCAGGATTACACACACTTCTCCCATCCTCACAAATCTTATGCCAGGATTGACCACCTGTTGGTCCCAAACCACAATATCCCACTTGTTGTAAAATCCCACATCAGGGACACGGTCTTGTTTGATCACTCCATAGTGATCATGTCCATTCAGACACACAGCTCGAGGCTGGGCCAGAGACACTGGAGACTGAATGAATCTAATCTCTCTGACCTGAGTTACCTTGGTAGATAAAGCTCTGAAGGAATACTTCCTTTTCAATAACGTTGAGGAGACATGATCTGAAACCCTGTGGGCGGCCCACAAGGCCTATATGAGAGGGGAAATCATTAGGATGGCAGCCCAAGTAAAGAGGGAAAGGGAGGCGGACATAGTGAAGTTGGAAGGGGTCTACACACAGTTGAAAGCACAGCACAAACTGAGCCCCTACCCCAATACAGCGATCCAACTAGACACAGCTAGGCTGGAACACATTCTGGCTCTCACAGCCAAAGCGGAAAAACAAATCTGCTGAAGCAAGAATAGATTTTACTCCCAAGGAGACAGGATGGGCTCCATGCTGGCTGCTAAGTTAACACCACAGCCAACCCTTTCCAAGATTCTGGACGCATTTCAGGCGTTCTACGCAAATCTCTATAGTCCCCACACACTCGACAATGAAGCTTTATTACATAAATTTCTGGATAACCTCCCAATACCGTTGCTCTCCCCTGAGCACAAGGATGACCTTGAAGCCCCTTTTACTGAAGGAGAGGTACTAGGAGTGATTAAGGATCTAAAGACAGGCTCAGCCCCTGGACCAGATGGGCTTTCGAATCCCTATTACAAAACGTTTGCTGAGACCCTGGTCCCACACCTGACGAAATTCCTTAATGCAAAGACGCAGGGAGACCCACTCGATCCTCAGATCAATACAGCATTCATTGCCGTTATTCCTAAGCCAGATAAGAATCCAGAGGAGGTAGGCAATTATCGACCCATCTCTCTTATTAACAGTGACTTAAAAATCTTAACTAAAATCTTAGCAAACCGTTTGGCTTCATTCATTAGCACGTATATACACAAGGATCAAATGGGGTTTATCCCAGGCAGGCAGGGCCCTGATCAGATACGGCGGGCGATAGATATAGTATCCATTCTCCATACAAATTGGGTGGGGGGTCCCAAACAATCAGGGATGCGCCTCTCTCTGGACCTACACAAGGCCTTTGACTCGGTGTCCTGGCCTTATATCTTCGCAATTTTAGAACGCTCGGGTTTTGGCACACGTTTCTTAGGTCTGATGCATGCATTGTATTCCAACCCTACAGCATATATAAGACTCCAGGGCTGCTACTCCAAGTCCATTCCTATACAGAAAGGGAATAGACAAGGCTGCCCTTTATCCCCACTCATTTTTGCGATAGCTATTGAGACACTGGCCATCGCGATATGCCAAAATCCGAACATACAGGGTGTCTCATGTGGCCCCCGAACCCATAAATGCGGCCTCTTTGCGGACAATATTTTTCTGTTTATCACCTCCCCTATAACCTCTCTCCCAAACGTATGCAAAAAAATAGATAACTTCACTACAATATCAGGTCTACAGGTGAATTACACCAAATCCCAAGCCCTGAACATCTCCCTAAAGAATGACACGGTGGCTCTCTTAAAACATTCCTTCAAGTTCGTTTGGAGCGAGTCCTCCATTAGATACTTGGGCATCAATTTAACAGCAAAGACATAAGCCCTCTACGCAAGTAACTACCCCCTTCTATACCGAAAGCTGGAATCAGACCAAATTTCCTGGTCAAAAAATAACCTATCATGGTTGGGAAGGGTAAATTCCATAAAAATGACGTTGCTCCCGCGGTTATTATATCTATTTAGCTCTCTTCCCATCCCCATCCGGAAGGACCACATTAAATCCTTCCAAAGTAAACTACTAAAATTCACCTGGGGAAAGGCGGGATATAGGATACCACAAAAAGCTTTATACTGTACCTTCATAGAAGGAAGGGAGGGAGGTCTGGGCTTGCCCCACCTCCACAAGTACTACCAGGTTTATTTTGAAAAGCCAGACTGGGAACATATAGAAAAACAAGCCGTACCCCGTGTCACGGTAGACTTTCTACTTTGGAGTCCCCCAAAAGACAGACCCCCGATTTTAGCCCCAACCCTGTCCCACTCCCATATCCCATGCTTCACTCGTCGACAGCTTTAGTGTCAGCATACAGACCTTTAACCCATTTCTTCAACAACCCAAACTTTCCCCCCAGGAAAAATGTCCTAGCATTTAAATGGTGGTTGGATAAGGGACTTTACCAAATTGGTCAATCCTTCACAGCAGCAGGCGCCTTCACCCTTAATCACTGCATCAAAAAACTAGACCTACCCAACTCAGAACTATTTAGGTTTGGCCAAATAGCACACTTCCTACATTCTCTCTGGAAGGAAAAACCTCTTCCACCAAAGTTTACCGATTACGAGCTATGGTGTGGTCAAGCCATGGACCAGAAGGGGGGGATCTCTGTGATCTACTCGTCTCTTGTCTCTCCGGCCTCTAAGGAAGCTTTTATGACTGCCTGGGAATCTGATTTCCAATTCCAGTGGGATCTTAGGAGCTGGCAGACAGCCTACTTCAAGTCTTTTAAAGGTATGCATTGCATACTGCATTGATAGAGACCAGCCTGAAAGTGATTTCCAGGTATTACACCCCTTCCAGACTGGCCTCAATCTATCCCACGGTGGACCCTCTATGTTTTTTGTTCAAGTATTTTTATTAAGAGATTTTTGCGATAACAGAAGTATCAGAAATAATGGTGAAATGACATTAGAACATACAGTACATTCCAAAATACGGTGAGACCAGTAGATAGAACTATTTATCTAGCTATAGGGTGTCCCATAATACTATTACTAGTGAAACAGACGTAAATCTGCAGTGGCATCAACTCATTCACTAGATCCCTCATCACTGCATGGAACAAAACTTAATGAGGCCTTGCGGCTTCTGATCCTCCGGATGCCCCAAAAGGGTTCAAACTGCATCCTAAGGGCCAGAGTCGCCTAGCCCTCCCACCTGGTCTGTGGGATTGCTAAGCCTGATAGGGATGAGATAGATACCCATAACCGTAATATAACTTAATACTGTAAATAACAGAACCATTAATCAGAATGATCAGTAATCATATCAGAACACTGAGACACCAAGGAGTGTGTCAGAAAGTAGGGGGAAAGAGAAACATGGTAGAAGGCGGTAAGAGAAAAAAGAGCAAGTAGTCTATCAAGAAGATGTATGTGCAGACAGGCTGCCAGGTTGTACTCCAGGTATGAGAGAAATATTGCAGAAGGTGGCCCAGGGTTCCCAAATAGATCTAAATTTTTCAGTCTTGTCATTCATTTTGGCTACAATTTGTTCTTGCACCATGATCCAAGAAACCTTCCTCTTGAATCCCTGGAAGGAGATAGTGGGTCTCTTCCAGGCCCTGGCTATGGTAATTTTAGCGCCCAATAAAACTAAGAATGCCAATACTTGGGAGCACTTAGATAAATTGGGAAAATTATAATTGAGTAGAGCTGTACTGGGATGAGGGGTCACTGATATCTCAGTCAATGCGCTAATGATACGGAACACTTTCCGCCAAAAGGATCTAATACGAGGACAGGTCCACCAAATGTGGAGCATCGTGCCCTCCAATTCACAACCTCTGAAACATACAGGTGAAGTTCCTGGGAACATCCGTGCCAACCTGGAAGGGACATAATACCATCTTATCAGAACCTTTAGGCTAGCCTCTACAAGTGAAATGTTGAGAATACCTTTATAAGCACGCTGTGAAGCGCGGAACCAAACCTCTGCGTCCCACGTGCCGCCCGTATCATCCTCCCAGGTCCTGGCGTAGGCCGGTACATCCGCCTTAGACATTAGGGCCGTATAAATTAACGAGATGCCTCCCCTCTGATCCGCTGCATTGACACACCATTGTTCAAAGGGAGTAATGGTGGGGGGTATTGTTTTGTCTGTCCAAATGGAGTGTAGGAAATGGGAAATTTGGTTGAGTCTAAAGAGTTCTGAATTAGGCATGTCCAGTTGAGTCCTATAGTGCGATAAGGTAAGTGGCCCTGCTGGGGATATAAAGTGTCCGATCCTATAAAGGCCCTTATCAGTCCACCATTGGAAAGCCTCAATATTCATTCCCGGGGGAAAGTCAGAATTGTGAAATGGATGCATTAGGGGTCTTAGGGGGGATATCAGAGTGCGTAGGGTAAAAAGCTTGGAGCAAAGTGCTACTGAGTGTAAGAGAGTGGGTGACAAAATAGCTGGCCTGCGTTTTGGTTCACACCCTAATAGATAGTCAATGGTATGTAAAGGGACAGCCTGTCTTTCCATGGTCAGCCAGTCTGGTTTCGGGCCCGTAGAGAAGGCTACCGAAATTTGTGTCAATTGAGCTGCCTGATAATAACCCCAAAGGTTAGGGAGGCCCAGACCACCCTGAGATTTCAGACGGAAATGTATTCCCGAGGGACATCTGTATCCCCTCCTGCCCCAAACAAAGCGTATTATATCCGACTGAGTTTTACTGAGGAATTGTTTCGGGACCGGGATTGGGAGAGATCTAAACAAGTACAAAAGGCGTGGGAGAAGGGTCATTTTAATAGCATGAACTCTGCCCAACCAAGATAAACCACCTGTCATGGATATGCAGCAGTGTTTGTCTGTCAGCTTACCTTCCTTCCCATGTGTTCATCTTAGAGGCCTGAGCCCTTTCACCTGGCTTCCTTTATAATCTCCTCCCAGCCTGACTCCACCCCAGGCCCTATCACAGAACACTATATTAACCTGTGCACTGCAAGCCTGCTTTGCTGATCAACGTGTTTGTTAGGCATTGTGTGTTTGGGTTCCTGCCTGCCGTGTGCTACGTCTGTCTCTCTGTTACGTTATTGGCTTGTCCCCGACCATCCCTGTCTGCTCGTGACCCTTGACCTTCGGCTCGTTCTTCGTTATCCTTGTCTGCTTGTGGCCCCTGACCTTCGGCTTGTTATTCGGTTCTCTCTATCGTGTGCTGCTGCTTCCCCTTATCCTACGGGGCGTGAGCTAGGAAACTCCAGGGGCCGCGACCTGGTCCCAGCCTGCAGCGTAACATCCTCACCACTAGAGGCCCTGGAGAAGACCAGCTGGGTCTTAGACTCCGCGCCCTGGGGAATCTTGGCTCTCGCTTCCGTTGGGATCCCGGTTGTGCTCCTCTGGTCCCGCTTTCCACAACCACCCAGTTTCCTATCCACAGAAGCCAGCCATAGGGTTCACTACCTCGCGGTGCACTCCTGTCCCCCTACGGTGTGCATCTGTCACCTGGCCACAGGTGACCCTGACAGTTTGATCAGCCATGAACCCGGCTGACATCCCGCTACCCGCGGATGATCCATTGCAGGGCATAGTTTGCAGACTTGAAACCCAGGAATCGAATCAGACTCAGGTGATGCGATTCCTCCAGGATCTGGCTTCTCGCTTCGAGCAGCTTCAGGCCTCCTTGGGAACCCTGAATCCGCAACCTCAAATACAATCAGCGGCTGCACCTATTGCACCAGTCGCAGCCACACACTCACTACAACTGCCAGCTCCGTCCCGTTTCTCTGGGGACTCCAAGGCTTGCAGGGGGTTCCTTAGCCAATGCACGATTCATTTTGAGCTCCAGCCCCAAAACTTCCTGTCTGATCGGGCTAAGGTAGCCTATATCATTTCCCTCCTCTCTGGTGAAGCTTTAGCCTGGGCAGCCCCTCTGTGGGAACTGAATGATCCAGTGGTTTCTAGCCTGTCTGGCTTCTTGAAACTTTTTCGGAATATCTTCGAAGAACCGGCTCGTGTCTCTTCAGCGGCCAGCGCCCTTTTACGTCTCCGCCAAGAGTCTGCTTCTGTGGGACAGTATGCCCTTCATTTCCGCATACTGTCGGCTGAGTTGAGCTGGAACAATGAGGCCTTAGTCGCAACCTTTTTGCATGGCCTGTCTGATAGAGTGAAGGATGAATTAGCAGGAAGAACCATCCCCACTGATCTGGCCGGCGTTATCTCCTTGTGTAACCAGATCGATATTCGCTTTCAGGAGAGGACCTTAGAAAAGCAACGCCAGCAGTCCTTGGTTCTTAGTCAGCCTGAGCTCCCCTCTCTTCGACCCGTAGAGCATCTCCTACCAGCTGAGGAACCCATGCAGCTGGGTCGGACCAGGCTATCCCCCGAGGAACGTGCTAGGCGCAGAACTCTTGGTCTGTGTCTTTACTGTGGGGGCAAAGGTCATTTTCGTGACACTTGCTCTCTTTGTCCAGAAAAACGTTCGGGTCCACTTCATCTGGAAAGTGGAGTATTGGACCCAGAAATATCACCTTCCCCTTCTCGTCTTCTGCTTTCTGTGTTCCTTCATGTTGGTGCTTCTTCTCATTCGGTCTCAGCATATCTGGATTCCGGAGCCGCTGGTAATTTCATGGACTGGGAAATCGCATCGTCCATGAGACTTACTCTTTTGCCCCTCACCACGCCATTGGTGGTCTTGGCGATTGATGGTACTGTTCTCCCAGGGGGACCTATCCGCTTCCAGACCCTCCCTGTTAAGATGTCGGTAGGGACACTCCACCAGGAGTGGATATCCTTCCTTATCTTACCCAAGGCCTCAACGCCTATAATTTTGGGTCTCCCATGGTTACAGCTCCATTCTCCTCATGTGGACTGGACTACTGGACAGATCTTGGCTTGGGGTCCCTCCTGTTCCTCGTCCTGCCTACCCAAGGTTGCCCCCTGTGAATCTGAGCCGGTCATTCATTCCAGGTTGCATAACCATTTACATTTCTCTGTCCCTAACCACCCTTGGACGCACAGCCAGGCTAGCTTGTCTACAAGTCCTGCAGTCGCTACGTCTTGCGATGCGATTCAGGTAGTCGCTACACCTGACTCAGCTATTCACTCTGCCTCTGTACTAGTTATGCCAGTCCAGCCCATGCCCAGTGAGCCTCCTACTTTTTCTTGTTCGGGACATTCTGCTTGTCCTTCAGCTATTCAGCTTGACTCCTGCGACATGTCACCTTCTAACCAACCTGACTTCAGGGTTCCACTGACATCTGCCCAGTCTGATGGTCCTGTGCAAGATGACCAGTTCCCCTTTAAGGGTCTAGGGGACCCCCCTCAGATTCCTGTTGATCCTCTCATGCCCTTGCTTATTCCTAGAGAGCCTTTGGTCCTCAATAGATCTTCTTGTCATCTCCCTACCTCATTTTCGGTCTCTGAGGATAATCTTAAGTATGAGGTTAGACAAGTTCTGGATTCTCGGCTCTGCAGAGGCATTCTTCAGTACCTTGTGCATTGGAGAGGTTTTGGTCCTGAGGAGGCGTCTTGGATTGCTGCATCTGATGTCGCTGCACCTCATCTGTTGAGAAGGTTTCATCAGAGATTTCCCTTTAAGCCTGGGTCCAGGCGGGGGAGGGCCCATAAGAGGGAGGGTACTGTCATGGATATGCAGCAGTGTTTGTCTGTCAGCTTACCTTCCTTCCCATGTGTTCATCTTAGAGGCCTGAGCCCTTTCACCTGGCTTCCTTTATAATCTCCTCCCAGCCTGACTCCACCCCAGGCCCTATCACAGAACACTATATTAACCTGTGCACTGCAAGCCTGCTTTGCTGATCAACGTGTTTGTTAGGCATTGTGTGTTTGGGTTCCTGCCTGCCGTGTGCTACGTCTGTCTCTCTGTTACGTTATTGGCTTGTCCCCGACCATCCCTGTCTGCTCGTGACCCTTGACCTTCGGCTCGTTCTTCGTTATCCTTGTCTGCTTGTGGCCCCTGACCTTCGGCTTGTTATTCGGTTCTCTCTATCGTGTGCTGCTGCTTCCCCTTATCCTACGGGGCGTGAGCTAGGAAACTCCAGGGGCCGCGACCTGGTCCCAGCCTGCAGCGTAACATCCTCACCACTAGAGGCCCTGGAGAAGACCAGCTGGGTCTTAGACTCCGCGCCCTGGGGAATCTTGGCTCTCGCTTCCGTTGGGATCCCGGTTGTGCTCCTCTGGTCCCGCTTTCCACAACCACCCAGTTTCCTATCCACAGAAGCCAGCCATAGGGTTCACTACCTCGCGGTGCACTCCTGTCCCCCTACGGTGTGCATCTGTCACCTGGCCACAGGTGACCCTGACACCACCCTTGGACCACCGTTCCATGTCATTTTTGCACTTAAGTACCATAGGGGGGTAATTCATCTTAAACAAGGCACTTATATCAGAGGTAAGTTTGATACCCAAGTCTGGAATAAGTGTGGGAGCCCAGGAGAAGTCAAAATCGCTTGAGAGTTTTTTCAATGAGTCCGGCGGAACAGATATGTTCAATGCCAATGATTTGTTCATGTTGACCCTCAGACCGGAGATCTCACTGAAAACCCACAGCGTCTTGAGATTTAAAGGGGTGGAAGTCAGGGGGGAAGTGATAAACAGTAGGAGGACGTCAGCATATAACGCACATTTATGTTCCCGGGGACCACAAGTCACCCCCTTAATGTCAGGGTCCGACCTTAGTGCAATTGCCAGAGTTTTGATCGCTACAGCAAAGAGGAGAGGGGAGAGTGGGCATCCCTGTCTGGTCCCTCTGCCAATGGAAAACGAGTCTGAATATCTACCCAGTAAACGGATCTGTGCTGAGGGGTTTGAGTAAAGGGAGTCAATAAGCTTTAGGAAATTTGGGCCAAATCCCCATTTCCCCAGGATGTCGGTCAGGTATGCCCAGTCTATTGAATCAAAGTCCTTGTGTAGGTCTATTGAGAGTAGAAAGCCTTTTTGAGAAGGACCCCCATCCCACTGTGAGTGAAGTAGAGAGATAATGTCAACGGCACGTCTAATCTGGTCTGGTCCCTGTCTACCAGGGATGAAGCCCACCTGATCCTTATGGACATAAGAGGAGATGAAACTCGAAAGTCTGTTTGCCATAATTTTAGTCATAATTTTTATGTCATTATTAATAAGCGAGATAGGGCGAAAGTTCCCCACATCGCTGGTGTCCTTATCCGGTTTCGGTATTACCGAAATGTAGGCCGAGTTCAAGTCCTTGCTCAAAGGGGCTCCATCCCTGAGAGAGTTGAAAAATCTTGTCAAATAAGGGGCCAGGCAGGGACCAAATTTTTTATAGTAGCCCGTGGAAAAACCGTCTGGACCCGGGGAGGATCCCAGTTTAAGATTTTTAATGGTGTTCAGAACGTCTTCCTGGGTGAAAGGGCTCTCTAAGAGCTCACTATGATCCTTCGTAAGAGTAGGTAAAGGGAGGGTATTTAAAAATTTGACTCTTAGAGACAGGGGGGGATTTAGGTTTAGTTTATATAGTTCAGTATAAAACTGCAGGAAAGTGTCCATTATCTTAGATGGATTCTGCGACAGTTCTCCATTAGCTGTCCGAATTTTCAGAAAAGCAAGAGTGTGCTGCTTGGGACTCAGTTTCGCTGCTAACTTCGAACCCATCCTTTCAGCTTGGGCATAAAACTTGGTCCCTGTCCACCGAAGGTGCTGTTCGGTGGCTGTGGTCAGTGACATGTTTAGGAGAGTCCGGGCCTTATCCAGGTTTGCGAGAGATTCAGGAGTAGGATTGCGCTTGTGAGCCTTCGCCAACTTGCGAAAGTCCTCAGTGAGCCTCAGTGTCCTTGTGTTCCGCCCTCAGTTTAGCTGATATTTGAATCAATTTCCCTCTAATTACTGACTTATGAGCTGCCCACACCGTAGAAGGTGATACGTCACCCGTAGCGTTAATAAAAAAATATTCCATAATAGCTTTCTCCAGCAAAGTGCATTGAATTGGATCGCTTAAGAGGGACTCTCGTAGGCGCCAGCGAGAGGGCCTATCTGACCCAGAGGGCCTCTGTGTTATCAAAGTCACCATAGCGTGATCTGAGAGGGAGGAATCTACTATTCTGGAGCTCCTGAGTAAAGGGATTGTAGGGGAGCGGGTGAAAATGTGGTCAATTCTGGCATATGATTTATGAGGTGCCGAATAATGAGTGTAGTCTTTTGTGCGGGGGTTGGACTCTCTCCATACATCTATCAGTCCTGCAGTATGAAGAAGCTTGGCTATTTTAACACTCTGTTTGGAAGGGCGTTTAGGTTTGGAGGTACCGTTCGAGCATTTGTCTAGAGAGAAGTCAAATGCTGTGTTTGAATCGCCGCCGATGAATATTGTGCCCTTAAAATGTTTCTGCAGATTGTGTAACAAAGATTCAAAAAAGTTTTTTTGTCCTTTGTTGGGAGTGTAGTAGGAAACAAGAGTGTAAAGTACCCCATCGATATGGCCCGAAACCAAAATGTAGCGACCCATAGGATCCATTATAGTTTCAAGTGGAGAAAAGTTGATATGCCTAGCGAAACAGACTGCTACCCCTTTTGTTTTGTTATCGGACGAGGCCAGAAAGAATTGAGGGTACCGTTGATGGAGGAATGTGGGTTTGTAGGAGGAAGGGAAGTGAGTTTCCTGCATCAAAAGAATGTCAGCATGCATAGAGTGATATTGCTGGAGGAGTTTCCTGCGTTTGACTGGGGAATTGAGGCCCTGAGTGTTGTGTGAGATGATTTTGAGGGAAGGCGGGGGTTGAGGTGTGTCAGTCATGGATCAGAGGGGGTGAATCTGTAAGCAAGTACCGCCACTTACCCGGGAGTTGAGAACGACGCTCCCTGCAATTTCTTGAGGTGAATCAAAGCCATGGCCCGGAGCCTGGGACGGAAGATCGGAGACAGCCTGGGAGCCTGTGAATGCACCAAAGTGCGTCAGCAAGAGAAGGGAAAAAAGAGATGAAAAGGGAGAGAAGAGGAGAGAAGAAGAGAACTGCTTTATACATTCGATGTAAAATTGGTATCAACAAAATAATACAAAACCGAACTGAGGGGTCCCCCGACCCCTTCCCACCCCCGGGGCGGAGTGAACTAGCCATCCCCTACCCCAATACCTAAGAGGACCGGAATACCCCCGTGACGGGTAATCCGGGTATGGATCTAGATGCACTAGATGTGCTTCTGATCCGAGGGAGGTGCATTGGGTCCACCACAGCCCCACCACCTCCTAACTATATGGGCTGAGGGTCCCAAGGAACCCATGATGTCTTAACTACAGAGCGCCCCCTAACAATGAGAGCAACTGGAACATACAAAAGTAAACCTTGTTATATAACTGAACCGAGAGTGCCGGTCAGGCCCTACCCCTCCCTCCCCCCTCCAGGGTAGGGAAGCAGGCTGGCTGGCGGATCCCGCCTAGGAACCAGCCCCAGAATAGTATCTGCAGTCCCCGAGTGGGGGACCCCAGATATTGTATCAGCGGATCCCCAGGAACTTTCTACGTATTAACCAGGCCGTGTAAACTAAGAATTAAAGGCAGTCATCCAGAAGGAAAATGACCAGCGCGGACCGTTGAACATTATAACAGCATGCGATACATGACCCAGATCGTGTAAAGACCTGTAACTGGGTTTTGTGTCAGCCTCTGGAAGAAAGCAACTGTAGGCTGCTGGCCAGCCATAGGTCCCCCCATCCCAGACCATAAACCCGGTATCTCATCACTATCCCACATTCAGTGCAAAACCCTAACATACTAATAAAAAAATAAAAAATAAAATATATAACAAATAAAAACTAGGGGGGCAGTCAACCGCCAAGTCCAAAAAACAAACAAAAACTAAGGATGATAAAAATTGTGTGGAGTGGTGTAGGATTGCCAGTGATGTGGGTGAGATCCCTAAAACAGTTTTAACAAGCGGAAAAATGTCCCGTAGCAGGGCCCCAATCAGAGAGGGGATTTGAAAGTATATGTGACCAAAAAAAAACAAAGGGTGAAAAAAGTATCAGGGCAGGAGGTTTTCTTTGGTGCGCTTGGATCCATGTCTCAGCCATGTTTGTTGCAGCGGGCTCGCCGGCGGAGGTCGTTTCGTGGAGGCAGGAGTCCCTCTGTTGGCTTGTGCCGGATTAGGGCCCAGATGAATCAATCTGAGCTGAGTCAGGATACGTTCTCCATCTGCAAAGGAGGAGAAGCCGAAGCTTTTGTTTTTGTAGGAAAAGTTCAGGCTTAAAGGAAAGGCCCATCTGTATGTGATTTCCTTGTCCATAAGCACTTGCAGTAACGGTTTAAACAAGCGTCTCTTGTGAACTGTGTATGGAGAGAGGTCGGCGAAAATTAGAATTTTGTGGCCGTGCAAAGTTAGGTTGTCAGAGTACCTGGCCTTCCTCATCACCTCTTCTTTGACCGAGTAATAGTGCGGTTTCACAATGAGGTCTCTGGGAAGACCATCAGAGCGAGGAGATTGCAGGGCTCTGTGAGCTCTATCCATCTCCAGGTGGGGATCAGCAATGTCAGGGATAAGGGTCTTTATAAGTGATTTCACAGCAGATTGTACCTCTTTCTCTGATTCTGGGAGTCCCCTTATCCTAAAGTTATATCTTCTCGATCTGTTCTCGAGGTCATCGATCTTTGCAAAAGCAGTTTCTAATTGATCCTGCACTTCCTGCAGCCTGGAGGAGTTCTGATTAATCCTTGCCACTGCCTGATCAGCTTTCTGTTCTATAGTGTCCATCCTGATCCCAATTTGCTGCAGATCCGCATGAATAGAGGATGTGATCTGTGCAGCATTCAAAGCCAGGCTCCTAGATAGCATGTGAGAGAATGAAACCATCATGGAGGGAAAGTCAGTGGGGGTTGGGGCCTCCTGCTGTGCTTCACTGACTGAAAGAAGCATGCCTGTGTGGGGATCCAGCATAGGTGTAGTGGGACATGCAGCGCCCATCCTGCCCAATAAGGATTCAGTGGATGAGAGGGAGATTGCCCTGATCAGCGGGGGGTAATCGGTACCTGGAGAATGCGGTTGGACCAGGTCCTGATCAGCTATGGAGTCCTCAGGGCAGTCTGTGGAGAGCGGGCCTCGTGGAGCCGCTGCCATTTTAGCATAGCTGAGGGGGCCAGGCACGGCTGTCATCTGGCTTGTGAGGTCCCTTCTGGCCAGCGAGGATGACATCGGCGGGCTCTGGGGGTGTCTCCTAAGCAAATATCCCTGTGAGGGATCCGGTGGAGCGCTCTGTAAGCTCCGGTGATCAGAACAGGGCTGTGGTGGAGCGGAGCTCTAGATGACGGCGGCCATCTTGGAAGCTGCCGCGCATGCGCCTCCGACCCTCTATGTTTTTAGAGGTTGCCGACATAGGCACAATGGCCCACATATGGTGGGAATACCCTAGAATATGCCCCTTCTGGAAAAAAATGTTTAACCTGATTGACAGGCTGGTGTGGAGTCAGATCCTCAGAACCCCAGTGATTGCCCTCTTAAATGCTCACATCCCAAAGCTTTCCAAACCCTCCCAGAGGTTAATTAATTTTATATTGTTAGATGCAAAGCTTACAGTGGCTAAGGCCTGGAAACAACCAAGAGTCTAATTTCTAGCGGCTAGAAAGAAAATATACTGGATATTGTTAAACACAACTAACAACTTCAAAACAGTTTGGGATCCATGGGCCCATACTCCTGGGGTCTTCTACTACTCAGAGCTACAAGTGATGCTCCTCATCTACGCTCTTCTTTCCTTTTCCTTTCTGCTCACTCTGAGCCTCTGTGCTTCTCTTTCCCCCCTTCTTTCCTCTACTCAAGTTTTTCCTAGTTCAGAGGTTTAATGTATTCCTTTATTTTATTCTGTTCTGAAGTTCAAGATCCGGTATATGCCCCTTCCCAGATGAAGGGGTCTGGTATAATGAGAGTGTCTGGGATCCCCTCTCCAGCACAGTTAGATCCCACTCGGGGTGCTGGAGGGAGAGGATCCTGCCTCCAGTTTGAATTAGTTCTTCTCAATACATACTTTCTCAATACATACTGGCAGTTGGCATTCTCAAATGGTCCAGAACTGATAAGAAGCTTCTATTCTTGTTTCTATCTGTCAAAACTATAAATAGTTTGAATTCCTCTGCAAATATTCTATTGTTCACTTATGTATGACTTATGCTTTTTGTATAACTTATGCTTTTTGAAATAAATATTTTTGAAAGTAAGAAAGTAATGACCCATTGCAAAAACGAGGAAAACTATTCAAAATCCATACAAGATAAAGAACAGTCCATGGGTAGGCATTTGTCATAATAATAATAAAAAAGAAAACATTATGACGAAAACCCAAAGAATTAAAGGCTGAAGGATTTATTGGCAATAAATGGTATGCTGACTTAATATCAGCTTTGGCCATAAATGCAGATTTTCCTAGTTGGCGTATCTTGAAAACAGCATTGTCAAGATGCATAGGTAACAGAACTTAAATGAGGGTCAATGTCATCATTAAGAGAGGCTCCAGCAGGAAAAGATAAGTGTTGTATGTATAAGACAAAAACTATTATGCTCCTTCTAAGGTATCAAACCTAAAGGTGAAACCCAAAAATTAACAAAGGGGGTAAATAAAAAAGGGCCTGCCACCCTACCTTCAGACATTTCTTCTGCAATTTTATCAGAGACGACAGTAGGCAAATGGCAAACAGAAGCAAGGTTGTTACAACAAAAACAGCCCAAGCCAGAAAATTGTGGCAGCTGGAAGCCAGAAGAAAAAACGTCAATTAGCATGTCTGCTGTCTGACGGTTTGGCCAAATGTGGAGAAATAGTAACATGACGGCCAACTTCCCTGGTGTTACTGCTAGTATGAAAGTTATCCTAAAGCCCCATACACACGGTCAGACTTTTTTACAACAAATTTCAAAATGAGCAGGTTTTCAAAAAAATCACAAAAGTCCTACGGTGCAAAGTCCTGCCGTGTGTACAGAAATCCATTGGACTTTAGTCTGAAGTACAAACACGCATGCAAGGACCAGCCGGAAGCGTTCTGTCTTGTAAAACTAGCTGATTTGGCCACTGACCACCATGGTGCTGGGGTGGGTTGGCTTGCTGAGGTGGGTGGGGTTGCTGGGGTGGGTGGGGTTGCTGAGGTGGGTGGGGTTGCTGGGGTGGGTGGGGTTGCTGAGGTGGGTAGGTTTGCTGGGGTGAGTAGGTTTTCAGAGGTGAGTAGGTTTGCTGGGGTGGGTAGGTTTTTGGGGTGGGTAGGTTTGCTGGGGTGGATAGGCTTGTTGTGGAGGAGGTGGAGGTGTGTGGTCCAAATCACACACATGTGATTTAGGGGTTAGCTCACATTTCCTGGCCTTGCTGAGGAGCTGGATCATTATCCCCTCACATAGCTCCCTTTGATCCGCGTCAATCTCTCTGGGCTTATTAGCTGTAAAACTGCCAAACCCTTCAGCACTATCGGGTGCTGTTGTGATGACTGATGTGGCCCTAGTAAGGAAGTCAGCTGTGGCCTCATCCAGGTGGTGGCTCTTCCTGGCCCTTTTGGTAGGAAGGCGCAGGGTAGGGATTCTGCACTCAGTTGTCTGGCTGCTGGGCCCGGCCTCTTCTTGGCTAAAAAGTTCCTGTGTATGAAAATGGAACATCGTTTAATTTGACTTTTTAAACTTGAATGTGTCCAGAAAGCAAAGACTATCATTCTGACTCCAGCATTTCTCATTCTTGTCCTAATTCTTTTTGGCCACTACTGTCTATTGATATGCAACTCACTTTGTTAACGCTTAAATTTTTTATCCATAATAACAACTAATTAACATCATTTTATTTTTTAGTTCAACTTTTTTCTACAATGCTATATCTGGGTCAAGCTGAGCTCCTCCTCCTCCTCTTCTTCCTGTGTAGGATCAGGCTCAGTATCGGTGGCCTCAGCTGATGCGGAGGGTAGTGTGGAGAGAGATTTGCGTGGTACAGTTTGATCCTTCAAAATGTGCAGTCTGTTGAAGTACCACAGCCTGGGGACATAAACCTCTTCTGCTGCTGCTCCCGATTGTTTGGATTCCTCTATCTTCTTTCGCTCCCTGTTATACATGCCCCAGAGGCCCCCAATTTTGGTCTTTATCAAACTGTAGCTTGCCCTGGGGTACACTGTCTTCGCCAATTGCACCAATTGTTCAATTGCTGCCATCCTCTTATTTTTATTGGAATAATCCTTATGTTTTACCTGCCACAGACAGGTGTGCTGCATGGCTCATCACTGCCCATTAATGACACATTTCCAGGGTAGACATGGTGTAACGTACCTTAGGTGTGAGCCTGACGTGTGGAGAGGGACCAGCCGTACAACCTCGGCTCGGAGACCACTGGAGTGGGGACAGTGGTGGTAAGACCACAGTGAGGTAAGGGTGCCTGTCTGATCCTCACTGCTTGGAGTGGTGGAGCCGAGTGGAGACTGGAACGGCTGGTACCAGAAGCAGCAGATGCAGGTCAGCAGGTGCAGGTTGCAGAGCAGAGAATGCAAGTCAGCGGGTGCAGCTTGCAGAGCAGAGGATGCAGGTCAGCAGGTGCCGGTTTGCAGAGCAGGGATGCAGGCCAGCAGGTGCAGGTTTGCATTGCAAAGGATGCAGGTCAGCGTGTGCAGCTCGCAGAGCAGAGGATGCTGGTCAGCTGGTGCAGGTTTGCAGAGTCAGACAAGCCGGGTCATACACATCAAGGTAAACATCATAAGTGGCAGGCAGAAAGTAGTCAAAGTCCAGGCTGAGTCTTGGCAACAGGCAGACTGGCAGATAACTGAGCAGGGTCAAACGAGCCGAGGTCAGGACTGGAGACAGAAGCGTGGTCAGGAAGCCGGTCAAACACAGGCACAGGATACAGGCACAGAATCAGGAACTCAGGGAATAGAAGCAGATCAAACCGCAAGTGGGCAACATCTCTGGAACATCTTTTATAGGAAGTTCATGGGAGGAGCAAGGGGTTCAGGGTTCAACAGCAATCAAGACACCAAGCAGAGTAGTCTACTGGATCAGATAGGTTTATCCAGCAGATCAGGCAGGGAACTGTCCAGGATCCCAGATAGCTCAGTGGGAAGAATTAATGCCAGACACAGAAGAGGTACCAGGTTCAAGCCCAGTATGTCCCTGACACATGGGTAGAGGAGAGGCCCTGGGGGTCACAGTCACACAGAGTCACGCCTGCTAGAATGAACATCATATATCCCCTATCCCATAGGAGACAAGAGGGGTGGGTGGCAACTGCATGAGTTGTTCAATGTGGGCATATAGACTTTTATTTTCACATTTAAAATGACATCACCTTCCCTTTCCAATGCATTTTTTGGATTTGAATAATGCATAGTGCAGCATGTTGTAGTTCACTAGTCAGGAGCAAACATTGTCACCAGTGCAAGGTTGGTCAACTAATTCAGCAAAAGGGATTCTAGGAACAGATGTGACTTGGGGTGGCTTCATGAATGTTGTATTGTTTATTTCTAGAGGAACGTGAGTGTGGTCATCTCCCACATTTGGAGGAGTGGGATGTGAGAGCTGGACACAGCACAGAGCCTCCACTGGACAGAACATCCCCAAACGCAAGACAGACAGAGGGTGGAAGAGTGCAACAATTTGAAGAAGATACTTTGGGGCCTGTTGTTTGCCCCAGTAAGTATTTTTAACATCTGGTTTCAAATGTCTAGACATGTCTAGTGATTAGATGTCCAAACCAAACACCCACAAAACAAAGAAGCAAAGTATGTAGTGCCTTGAACATTAGCATGGAGAAGGAAAAGGTGGAAGGAGCTGGCAGTGTTTCTAGGTACCCGAGTTTTGTAGACACAGGCACCAGGGCCAAGATTACAGAGTAGTTGCAGTGTGTACATTCCTAGTAGTGTAGGTGTCTGAAGGGCAGGCAGGTTGCAAGCAATAATAGACTGGCTAGGTAAGTATTTTCCCAAATTGCCTTTAATAATAATGTGCCCATAATTCACTATGTAGGGCCTCAGCCACGAACTACCAAGATGCACTATTGGTCGTATCAGTGCTGATATGCTGCAGGCAATGATTGAGTTTGACAAAATAAAGGAGGCTGCCACTGGTGTTCAGAAACGAATCCAGGATTATGTAGACCTGTTAGCAAAATTTTAGAATATTCTGACCTTACATTTTCTTCAAATTGTTGCCTCCTGTCTTTGTTTGTTTTTTTGGACTCCTTTTTATACTACTTTGAAGCACATGCTCAGATTGATGCTATTTTGAAATCACACTACTTCCTTTCAAAGTAGCAAGGAACACTGCCATAGGCTGTGACTTGTCATGCGATTTGACCTCTAAAATCGCATGACAAATCCAAAAAAAGTGAACCTGTGCTTTTTAAGTGTCTGAGGTCAGTGTTTCTCCACTCCCCTTCTCTAGGTGCACGACCACGTCCTGTTATTTTTTTTCTACTGCCTAAAATAAAGAAGACAATTTTTAAACCTCAAAAATTACCACCTCACCTGTGGCAAAAGTTACAAATAGAGAAAACAGGACCTGGTAATGCACCTGGAGAGGGAGAGTTGAGAAACACTGCCCTAAATATAATGCTTTGTTTTTAATTGATGTTTTTTTTTTTTTTCCTAGCCAAAATTTGAAGAAGCACACAAATGGGGACACAAACATTAAATTTCCCTCATGATAACATGTCAAAATTATGTGACTTTCCCTCCATGGAGATTTCTAAAGCCACTAAACACACAGTGGGGGTTATTTACGTACTGTAAATAAACTTTGCCCTACAAGTGCAGTGGAAAGTGCACTTGTAGTGCAATTTTTTGGGGGGGGATTTTGAAAATCACCCCCACTGTGACACCATGTCCTATCTCCCATCATGTGGTATCAATGTACGTGTTTCAGGGATCAAACCCTTCCTCTCACCTACTTTAGTTTTGAGGAAGGCGTTGCACCCCAAAACCATTGATATCCTGTGATGGGAGATAGCACATGTTGACACACTGGGGCTGATTTACTAATAAGAGTGCGCTGCGCTGGTTCTAACCTTAATTGCTGCGCCGGATAACTCCTTCACTGGGCGCACTGTTATAGTAAATAGAAATGTCAGCGGCGCTCTATTGAAAATGAATGGTTCCCTATGGGAGCCCATTGATTTGAATAGAGGTCGCCCGGGAAGTCGGATCCGACTTGCGGGCGACTCGTGTGCCGGCTGACACAGGGACAGCGCGACTTTGCAAGGCGATCTGGACATGACCTGAGCGTGAAGCAGCCGCTCAAGTCGTGTCCTAGAGGCGACTAGCCGGCCGAGAATGTGTCCAGCGCAATGTCATCGCGCTGGTCCTCGGCAGCCTCGCTGTCCCATGTTTGGTATGAATCATGAAGGGGAACTCCAGGCCAAATTTTAATGAAAAAACCGGCATGGGTTCCCCTTCAGGAGCATACCAGGCCCTTAGGTCTGGTCTGGATTCTAAGGTGAACCCCCTAAGCCAAAAAACGGCGTGGGGGTCCCCCCAAAATCCAAACCAGACCCTTATCCAAGCACGCAACCTGGCAGGCCGCAGGGGAAAAGGGGGGGACGAGAGGGGCCCCCTCCCTCCTGAACCGTACCAGGCCGCATGCCCTCAACATGGGGGGTTTGGTGCTTCGGGGCAGGGGGCGACGTTAGCGGAGGCCCGGCAGAAGAAAGGAAGAACCGGGGAGGAGAAGAGGGGAGAAGGCAACGGAGAAGACCGGGCCTCCGCTAGCAAAAGAGCTAAAAGAAGTTAGCGGTGGCCCGGCAGAAGAAAGGAAGAACCAGAGAGGAGAAGAGGGGAGAAGGCGACGGAGAAGACCGGGCCTCCGCTAGCAAAAGAGCTAAAGAAGTTAGCGGTGGTCCGGCAGAAAAAAGGAAGAACCGGAGAGGAGAAGAGGGGAGAAGGCGACAGAGAAGACCGGGCCTCCGCTAGCAAAAGAGCTAAAGAAGTTAGCGGTGGCCCGGCAGAAGAAAACCGGAGAGCGCGGCGACGACACCGGAGACCCCCGAAGTCGGAAGAAGACCCCCAGAGCTGTGCAATAAAATACTTTAAAAAGCTGTGTGGTTTTTTTATTGAATTTTTTTTCCACCAGGTGAATGGGTAGGGGTACGATGTACCCCATACTCATTCACATAGGGTGGGGGGGCCGGGATCCGGGGGCCCCTTTATTAAAGGGGGCTCCCGGATTCCGATAAGCCCCCCGCCCGCAGACCCCGACAACCAACGGCCAGGGTTGTCGGGAAGAGGCCCTGTCCTCATCAACATGGGGGCAGGGTGCTCTGGGGTGGGGGGGCCGCAGGTCGCTCCCCTGCCCCAGAGCACCAAACCCCCCATGTTGAGGGCATGCAGCCTGGTACGGTTCAGGAGGGAGGGGGGCTGCTCTCGTCCCCCCCTCTTCCCCTGTGGCCTGCCAGGTTGTGTGCTCGGATAAGGGTCTGGTTTGAATTTTGGGGGGGACCCCCATGCCGTTTTTTCGGCGTAGGGGTTCCTCTTCCAATCCAGACCAGATCCAAGGGCCTGGTATGCTCCTGGGGGGGGGACCCATGCCGGTTTTTTTATTTAAAATTTGGCCTGGAGTTCCCCCTCAAGATTCATACCAAACACAGTGCCTGCTATTGGCGGGGATCCAAGTCGGATCCCCGTTCATTGAAAGTCGGACATATGTCGGCTTCATGTCGCAGGGCAAAGTCGGATCCAAAGTAGGACAGATGTCGTGTTGCACTAGTGTGAACCCAGCCTAAATACAACTACACTGCTGCTCTCAGCTGCTCATATCACTCTGGTCTCACTAAATAGCTAAAATCGTAAATAATACTGTTTTTGGAGCTTAGGGCGGCTCCTTATCATATATATAAAAGGTGATGGTGACTGCGCTGTAGTGTGTCAAATAGGATGATGGGAAGGGAGAGAAAAAATAAACTCGGAGGGGATGTGGCAAAGAAGGGTAGGGTGTGGAAGGTGTGGAAAGGAGGGGGAAGGGGAGGGGAAAAGGGAAAAAAGGGGGAGACTGAGAGACGAAGTGGGTAAGTAATGGGCTAGTACTAGACTAACTAGCAATGATGTGCACAGTGACACAAATGAAAATACACTAATAAAAGACTGATCAATAATAATCAGAAAAATATATAACACAGTGAATAATAAACAAAAATGTGACATATAAAACCAATATCCAAATGGTCAAGATATGCAACACGTGATAAAGATTAAACCACTTATTAATAATCCACAAACAAATCCATGAATGGGAAAAGTGAGATGGATGGGATAAATGGAATCACACACTCAGTGCATGGGTGAACTATACTAGTAAGGAAAGGCAGTCCCAAATAAATCCTGGTGATGACTTCCCAATGCTTCCAAAATAACTTATTGTAAATATATGGTATATGGATAAGTCATATGTGGATAAAGTCCCGTCACCAATGAAGTGCTTGGAGAAAATCCTGTGACGTCCACCCTGTGATCACACCTGGCTTACCTCCCTATTGGAAGGGGGGACAGTATACAGAAGTTCTCTGTAGTGAAGGGGGGTATCGCGTCCTTATGGCCTGGTCTTTATGGCACCGTTACTCATTGGAGTATATAAGAGAAAACAAAAACAGAGGGCAAATCAATAGCGCAACTCTGTGAGTGCAGCAAGAGGGGTAGCTGATGCATACATTCACACACTCACTTGTGATGGAGTGAGCATGGACCTCAATCCAAACGAGCGCCGAGCTCGTGCCAGTGGGAAAGAGTGTGGCATCTATGGTGCATCCGATGCAACCCTCAGGTATCAGGTATCGGCAGCGGCAATCACAGAGTTGGAATGTAGAGAAAATAAAGGAAGGAGAAATAGTGTGGGTCTGAAACCGCTAAACGTTTATTAAAACTAGAGTAAAAAACTCACATTTGGAAGTAAAAACCGGGTGTTGAATCCTTACGAGCGGCAAGCTCGTCTCCTCTCGGATCTGCTGGCGGTGTGTCTGTGCTACGTCCTGACGCGTGTCGTCATATCACATGACTTCATCAGAGGCTAGCACTAGACACGGGATGTAGAGTTTAAATAGTCCTCGGCACAGGGCGGGCGGCGGCCATTTTGTTGTAGACCAATATATATATATGCGCACGGCCATGATTGCTATGTCTTTTTAAATCTGACTGGCAAGTGTCAGCAAGCAATGAACTGTGCACACTAGGGAGGAAAAAGAAGGGACGCTGCAGGACAAAGAAATATGCCACATAAGGGATAAACCTTTAGACATAAATGACACTGTGATAGAACGGGACTAACTGTCCACGGAGTAAGGATAAATATATGTATATGAAAAGGGTATATGGAAACTGATTAAAAGTATACATATATAAGCCGGGTATAAAGAGTTACTCCGCTCTTAACTAAAAAAGCTCCATTACCATGGAGCTAGAATATGTCATATATAGAATAAATAAAGCTCAGACACACTCCAGCTATGATCCTGAGAGAAAATATACCGGGTTAGTTCCTAAAATCGCTTGACATGTTAACATAGGAATAAACATATTAAATATACAGACATAATATGTATAACACGGGAGAAAAATAAAAATGGGATTGGGATCACTAACTCAACATATAAGATAAATAAAATATAAAAATTAGTTAAAAAGAAACAAGGGGGGGGGAAATGGACATAAGTATATAGTCAAAGGTGCAACCCACCTAAATAGTGAACTAATGAAAATCCTGCCTTGGCGAATGGGTAATCTCAGTTCACATATAATAGGGTCCAACATCAAGGAGAATATACCTGTTTTAAATGGGTACATCATGCCAGTCGTAGTGAGAACATCTATGGCAGTAGGCAAGGACCCAATGTCGATTATGAATGAGGAGAGGTATGTGACTAGATGTACTAATAGTCACTCAAAAAAAATTTAATTTGAATTCTATGTTTAGACCTTTAGGTGTAAACGTATTCATCGAAAAAATCCAATGGGATTCAATTTGACTTAGTGTTCGTACCTTATGCCCTCCTCTCCATGGACATGAATAGGGTACTATGCCCCAGAATTTTAAATGGGAGGGGTCTCGGTTATGTGTTTCTGCGAAGTGCCTTGAGACACTATGTTTAACAAATCCGCGTTGTATGTTTTAGTGCGGCCTACATACTGTAGGCCGCAACTGCACTCCAACACATAAACCGCCCCTTCTGTATTACAAATTCTTTAATTTCATATTCTCTCCCATTACTGTTAGACTGGAAAGAGGATCTCTTTTCATTCAGGAGTTTTGTGCGTCTGCAGGCGTAGCACCTTTTGCAGGGATAGAACCCTTTGCCAGTGAAGAAAGTAAAGATCTTTTTAGGTGGATTAACCACACTCTTCACTAGCTGATCTCGTAATGTGGGTGCACGCCTGTAGATGAATTGGGGTCTGTCAGGTAGTATGTCTTTAAGGCTTTTGTCTGCTTTCAAAATATGCCAGTGGCGTCTGAAAATGCTCTCAATCTTCTTATATTGAATGTTATAGTCTAGAATGACCGGAACCTTGTCGGGTTTAGGAGTTTTTCCTTTGTTCTGAAGTAGTTCACATCTTGGAATGTGTATGGCTTCTTCTATTTTTACTTTTTATAAACTCTTCTTTGTATCCTTTTTGTACAAATCTTTCACCTAGCAGGTTTGCCTGAGTATGGAAATCTGTGATATCTGTACAGTTCCGTCGTAAGCGTAGCATCTGACCTTTGGGAATATTGAAAAGCCAGTTTTGATGGTGGCAGCTTCTCACTGGGAGATAGCTATTGCGATCTACGCTTTTAAAAAAGGTCTTAGTGGCAAAGGTGTTGTTGACTGTTATTGTAAGGTCTAAAAAGGATATGTTTGATTCCTCAATTTGCCAAGTTAGTACTATGTTTTGATGGTTATTGTTTAATCTCTCAAAGAAGGTTACCAATTGTTCACGACCACCTTTCCATATAAGGAAGATGTCGTCTATGTAGCGTTTGTAAAGTACTAGATCTTCTGGTGTTTCGAGGAAAACGCTTTCGTCTTCCCACTTTGCCATGAATAGTCCAGCTACGCTGGGGGCAAATTTGGCCCCCATTGCAACGCCAGTCTTCTGTTGGTAGTATTCTTTAGACTTGTGCACAACGGAAAAATTTGTTCCGTTTCAGTTCGTTTCTTTCCGGTCCTGTTGATTCGTAATCATTCGTAATTTTGCTAGACGGGATTTTTCGTGTTCGGACTCATTCGTATTTTTGCAAGCGACATTTTTCGTTGAATTTTTTGTTGCTTTATAATTCGTACTTTCGGTAGAGTACGTTGTTTTTCGTTGATTCTGGACACAACTCCTACTTTCGTAACTTTTTTTGGGTTCGTACTTTCGGTAGAGTACGTTGTTTTTCGTTGATTCTGGACACAACTCCTACTTTCATAACTTTTTTTGGGTTCGTTGATTCGTAATTTTCCGTGTCTCTCTCACAACGACGCTGCCTATTATGCCTAATGTGCTTCGAATGGATTTGTACTTTTCTAAATACATTGCGGTTATTTGTAACGATTCGAAATCTCGTATTTTACTTTCGTTTTTAACATGCGGCTATAGGCTCCGCCCCTGTACACCATTTTGAGAGGGTTCAGCACGGTGAGGGAGAAGCAGAGAGCAGAGCAGAGTGTTATTGTGCTTCGAATGGATTCAAAATCTCGTATTTTACTTTCGTTTTTTACATGCGGCTATAACCTCCGCCCCTGTACACCATTTTGAGAGGGAGTTCAGCACGGTGTGGGAGAAGCAGAGAGCAGAGCAGAGTGAGTGTTATTGTGCTTCGAATGGATTCGTACATTCGTAACTTTTTCATAACAAATTATGCCGAAGACATTCGGGCATTCGCTATTTGCGGTATAATTTATTTCGGATTCGGTCTTATTCGTAATTGCTTTGTTCGGAAATTCGAATGCTTCCGAATGTCCGAAAGTTGCTAAATTCGGACGAATTTCAATTCGTTACGAAACGAATTGCACAAGCCTAGTATTCTTTACCATACCAGAAATGGCTGTGTTTAAGGCAAAAATCGAGGCATTTGATGATGTATTTCCTTTGCATACACGCCAATTTAGTGAACTTTCTCAGGCCCCACTTAGTGGCTTTGCATGCCAAATAGTGGGGTATGATAGTGTACAGCGATGACACATCAGCTGTAGCCATCAAGATGGATCCTGTTGTCTTATCTTCGTCTAGGATCTGCAACATCTCTTTGGTATCCCGCAAGTATGCCCTGGTCTTTTGTACTGCTGGTTGGAGGAAGCGGTCTATGTATTGCCCGAGTCTTGCTGTTATGGAGTCAATCCCATTCACTATAGGTCTATAAGGTGGGTTGACTCTGTTTTTGTGTATCTTGGGCAATGCATAGATAATCGGGGTTCTACACGCCTCCGGTATTAGGTATCTCGCTTCCTTTTTGTCAAGAACACCCTTTTTCAGTCCCAGATGTACTACCTGTTCCAATTCTTTTTTCCACCGAAACACAGGGTTACTGCGAAGTTTGCAGTAGGTGTTGTTATCTTCTAGCAATGCACACATCCCTTTATGGTATTGTTCAGTAGTTAATATGACTATACCTCCTCCCTTGTCTGAAGGTCTAATCACTAACTCTTTTCTCGCTGTCAGTTTACGCAACCCCGTTTTGATAATTCTAGGTTCTTGCAAACTTTTTATTGTCATACTCTTGAGTTCGTCTGTCACCATATGTTTGAAGACCTCAATGTGCTTGTTGTCTTTTAGTTTCGGGTTGAAGGTGGATTTATTTTTGAGATTGCTGTGTACCACCAGGTTATCTTCGCGTATTGTAGCACTGATGGGATTTTCTGATATATACTTCTTGATATTTAGTTTTCTAATGTATTTCTGGATGTTGATGTATGCGTAAAATTTATCAAAATTTCTGACAGGGGCATATTTCAGCCCTCTGTCCAACGTCATCAGTTCTTCTTGAGAGAGCGGTGCTTCCGCGAGATTGAATATCCCTTCTCCAATTGGTGGGTTCTTAATGTTTTTTCCTTTCCCACCTCTACACCCTCTTTTTCTGGCATACGGTATTGAGTTTGGTGTTAGACTCTCCGGGGGGTGGTGGTGGTCTGTCCCCCTCTCTAAAAAAGAGACATTGTGGCCCTGTTCGTTCCTGTATTCACGTTGTGGTCTAACATCGACATCTTGTATATCTCTTAGGGGAGCATAATGATTGGATGTATAGACTGGGCTTCTATCCCTGGGTCTTTGAGAGGTGGGTGGATGTCCTCGGTCATTTCTAGACCCCCGTCCTTATCATATACATGCAAATGTGGTAAAACACGGCATGCAAACGCCACAAAGCGCGCCTTTCTAAACGCCACTTTCAACCTTAGTTCAGAACACTTTGCACCAGCGTCGTCCCGTCTACATGGGGCCTAAAAACGCCTATGCCATTTACAGCTCCAAAACGCCATGGTGGCCATGAGGCCATAGGCTAACATGGAGAGATGTTTTTAAGCTGCAAAAAACGCTCAAACAAGCGGTTGGAAAAACGTCCGTGTGCATGTAGCCTTATATTAACCACTTGCGCACTGCCCAGACCAAGTTTCACATTTCAGCGCTGATGCACTTTTAATGACAATTGCGCGCTCATACAACACTGTAACCCAATGAAAATGTTTTATTTGTTGGCACACAAATAGAGCTTGCTTTTGGTGCTATTTGATCACCTTTGTGTTTTATTTTTTATTTTTTTCTATAAATACAAAAGACCGAGTTTAAAAAAAAAATAATGGATATTTTACCCACTTCAGCACTGGGCCTATTCTGGCACTTCTCTCCTTTATGTAAAAATCATAAATTTATGGCTATAAAATTACTTCAAAACACCAAACATTATATATGTTTTTGGAGCAGACACCCTAGGGAATAAGATGGCGGTCATTGCAAATTTTTATCTCGCTCGGTATTTGCGCAATAAATTTTCAAACGCCTTTTGTTTGCTAAAAATATTACAAAACAGTAAAGTTACGGCCAATTTCTTGGTATAATGTGAAAGATGTTGTTATGCTGAGTAAATAGATACCTAACACGTCACGCTTTAAAATTGTGCACACACATGGCATGACACCAAACTTCAGTAATTAAAAATCTCCCTAGACGATGCTTAATTTTTTTTTTACACGTTACCATTTTGGCATTACAGAGGAGGTCTAGTGCTAGAATTGCTGCACTCGTTCTAACGCACACAGCAATAACTCACATGTGTGGTTTGAACGGCGTTTACATATGTGGGCGGGACTTACGTGTGTGTTCGCTTCTGAGCGCAAGCTACCGGGGACATGGGCTTTTTTTCTTATTTTTTTTGTTTTTTGACTTTTTTGTATTTCTTACTCTTTTTTATTTTTTTTTTATTTTTTGGGATCTCTTTTATTCCTATTACAAGGAATGTAAACATCCCTTGTAATAGGAATGTGTGTGACAGGTCCTCTTTATGGAGGGATGCAGGGTCAATAAGACCCCGCATCTCTCCTCCAGGCTGGAAAGATTGATATTGTTCCAAAAAAATCACCAATCTCATGCTGACAGCCAAGATCACGGCTTGGTTAACATACGGGAACACGGCATGATGTCATAACGTCATGTCCACGCCTCCGACGGTCATAGAGATGACTGATGACCATCTGGTCACCAGTTATCTCCAAATCGTTCTCCGAGCCCCAGATGGCACGGGAGAGCCCGGAGAAGCACCGGATGACGGCAAGAGGGGGGGGGGCGTCCCCTCCCCCGCCTATAAGAACGATCAAGCGGCGGAACTGCCACTATGACCATTTTTATTGTGCACAGAATCGCCGGCTGAAAAGAATGATATCTGAATGATGCCTGCAACTGCAGGCATCATTCAGATGTCACCGCCCAAAGCCAAGGATGTCATTTGACGGTGGGCGGTAGGAAACTGGTTAATATTTTTTAAAAAGGTAATTTTTCTTCTTCATTGATGTACACTGATGAGACTGCACTGATGGGCACCGATAAGGTGGCAAGGGTGGGCACTGAGAGGTGGCATTGCTATTTGGCACTGGTGGGCAGTGAGAAGTGGCACTGCTAGGTGGCAATGATAGTTGGCAGTGATGGGCACTGATAGGCACTGGCAGCACTGCTAGGTGCCACTGATTGGCACCAGTGGTGGGCATTGATAGGTGGCACTGGCAGGGGCTACTAATTGTCACAGATGATGCAGAATTGCCTCTTCCTCTTCGGGCCCCATGTCCCTTGCACATAAGCCGGTGATTGCCTTTTTTTTATGCTCACGCTGTCAGCACAAGGAGAAAACAAAAACCATTACCCAGCTTTTGTTTACATCACGTGATCAGCTGTCATTTGCTGACAGCTGATCACATGGTAAAGGGCAGGGATCGGCCCCTTACTCGGATCTGTCATCACCCGAGTCTCAGTGACTCTGTGACCACAGCGCGCGCAAAAGGGAGGACGTTTATTGACGGACTCCCGGCAATTGAGGACCATGCTGTGGCCGTCGATCAGTTATAGCGCTGATCTCAAGTGATTAACCACTTCAATACCATGCACTTATACAGCTTCCTGCCCAAGCCAATTTTGAGCTTTCAGCACTGTCGCAATTTGAATGACAATTGCGCGGTCATGCTACACTGTACCCAAACAAATTTTTTATCATTTTGTTCCCACAAATAGAGCTTTCTTTTGGTGGTATTTGATCGCCTCTGCGATTTTTATTTTTTGCACAACAAATAAAAAAAGAGCGAAAATTTTTAAAAAAACTAAGTTTTTCTTTGTTTCTGTTAATTTTTTTGTAAATAAGTACTTTTTCTACTTCAATGATTGGCACTGATAAGGTGGCACTGAAGGGCACTGATAAGGCGACACTGATGGGCACCGATGAGGTGGCACCAATGAGGTGGCACTGATGAGGTGGCACTGATGGGCACTGATGATGGGCACTGATAGGCGGCACTGATGGGCACTGATATGTGGCACTGGTATGCGGCACTGATGGGCACTCATAGGTGGCATTGATTGGCACTCATAGGCGGCACTGATTGGCACTCATAGGCGGCACTGATTGGCACTCATAGGCGGCACTGATTGGCACTCATGGGCAGCACTGATGGGCACTTATGGGTGGCACTGATAGGTGGCATGGACGGGCACTGATAGGTGGGCACAGATTGGCACGGATGGGCACGGATGGGCACTGATAGGTGGCACTGATGGACACTAGTAGGTGGCATTGGTGGCACTGGTGCCCAGCAATGCCAGCCACCACACATTGTGAAAGTGCCAGTCAGTGCCCATTTGTGGGCACTGATTGGCATATTTTTTTAATGTTTTTATTTTATTTATTTCTTTTTACTACATGTGGATGGCCATGGGGGCCATCCACATGATTGGGGCTTCCCTGGTGGTCCTGGGGGGCTTCCCTGGTGGTCTAGTGTGGGTATCCGAGGGGGGGCTGCGCTGATAAACAATCAGCGCGAACCCCCCCTGTCAGGAGAGCCGCCGATCGGCTCTCCTCTACTTGCGTCTGTCGACGCGAGTGAGGAAGAGCCGATCAATGGCTCTTCCTGTTTAAATTGTGATCAGCCGTGATTCGACACGGCTGATCACGTGGTAAAAAGCCTCCGACGGAGGCTTCTTACCGAGATCAGTGTAGCGGTGGGTCAGACTGACCCACCGCTCCACCGATCGCCGCGATGCGCGCCCCCCCCCCGGGCGCGCGACGGCTGTTATCCTGCAGGACGTCATATGACGTCCAGGGTGGATAACAGAACCACTTCCCGGATGTCAATCTGCTATTGACTGGGCGGGAAGTGGTTAAAGGCGGTCAAAATGGGCCATTGACATGCATCACAATTCAACTTAGGAAAGAGTCTTTGAAAAGTTAAACTAAATAATTTGGCCACTTTATCCTTCCAAATAATTCACTTCCTGTCACATAGCCACACAGGAAGTGAGGGAAAATCCCTAACAATGTCTTTCCTTGGGGACACACAGGTCAGTCTAAATACTTTCCCCATTATGCACATTGCACTCGAGCATATTGCGGGGTACACCACAAATTATTATTAGGTAGTTTGGACTGTGGGGTTTATTTACTAAAGGCAAATCTACTTTGCACTACAAGTGCACTTGCTGTATATCTGAGGGGGACATGCAAGCCAAAAAAACAAACATCTTTGCTTTTACATGATTGTAACATCCAATCACCAGTACTTTCCCTCAGATTTTCAGCAGCTACACTTTTACTGCAGAGTGGATTTGTCTTTACTAAACCCCAAACTACCCAATGATTTGGGGTGTACACAACAAAGTGCTAGAGTGCAATTTGCTTAATGGGGACACTAGTTAGATTGATCTGTGTGTCCCCAAGAAAAGCCATTGGTAGGGTTTTACCTTCACTTCCTGTTTAGCTGTGTGACAGGAAGTGAAGCCAATGTTAAGAAAAGGAGACAAAGGCCAATCTACAAAAAAAAATCTAAAAAAAAAAACACACGCAGGGGTTCTAACACTTAGTTTGTTTCCCTCAAAATGCCCACAATTAGAATTGTATGGCCTTGAGCTATTTTTAAGTGCAGTGCTCTAAATCAGTGCTTCTCAAGTACCCCCAACAGGCCATGTTTGCAGGTTTTCCTTAATCTTGCACATGTGCTTTAAATCACAGTCAATGGTTTTGATTTTTGGACAGCAATTCTCGATAAGATAAATTCACAAAACATGTCCTGTTGGGGGTACTTGAGGACTGAGGCTGAGAACCACTGCAGTAAAAAAAGGAAAATTGAATACTTACCGCTCTGTATTTTTCCTTTCCTGGTGACGCTCCATGGCAACACACAATACAATCCATGCATATACTACCATGAAGGCACCAGGGTAGACAAATCACACCAGTTTTGTTTTGACATGCCAATCAGCTGTCACATTTGTTGCAAAGAAAACACAAAACAAACATCAAAACTTTCCATCTAATTTTATTGTTCATCAAAACAAAAGGGAAGGCAAAATAAAAAACATGGTCAATTTGAAACAGTTACAGACTCAACATCTTGAGCAATTTTTGGCCAAAAAAATGCAGCAGACAATTAAATCAAAGTGAACAAACAACACACATTAACAACATCAGAATTATTTCAGGGGAACATATCTCCCCCACACCAAAAATATACAATCCACATAAGTTAACCAATCACTTGTTTTGCAAAGACATAACAAATAAAATACATGTGTTACAAACTCGATAAGGACCCCAACATGTACATTTTACCCCCCCCCCCCCCCCACACACACACACACACACTTGCCTCTTCTTAAGGCAATCGACCGAATGCTCTGTGAGCTTTATATAACATAGGTTTTTGTGCTAATGAGGCAATTGAAAACACAAGCACAGTCCATGAAACACCCAAAATGCAAGGTCACTCAATGTAGAGACTGAAATTCAAAGTGGGTACACCTGTTAAGGATGTCCTTCAATTTCTAACCCATAAAAACACTCTCTGAGTGAGCATGCCCAGAAATATCCAGGCACTGTTCACACACAAAAAGCACGCCAAAAAAAAAATAACTGGCTGGGCATGTGCAGAACAACACCAATGCAGCTAGCAAAAAATAACCCCCCCTCCCCCCATCCAAAATTAAGCACATCATCCAGCATGCTACAAAATTAGAGATGGGACAATCACCCCTCCCCCCCACCAACAAATACCATTGCAGTCTATGGGAACTGACTTGTTAATTTTTCTTGTCCCCACTTGGCTGGCTTATCTTCTAGTTATTGGCCTTAAAATGGGGGCCCAGGTCCCACCCTAAGGGACATATATCAATGTCACCAATTTGGAAAACACCAAAAACCAAACAAGGAGAATTGCCTTTAAATATGCCAAATTGCTTAAGGGCCATTTCACACCACATGCAGTGCATTGCGTTTTTTATGCATCCAAAATGCATGGAAAGTTGGTTATATGGTTCTAAATGGCAGTGTTTGTTTCAGTGCGTTCCAGTTCCACCAAAAAAGTAGAACATGCTGCATTTTACCTGCACTGGACTGTACTGAAACGCATCAAAACACATCATAAACGCACAGGAACGCACAGGAACACAGCTAAATGCACCAAACACGCACTGGAACACACTTGTCCTTATCTATGGTTAATAAAAAAGAGGGGTGAAAAAAAGCACTGGACTGCTTCAAAAACTTACCAAAAATACACTGGAACGCATGAAAAACGTGCATGCAGAAAAGCACCTGGAACGCATCCGGATTGCGTTTCTATGGTGTGAACTGGCCCTAGTTCACACTATAGAAACGCAGTCTGGGTGCGTTCCAGGTGCTTTTCTGCATGCGCGTTTTTGACACATTCCAGTGCATTTTTGAGGCGTTTTTGATGCAGTCCAGTGTTTTTCCCCCTCTTTTCACTTAGGACAAGTGTGTTGCAGTGCGTCTTTGGTGCATTTAGGTGCGTTGCGGTGCATTCCAGGGCATTTTTGGTACGTTCCATTACGTTTTTGATGTGTTTTACTGGGGTCCAGTACAGTTTTGTACCTAAAAAATGCAGCATGACCAATTATTTTTTGGCTTTCTGAAATGCACTGGAACGGACTGCAGTGGTGTGAACTATGCCATTGGCATTAATGTGATCAACTTTCTTTGCGTTTTTCAGGCATCAAAAAAACGCACTGCACTGCATCCGGTGTGAACTGGCCCTAAATATCATCCCCGGGGGGTGTCTATAGTATGCCTGTAAAGTAGCACATGTTTTCCATGTTTAGAACAGTTGGAGAGCAAAATGACATTTCTAAAGTAAAATAATAGTCATTTAAAAGTCCTTGCGGCTGTAATGTGTCAAGTAATTTTGGACCGACTCTCGTTACAAGTCAAGATATTTTATTGCATATGCAAGAGAAATGGTTAAATGTATATCTTCTGCTTCAGAGATCCATTTCTGCCTGTCATAGATTCACATTCAGCTTTTATAACCCTTAAACCTTCCCTTTTCCTGCTCGTAACGTCCTGACCATGTATAATTTCAACCTTTATTCTGACGTTAGCAGGAAATAGGGAAATATCCTTTTTCAGCCAACACCTTATGACAGGATATTTCATACAATGGATACATAAATTATCTCATGGTTCGCAGCCCATATTTTGACAGATGTAAGAGTCAGCACATCTTTGCACAATAGAATATGGTCATATGACTTATTTCAGTAATTAGGGTTATTAGAGCTTATTCAGCATATTTAAGTATTAATAGAGTTATATAAAGCAAACATTTTAACTTTAGAAGATATAGTCATATTAATATGCATATTCATAGTTGACATTTAAAGTATAATTTCTAATTTCTCTAACAGCTGCTCCCTTTTATACTTATAATGTCAATAATTCAAATATCCAGGTTCTTTATTTTACCAGGTATTATCATTTAGACAAATAAGTCTTTTGAAAGGACTGTAAGTTCATCTTCATCAGGTTCCGGGTATAGTTCAGTGTTGTTCTGAAAAAACATAGTCTTTGTTAGTGATGTGTCAATCAGTCTTTGAAGAATTCCTCTAATACAAGGAATGCAGCAACATCCACACAGCGTAAGGACCGTGGCTGCCATGACAACAGAGATGAGCAAACCTTTTGCAAGATCACCCCATTTACCAAACCATTTTTCAAAGAGTCCTGTTAAGGGGTTCTCTACACCAGAGTTCTCAGTTAGTTCCTGGGATAACATTTGTAGGCCTTGCAAAGCCTTGGTGATACTTCCATCAGGTGCCGTATTATTTGGAATAAAAGTGCAGCAGAAGGTGCCGAACATTTCGCATACCCCGCCCCTTTCTGCCAGCAACATATCCAATGCTATACGGTTCTGCCACGCTGTCAAAGAGGTGGCGTCCAATTGTGCTGCTATACCTTTGATAGCATCTCCGGTGTAATTCACAAACCTCTGCTGGTTGTAGTAAATGTAGTTTATCCAGTCGACATTCTTATTGGGCTGTACCCATAGGAAGAGTGAGGTGAGTCCTGCTGTTACTTGATTCTGTGCTTTAAATTCATCCGGAACTCCTCGTGGAACACCTATTGAGTCTATATATACCTGGTTGTCAAAATGATTCTGGACACTTAAGTCTCTTAAAATAGTGTTTACCTGGTAGTCTCATCAATTTATTAGTCATAGGAACAATATAAAAGGGAAGCAACAGGCGGGTAAGGGCACAACTACCCTCCCATCTAGGTGGCAGTCTGAGCCTTAGTTTCTTGTCCCCACACAGCCACCAAACATCAGCTAGTTGCCGTTTCTGTTCCTGAAACCATTTTAGTTGATACTTAATGTCTGTAGTTGATGTTATGGTTGCACAGTATTCAGGAGATAGAGTGCCAACCTTTGTACCATCCTTATCTTTGTTAGAGAAACTAGAAAAATGTCCTGGTAATGCTTGTAGTGAAGGGGGTGTACTTTGCATTTTAGTTTTAGGGTATCTCTTTTTCTCATTTGCACATTCAGACCCAGTAATATTTTCTGAAAACAGTCTTATTATGCAAGCTAAATCTGTTTCCTCTTCAGGGAGAGGAATGGTAGCTAGTTGTGGTCTTGGGTTTGCACAAGAAATACAATCACTTAACCCCTTAGATTGAGTTGTGTATCTGACCCATTCTATCCACTAATTTTTGTCTCCAAATCCTGTTTCTATACTTAATTGCTCCTTGTAAGTAAAATCTGTTTTAAACAAAGAGGTATTAAGTTGAAACTGAGTTGGCTCGGGGGCTGGGGTGTTCTGACCAAGGGTTACAACCTAAATAGTGATTCTCCCTAGTAGGTCAGATATTGTACCATATACCAATTAGTTGTATTGTTTAGTTTACAAAATTGGAGCCATTGTTACTGTAAATCAGCGCGGGGATCCCTTGTCGTGGAATCACCTCTTTGATTAGTACTTTGGCTACTGACTGTCCATCCGTGTGCGTCATAGGAAAAGCTTCCACCCACTTTATAAACCTGTACACAATAACCAGACAGTACTTATTCTCACATTTGTCCAATTCAATAAAATCCATGCATATTGTGTGAAAGGGATAAGGGGGTTGTGGGAAATTACCCCTTAAGGCTCTTAGGGCACCTTGTGCATGGTATCTGTTACAAATCGGATATGTGAGACAAAATTTTCAGAGTAGTTTTGTAAACCCATATGTTGTGTACACCCAGTACCATCCCTCCTTTTGAGGTATGGGCCTACCCATGACTCAATAACACAGCATACGTGAATAGTGAAGTAGATAAGTTAGGTTTACCTTCTGTACATGTGTATATACCTTTGACCAGTGTTGACCCTGTATATAACCACTTTGATTTTCACCTGCCGGTGATGTTTTCTGCATTTCTGATAACCATGTTTCATCAATAGCTCTCTGTACCTCATCATTTACTTGGGAAACTGTATATGTTTGTCATTGCTGTCCTTCAGAAGCTTCCTTTGCTGTCTTGTCTGCTAGTGCATTCCCTAGGGTAATTGGATCTGTTCCCTTTCTATGTGCCGCACATTTACAAATAGCCACTTGTGCTGGTTTTTGTACATATTCTAGAAGGGCAAGAATGAGATCTCTGTGTGATCGGTTTCCCATGGCAACGTAATCATACCCCTTTTTTCCATTGCTGGGCAAATATGTGTAGAGAAAGCGTATTGGCTGTCAGTATAAATATCTATTTATTTTTCCCTTCCCCTAGACTGCAGGCCCTTGACAGGGCTATAATGTCAGCTTGTTGTGCAGAATAGGAACTGGGAAAGGGTCTAGCTTCAATGACCTGGTCATGTGTTACTATAGCATAAGCCGTTTGATTTATCGTTTTTTCTTCACGACCCATCAACAAAAAAGGTAATGTCAGCATCTAGAAAGGGAACATCAGTGAGATCCTTCCTAGGGAGTACCCGTTCATCAATTTTGAGCTGCACAATCATGTGGATCCCCATCACCAGGTGTTGGCATTAGTGTAGCAGGATTCAATGTAGTACACTTCTTGATTGTAACGTGTGGTTGTCCCAGAAGTGTAGTCATACATGATAAATGCCTGACTGGAGATAAATAGGAGATTCTGTCTTATAGTAAGATCACCTAAATAACATGTGAGACCTTTAAGTACCAGGGGTGGAACAATACTATCAATGCAGATGACTGTATGGCCAATGAGGCTGCTACTACAGCTTGTACACAGTGGGGCAAATTAGTTAAGTAAAATGCAACTAGTTTGTGTTCGTTCTCATAAACCTGAGTGAGAGCAGAAGTCATGTACCCCTCTTTACAATCTACAGTCTGCTAAAGGGTTTCTACTGTAATTGGGTAGGCCAAGCACAGTAGAACCCACAATGAGGTGCTTCACCTTTGTAAATGCATCCTCTGCTTGCATATTCCACTGGATGGAACCTTTTGCAGACATTTGTGTACCATAGATGAGATCAGAAAGAGGCACCACCTCCGTAGCATAATTAGCTATCCATGCTCTACAAAAATTTGCCATGCCAAGAAATTACATCATTTCTTTATTTTTACGTGGTTTGGGGGCTTGAAGGATGGCCTCTTTTCGGATCTCATCTGGATGTCTGCCTTTTTGAGATATAATGTAACCCTGGTATTTCACCTTGTTTTCCAAAAGTTGTATTTTATTTTGCTAACCTTGTGACCTTGTTCTGCGAGGAAATGCATCAGAGCCAAGGTGTCAATTTTACATTGTCGCTCCAGAGGAGCCGCTACCAGAATGTCATCCACATACAAGAGAATTTGACTCCCACTGGGAGGTACAACTCGAGACAAAGCATTGAACATTTCTTGTGAGTTTTCCTTTGTACATAAGTGCAAACCAGAACTGACTGTCTGTCTTAATTAGCCCTACGTCTGTCTTTCCTTTTGTTCACAAGAAATCGGGGATGTCTTTTAAGGCATCCCCTTCCCCTTTGGTCAAAAAGTGTCAGTCACTGTCTTTTGTCAAAACTTCAATCACGCAAGTTCTGGTTGTACATTCAACAAACCACGCTAATCTGTACATCTGATTCCCTCTGGATTTCAGTTCCCCATCTGTTAATTTGACCCAGTCTGTGATAAGTCCTCCCAGCTCATGCCATGATACCTCGGAGTTCCGCGTGACCGAAACATGAGGTACAGTATCCTGCCTGTATATTTGCAGAATAGGCTGTGGTAGGAGACAAGTAGCCATGTTATTTCCTTCCTTATCACAGTACAGGTATCTTAAGAGCACTTCAGTGTTAGTGCAACTCATTAACTGTTTCTCATAGGACCTATCAGGCCCAGTGGTCCTTTTGTAGTAGATAGTGAAATAGAGGTTCGTCTGGACCTTGTACCTTTCCTCACAGGCTCTTCAATTATTTCTGTCAGGGTTTTGGGCATCTTTAATCCCTCAGTTTGTAAATCCAAGCTGTACCAGTATCAGGGCTCATTATCCACAGCTGTGATTTGTTTTTCACACAGCCGATGGGCTTTGAGGCCCCCTTCCACTGGTACGACAGAAATATCAAGAGCATGCAACATGTCTCTACCCAACGAATTAACAGGACATTTAGTTGACATTACAATTTTACACTGAGCCTTTTTACCTGTCTGTGGATTTTCCACAGTAAGGCCTTCAGACACGGCCTCCTGGTGCATCAACCCATTTGCAGATTTTACATATACTAAACCTTTTCCCTTTACCCCTGGTGGCATATCCAGCGGGTGTATCAGGGTCCTACAAGCCCCAGTGTCACAGAGAAATGTTACCCAACTACTCTTTGCAACCCAGGTTATTTCTGGCTTGGCTTCAGCATGCAAACAAGTTTCAACATTACACACATCCAAAATATCAGATTCTTTCCCATCCTTCTGCTTCTCTCTCTGCAGACACACTTTTACCATACAGGAAACACTCCCCCCTCATCCTTTTCTTTACTTTCTTTTTTGGTTGGAAGTGCCCCTCAGCATGCCTCACATACTTGATTAGCTCCTAGAGTCTGCAGATCCTATGGTTAATCATGTGTTCGTTAACAAAACTTGATATAAGGACTAGCAGCCCCTTCAGGATTGCATTCTTTAGCTGTTGTTCATATGGGCTATCGTTCACTTGATCTACTGGGATTTCTATCCCAGAGTGGTTTTTAAAATTCTTCTTTATCCTAACAATGAAATTATCCACTGTTTCCTCTTCTCCCCATATACACTGATTTATAATGGACCAGTCGACTTGACGTATCCATCTATCCTCTCTCTATCTTTGCTATAAGAGCATTTCTTCTGTTTTTGAGTGCTGCATCATCCTGAGGCAACACCCCTCCCTGGTTGTTTAATCCACTCCAATCTCCCACTACATGATGCCAGTCAGGTCCCAGTACCTGTCTGGTGACCTGCTCTATTTCCCTCACATTGAGATGATAGCTAGCAACCATTCCTATGATACCATCCCTGAATTGAGCTATGTGGACCTTGGGATTGCTGTAAGGAGGGTCAGCGGGGTAACTTGTTGCATACCTCTGTCCCATCTGGTGGTGGGGACTGCAGGTCTGCAATAGGGAATTGGGAGCGGGTGGTGAAGTCAGAGGGGGAGCAGCGTCTGTCGGTGGGATTGGAGAGTCCTCTAAAGGGTGTGTAGGGGTTGTCGGGTGCATTAGGTTTGTCGCATTTTGTTCAGTCAATACTTGCTGCACTAAACTTCGGAGGACGGTCATATTATTGTCCTCCTCTTTGTCTAAAAACATAGTCTTTTTATGATTTTTTTTATGATTTTAACGTACAGTTAGCCTCCTCAAGCCATTTCTTTGCCTGGGGAAGACCTAATTTATTCTGTTTCCTTATTTTTCTTTTCTTTTTTTTTTTTATATATATATATATATATATATATATACACATATATACATACATATATATACACATACATACATACATACATACATGCCGGCATAATTTTTATTTATTTTTTAAGCTTTCTACACAACACAGTATTACGCAACAATCCTTATTTAAAAATGCATCAAAATCATACTTTGTTTTTCATGTCTTAAGGAGTTTCACATTCTCTTTGTCTAGACTACACATATACTTTGCATCATCATTCAAACCATCAGACTTTCCATGGATCATACTCATTTTAACGTGCACACGGAGTTTTTTTTGTAAGGTCTTCTCACACTGACACAATACCTGCACACAGTATCTTATCACTTCTGCAGCTACTCACAAACTTTCTAGTCGTGACATATCACTTCTAGATTATTGATCTTGTGTGCTGCTATAATACTGGTGTCTTGTCTTCTTACTTAATGTTTTTTTCATTTATAGGGAGAATGAACAGAATTACAAGGCGAACGTAAATTCACCTGACTGGTCAACCCCCCCTGATCAAAACATTAATATTTCAGTAAACTGTAGGGAGCATGAACAGAATTACAAAAGAGACTTAATTTCTCTCGACTGTTGTTCCCACACTTTATCAAAACATTAATATTTGTTGATTCAACGGTATTTATAAATGCCTGTACAGGTTTTTTACACAAAATACGAGGCTGGCTGAGCGCAAGGGCTCGTCAAATTACCTCTATTTGTTACCTGGAAATCTATCAGGCCATACCTTTGTATCAACAGGGGTTCATGTTTTTGATGTAGGAATATTTATGTGTCCCCCACGGGAATTCCTGCAGTTTACAAGGCTGTCAGGACCTAGGTCCTTTGTCGACAAATTTCCTTTATCTGCACCCGGGTATTAGAATGGGACCATACTCCTATATCAAAGGGATTTAAACTACGGACGTATCTACTTATATTCCCTCAACTTGGATAAAGCAAAACATATACACAACAGATAAACATTCAATTAATCTCTATATTAGATGTATGTAACAAAATCCCTTAATTCATTAAATCCCTAATCACATTTAGGCCTAAAAGTATAATATAATAAATGAAAATATCTTACCTTGCCCCGAGAGCGGTCTCTTGTGCTGATCCGGTAAGTCGCTGCCCGGGAGGCACTAGTTCAGTGAGCCGGCCTCTGTTAACGTCAAATTTAAGACGGAGGACTTACAGTTTTTTGCCGTACGGACATCGGTTCACTGGGTTGTTGGCTAGTGCTTTCCAGGAATTTGGACTTCCGTTTTCGAAGGACCAAAATAATGAATTGCTGGTTCCTGTCAATACAGATAAAAGTCATTGAAAGTCTTTGCTAACCAAAAAAAAAAGCGTGGGGGTCCCCCCAAATATCCAAACCAGGCCCTTCAGATCTGGCATGGATTTTAAGGGGAACTTCACCCCAAATTTAAAAAAAAAAATGGCGTGGAGTCCCCCTAAAAATACACACCAAACCCTTATCCGAGCACATAACCTGGCCGGCCGCAGGGGAAGAGGGGGGGACGAGAGAGCGCCCCCCCCTCCCTCCTGAACCGTACCAGGCCACATGCCTTCAACATGGGGAGAATGTCCGTATGTTGATGGGGACAAGGGCCTCATCCCCACAACCTTTGCCCGGTGGTTGTGGGGGTATGCGGGCGGGGGGCTTATCGGAATATGGAAGACCCCTTTAACAAAGGGGACCCCCAGATCCCGCCCCCCCTGTGTGAAATGGTAATGGGGTACAAATGTACCCCTACCATTTCACAAGGAAAGTGTCAAAAATGTAAAAAATGACAAGAGCCGGTTTTTGACAATTCCTTTATTAATGTCTTTTCTTTTCTTCCATCTTCTTCTTCCATCTTCTTCTTCCATCTTCTTCTTTTCTCCATTCGGGTTTCTTCCTCCATCTTCCTCTTCCTCTTCCTCTTCATCTTCCTCTTCATCCTCATCTTCCTCTTCATCCTCATCTTCCTCTTCATCCTCATCTTCCTCTTCATCCTCATCTTCCTCTTCATCCTTCCTTCGGTCTTCTCGTCCGCATCTTGCTCCGGCGTCTTCCCTTCTTCTTTCTTCTTCGGCCGCTCCGTTTGAATTGGAGGTTCCCGCTGTGCGACGCTTCAGTTCGCCTCTGGGTCCGCTTACACCCGGTGACCCCGCCCCCTCTGACGCACATGGATTTCACTGGGACTTTCCCCGTGGTGACAGAGGGGGGCGGAGCCACCGGGTGTAAGCGGACCAAGTGGAGAACTGAAGCGTCGCACAGCGGGAACCTCCAATTCAAACGGAGCGGCCAGAGAAGAAAGAAGAAGGGAAGACGCCGGAGCAAGATGCTGGACGAGAAGACTGAAGGAAAAAGGAAGATGAAGAGGAAGATGAAGATGGAGGAAGAAACGCAAATGGAGAAAATAAGAGGATGGAAGAAAAGAAAAGACATTAATAAAGGAATTGTCAAAAACCGGCTCTTGTCATTTTTTACATTTTTGACACTTTCCTTGTGAAATGGTAGGGGTACATTTGTACCCCATTACCATTTCACATAGGGGGGGTGGGATCTGGGGGTCCCCTTTGTTAAAGGGGTCTTCCAGATTCCGATAAGCCCCCCGCCCGCAGACCCCCACAACCACCGGGCAAGGGTTGTGGGGATGAGGCCCTTGTCCCCATCAACATGGGGACATCCTCCCCATGTTGAGGGCATGTGGCCTGGTACGGTTCAGGAGGGAGGGGGGCCGCTCTCGTCCCCCCCCTCTTCCCCTGCGGCCGGCCAGGTTATGTGCTCGGATAAGGGTCTGGTGTGGATTTTTGGGGGAACTCCACACCATTTTTTTATAAAATTTGGGGGTGGAGTTCCCCTTAATATCCATTCCAGACCTGAAGGGCCTGGTTATGGAGTTTGGGGGACCCCCACGCTTTTTTTTTTTGGTTAGCAAAGACTTTCAAAGACTTTTCTCTATATTGCCGGGAGCCGACAATTCATTACAGCCGCGGCTGCTTTTAAATGGCTTTTTTTTCCCTTTAGAAATTTCATTTTGCTGGCGCACTGGCAAGTTCAGAGCTGCGCCTGTTCAACTTATGCAAATTGACTTAGGTGACTTGACATTTACTAAGATTTTGCCGGCGCAGTGTCTTGGCGCATTTAAACCATTGAAATTCCCACGCTGAGCTCAAAAAATCCTCCCGCAGCTCGAATCGGAATTGCCGGCGCAGCGGGCTGGTTTTGAAAAAGTTACTTTCCCACTCTATTTTGGGCATATTAGTTATTTGGGCAGGTGTCCCTACACTTCCTCACATCACCCCATGTCACCCCCAATATTTTCTCACTTCCAGCTTCTTTATATTTAGATTTTAACATGCTGTGCGCCAGGTCCATAGTAGCGCACTGAGCACCTCCTCCCGGGCGCAGAGAGCACTATAGTAAATGGCAAATAGGGCTGCGATACCGGCGCTAATGTTTTGTAAATACCAAAACAGCCATTGCGCACGCAGATGCACCAATACCCATGGCGCAAACGTTTGGTAAATCAGCCCCACTGTGTTTTGGGGCTTTTGCTAATAACCTGTTTGTACCTACACACATTTTAGGCAGGGTATCTCAAGGGACATTTAACAGTTAGGCCTCTTCAAAATTTGGCTTGAAAAGGGATGAGCTCATCCCACCTGAGAAAGGCAAGATATTCTCAACTTGAGAATAATATTATTAATGTCTCATATGGCCTTTAAATGTTGCATTTTATATTTTTAAAGTTACAGAGTTGGCGATGTGTATGCTCTGCTTTCAAAGATGCATGTTTAGCCACTACAAATGATAAAAAAATTGAAAATATAAATGTTTCTACACAAATAACGATGTTGGTTTGTTCTAAAACCATAAAACGCACATGTGAATGTGCTTGAAGTAAAAATATTTTTGATAAACAATGTGTGGCTTCTAATTTCTATGCTCAATACCAGTATATTTGTTAAGTTGGTGTAGTTACATTGACAGTGTACTCTAAAATGTGTGTAGCAGAGCCACAGCACAACATAATACAGTAGTTAGCTCAAGGCGAGATTTTCACCTCATGTTGCACATCAGGTTGGTTTGCAATAGTGGAGAAAATGACAAAGATTAAGGCCATTTGAAAACATAATAAACACAGACAACAGTAGTTCAAAGAATTTCTTTTTATAGAATAATTCAAATATTTACTCATTAGCAATTACATTTTGCTACCAAGGCACTGCCCCTCTACCCACAAAGTAGTCCATATACTGTTTCCGGACAAGTAGGGCATTCTGGGAGGAGAAATCAGCACGACCACTTTCAAGAGCTGGCAAGACAGCCTCTTCAGCTGGGCGTAAAACTGAAGGCTCATCTGTTTGCCCTGAGGCAATGTAGCTGCTAATTAAAAAATTATGTAGGATGCAGCAGCACAACACAACATGATTGAGCTTATATTCTGCCATTTTTATGGCAGTAAAAAAAAAGTCTAAATCTACTAGATAGGATGCCAAAGGTGTTTTCCACCACCCTTCTGGCACGTTGCTCTGGGGAGAGGTTCCTCATAGGAAAGGGCTTTAGAAGATGATCCCCCAGAGCAAAGGCCGCATCTGCCACAAAAACAAAATTGAGGCACTCCACATTGTCCTGAGAATGTGGCAAACATAAAGTGCCATTCTGTAGCCTATGGTAGAACTCGGTATGCATCATGACACCTCCATCCGAGTGGCGCCCATTCTTCCCCACATCCACGTACAGGAATTCATAGTTGGCAGACACAACAGCAAGCAGAACTATGCTGCAAAAGCCTTTATAATTAAAATAATACGATTCTGAGTCGGGTGGTGGGACAATCCTCACATGCTTCCCATCAATGGCACCCCCACAGTTGGGGAAATTCCACAAATTGGCAAATTGGGCTGCCACCTCCTGCCATTGCTGGGGGTTGGAAGGAAACTGTGGAGTGAAACAAAGAAAAAATTATTACTACTTGAGCATATTAAATTGCAAGCATATTTGACACATACATTTCAAGAAAACTGGAAAATGTAAAAGGAGTATTTCTACTAAAAAGTGTAAGTTCTACTTATATGCTTCCTCACCCCCTCTGCTGGCACATTCTAAAAATGTTAGGGGGTAAGGTTGAATGGGTAGAGGTTTTGGACAGATAATAACTCTCTCCACTTCCATGTGAGCAAAATGCTGAAAAAATGAAGGTCAATTTTGCAAGCCCCTCCATTTTTTCAAGATTGTCAGCCCAGTGTGCAGAGAATAAGTGCCACAATACCAAAAAAAAAATACACAATGTCAAAATATAAGCACATTTTAAAATACATAACCATTAAAATAATAGGAGACAAAATATTAATAGTGTACTACATGTACTACATGCTTTGGAGAATTCATGCAGAAATCTTAACACAACAAAAGAGGTATACTGTGTATGGGTTTTGCAAAGTCAGCAGATAGAGTAGTTGTATCAGTTGACTCAGCATTTTGGGGAGGGGAGGGAGGGTTACAAAAGAGTTTGTGCACCCCAAAAAAGGGTATCTTGCACTCTGCATGAATTTGAGGACAACAATACTAATGTGACACAGTTTAGAGGGTGTTTAGGGTAAACATAAAAATTAAGCATCCAAAAAACATTGTTAAGTTAATATGCTAGGTGTGTAGCATGCTGGGGAGGTTAGTGAAGGCAAATATGCATGTAGGCCAAGAAAAAGCTTACAGCATGTATGAGGACAAAGAGGACATTCACAGCATATTACAATAATGGGAATGATGGAATAAAAAATAATAAAACATTAGAAAACATAAAGTACATAGAATGTGATATTAAAGAAAAAAACTTTCCCGAATACAGTCCTTCTGCAGGACTTGAATAATGGCACAAGTCTCAGGAATAATGACTCCCAGAGCCTGGGGAGAGATCCCAGTGGTAAACTTGATATCCTGGAGACTTCTCCCTGTCGACAAGTACCGCAAGGTGGCTATGAGCCTTTGCTCTGCTGGAATAGCAGTCCTCATGCAGGTGTCCTGCTTCCTAATATAGAGGGACAGCAAGTACAATAGATGCTGAAAGCAGATAGTTCCGAAAATCATTAGGATTATTCTCCTGGAGCTCCCTTAGCAATGGCATATGACAAAATTGGTCACGATTAAGCAACCAATTTTGGGTCCAAACAGTCCTCCTCCTACTCCGAGACATGTGCGATTAGTTTCGTACGAATCGAAAATTCGTACATTTGTACGAATCCGAATTACGAATTTTTATGAATACAAATTCTGTATGAAATACGAAATTTCGTTTACGAATTTCGGCTCCAAATTATCCAAATCCAAACTACCAAATAACGATAACTATAGCCAGTGCCACATGTCAAAAACGAAAGTAAAAAAAAAAAAAAAAAAAAAAAAAAAATCGAGATTTCGAATAACCGCGATGTATTAGAAAAGTACGAATCCATTCGAAGCACGCAGCGCCACTGTCAGACATGTAAATTTACGAATCAACGAACCAAAAAAAGTTACGAATGTACGAATCCATTCGAAGCATGTTAGACAGCGCCATTGTGAGAGACACGTAAAATTACAAATCAACAAACAAAAAAAAAAAAAAGTTACGAAAGTAGGAGTTCAGAATCAACGAAAACAATGTACTCTACCGAAAGTACGAATTATAAATCAACTAAAAATAAGGCTTTCAGAAATACGACTCATTCCGATTCAACAAAAAAACGTTGCTTGCGAAAATACGAATTAGTCCGAACACGAAAATCCTGTTTTACGAAATTACGAATTTTTTAGTTATGCACACACAAGTCTACTCTAGTCTACACAATAGACTTGTGTTATGTAACCTTAATACGTTTTTGTATAATTTGTTATTATTCGTAGGGTGTCGATATTCGTTATCAAAATTTATGATTTGTACGAAATTCGTATTTCGTACGAATCCGAATTAAATTCTGTACGCGAATTACGAATTACAATTTTTTTTAAATACGAAACGGAACGGAACAAAACAAAACTATTTTTTTGACGGCTCCCATGTCTACCTACTCCTGGACCTGGACCGGGCTAAAGTTATAGCCAAAACTCCAAGCCCATAAATAGCACGCTCTCGCGTAGGATTGCGCAACATGGCTGGTTAACGAACGGCCGTTCAGAACTGAACAAAAAAGCACGAAACTGAAAAGCGCGAATCAACACTGACCAAACAACTACTAACTCGCGATTAGCAGAAGGAGCCCAAAGGGTGACGCCGGAGAATTGAACTTCCTCTTTTGAAGTGTCGTCAGTACGTTGAAACGTCACTACGTTCCTGTTTGTTGCCTAAAAAGTCTGTGTGTATGCTATACAAGTTTGCGGCCAACGCCCTTCGGACAAAAATCCACGGAAAAGTTTGTTTGAAGTCTGACCACGTGTATGAGGTTTTAGAATGAGGACCCGTGTTTGAATTACATTTTTTGTAACAACGAAAGGCCAGGTGTGCTCCAGAACAAGTAGCACATTTATGTCTATAGCAACATGAATTGGGCCATTTACATTGCCCTTCATTGAAATCAAAGCATAAACCCTTCTTAAAATGGGCAGGTTGAGGAGATTGCACAGGTAAAGTAGGCTTTTCAGGTATGAGAAGGTACAACCAGAAACCTACGTCTTTAGATCCCTATTTCGGGTTTTTATGTACAGCATCTTTCTGTCTGAACGACTTGTTGTAAAAAAAAAAAACATGATAACCTTGGGAAATTCTTATATGCCTCAAGGATTATTTCCAGATGCTGGAATAAACCACTACACAATTCTGGATGTTGTTCACCCAACACGCTGGAAAAGATACAAAGGGCCTGGAGCCAGTTGTTAAACTTGCGTCGAGCTGATTTTCGCTTATCCTCAAGTTTGTCAGTATCCTTTTTATCCAAACGGTTTTCTTTAAACAACGGAAAAAGAGAAATGGGATAAATATAATCACCCTTCCATATTTTATTTTTATAGTGGGCGTCAAATGGAAACCAAGAGGAAAAATCTCACAGGCTATGGCTTCTTTCAAACAACTTTCTTCGACCGGCGAAATATGCGCAGGTGGCCTATAGCACATATTAGGTAAAGACCCTGCATGTAAACAGCAGGAAGGCATTTCTTAAAATTATCCACTAAAGGAGAAAAAGAGGACATCCACATTAATAAAGCATTCAATTAATCAGACTCACCACTAGGTGTCATCTGTGACACAGACGTTGCTGTAACCAACTGGAAGACCCTTGCAGTTCATCGGAGACATTCTGTGCAGCAAGCACTGAACCAGATGGGAGAGCTGTAGGATAGTAAACATTACTGACACTATCATTAAACATTAAATAAGCATTTTGTGGAGGAACTGCTCCATGAAACGAAGACTGCATAACTTGAAGGCAAACAGGTATATAAATCGTCACTATGCAAATAAGACATCAAGGAAGAAGAGGATAAAACATTGCCAAAAGCAGATTCAACAAAAGGAGCAGAAATAGGGGGGTTAATCATCTTTTTCCTTTGTTCAGATACAACAGGTAATACACAAGTGAATTGTTTTAAAGTTTTCTGTCCATTACCTTTTCCTTTACTTTTTTTATTAGGCGGAGGCCCCCAGGATTCGATCCGGTGGACCGTCTTTCTTGTAGACTGCTCAATGCCAGTAACCACTGCGCATGCGCTGGTTTTTGTCGGAGGCTCCAGGCCAGATATCGAAGCGGGCTGAGTCACGGCCGACATGATCAAAGGCAGAGCTGAATTGCCGTCAATCACCAGGGCAGCCCAGGAAATATCCGGAGAACGAACCGAAGGAGGGGCCTTGGGAGGAAGTGACAAACCGGATGGGCCCGGACGGAAAGTATGAATAGTTGGATTCTGTAGAGGAGAGAAAGGGGAAGAAGAAGGAGGGAAACAAGAAGCCAGAGGAGCTGGTGCAGTCACCGATGAAAGACAGAGGAGCATCCAAGAATCTCCGTCCGGTGTGGAGGCCCGTTCCATCATCTTCATCCATCATCATGCTTCTTCTTTTACTGCTGCCATTGTTCTGATGACTGTTAAATTTTTTACTTTATTCTCATAGGTTCTTTGAGTCACCTGACCCTTTCAGAAGCTTCCAGAAGATTTAAATAAAGTTTTTTGTTAACAAGTAAGTAACCAATTAAATTAATTAAATTTTACCTGCCCTTTTGTGTCAGTCTCTGTTCCCATAGGCACGGGTCACTATTGAGCTTCTTCTGCCTTTCATTCTCACAGATTCACATTTATCTATATTGACTGTCTTGTTGAACATAAGCTCATGACAAGGAAAAACATTTTGATTTGTAAGCCCATTTTTTAGCAGCATAAAATGTGCTAAAGTGTGCACAGATGTTGCTGACAACACTCAAAATGTTTGTCAAGGCTGGATTTTTTTTGTGGAATTTCTGAACCTCTAAAACAAATATTTGAGCCAAGTATCTGTAAGATTCCCAAATGCAATCAGAGGTAAGATGCTGTTGACTTTTTTGCTTTTTTAACCACTTACGCCCCGGACCATTTTGTTGCTAAAGGACCAGGCCCCTTTTTGCGATTCAGCACTGCGTCGCTTTAACTGACAATTGTGCGGTCGTGCGACATGGCTCCCAAACAAAATTGACGTCCTTTTTTTCCCACAAATAGAGCTTTCTTTTGGTGGTATTTGATCACCTCTGCGTTTTTTTTTTTTGCGCTATAAACAAAAATAGAGCGTAAATTTTGAAAAAAATGCAATATTTTTTACTTTTTGCTGTAATAAATATCCCCCAAAAAATATATTAAAAAAACATTTTTTTTCCTCAGTTTAGGCCGATACGTATTCTTCTACATATTTTTGGTAAAAAAAAAATGCAATAAGCATTTATTGATTGGTTTGCGCAAAAGTTATAGCGTCTACAAAATAGGGGATAGTTTTATGGCATTTTTATTAATAATTTTTTATTTTTACTAGTAATGGCAGCGATCAGTGATTTTTATCGTGACTGCGACATTATGGCGGACACATCGGACACTTTTGACACTATTTTGAGACCAGTCATTTTTACAGCGATCAGTGCTATAAAAATGCACCGATTAATGTAGGGGGTGTGGCTTGGCGTGTGACATCACTGATTGTCGTTCCCTATGACAGGGAACAGACAATCAGTGACAGGCTCACTAGGAAGCATGGGGAGAGGTATGTTTACACTTACCTCTTCCCGTTCTTCAGCTCCTTGACCCGATCGCGGGACACCGGCGGCGATTGGGTCCGTGGGTCCCGCGGGTTAGGTCATGGAGTACCCGACCGGGTCGCGAGCGCGACCCACGGCTGTGCATATTAAAAGGGATGTACCTGTACGCCAATATGCCCAGCCGTGCCATTCTGCCGATGTACATTGGCGTGCGGCGGTCGGCAAGTGGTTAATAAAGCACACCTTGAAAAAAAAATGCGAGAAAAAACAGCAAAATTTCCTTGGTGGACATATGCCAGGAACTCACCCAGAGGTCCAGACTCATGAGTTTCAATGTGGGGCAGCAGTGCTTGACATCACAGCAAACAAATTATAGTTAATGTTGTTACAGAGAAGTGTGAAGAGTGTGGAGGAAAATACAGACTTCTGGAGCTCTATATAGCTTGTAATGGCATCATGTGGGGGTTAATGTCAATTAGGGTTGCTATATCAATGGGGGTTACCAAGGTAATTCACTGCACAGAAAATATGTATAGAGGTTAATTTAAAAAAAAGGAGTATAGGCTAATTTTGAAGCAAAGTGAATTTTTTTTTCTTTGCCAAGTGAGGTGAAGCCCTGTTCACTTAAATCCTATAATCACGTGGAAGCAAAAAATCGTGCTTTCTTTTTCGTACATCACGGGACGCAGAGCAGCTATAGTAATTACTATGTGGGTTATGGGCCACCTTCAGGTGATTGGACACTGGCATAATTAAAGACAGGAAGTTCCCCTATAAATAACCCCTCCCATACAGGGAGTACCTCAGTTTTTTTGCCAGTGTCTAAGGTGTTGGTCACAGTTTAGAAGTGCTAAGAGAGCTCTGCAGGAAGATCCTTCACAGGATCAGTGGGGCTATGCAGACGGATCCATATTCCAACAGCCCTGCTAGGGGACTGGTAAGTGTAAGAAGATCCTAAATTTTATTTTTTGGACTTCTTGTGTGAGTAAAGATGTTGTCATGTCTGTCTTTTTACCACTAGAGGGCGCAAACCTAAACATTCCTAGTATCAACATACCATGCTTGTCCAGGCTCAGTGTCAGCATTGCTTGTGGACAGCTTTGCCTCACTCCACTCCTGTCAGTCCTTCAATAAGGGAATCGGGGGACCCCCGCCTGCTGAGCGCCGGGCGTCCTCCTGGTGTGGGCTCTTTCCCCCTGATCCCAACCCGATCCCATCCTGGGGATCCCCACGTGTGCGCGCGCAGGACAGGCTATTTTTAAAAAAAAACTAAAAGAAGAAAAAAAGAGGGTAGGTGTATTACGTCATGGGGGGGCATGGCTTAGCGCGGCCGATGCGCACAATATACATGGCGCATGCGCGAGGCGGCTGCCTTTAAAACACTAACTACAAAGCAGCATGGGGAGCTTATGTCCATAATGGGGGTGGTAGTGACACAAATCCCCAAATCCACAATGGCTCAAAAGTGATATGGTCCAGAAATATTTAGACAGAATAAAGGTGGATAAAGCACCTGGACCAGATGGCATACACCCACGGATCCTATAAGAATTGAGCTCTGTAATTTCAAAGCCATTGTATCTAATTTTTAGGGACTCATTAGAGACAGGAATAGTACCACTGGACTGGCGCAGGGCCAATGTGGTGCCTATATTTAAAAAGGGAACAAAGTCTTTACCAAGTAACTATAGACCTGTTAGTTTAACTTCTATAGTTGGGAAAATACTGGAGAGATTAATAAAAGACCACATAGATGAGTTCTTGCTGGGAAAAAATATTTTAAGCAACAGACAACATGGATTCATGAAAGACAGAAGTTGTCAGACAAACTTGATTTCTTTTTATGAAGAGGTAAGTAAAACCTTGGACAGAGGGGTGGTGGTGGACATTGTATACTTGGATTTTGCAAAAGCATTCGATACAGGCTTGGAAATATCAGTTTGTAAATGGATAGAAAACTGGCTAAAAGACAGAATTCAGAGAGTAGTGGTTAATGAGTCATACTCTGAATGGTCTAAGGTTATCAGTGGTGGTGTACCCCAAGGTTCAGTGCTGGGACCCTTACTTTTTGATATCTTTATAAATGATATTGGGTCTGGGATCAAAAGTAACATTTCTGTCTTTGCAGATGACACTAAGCTATGCAGTGGAATAACGTCCTTAAAGGATGTCTCCAATTTACAAGCCAACCTCAATGCTCTGTCTAATTGGGCGACTATGTGGCAGATGAGGTTTAATGTTGATAAATGTAAAGTTATGCACTTTGGGGGTAAGAATATTCATGCAATATATATACTAGGGGGAGTACAACTGGGGGAATCCGTAGTGGAGAAGGATCTGGGGGTTTTGGTAGCTCATAAGCTCAATAATGGCATGCAATGCCAAGCTGCAGTTTCCTAAGCAAGCAAAGTCCTTTCTTGTATTAAGAGAGGTATGGACGCCAGAGAGAGAGAGAGAGATATAATTTTGCCCCTGTTCAAATCATTAGTAAGACCTCATCTGGAATATGCAGTTCAGTTTTTGGCACCAGTTCTCAAAAAGGATATTGGAGAACTGGAGAAAGTGCAGAGAAGGGCAACCAAACTGATAAGAAGCATGGAGGAGCTCAGCTATGAGGAAAGATTAGAGGAACTGAATGTATTCTCTCTTGAGAAGAGGAGAATAAAGGGGGATATGATCAACATGTATAAATATATTGTAAGGTACCTGTGATAGGTGGTGTCCGAAGTGGAACTTGTGTGCTGAGGATTCAGGCGAAAACGTAGTCAGGCAGATTAGGTTGGCAACAGATCAGGCAAAACAGTACACGATCGAAATCCAGAGAGTGGTCAGGCAGGCAAAGGTCATACACAAGCTGGCAGTGGAGTACAAAATCAGCAGGCTAGAGAGTAGTCAGGAATTCAGGCAGAAGTTCAACACGAAAATCAAGCTCAAAAAGGAGTCACAACACCCAGGGAGCTATTCCACACAAACGGGCGCTGAGAGATAGCATCACTTCCTTTTTATGGGCTGCTTTGATAGAAAATTGTCCACAGCTGGCAGCAGGTGGGGCTAGTGAGTCCAAGGTAATGCTTAATACTGAGAGGACATTTCCAAAAGTCCAGATCTGCTCTGTAGCACAACAGGTAAGGCTGCAGCTGTGGGACCAGGAAGATCCTGGTTCAAATACACCCAGGTACATGACATATATTAGGGGTCCATATTGTGATATTAGTGTTGAGTTATTCACTTTACAGTCAACACAAAGGACAAGGGGGCACTCTTTACGTCTAGAGGAAAAGAGATTTCATCTCCAAATACGTAAAGTTTTGTTCACAGTAAGAGCTGTGAAAATGTGGAATAGACTTCCTGCAGAGGTGGTTCTGGCCAGCTCAGTAGATTTCTTTAAGAAAGGCCTGGATTCTTTCCTAAATGTACATAATATAACTGGGTACTAACATATATAGGTAAAGTTCATCCGGGGAAAATCCGATTGCCTCTCAGGGGATCAGGAAGGAATTTTTTCCCCTGCTGTAGCAAATTGGATCATGCTCTGCTGGGGTTTTTCGCCTTCCTCTGGATCAACTGTGGGTATAGAATTGGGTATATGGGATTGTATGATATTATATATATATATATATATATATATATATATATATTTTTTATGGTTGAACTGGATGGACTTGTGTCTTTTTTCAACCTGACTAACTATGTAACTATGTAACTATGTAACTCTGTAGTGAGTCTGACTTTGGGAGAGACACAACAGCATAGCTGGGCACGTAAGCAGTACAGTATATGGTGTTGTATACAGGTATTATCAAGGCATATCTACTCAGCATCAGCCTGGGCACTGATAGCAGCATATAAAACATTGCTTGACTAAAGCTCAGCAGCAGATTTGTTTTATTAGTACCTCTGCTTTGTGCTTAGGACTATGTATTCTTTGAAGAGGGAATGTAAAAACAGTAAGGAGGAGCGCAAGGGCGCCGCGGTCAGGGTCTGAGGATCCTAGTCTTGCTTCCACAGTATCATCGTCCCCTGAAAGATCTGAAATGGCTGACCAGGCTGGGCCATTGTTTGTGTCCGGCATTGTAGCTACTTCCAACACTTCAGCCTCTGCATACGTCACTAAGGATGATTTGGCTGCAGCATTTGCTGGTTTGAAGGGGAAGATAGCTGGTTGTTCGCTTCCTCCCAGGCTGGAAGAAAGCGCGACAGGTCCCCCTCTCCTGCCCCAGGTCCCTCAGAGGAGCAGGAATGGGCAGAGGATGTTGAGTCATAGGGGATCAGCCTCAGAAGAACCCTCCTCAGGCTTGCAATCCCAAAGATTGCTAGTTCAATCTCTTACGGAGTCGGTCCATTCGGGATACAAGTTGCCCCTAACAGTGACGTCCGTAGTTCCCTTTTTTGGGGTTCTCTAAAGCCTCCTCAGGGTTCACATGCTTTCCCTATGCACCCATTACTGGAGCAACTTATATATGCGGGCAGGGATCACCCAGACAGTCATTTTATTCCTTCTAAGAGATTCTCGCTTCTTTATCCCATGGAGGAAAAATTCACTAAGAGGTGGAGTGTACCAGCAGTTGACGCTGCTATCTCTTCCGTGAATAGGAGTCTCACTTGTCCAGTAGACAATGTCCAGGTGTTTAAAGTTTCAGTGAATAAGAGGCTGGAATCTTTGCTTAGAGCCTCATTTGCTGTGGCTGGCACAGTAGTACAGCCTTCAGTAGCAGCAATTGGTGTTTGTCAATTTGTAAATGACAAAATTAAGCAGGTCACCAAGAAAGGGCCTGCTCAAGGAGAGGAGGCCCGGGATTTAGCTGAGCTACCAAGGTCCTTATAATTTGCGATTGACGCTATTAAGGATTCTATTCACCAGGCGTCGCGTCTTACTCTCCTGCTGGTGCATATGCGTAGAATTCTGTGGCATTGGTCAGATGAGTTACCATGCAAGAAGCTATTGGCTGTTTTCCCCTTTCATGGGGAATGGATGTTCGGGGATGATTTGGATAAATATATCCAAAAAGATTTCAGGTGGTAAGAGTATCCTTCTGCCAGTTAAGAAAAGGAATAGACGTCCTTCATTCAAATGTTCTGCCTCTCCAATGTCAGGGACAACAGCCTCTAGGCGGTCGCGATGGCCTCCGCCGTCAGGCTCATGAGCTAAGCCTCAAGGCCAAGCCCAGGGCCAGAAGAAGTCCTGGGGCAGAAGTCTGCGAAGCAGAATCTCAAAGCCTCCCTGTGAAGAGGCGCCCCGCTCGATCGAGTGGGGGGAAGGCTCCTGCAAGATGCAGGGGCTTGGCAGGGAGAGATTCAGCAATTGGTTCATCTCCACAGTATCTCTGGGGTACAAAACTAGAGTTGCGAGAGTTTCCACTATTTTGATTCCTAAGATCGAATGCTACCAAGGACCCAGTGGTAGGAGGAACTTTAATCCAGGCACTGGACCAATTGATGTCTCAGGGTGTAATCATAGAGATCCCCTCAGAAGAGCAGGGCATGGGGTCTATTCTAATCTCTTCACGGTACCAAGACCGAATGGAGATGTCAGACCCATTCTAGATCTCAAAGACCTGAATCAGGTCCTAAACATCTGCTCTTTTTGCATGGAATCAATCCGGTCAGTAGTATCCACCCTGAGGGGAGGAGAACTTCTAGCGTCAATAGACATCAAGGATGCATCTCTACATGTGCCAATTTTTCCCGCTCACCAGAGGTTCCTGCGATTCGCAGTAGGACAGTGCCACTTTCAGCTTGTGGCCTTGCCCTTCGGTTTGGCCACCGCACCCCGAGTATTTACAAAGGTCCTGGCCCCGCTTCTGGAAGGACTAAGGGCCAGGGGCATAGCGGTAATGGCATACCTTGATGACCTATTGCTGATAGATCAATCCGTGGCACGGTTAAACCAGAGTGTTGCCAGTACGGTTGAGTATCTGGAATGCCTAGGTTGGATTCTCAGCCTAGAGAAATCAGCCTTACAACCAGTAAGGAGGCTGCAGTATTTGGGTCTGGTTATAGACACAGCCCAAAAAAAAAAAAAGAGTGTTCTTGCCTCACACAAAGATCAGCGCCATAAGAGAGCTGTGTCAGGTCACCTATGGCCAGGTGACAGATGCACACCGTAGGGAGACAGGAGTGCACTGCAAGGTAGTGAACCCTATGGCTGACTGCTGCGGATAGGAAACTGGGTGGTTGTGGAAAGCGGGACCAGAGGAGCACAACCGGGATCCTATAGGAAGCTAGAGCCAAGATTCCCCAGGGCGCGGAGTCTAAGACCCAGCAGGTCTTCTCCAGAGCCTCTAGTGGTGAGGATGTTATGCTGCAGGCTGGGTCCAGGTCGCGGCCCCTAGAGTCTCCTAGCTCACGCCCCGTAGGATAAGGGGAAAAGAGGGGAAGCAGCAGCACAAGATATAAGAGTAATGAATAACAAGCTGAAGGTCAAGGGCCACAAGCAGACAAGGATAACGAAGGACAAGCCGAAGGTCAAGGGTGAGGAGCAGACAGGGATAGTCGGGGACAAGCCAAATATGTAACAGAGAGACACACGGCAGGCAGGAACCCAAACACACAATGCCTAACAAACACGTTGATCAGCAAAGCAGGCTTGCAGTGCACAGGTTAATATAGTGTTCTGTGATAGGGCCTGGGGTGGAGTCAGGCTGGGAGGAGATTATAAAGGAAGCCAGGTGAAAGGGTTCTGGCCTCTAAGATGAACACATGAGGAGGAAAGGTAAGATGGCAGACAGACATTAATGCATATCCATGACAGTACCCTCCCTCTTACGAGGCCTCCCCCTTCGCCGCCTGGGCCCAGGTTTAGAGGGAAACTTCAGATGAAACTCCTTTAACAGACGAGGTGCAAAGACCTCAGATGCAGTGATCCAAGACCTCTCCTCAGGACCAAACCCTTTCCAATGAACGAGGTACTGAAGAACGCCTTTACAGAGTCAGGAGTCCAGAATTTGACTGATCTCGTACTCCTGATTATCCTCAGAGACAGGTGCCACGGTAGGGAGAGGACGAGAGAATTTATTGAGGACTAAAGGCTTTAGAAGAGCAACATGGAAGGAGTTAGTGATTTTAAGGCTTTTAGGAATCTGGAGTTTGAAACAAACCGGATTCAGTTTAGCAGTTACCGTGTATGGACCAATGAATCGTGGAGCAAACTTCAGAGAAGGAACTCGGAGCTTGATGTTCCTGGTAGAGAGCCAGACTTTGTCCCCTGGCTGAAGAGAAGGCGGTTTACGCCTGCGGCAGTCGGCGAAGCCTTTGAATTTTTCAGCAGCTGCCCGCAGGGAATCATGAACGTCACCCCAAACGGAATTGAGAGACTCCTGAACCGAAGCCAAAGCTGGAATATCTGGAGAACAGATCATGGGAAGAGGAAGTTGAGGGTGTTTTCCATAAACTGTGAAAAAGGGTGTCTTCTGCGAACTGGTATTCACATGATTGTTATGGGAGAATTCTGCCCACGGGAGTAGAGAGGACCAATCGTCATGGTGAGAAGACACAAAGGTGCGAAGAAAGACCTTTAACTCCTGATTAACCCTCTCAGTCTGTCCATTGGATTGGGGATGGTAAGATGAAGAAAAATCCAAGACAATATTGAGGGATTTGCAAAAGGCTCTCCAAAAACGAGACGTGAATTGGACTCCCCTGTCGGAAACAATATGAGAAGGAACCCCATGAAGGCGGAGAATTTCTCGAATGAAAATGGGATCCAAGGCAGGGGCAGAAGGAAGACCAGGAAGAGGAACAAAATGAGCCATCTTGGAGAACCGATCGATTACCACCCAAATGACTGTATTATTCTCAGACAGTGGGTGGTCGGTGATAAAATCCATGGCAATATGAGCCCAGGGCTCCTTAGGAATGGGCAAGGGCATGAGGAGACCAGCAGGAGCTTATGTGGAGGATTTGGACTGAGCGCAGACATGACAAGCTTTAACGTAGTCTTGGACATCTGAGCGGAGATTAGGCCACCAGTAGTGACGACTGATGAGTAGGAAGGATCGGAGGAATCCAGAATGACCTGCCACCTTGGAATCATGTCCCCAACGAAGGATCTTAGCTCTTAGCTCAGTGGGGACAAAGGTCTTACCAGGCGGAATTTTTGACTTCAGGGTGGTAGAGTGGGCAACAATGCATGAGGTTGGAATGATCGGCTCAGGTTCAGGGGCGGACTCCTCGTCCAAAGTGTCAAACGACCTAGAGAGCGCATCAGCCCGACCGTTGCAGGAACCAGGTTTGTAGGTAATCGTGAAATTAAAACGGGCAAAGAAGAGACTCCACCTGGCCTGTCTAGGATTCAGACGTTCAGCATTCTGTAGATACTGTAAATTTTTGTGATCGGTAAAGATCGTTATGGAGTGAGGGGAACCCTCCAAGAGATGACGCCACTCCTCTAATGCCAATTTAATTGCGAGAAGTTCCCGATCACCGATGGCATAATTCCTCTCTGCCTGAGAATTTTTTTTGGAGAAGAACGCACATGGTTGACGTCTCTTCTCAAAGATTTGAAGAAGCACAGCTCCCACCCCCATTGAGGAAGCGTCCACTTCAATAAAAAATGCATTCCCAGGATTTGGTCTCCTCAAGAGGGGCCCAGAAACAAAGGCCTGTTTCAGGTTGTGAAATGCAGAGACAGCTTTGGGAGGCCAGTCTTTGGCATTCACAACCTTCTTGGTCAAAGCATAATAGGCGCGGCAATGGAAGAGTAATTCCTTATGAACTGCCTATAATAATTAGTGAAGCCAAGAAAGCGCTGCGTGGCCTTGAGGCTAGCAGGAAGAGGCCAGTTGGTAATAGCCAAGACCTTCCCAGGATCCTTACGAAGACCCGAACATGAGACAAAGCACCCCAGAAACAGGACCTCAGAACATTCAAAGGAACATTTCTCCAGCTTGGCATAGAGATTGTTCTCTCTAAGACGCTGAAGTACAGTGCGGACATGGTTTCTGTGGACGAGCAGATTTTCAGAAAAGATCAGAATGTCATCCAGATAGATGACAACAAACTGGTAGAGCAGATCTCTGAAGATTTCATTGACAAAGTTTTGAAACACGGCTGGAGCATTACACAGACCAAAAGGCATCACCAGGTATTCGTAATGCCCGTCTCTAGTGTTGAATGCAGTCTTCCATTCGTCACCCTCCCGTATTCGAATGAGATTGTACGTGCCTCTGAGATCCAACTTGGTGAAAATGGAGGCACCCTTCAACCTATCGAATAGCTCAGATATTAAGGGTAAGGGGTAGCGATTTTTAATAGTAACCGCATTTAAACCCCGATAATCGATGCAGGGTCTTAAGGTACCATCCTTTTTGGCAACAAAGAAGAACCCTGCCCCTGCAGGCGATGAGGATTTCCGGATGAAACCTCTCTCCAGATACTCTGCGACATACTCAGACATGGCCTGGGTCTCTGGGATGGACAGAGGGTAGGTACGACCCCTGGGTAGAGTTGCTCCGGGGACAAGATCAATAGCACAGTCAAAAGACCTGTGGGGAGGAAGCACCTCACCTGATTTCTTACAGAACACATCCCGGTAATCGCTGTATGCAGCGGGAAGATCAGAAGAAACAGAAGTGGCAGCAACCGGAAGACTCTCCTTGGGGGTCACCTTGAGAAGACACGACGAGAAACATGAGGAACCCCAGGCCAGGATCTGCCCAGAGACCCAGTCCACATGTGGAGAGTGGAGCTGTAGCCAAGGGAGGCCCAATACAACTGGGGTAGAGGCCTTGGGTAGAATAAGAAAGGATATCCACTCCTGGTGGAGAATCCCTACCGACATCCTAATGGGTAGCGTCTGGAAGCGAATAGGGCCCCCTGGGAGAACAGTGCCATCAATTGCCGAGACTACCAATGGGGTAGTGAGAGGTGAAAGGGTAAGCTTCATAGAAGAAGCAGTTCTCCAATCCATAAAATTGCCGGCAGCCCCGGAATCCAGATATGCAAGGGTTGACTGAGGAGAAGTGCCTACACGAAGGAACACCGCCAACACCTTCCAAATGTATTAGACCCGAGCGTTTCCCGGACGAAGCGAGCAGGAGTCACGAAAATGACCCTTGCCCCCACAATAGAGGCACAAGCCCAGAGTTCTGCGCCTCGCACGTTCTTCGGGGGTTAGTCTGGTCCGGCCCAGCTGCATAGGTTCCTCAGCAGGTAGAGGATGCTCCACGGGACGAAGGGAGGGGAGCTCAGACTGGCTAGAACCCAGAGAGTGCTGGCGTCTTTTTTCTAAGGACCTCTCTTGAAAACGAATGTCGATCTGATTGCATAACGAAATTACATCGTCCAGACCGACGGGAATGGCTCTTCCCGCTAATTCGTCTTTCACTCGGTCAGAGAGGCCATGTAAAAAGGTAGCGACCAGGGCCTCATTATTCCAGCTCAATTCAGCTGTGTGGATACGGAACTGAAGAGCATATTGTCCCACTGAACTAGATTCTTGGCGAAGACGTAAGACAGCACTAGCCGCTGAAGAAGCCCGAGCCGGCTCTTCGAAGATATTACGAAAGAGCTTCAAGAAGTCGGACAGGCTGGAAACCACCGGATCATTCCTCTCCCACAGGGGGGCAGCCCAGGCCAAAGCTTCACCGGAGAGGAGGGAAATTACATAGGCTACCTTAGCCCGGTCAGACAGGAAGTTTTGAGGCTGAAGTTCAAAATGAATCGTGCATTGGCTGAGAAACCCCCTGCAGGCCCTGGAGTCCCCAGAGAAACGGAACGGAGCTGGCAGTGTTAGTGAGTGTGTGGCTGCGACTGGTGCGATAGGTACAGCTGCTGGTTGTACTTGAGGTTGCGGATTCGGGGTTCCCAAGGAGGCCTGAAGCTGCTCGAATCGAGAAGCCAGATCCTGGAGGAATCGCATCACCTGAGTCTGATTCGATTCCTGGGTTTCAAGTCTGCGAACTATGCCCTGCAATGGATCATCCGCGGGGAGCGGCATGTCAGCCGGGTTCATGGCTGATCAAACTGTCATGTCACCTATGGCCAGGTGACAGATGCACACCGTAGGGGGAGAGGAGTGCACCGCAAGGTAGTGAACCCTATGGCTGACTGCTGTGGATAGGAAACTGGGTGGTTGTGGAAAGCGGGACCAGAGGAGCACAACCGGGATCCTATAGGAAGCTAGAGCCAAGATTCCCCAGGGCGCAGAGTCTAAGACCCAGCAGGTCTTCTCCAGAGCCACTAGTGGTGAGGATGTTATGCTGCAGGCTGGGTCCAGGTCGCGGCCCCTAGAGTCTCCTAGCTCACGCCCCGTAGGATAAGGGGAAAAGAGGGGAAGCAGCAGCACAAGATATAAGAGTAACGAATAACAAGCTGAAGGTCAAGGGCCACAAGCAGACAAGGATAACGAAGGACAAGCCAAAGGTCAAGGGTCACGAGCAGACAGGGATAGTCAGGGACAAGCCAAATATGTAACAGAGAGACAGACGTAGCACACGGCAGGCAGGAACCCAAACACACAATGCCTAACAAACACGTTGATCAGCAAAGCAGGCTTGCAGTGCACAGGTTAATATAGTGTTCTGAAATAAAAAAGAAAAAATGGCGCAAAATGAGTTCTAGGCAGAGTATATAATAATAAAAAGAGTCAATGAATATAAATGTTGTAAGCACCAGCGGCAGCTACCATGAGCAGGAGCAGGCTCTGTAAAATATGATGCAAAAGAGAAAGGTGCGCCAAACTAAGTGCAGTAAAACAGGCTTTAATGGCAAAATTATATAAAAACCAGCCAAATGGCTACTCACAGGATGCAGGACAAATTAAGGCATGTAAGGGGTTAATAGTGGTCCGGAGTCATCTAAGGCGGTCCTCAGGGGAGATGTAAGTTCCAGATGACAGAAGTTGCTGAAGATGGCTGAAGGCAGGAAGGCTGGAAGCAGGTTGCGGTGTCAGCAGGGGAAGTCAAGGCATCCGAGCTGCAGGTGATGTGAAAAGCCCTGTATCGCTGGGATGGACAGCCCCAAGCTACGCTAACCTCACCATGGGACTATGGGAGTCCAGATTCATTGACACCAACAATCCTTTTGCAGCCAACCTTATTTTTTACGGTCGCTATATAGATGACATTATCATCATTTGGGATGGGCCCACCACTTCAGTCAAAGAATTCTTAACTTATTGCAACTGCAACAATTTTGGTCTAACTTTCACCTTAACCATGGACCCTGCATCATTATGCTTCTTAGACCTCGAGCTCTTCCAGATAGATAACTCAATTTTCGCAAAAAATTTCACTAAACCCACAGCAGGAAATTCCTACTTACATTTTTCTAGTTGCCACCATCCCATGTGGATCAACAATGTCCCTAAGAGTCAATTCAATCGACTCAGACGCAACTGCACCAGATTAGAAGATTATACATCTCTAAGTACTTCACTCGAAAACAAATTCATCGAGAAAGGATATCCCCCCCACTTGATTGAAGAAGCTCGTACCACCTATCAACAAAAGTCCCTGCCCCTCCCCAAAAAATCCAACACTGAACCTACTACTCGTTTCATTACCCAGTACCACGCCAAACACAAAAAAATGGAGAATATTTTTAAGAAACACTGGAGCATTCTCACCCAAGACCCCTACCTATCAAAATCTGTGTCAGCTATTCCCAAGTTTGCTTACCGAAGGGCCCCCAACATCAAAAGCAAGATCGCCCCTAGCAAAACCAAAATATCAAATCATCATAAAAACTACATGCTCAAACAGCTCACCTTAATTCCCATTGTAGGGATGTATCAATGCAAAAAGGCCCTATGCCTTACCTGCTCTCATGTTACCCATGGCCAAAAAACTTTTAAGGCCAACAGTAAGACTTTCAATCTTAGCTCCTTTTACAACTGCTCTACCACGTATGTAGTGTACTGTATTTCCTGTCCATGCGGCCTACTATACGTAGGCAGAACCATCAGAGCTCTACGTACCAGATTTGGAGAACACCGCCGTGCAGTTCAAAAGAACAATCCCAAATACAGCGTGGCACGTCTCTTTGCAACACATCATCACCAAGATATCAGCGCCCTCCAGGTCTGGGCTATCGAGGCAATACCAGAAACTCCAACTGCGATAGAAAGATTCCAACGCCTGTGCAGACAGGAAACTTATTGGATTTATTCTTTGAATACCATGTCACCTAATGGCCTTAACGAAGAAATTGAAACCAACAACATTATCTAATATTCCTGCATTACCACCATTTTATAAATCGCAATTTTTCATCTGTGCGATTTTTTGTGCGTCTTCTTACCCATACACTAGTTTGTCCATTCTATTCGATTCTAATAATTTTTATCCCAAAAATATTTTTTTATTTTTATTTTTTATTTTTTATTTTATTCAGATTTTATTCAGATTTTATTATTATTATTCTATTTTTCAGAGTTTTACATAACAACTCTTTATAATAAGCTTTCATTTCCAAATAACCAATTTTTTCTCTTTGCTGCCCGTCCATTCCATATCCACCAGAGATGTATATATATATATGCATATGTATATGTGTATGTATGTATATATATATATTTTTCACAACTCGCATGTTTGCCTATTTATATGCATATATGCACACCGTTTTGCTCGTGTAGATCTGTAACTATTCATGCTGCTTGCTCCTTTGGTATATCCCTTATACTATTTGTTATGCACCTTTCTTGGTAATAAGCTTTGACTTGTTATATTGTATTTTCTTGTGCGCATTCTGCATGCACCTTATATATATGTATGTATATGTATATATATATATATTTACAGGGTATATATGTATAGATAACATATGTGTATATTCTCTCTGTACATGTGTGTGCGTGTATGTGTGTATGTATATATATGTATGTGCACTTTCGATACAATGTATCAGATATTTACTTTTGTAATGATCATACCCCTTTACTACTTATACATGATAACCCTGCTTATCATTCATTGCATTGATTTATCCCATCTGCTTTCCCATCATGTCCCATCATGTCCTTTCTTCCATCTTTCCCCCCCTTTTTTCCCCCCGTAATATAATACATAATTTCCCTTATCCTTTTTCCAACATTCTAGGGATTCGGGCAGCACGTCTGGTTCTAAGGGCCTGGACGTTCAGATTACGGAATTGTCCTGTCAGGATTCTATCCGACAACACCACAGCAGTGGCCTACATCAAGTACCAGGGCGGCATCATAAGTCACTCAGCCCAGAGGTGAACCATATTCTGGCCTGGACAGAAGAGCATTTTTCTTTGCCTATCTGCAGTCTTCATTCCAGGAGTAGAGAATTGGCAGGCAGATTTCTTAAGCCGCCAACAATTCATCCTGGGAGAACGGTATCTGCATCCTGACATTTTTAAGGCCATCTGCCAGAGAGGGGGCACCCCAGACTTACATTTATTGGCATCCAAGTTCAACAAGAAGTTGGACAGCTTTGTGTCAAGGACAAGGGATCCACTCGCACATGGGACAGATGCGTTAGTGACCCAGTGGGATCAGTTTTCACTGATTTATGCATTTCCCCCAGTGTCGCTACTACTGCGGCTCCTACGCAGGATCAAGGGGGGACGGAAGCCGGTGATCTTAGTAGCTCCGGCGTGGCCCAGAGGATCCTGGTATGCAGAGATTGTAAGGATGGCAGTAGAGGTCCCATGGACGCTTCCATCTCATCCAGACCTGCTTGCAGTATTCCATCCTGCCTTACAAATGCTAAATTTAATGGTTTGGCTATTGAATCCCACATTCTAAGGAGTCGGGGGCTTTCAGGTTCAGTGTTAACTACCCTGATTAATGCTAGAAATGCGGCCTCTAGGACCATTTATTATAGGATCTGGAGGGCCTATGTTTCCTGGTGTGGAGCCAGAAGATGGCATCCTCGGAAGTATGCCATAAGAAGAAATATGACTTTCCTACAATTAGGAGTAGAAATTAAGCTAGCCTTGAGTACAATCAAGGGTCAGATCTCGGCCTTATTCGTATTTTTTCCAAAGTCCATTTGCTTCACATTCTCTGGTCCGGGCTTTTATACAAGGAGTAACGCGTATAAATCTGCCAGTTAGGTCACCCTTGTGCCCGTGGGATTTGAACCTAGTGTTGTCCACTTTACAAGGACAGCCTTTTGAGCCAATGCGCCATATTCCCTTGATCCTTTTGTCAAGGAAATTGGTGTTCTTGGTTGCGGTAACCTCCGCAAGAAGGGTTTCAGAGTTGGCAGCTTTCTCTTGTAGAGAACCATTCTTGATTATTCATAAAGATAACCTTTTGCCTGAGATTGTTTTAATTTTTTATCTGAATTAAGATGTTTCCCTACCTTCCTTTTTTCCAGAACCACGTTCTGCAGAGGAGAAATTATTGCACTCTCTAGATGTAGTAAGAGCAGTTAAGATCTATCTAAGAGCGACGGCTCAAATACAAAAGACTGACGCTTTGTTTATGCTGCCGGAGGGCCCCAGGAGGGGGCAGACAGCTTTAAAATCGACTATTTCAGAGTGGATTCTTCAGGTTATTATTCAGGCTTATGGTTTGAAAGGAAAGGTTCCGCCATTTCAAGGTAGAGCGCACTCTACCAGGGCAGTAAGTGCTTCATGGGCAGTGCATCCCCAAGCCTCTATGACTTAGATTTGTAAGGCTGCAACTTGGTCATTAGTGCAGACATTCACTCGTATCTATCAAGTGGATGTAAGACGGCAAGAGGATGTCACCTTTTGGGCATGTACTGCAGGCAGCAGTATAGGTCCTCGCATCTGAGAAGAGGCCTGCTTTTGATTTGTGTCTCCCTCCCGTCAAAGGGCATTGCTCTGGGACATGCCACAGTAATTATTATGGCTGCTCTGTGTCCCATGATGTACGAAACAGAAAATAGGATTTTTATAACAGCTTACCTGTAAAATCTTTTTCTTGGAGTACATCACGGGACACCTCCTAATGAGATATACACATATTGCTTTGCTACAAAACTGAGGTACTTCCTGTATGGGAGGGGTTATATAGAGGGGAACTTCCTGTCTTTTATTATGCCAGTGTCCAATCCCCTGAAGTTGGCCTATAACCCACATAGTAATTACTATGGCTGTTCTGTGTCCCGTGATGTACTCCAAGAAAAGTATTTTACAGGTAAGCTGCTATAAAAATCCTATTTTTAGTTTTCTTGTATGTAACTCATTTTTATTTGCAAGTCAAATTTGTACCATTTTTAATGAACTAAGTGAAAAGTTCATGCAATATGAAGATTCACCTTGCAAAGTATATACAGTATACTGTACTCCTTGAGTAAATCAGCCCCATAGTGTCCCTGGCCTACATTTTTAATGCATGTGTTTCAGTAACTTTTGTTTTAGTAGGACAACCTGTATATTGCTTTTTTTTTTTTGGGGGGGGGGGGGGGGGGTTTAGGACAAACAAGGCTTTATTCTGCCAATATTGTACTACAAATGCTTTCTTTTGTCTGCAATCTAAAGGCAAAACTATGCTGCAAAATGAAAAAAAAAAGACAGTTTTCTAGTTTGATCAGGGTTTTTTTTTTAAACATCAAATGTTACTGCATAGATATGCTCCTTTTAAAGTGTACAAGAAAACATTTTTAGTACAAAGTATGGCAAAGCCATTTACAAATGAAATACAGACTTTTTGTGTTTTTGTTTTTGATGCAGTGCTACAAAACAAAACAAATTAATGAAAGGGAAACAAACTTCACATATAAATTGTAGATAACTTTTTTAAACAAGCTAAATAATAATTGCTGGGCAACAAAGATGTTGCTCCTTGAACACTTTTATTATAAAATAAATAATATTAATCCCTTATGTGTCGATTCATCTAATACAGTATATCACATTCCGACTATGCATAACACAGTAAAAGGGGGGCTACAAACCACAATTAATAAAAATACTCCATGAGAAAAAATTAAAATGGAAATCAAGAATCAGTTATGCATGAATTTATAAAACCAATATCAAATATCATGTTCCATATCTAAATAAATATCAAAAGATAATTAATTAAAAAAATATCATACACAATATAGATAAAATAAAATCGTATAAAATAAAATATGAAAATAAAATATGAAAATAAAATAAATATAAATTTAAGAACAGCCAGTCCAGCATCATAGGGAGAGTAAAAACACATTGGGGGTTATTTACTAAAGGCAAATCCACTTTGCACTACAAGTGCAAACTACAAGTGCAAAGTGCACTTAAAATTGCACTGAAAGTGCTCTTGGAAGTGCATTCACTGTAGATCTGAGGGGGACATGCAAGGAAAATAAAAAACAGCATTTTAGCTTGCACATGATTGGATGATAAAATCAGCAGAGCTTCCCCTCATTTCAGATTTACCCCTCAGATTTATAGCGACTGCACTTCCAAGTGCACTTTTAGTGCAATTTCAAGTGCACTTTGCACTTGTAGTTTGCACTTGTAGTGCAAAGTGGATTTGCTTTTCGTAAATAACCCCATTATGTGGAGCCACAAAGTAGTGATGAGCCGAACACCCCCAGGTTCGGTTCGCACCAGAACCCGCGAACGGACCGAAAGTTCGCACAAACTTTAGAACCCTATTAAATACAATGGATGCGAACGTTCGAAATCTAAAGCGCTAATTATAACGACTATTATGCATGTTATTGTCCTAAAAAGGGTTTGGGAACCCGGGTTCTGCACCAGGGGACATGTATCAATGCAAAAAGAAGTTTTAAAAACGGGCGTTTTTCTGCAGCAGTCATTTTAACCACTTCCCGCCCAGTCAATAGCGAATTGACGTCCGGGAAGTGGTTGCAATATCGATACTGGACGTCATATGACGTCCTGCAGGATATTGCCTTGCGCGCGCCCGCGGGGGCGCGCAGCGCGGTGATCGGGGACGGCATGTGTCCCTCGGACACAGCGCTTCCCCGATCACGGTAAACAGCCAATTTCATTGGCTGTTTACCATGTGATCGGCTGTGTCAAAGTCACAGCCGATCACCTGTCAAAACAAACTCGGCGGCGCGCTCCGTGCGCGCCGCCACAGGCTTGCAGAGCGGGGATCGGGGAAGGCGAGTGTCCCTTGGACACAGCGCGTCCCCGATCAGAGTAAACAGCCAATGAATTGGCTGTTTACCACGTGACCGGCTGTGTCCAATCACAGCCGGTCACAAATGTAAACAAACTCCACAGGAGTTACTACCTGATCCCTGCTCTCTCCTCACACACCGATCTGTGAGGAGAGAGAAGAGATCAGTAAGTTAGCTCAGTGTAGTTTGTCTACATAAATTTACAGTGCACAACACGCCCCCCCCATAAAGAGGACCTGTCACACAGCCCAGCACATCAATCAGCCCATCTGTCAATCAGCCCATCTGTCAATCAGCCCATCTGTCAATCAGCCCATCTGTCAATCAGCCCATCTGTCAATCAATCAGCCCATCTGTCAATCAATCAGCCCATCTGTCAATCAATCAGCCCATCTGTCAATCAATCACCCCATCTGTCAATCAATCAATCAGCCCATCTGTCAATCAATCAGCCCATCTGTCAATCATCTGTCACAGGCCCACCTCCATCGGTACCGCCATTGGCACCGCCACACAGGCTACCAGTACCGCCATCGGTACCAGTACCACCACCAGTACCGCCACCAGGCCCAGCATCTATACTGCCACACAGGCCCGCTACCAGTATCACCACTAGTGCCGCCATCGGTACCACCACCAGTACCACCACCCGTACCACCGTCGGTAGTGCCACCACCACCTGTACCACCACCTGTACCACCATCGGTACCATCACCACCCGTACCACCACCACCTGTACCACCATCGGTACCACCACCACCTGTACCGCCATCGGTACCACCACCACCCATACCGCCATCGCTACCACCACCACCCGTACCGCCACCTGTACCGCCATCGGTACCGCCGCCACCACCACCACCCGTACCGCCATCGGTACCACCACCACCTGTACCGCCATTGGTACCACCACCACCCATACCGCCATCGGTACCACCACACAGGCCCACCACTAATACCTCCATCGGTACTACCACACAGACCGCCACCACTACCACCAGCAGTACCATTACACAGGCCCACCAATAAGCACTGCCATAATGTCCCAAAGGGTTTACACACCTGAGGAGGCATATGCCATTCTTGCCATGTCGGATGATGAGAGCAGCGGGGAGCTCCCATTATCCGATTCTGGTTCGGAATACGAGCCAGTGGAGGATAGTGGCTCAGAGTCCGAGTCCCCGGAGGAAACCGTCCCTCCCAAAAGAATGCGATCGGCACCAAGATCAGCACCAAGATCAGCACCAAGATCAGGAGAACTGCCCACCACCAGCAGCGCCATACCCCAGGAAGAGGAGCCCAGTACAAGCAATGGAAATGCACGCCCAACCCGAAGAATCCAGCCCCAATCCTACCTTCCCGATGCCCTGGCAAACCCCTTATGGTTGCCTGCCAACTCAGGATCCGCTATCATCCCCCCTTTCACCGCACAGCCAGGTGTGCAGCCCGACACTACAAATTTTTCTAAATTTGATTATTTTTGTTTATTTTTCCCACAAGATTTGCTGCAGAATATAGTGGATCAAACGAATCTGTATGCATCCCAATTTATTGCTGCCAACCCCGATTCTTCCTACGCCCGCATGCTCCAGTGGCGGCGTCTAACATTGGAGGAATTTAAATTATTTTTGGGCCTTATGTTCAATATGGGGCTTACAAAAAAGAACGAAGTCCATTCATATTGGTCCAAACGCCCCATCCAACACATGCCCATATATTCCGCTGTCATGTCCAGGAAAAGATACGACATGATTATGCGCTTTCTCCACTTCAATGACAATTCACAGTGCCCTCCCCGAGATCATCCCAACTACGACAAATTGTACAAGATACGCCCCCTAATCAATGCCTTTTCCCAGCGATTTGAAGAAGTTTTCATCCCAGACCAAAAAATTTGTGTGGACGAGTCCCTCGTACATTTCACCGGCCGACTGCAGTTCAAGCAGTACATACCAAGCAAGAGAGCCAGGTATGGGTTAAAATTAAATAAATTATGTGATCGAGCCACTGGATACGTCTGCAAATTCAGGATCTATGAAGGCAAAGACTCCCAGCTCCAGCCCCGTGATTGCCCCACATATATTGGAACCAGTGGGAAAATTGTCTGGGAGTTGGCATACCCCCTGTTCGGAAAAGGTTACCATTTATATGTTGATAATTATTATACCAGCCTGCCCCTTTTTCGCCACCTTTACAGTAAACAAACCCCGGCCTGCGGTACCTTCAAAAAAAAACGGAAGGGATTCCCACAAAATTTATTGACAAAAAAAATGCGACCTGGAGAATCGGCATCCATGAGGAACGAGGAGGTGTTGGCCATGAAGTGGAGGGACAAGAAAGATGTCCACATCCTCTCTACGATCCACAATGACACCATGGTGGAGATCCCAAGAAGACGCGGCTCCATTGTAAAGCCTGAATGTGTCCACGACTACAATTTGTACATGGGGGGGGTGGATTTAAACGACCAGATGCTACAGCCCTACTTATCAACCAGAAAGTCCCATTATTGGCACAAAAAAGTTGCGTTTCACCTGTTTAACATGGCCCTTTTTAATTCGTTTGTCTGCTACCAAAAAGCAACTCAAAATCACCGACTCCACTACCTCCAATATATCGAAGATATCATCGATGCCCTCATTTACCAACAAGATCCCGCCCCAGGAAGCATTCGCTCTGATAGTGTGAGTCGGCTTCACGAGCGACACTATCCCTTTAGCATCCCCCCCACAGAATCTGGAAGAAGACGCCAAAAGAAATGCCGTGTATGCAGCAGAGGAGGAGTAAGAAGAGACACCAGCTATTATTGTCCCGATTGTCCCTCCTAACCTGGCCTGTGCATCGGAAATTGCTTCAAAAATTATCATACATCCATTAGTTCCCCTTATTATTAACAGACTGCCACTTCCCTATTTGCCTGCTACCATGTTACTAACTACCTTCCATGTTAATTACCTGACCCTGGCCTGTTTACCGACGATGCCTCTGCCTGCCGATTTAAACCACGTTTCTGACTTCCACGTGTACCGACCTTGGCCTGTTAATCGACCATGTTTTTGCCTGCCACTTGGACTGATCTTTTGGCCATCTACTTTTAGTACACAGGGGTCTCACATATGTGAGGGGCTTCAGAATAGCGTTCTGAGTAGAGAAAAACAGTTTTTCGTTTTCTGTGCTCCAAGAACAGGGTCTGGTTGCCCGGAGGCTTCAAAGCGATTTGGGTGGGAGAAGCCTCTACCCCTGTCCCCCTGGCCCTAAGCTTGATGGTCCTTCCTGCTGCCTGGACCAATAATTTGGCTGTGCTGACCATATTACTGCCTGTAATGACCCATGACATTATGGACCATGTTTCTTCCTGCTGCTTGGACCAATACTTTGGCTGTGTTGACCATATATCTGCCTGCTGCCTCTACTGACTTTGGACAGCATTTCTGCCGGGACACCTCTGCCTGCTACCTGGACCTGTGCTTTGGCTGTGCTCTGGCTGTGCTGACAGTATCTCTGCCTGTGCGAACTATGGACAGTATTCCTGCCTGCTGCCTGGATGATTGCTTTTGCTGTCGCTGACCTCATCCCTGCCTGCTGCCTGGACCGATGCTCTCCTCTGTGGACCACTGCACTTCTAAAACCACAGGTAATCTTTTGTTATTTGGTATGTACCTGCTATGTGTTAGATATATGAAGGGCCTTCAAAAATGTGATCGGTAGTCAGAAAATGATATGTGCAATTAATGCTGCTAGAATGCCTGGAGGTGCTACTTGGATGTTGGGCCTCTGTATGTGGCCAGGCTGTGTAAAAGTCTCAAACATGTGGTATCGCCATACTCAGGAGGAGTAGCAGAATGCATTTTGGGGTGTAATTTTTGCTATGTACATATTATGTGTTCGAAATATCTTATAAATTGACAACTTTGTGTAAAAAAAATGCATTTTAATTTTTTCTCCACATTTTCCAAAACCTTCTGGAAAAAAATGAACCGTTCAAAAGACTCATAATGCCTCATAGATTATACGTTGGGGTGTGTGCTTTCAAAAATGGGGTCATTTTGTGGAAAATTCTATTGTCCTGGTGCTCCAGGGCCTTCAAAATTGTAATAGGTGGTTGAGAAAGGATATGTGCGATTTATGCTTGTAGAACGCCTGAAAGTGCTACTTCAATGTTGGGCCTCTGTATATGGCCAGGCTGTGTAAAAGTCTCACACATGTGGTATTGCTATACTCAGGAGGAGTAGCAGAATGCATTTTGGGGTGTTATTTTTGCTATGTATATGCTATGCGTTAGAAATATCTTATAAATGGACAACTTTGTGTAAAAAAAATGCATTTTCATTTTTTCTCCACATTTTCCAAAACCTTCTGGAAAAAAATGAACCGTTCAAAAGACTCATAATGCTTCATAGATTATACGTTGGGGTGTGTGCTTTCCAAAATGGGGTCATTTTGTGGAAAATTCTATTGTCCTGGTGCTCCAGGGCCTTCAAAATTGTAATAGGTGGTTGAGAAAGGATATGTGCAATTTATGCTTGTAGAACGCCTGAAAGTGCTACTTCAATGTTGGGCCTCTGTATATGGCCAGGCTGTGTAAAAGTCTCACACATGTGGTATCGCTATACTCAGGAGGAGTAGCAGAATGCATTTTGGGGTGTCATTTTTGCTATGTATATGCTATGCGTTAGAAATATCTTATAAATGGACAACTTTGTGTAAAAAAAATGCATTTTCATTTTTTCTCCACATTTTCCAAAACCTTCTGGAAAAAAATGAACCGTTCAAAAGACTCATAATGCTTCATAGATTATACGTTGGGGTGTGTGCTTTCCAAAATGGGGTCATTTTGTGGAAAATTCCATTGTCCTGGTGCTCCAGGGCCTTCAAAAGTGTAATAGGTGGTTGAGAAAGGATATGTGCGATTTATGCTTGTAGAACGCCTGAAAGTGCTACTTCAATGTTGAGCCTCTGTATATGGCCAGGCTGTGTAAAAGTCTCACACATGTGGTATCGCTATACTCAGGAGGAGTAGCAGAATGCATTTTGGGGTGTCATTTTTGCTATGTATATGCTATGCGTTAGAAATATCTTATAAATGGACAACTTTGTGTAAAAAAAATGCATTTTCATTTTTTCTCCACATTTTCCAAAACCTTCTGGAAAAAAATGAACCGTTCAAAAGACTCATAATGCTTCATAGATTATACGTTGGGGTGTGTGCTTTCCAAAATGGGGTCATTTTGTGGAAAATTCCATTGTCCTGGTGCTCCAGGGCCTTCAAAAGTGTAATAGGTGGTTGAGAAAGGATATGTGCGATTTATGCTTGTAGAACGCCTGAAAGTGCTACTTCAATGTTGGGCCTCTGTATGTGGCCAGGCTGTGTAAAAGTCTCACACATGTGGTATCACTACACTCAGGAGGAGTAGCAGAATGTATTTTGGGGTGTAGTTGCAATTATGCATATGCTGTGTGAGAGAAAAAAACTGTTAATATGACCAGTTTGTGTAAAAAAAAAAAAAAAAATTAAATTTTCCCAAGAATCGTGGGAAAAAAATACAACTTCAAAAAACTCACCACGCCTCTTAGTAAATACCTTGGACTGTCTACTTTCCAAAAAGGGGTAATTTTGGGGTATTTGTACTTTCCTCGCTTGTTAGTGTCTCAAGAAATGAGATATCCCTTCAGTACATCAGGCGTGATCAGATGTGATAAATTTTCAGTGATTGCCACCATAGTTTGTAGACTCTATAACTTTCACAAAGACCAAATAATATACACTAATTTGGGTTCATTTTACCAAAGATATGTAGCAGTATACATTTTGGCACAAATTTATGAAGAAAAATTACTTATTTGCAAAATTTTACAATAGAAACAAAAAAAAAGTGTTTTTTTTTTTAAAAAAATTGCTGTTTTTTTGCTTATATCGCAAAAAATAAAAAACCCAGTGGCGATTAAATACCACCAAAAGAAAGCTCTATTTGTGAGAAGAAAATGATAAAAATTTTGTTTGGATACAGTGTAGCATGACTAAGTAATTGTCATTCAAAGTGTGAGAGTACTGAAAGCTGAAAATTGGTCTGGGCGGGAAGGTGCATAAGTGCATGGTATTGAAGTGGTTAATGATGCATAAAGTGAAAAAAAAAAGTCAAATATTCCTTTAAATATCGTACCTGGGGGGTGTCTAAAGTATGCCTGTGAAGTGCCACGTGTTTCCCGTGTTTAGAACTGTCCCTGCACAAAATGTCATTTCTAAAGGAAAAAAAGCCATTTAAAACTGCTTGCGGCTTTAATGTAATGTCTGGTCCCGGTAATATGGATGAAAATCTTTAAGAAAAATTACATAGCTACCCCATCACACCCCCCCCTTACCCCAGCCCATTACCAGCCCCTTTGGGTCTTGTATGGATATTAAGGGAAACCCCGCACACAAAATAAAAAAGGCCCTATATACTCTGAACAGCCGTATACAGGCGGTGCATACAAGACAGGGACTGTAGGTTTGTTCTTATGTAGAATCTGTTTGTAATTTTGAACAGGTACATTGTTTAAGTGTAGCTACAGCCAAAAAACATATTTTTAAGCTTTTTGGAAAACATAGGGAAGGGTTATCACCCCTGTAACATTTGTTTTGCTGTCTGTGCAGTGTGCACCTGTTCAGAACAGTTCAATTCACTTTCCGTCCTAATGACAAATGTTTTTAGAAAATTTGTTTTTTTTATTGAAACTATTGGTGATAAAGAATCAGTGGAGAGGAGACACTTTTTTTCCCATATTAACTCTTACAGGAGAGAATTTGCCTTCCTAGGGGTAGATTTCCTCTCACTTCCTGTTGTATCCTTCCGTTTGCAAGGAGGAGTCGTTTGTAAGTTGGATGTTTGAAAGTAGGGGCCTGCCGTATATACTCAGCTGAAATTTGCCCCTTACATGTTGGTGTTGCCACAACACTGTGAGCCCTCACAGTTACTCTTGGTGGGCGCATGAATGGGCCCTGCTGTGAATTATTAGATCAAGAATTGTAATTGCATGCCCCTGTTGAACAGGGGCTGAAAAATTGGGCCTTTGGTGGTGGTGGTGGTGGTGGTGTTGACACAACACTGTAAGGCCTCACAGTTAGTCTTGGTGGGGGCAGGAATGGGCCCTGCTGTGAATTATTAGATCAAGAATTGTAATTGCATGCCCCTGTTGAACAGGGGCTGAAAAATTGGGCCTTTGGTGGTGGTGGTGGTGGTGGTGGTGTTGACACAACACTGTAAGGCCTCACAGTTAGTCTTGGTGGGCACAGGAATGGGCCCTGCTGTGAATTATTAGATCAAGAATTGTAATTACATGCCCCTGTTAAACAGGGGCAGAAAAATTGAGCCTTAGGCACCGGTGCCACAACACTGCAACCCCTCACAGATACTGTACTTGGAGCACAGCAATGAGCCCTGTTGCAAAGTATTGCATCAAAAATTGTAATTACACGCCCCTGTTAAACAGGGGCTGAAAAATTGGGCCTTAGCCACTGGTGCTGGTGCCACGACACTGCAACCACTCCCAGATACTCTAGTTGGAGTGCAGGAATGAGCCCTGCTGCAAAGCTTTGCATAAAAAATTGTAATAACACACCCCTGTTAAACAGGGGCTGAAAAATTGGGCCTTAGCCACTGGTGGCGGCACCCAGAAACAAAAATGTTCTTCCAAGCTATCATCGTCAATCGGATCATTGAGGAGGAGGAGGATAGTCAGTCAACATAACAGGACAAACTCTCAGCATCAGCATCAGTCTTGAAGGGATGTGACATTTGAAAATAAATTAGTCTGTTATATCAGCTTCAGGTGTTTGGTAGCTGGTGGTGATCCAAGACTGGTTCATCTTTATGAAGGTCAGTCGATCAACAGAGTCGGTGGACAGGCGCACCCTGTGATCCGTGACAAATCCTCCAGCAGCACTGAATGTGCGTTCTGAAAGAACGCTGGATGCAGGACAGGCCAGTAGCTCAATTGCATACTGTGCAAGCTCTGGCCAGTGATCCATCCTCAAGACCCAGTAAGCCAGAGGATTTTCAGTGGGGAAGGTGTCCAAGTCTGACCTTGCCCCTAGGTATTCCTGCACCATGTATATCAGACGCTGGCGATGGTTGCTGGAACCGATCATACCTTGGGGCTGCGGACTAAAGAATTGTCTTAACGCTTCGGTCAGACGGCCACCTTCCCCACGGCTCCTTCTTTGACTGACTGAAGCCTCAGCAACTCGTTGTCCAAGACCAGGAGTTTGTAACCTCCCAGTCTCTGGGAACGCGTTGCACAGACCTTTCTGCAAGGCCTCCCGGAGTTGTCTCATCCTCTGCTCCCTCTGCGACGGTAAGATAAGGTCCGCAACCTTACCCTTGTACCGTGGATCAAGGAGAGTGGCCACCCAGTAATGGTCCCTCTCCTTGATCCGAAGAATACGAGGATCCTTCTGCAGACTTTGCAGGATCAGGGAGGCCATGCAGCGTAGGTTAGCTGAGGCATTCAGTCCGGAGTCCTCTGGGTCACTAAGGACGACATGATCCGCAGCCACCTCCTCCCAGCCACGTACAAGTCCACTGGTTTCTTGGGACTGTAAATCATCCCTAAAAGACTGCTGCTGATGATGCTGAGTGCCAGGCTCCACCTCCATGCTGACACAATCCTCCTCCTCCTCCTCCTCCTCCTCTTCTTCCTGTGCGATGGGTGGGACAGAAGGAACACTGTCTGGGTAAAGGGGGCCTTGAGAGGCAAGGAAGTCCTCCTCTTCCTGCCTCTGTTCTGCCTCAAGTGCCCTGTCCATTATTCCACGCAGCGTATGTTCCAACAGGTGGACAAGAGGTACAGTGTCACTGATGCATGCACTGTCACTGCTCACCATCCTCGTGGCCTCCTCAAATGGTGCCAGGACAGTGCATGCATCCCTGATCATGCCCCACTGGCGTGGTGAAAAAAAACAGAGCTCCCCTGATCCTGTCCTGGTGCTGTAGTCGCACAGGTACTCATTGATGGCCCTCTGCTGCGTGTGCAGCCGCTGCAGCATGGCCAACATTGAGTTCCACCTGGTGGGCATGTCACATATAAGGCGGTTCTTGGGCAGGTTCAACTCCTTTTGCAGCTCAGCCAGGCGAGCACTGGCATTATAAGATCTGCGGAAATGCACACAGACTTTCCTGGCCTGCCTCAGGACATCCTGTAAGCCCGGGTACCTGCCCAAGAACCGCTGCACCAACAGGTTAAGGACGTGAGCCACACAGGGCACATGGGTCAGTTGTCCCTGTCGGAGAGCGGAGAGGAGGTTGGTGCCATTGTCGCAAACTACCATTCCTGGCTTAAGCTGGCGTGGCGTCAACCACCTCTCGGCCTGCCCCTGCAGAGCAGACAGAACCTCTGCCCCAGTGTGGCTCCTGTCCCCCAAACACACCAGCGCAAGCACGGCATGGCATCTTTTTGCCTGCGTACTTGCGTAGCCCCTTGAACGCCTACGGAGCATCGCTGGTTCCGAGGACAAAGCACAGGAAGAGGCCGTGGAGGAAGAAGAAGAGGAGGGGGTGGAGGAGAGAGGTGTGTCACAACCAGTAGTAGCATTTTGGAGGCGTGGCGGTGGAACAACCTCCAACATTACTGCACCTTGTCCTGCATCCTTCCCAGCTGCCAAACGAGTGACCCAATGGGCCGTGAAAGAAAGGTAACGTCCCTGTCCATGCCTGCTGGACCATGAGTCAGCAGTAATATGCACCTTACTGCTGACCGCCCTGTCCAGCGAGGCCAAGACATTGCCTTCCACATGCCGGTAGAGAGCCGGAATCGCCTTCCGTGAGAAAAAGTGGCGTTTGGGAACCTGCCACTGAGGAACCGCACATTGCACAAACTCACGGAAGGGGGCCGAGTCTACCAACTGAAAAGGCAGCAGTTGAAGCGCTAGCAATTTAGCCAAGCTAGCATTCAACCGCTGGGCATGTGGATGGCTGGGAGTGAACTTCTTTCGACGGTCCAGCAGCTGGGGCAGGGAAATTTGCCTGCTAGAATCGGACGTCGGTGTACTGCTAGCAGAGTGGCCGCAAGTACTTGGCTGTGACACACCTAATTCTACACCTTCATTCCTCTCAGTGGAGATTTCAGAGAGGACTGAAGGTATAGTGGGGTTGGAGATCCCAGCTGATGCGGTGCAAGGAGAGGTCCGCTTTGTTCTTTGGTGTGGGTCTTTAAGGTAGGCTTGCCAACGAGCTGCATGGCAGGTCAACATATGTCTGGTCAAGCATGTGGTGCCCAAGCGGCTGATGTTTTGGCCACGCGATATACGCTTGAGACATATGTTGCAAACAGCAGCTGTGCGATCTGATGCACTCGCCTCAAAAAAGGCCCACACCAAAGAACTTTTTGAATAACGGGCAGAGGCAGCGCCCTGCACAGGCGGAGCTCTGCGGTGTGATTCCGTCTGTGTGCTGCCCTTACGCTGGCCACCCAAGGGCATCCTGCCTCGTTGGAGATGTGCCTCCTCCTCATCCTCCTCCTCCTCCTCTCTCCTATTAGGCACCCACGTGGAGTCAGTGACCTCATCATCCCCTCCCTCCTCATCACTGGAGCCAATCTGGCAGTATGCTGCAGCTGCTGGAACATGACTGCCAGATTGGTGTCCTTCTTGAGCATCCCCTCTCTCTGCTCTCTTGCTACTGCCTTCCTCTAGCTGGGTATCATCATCAGACCCTTCGAAACGCTGGGCATCCTCCTGGGGCATGTACCCAACACTGTGCTCAAACAGTTCGGGGGACTCCTCAGGAGGAGGACATGGTGGGTCTAGGGAAGGAGTGACTGATGATGACATTGATACCAGGGAAGAGGACGCTTTGGCAGCTGCTTTGCCAGTACCCTGAGCCTGGGTGAGAGAGGATGAGGAGAATGAGGAGGGCTTGGTCATCCACTCTACCAAGTCTTCGGCATGATGTGGCTCAACATGTCCAGCTGCCGAAAAGAAGGACAAGCGTGTCCCATGGCCATGTGCTGATGACAATGCACCGCGTCCACGACCAGCACTGTTGCCCCCAGACACAGAGCCTGCTTGCCCTCTTTTATTGGCTCCTGACTGTCTGCCTCTCCTTGTTTGCCTTCCAGACATTCTAATGGCCTGCAGGGAGATGGGAAAACCAGCAATAAGGGCTAGCTTCAGGTGTATACTGTGCAGGAGGCTTAGCAACAATGACACTGACACTGTCCCCTGCCTATCCTTCTCTCTCCCTGCACACAAGGTTTAGCAAAGAATAGGACACTGACACTGTCGACTGCCTATCCTTGTCTGTCCCTACACACAAGGTTTAGCAATATGGTTCAGCACACTAGGTTTAGCAAAGATTATGACACTGACACTCTCGACTGCCTATCCTTGTCTGTCCCTACACACAAGGTTTAGCAATATGGTTCAGCACACTAGGTTTAGCAAAGATTATGACACTGACACTCTCGACTGCCTATCCTTGTCTGTCCCTACACACAAGGTTTAGCAATATGGTTCAGCGCACTAGGTTTAGCAAAGATTATGACACTGACACTCTCGACTGCCTATCCTTGTCTGTCCCTACACACAAGGTTTAGCAATATGGTTCAGCACACTAGGTTTAGCAAAGATTATGACACTGACACTCTCGACTGCCTATCCTTGTCTGTCCCTACACACAAGGTTTAGCAATATGGTTCAGCGCTAGGGATGAGCTTCGTGTTTGAGTCGAACATACGTTCGACTCGAACATCGGCTGTTCGATCGTTCGACGAAGATCGAACGATTTGGGCCATTCGCGCCAAATTTGAGTGACGCGAACGGCCCACAATGCACTACGCCATCGCAGTGTCATCCAGGCGCTGTGATTGGCCAAGCATGCACTGTGACCCCGCATGCTTGGCCAATCACAGCGCCGGCAGCGAGGAGAGCAATGATTGGACACAGGCAGGATGCCTGTGGCCAATTATTGCTGATGGGGTTTAGTACACGTCCCACACTATAAAAGGCCGCCAGCGCGGCGGCCTTGTGTTGTGTGTTCCGGAGCAGGGAAAGAGAAGCATAGGCAGGGACAGTGTCATTTTGTTTCCTTTACTAATCCTGGATTCCTTGTGTTTAGGGACAAATAAGGATAGGTAGGGAGAGTGTCAGTGACAGTGTGCTATTCTGTGCTAATCCTTGTTTGTAGGGACAGAGAGGTACAGTGAGGGAAAGTGTCAGTGTGCTATTCTGTTCTAAAACTATTTTGCTGAACCATATTTTCAATCCTTGAGTTTAGGGACAGAGAGGTACAGTGAGGGAAAGTGTCAGTGTGCTATTCTGTTCTAAAACTATTTTGCTGAACCATATTTTCAATCCTTGAGTAGAGGGACAGAGAGGTGCAGTGAGTGAAACTGACAGTGTGCTATTCTGTTCTAAACCAATTTTTCTGTTCCATATTTTCAATCCTTGAGTTGAGGGACAGAGAGGTACAGTGAGTGAAACTGACAGTGTGCTATTCTGTTCTAAACCAATTTTGCTGTTCCATGTTTTCAATCCTTGAGTTGAGGGACAGAGAGGTACAGTGAGGGAAAGTGTCAGTGTGCTATTGTGTTCTAAAACTATTTTGCTGAACCATATTTTCAATCCTTGAGTTGAGGGACAGAGAGGTACAGTGAGTGAAACTGACAGTGTGCTATTCTGTTCTAAACCAATTTTGCTGTTCCATATTTTCAATCCTTGAGTTGAGGGACAGAGAGGTACAGTGAGGGAAAGTGTCAGTGTGCTATTGTGTTCTAAAACTATTTTGCTGAACCATATTTTCAATCCTTGAGTTGAGGGACAGAGAGGTACAGTGAGTGAAACTGACAGTGTGCTATTCTGTTCTAAACCAATTTTGCTGTTCCATATTTTCAATCCTTGAGTTGAGGGACAGAGAGGTACAGTGAGTGAAACTGACAGTGTGCTATTCTGTTCTAAACCAATTTTGCTGTTCCATATTTTCAAACATGAGTTGAGGGACAGAGAGGTACAGTGAGTGAAACTGACAGTGTGCTATTCTGTTCTAAACCAATTTTGCTGTTCCATATTTTCAATCCTTGAGTTGAGGGACAGAGAGGTACAGTGAGTGAAACTGACAGTGTGCTATTCTTATCTAAACCAATTTTGCTGTTCCATATTTTCAATCCTTGAGTTGAGGGACAGAGAGGTACAGTGAGGGAAAGTGTCAGTGTGCTATTGTGTTCTAAAACTATTTTGCTGAACCATATTTTCAATCCTTGAGTTGAGGGACAGAGAGGTACAGTGAGTGAAACTGACAGTGTGCTATTCTGTTCTAAACCAATTTTGCTGTTCCATATTTTCAATCCTTGAGTTGAGGGACAGAGAGGTACAGTGAGGGAAAGTGTCAGTGTGCTATTGTGTTCTAAAACTATTTTGCTGAACCATATTTTCAATCCTTGAGTTGAGGGACAGAGAGGTACAGTGAGTGAAACTGACAGTGTGCTATTCTGTTCTAAACCAATTTTGCTGTTCCATATTTTCAATCCTTGAGTTGAGGGACAGAGAGGTACAGTGAGTGAAACTGACAGTCTGCTATTCTGTTCTAAACCAATTTTGCTGTTCCATATTTTCAATCCTTGAGTTGAGGGACAGAGAGGTACAGTGAGTGAAACTGACAGTGTGCTATTCTGTTCTGAACCAATTTTGCTGTTCCATATTTTCAATCCTTGAGTTGAGGGACAGAGAGGTACAGTGAGGGAAAGTGTCAGTGTGCTATTGTGTTCTAAAACAATTTTGCTGAACCATATTTTCAATCCTTGTGTTGAGGGACAGAGAGGTACAGTGAGTGAAACTGACAGTGTGCTATTCTGTTCTAAACCAATTTTGCTGTTCCATATTTTCAATCCTTGAGTTGAGGGACAGAGAGGTACAGTGAGGGAAAGTGTCAGTGTGCTATTGTGTTCTAAAACTATTTTGCTGAACCATATTTTCAATCCTTGAGTTGAGGGACAGAGAGGTACAGTGAGTGAAACTGACAGTGTGCTATTCTGTTCTAAACCAATTTTGCTGTTCCATATTTTCAATCCTTGAGTTGAGGGACAGAGAGGTACAGTGAGTGAAACTGACAGTGTGCTATTCTGTTCTAAACCAATTTTGCTGTTCCATATTTTCAATCCTTGAGTTGAGGGACAGAGAGGTACAGTGAGGGAAAGTGTCAGTGTGCTCTTGTGTTCTAAAACTATTTTGCTGAACCATATTTTCAATCCTTGAGTTGAGGGACAGAGAGGTACAGTGAGTGAAACTGACAGTGTGCTATTCTGTTCTAAACCAATTTTTCTGTTCCATATTTTCAATCCTTGAGTTGAGGGGCAGAGAGGTACAGTGAGGGAAAGTGTCAGTGTGCTATTGTGTTCTAAAACTATTTTGCTGAACCATATTTTCAATCCTTGAGTTGAGGGACAGAGAGGTACAGTGAGTGAAACTGACAGTGTGCTATTCTGTTCTAAACCAATTTTGCTGTTCCATATTTTCAATCCTTGAGTTGAGGGACAGAGAGGTACAGTGAGTGAAACTGACAGAGTGCTATTCTGTTCTAAACCAATTTTGCTGTTCCATATTTTCAATCCTTGAGTTGAGGGACAGAGAGGTACAGTGAGTGAAACTGACAGTGTGCTATTCTGTTCTAAACCAATTTTGCTGTTCCATATTTTCAATCCTTGAGTTGAGGGACAGAGAGGTACAGTGAGGGAAAGTGTCAGTGTGCTATTGTGTTCTAAAACTATTTTGCTGAACCATATTTTCAATCCTTGAGTTGAGGGACAGAGAGGTACAGTGAGTGAAACTGACAGTGTGCTATTCTGTTCTAAACCAATTTTGCTGTTCCATATTTTCAATCCTTGAGTTGAGGGACAGAGAGGTACAGTGAGTGAAACTGACAGTGTGCTATTCTGTTCTAAACCAATTTTGCTGTTCCATATTTTCAATCCTTGAGTTGAGGGACAGAGAGGTACAGTGAGTGAAACTGACAGTGTGCTATTCTGTTCTAAACCATTTTTTCTGTTCCATATTTTCAATCCTTGAGTTGAGGGACAGAGAGGTACAGTGAGGGAAAGTGTCAGTGTGCTATTCTGTTCTAAACCAATTTTGCTGCTCCAGATTTTCAATCCTTGAGTTGAGGGACAGAGAGGTACAGTGAGGGAAAGTGTCAGTGTGCTATTGTGTTCTAAAACTATTTTGCTGAACCATATTTTCAATCCTTGAGTTGAGGGACAGAGAGGTACAGTGAGTGAAACTGACAGTGTGCTATTCTGTTCTAAACCAATTTTGCTGTTCCATAATTTCAATCCTTGAGTTGAGGGACAGAGAGGTACAGTGAGGGAAAGTGTCAGTGTGCTATTGTGTTCTAAAACTATTTTGCTGAACCATATTTTCAATCCTTGAGTTGAGGGACAGAGAGGTACAGTGAGTGAAACTGACAGTGTGCTATTCTGTTCTAAACCAATTTTGCTGTTCCATATTTTCAATCCTTGAGTTGAGGGACAGAGAGGTACAGTGAGGGAAAGTGTCAGTGTGCTATTGTGTTCTAAAACTATTTTGCTGAACCATATTTTCAATCCTTGAGTTGAGGGACAGAGAGGTACAGTGAGTGAAACTGACAGTGTGCTATTCTGTTCTAAACCAATTTTGCTGTTCCATATTTTCAATCCTTGAGTTGAGGGACAGAGAGGTACAGTGAGGGAAAGTGTCAGTGTGCTATTGTGTTCTAAAACTATTTTGCTGAACCATATTTTCAATCCTTGAGTTGAGGGACAGAGAGGTACAGTGAGTGAAACTGACAGTGTGCTATTCTGTTCTAAACCAATTTTGCTGTTCCATATTTTCAATCCTTGAGTTGAGGGACAGAGAGGTACAGTGAGGGAAAGTGTCAGTGTGCTATTGTGTTCTAAAACTATTTTGCTGAACCATATTTTCAATCCTTGAGTTGAGGGACAGAGAGGTACAGTGAGTGAAACTGACAGTGTGCTATTCTGTTCAAAACCAATTTTGCTGTTCCATATTTTCAATCCTTGAGTTGAGGGACAGAGAGGTACAGTGAGGGAAAGTGTCAGTGTGCTATTGTGTTCTAAAACTATTTTGCTGAACCATATTTTCAATCCTTGAGTTGAGGGACAGAGAGGTACAGTGAGTGAAACTGACAGTGTGCTATTCTGTTCTAAACCAATTTTGCTGTTCCATATTTTCAATCCTTGAGTTGAGGGACAGAGAGGTACAGTGAGGGAAAGTGTCAGTGTGCTATTGTGTTCTAAAACTATTTTGCTGAACCATATTTTCAATCCTTGAGTTGAGGGACAGAGAGGTACAGTGAGTGAAACTGACAGTGTGCTATTCTGTTCTAAACCAATTTTGCTGTTCCATATTTTCAATCCTTGAGTTGAGGGACAGAGAGGTACAGTGAGGGAAAGTGTCAGTGTGCTATTGTGTTCTAAAACTATTTTGCTGAACCATATTTTCAATCCTTGAGTTGAGGGACAGAGAGGTACAGTGAGTGAAACTGACAGTGTGCTATTCTGTTCTAAACCAATTTTGCTGTTCCATATTTTCAATCCTTGAGTTGAGGGACAGAGAGGTACAGTGAGTGAAACTGACAGTGTGCTATTCTGTTCTAAACCAATTTTGCTGTTCCATATTTTCAATCCTTGAGTTGAGGGACAGAGAGGTACAGTGAGTGAAACTGACAGTGTGCTATTCTGTTCTGAACCAATTTTGCTGTTCCATATTTTCAATCCTTGAGTTGAGGGACAGAGAGGTACAGTGAGGGAAAGTGTCAGTGTGCTATTGTGTTCTAAAACAATTTTGCTGAACCATATTTTCAATCCTTGTGTTGAGGGACAGAGAGGTACAGTGAGTGAAACTGACAGTGTGCTATTCTGTTCTAAACCAATTTGCTGTTCCATATTTTCAATCCTTGAGTTGAGGGACAGAGAGGTACAGTGAGGGAAAGTGTCAGTGTGCTATTGTGTTCTAAAACTATTTTGCTGAACCATATTTTCAATCCTTGAGTTGAGGGACAGAGAGGTACAGTGAGTGAAACTGACAGTGTGCTATTCTGTTCTAAACCAATTTTGCTGTTCCATATTTTCAATCCTTGAGTTGAGGGACAGAGAGGTACAGTGAGTGAAACTGACAGTGTGCTATTCTGTTCTAAACCAATTTTGCTGTTCCATATTTTCAATCCTTGAGTTGAGGGACAGAGAGGTACAGTGAGGGAAAGTGTCAGTGTGCTATTGTGTTCTAAAACTATTTTGCTGAACCATATTTTCAATCCTTGAGTTGAGGGACAGAGAGGTACAGTGAGTGAAACTGACAGTGTGCTATTCTGTTCTAAACCAATTTTGCTGTTCCATATTTTCAATCCTTGAGTTGAGGGACAGAGAGTTACAGTGAGTGAAACTGACAGAGTGCTATTCTGTTCTAAACCAATTTTGCTGTTCCATATTTTCAATCCTTGAGTTGAGGGACAGAGAGGTACAGTGAGTGAAACTGACAGTGTGCTATTCTGTTCTAAACCAATTTTGCTGTTCCATATTTTCAATCCTTGAGTTGAGGGACAGAGAGGTACAGTGAGGGAAAGTGTCAGTGTGCTATTGTGTTCTAAAACTATTTTGCTGAACCATATTTTCAATCCTTGAGTTGAGGGACAGAGAGGTACAGTGAGTGAAACTGACAGTGTGCTATTCTGTTCTAAACCAATTTTGCTGTTCCATATTTTCAATCCTTGAGTTGAGGGACAGAGAGGTACAGTGAGTGAAACTGACAGTGTGCTATTCTGTTCTAAACCAATTTTGCTGTTCCATATTTTCAATCCTTGAGTTGAGGGACAGAGAGGTACAGTGAGTGAAACTGACAGTGTGCTATTCTGTTCTAAACCAATTTTTCTGTTCCATATTTTCAATCCTTGAGTTGAGGGACAGAGAGGTACAGTGAGGGAAAGTGTCAGTGTGCTATTCTGTTCTAAACCAATTTTGCTGCTCCAGATTTTCAATCCTTGAGTTGAGGGACAGAGAGGTACAGTGAGGGAAAGTGTCAGTGTGCTATTGTGTTCTAAAACTATTTTGCTGAACCATATTTTCAATCCTTGAGTTGAGGGACAGAGAGGTACAGTGAGTGAAACTGACAGTGTGCTATTCTGTTCTAAACCAATTTTGCTGTTCCATATTTTCAATCCTTGAGTTGAGGGACAGAGAGGTACAGTGAGGGAAAGTGTCAGTGTGCTATTGTGTTCTAAAACTATTTTGCTGAACCATATTTTCAATCCTTGAGTTGAGGGACAGAGAGGTACAGTGAGGGAAAGTGTCAGTGTGCTATTGTGTTCTAAAACTATTTTGCTGAACCATATTTTCAATCCTTGAGTTGAGGGACAGAGAGGTACAGTGAGTGAAACTGACAGTGTGCTATTCTGTTCTAAACCAATTTTGCTGTTCCATATTTTCAATCCTTGAGTTGAGGGACAGAGAGGTACAGTGAGGGAAAGTGTCAGTGTGCTATTGTGTTCTAAAACTATTTTGCTGAACCATATTTTCAATCCTTGAGTTGAGGGACAGAGAGGTACAGTGAGTGAAACTGACAGTGTGCTATTCTGTTCTAAACCAATTTTGCTGTTCCATATTTTCAATCCTTGAGTTGAGGGACAGAGAGGTACAGTGAGTGAAACTGACAGTGTGCTATTCTGTTCTAAACCAATTTTGCTGTTCCATATTTTCAATCCTTGAGTTGAGGGACAGAGAGGTACAGTGAGGGAAAGTGTCAGTGTGCTATTGTGTTCTAAAACTATTTTGCTGAACCATATTTTCAATCCTTGAGTTGAGGGACAGAGAGGTACAGTGAGTGAAACTGACAGTGTGCTATTTTGTTCTAAAACAATTTTGCTGTTCCATATTTTCAATCCTTGAGTTGAGGGACAGAGAGGTACAGTGAGTGAAACTGACAGTGTGCTATTCTGTTCTAAACCAATTTTGCTGTTCCATATTTTCAATCCTTGAGTTGAGGGACAGAGAGGTACAGTGAGTGAAACTGACAGTGTGCTATTCTGTTCTAAACCAATTTTGCTGTTCCATATTTTCAATCCTTGAGTTGAGGGACAGAGAGGTACAGTGAGGGAAAGTGTCAGTGTGCTATTGTGTTCTAAAACTATTTTGCTGAACCATATTTTCAATCCTTGAGTTGAGGGACAGAGAGGTACAGTGAGTGAAACTGACAGTGTGCTATTCTGTTCTAAACCAATTTTGCTGTTCCATATTTTCAATCCTTGAGTTGAGGGACAGAGAGGTACAGTGAGGGAAAGTGTCAGTGTGCTATTGTGTTCTAAAACTATTTTGCTGAACCATATTTTCAATCCTTGAGTTGAGGGACAGAGAGGTACAGTGAGTGAAACTGACAGTGTGCTATTCTGTTCTAAACCAATTTTGCTGTTCCATATTTTCAATCCTTGAGTTGAGGGACAGAGAGGTACAGTGAGTGAAACTGACAGTGTGCTATTCTGTTCTAAACCAATTTTGCTGTTCCATATTTTCAATCCTTGAGTTGAGGGACAGAGAGGTACAGTGAGGGAAAGTGTCAGTGTGCTATTGTGTTCTAAAACTATTTTGCTGAACCATATTTTCAATCCTTGAGTTGAGGGACAGAGAGGTACAGTGAGTGAAACTGACAGTGTGCTATTCTGTTCTAAACCAATTTTGCTGTTCCATATTTTCAATCCTTGAGTTGAGGGACAGAGAGGTACAGTGAGTGAAACTGACAGTGTGCTATTCTGTTCTAAACCAATTTTGCTGTTCCATATTTTCAATCCTTGAGTTGAGTAGGGATGAGCTTCGTGTTCGAGTCGAACATACGTTCGACTCGAACATCGGCTGTTCGATCGTTCGACGAAGATCGAACTATTTGGGCCGTTCGCGCCAAATTCGAGTGACGCGAACGGCCCACAATGCACTACGCCATCGCAGTGTCATCCAGGCGCTGTGATTGGCCAAGCATGCACTGTGACCCCGCATGCTTGGCCAATCACAGCGCCGGCAGCGAGGAGAGCAATGATTGGCCACAGGCAGGATGCCTGTGGCCAATTATTGCTGATGGGGTTTAGTACACGCCCCACACTATAAAAGGCCGCCAGCGCGGCGGCCTTGTGTAGTGTGTTCCGGAGCAGGGAAAGAGAAGCATAGGCAGGGACAGTGTCATTTTTTTCCTTTACTAATCCTGGATTCCTTGTGTTTAGGGACAAATAAGGATAGGTAGGGAGAGTGTCAGTGACAGTGTGCTATTCTGTGCTAATCCTTGTTTGTAGGGACAGAGAGGTACAGTGAGGGAAACTGACAGTGTGCTATTCTGTTCTAAAACTATTTTGCTGAACCATATTTTCAATCCTTGAGTTGAGGGACAGAGAGCTACAGTGAGGGAAAGTGTCAGTGTGCTATTGTGTTCTAAAACTATTTTGCTGAACCATGTTTTCAATCCTTGAGTTGAGGGACAGAGAGCTACAGTGAGGGAAACTGACAGTGTGCTATTCTGTTCTAAAACTATTTTGCTGAACCATATTTTCAATCCTTGAGTTGAGGGACAGAGAGCTACAGTGAGGGAAAGTGTCAGTGTGCTATTGTGTTCTAAAACTATTTTGCTGAACCATATTTTCAATCCTTGAGTTGAGGGACAGAGAGGTACAGTGAGTGAAACTGACAGTGTGCTATTCTGTTCTAAATCAATTTTGCTGTTCCATATTTTCAATCCTTGAGTTGAGGGACAGAGAGCTACAGTGAGGGAAACTGACAGTGTGCTATTCTGTTCCAAAACTATTTTGCTGAACCATATTTTCAATCCTTGAGTTGAGGGACAGAGAGGTACAGTGAGTGAAACTGACAGTGTGCTATTCTGTTCTAAATCAATTTTGCTGTTCCATATTTTCAATCCTTGAGTTGAGGGACAGAGAGCTACAGTGAGGGAAACTGACAGTGTGCTATTCTGTTCTAAAACTATTTTGCTGAACCATATTTTTAATCCTTGAGTTGAGGGACAGAGAGCTACAGTGAGGGAAAGTGTCAGTGTGCTATTGTGTTCTAAAACGATTTTGCTGAACCATATTTTCAATCCTTGAGTTGAGGGACAGAGAGCTACAGTGAGGGAAACTGACAGTGTGCTATTCTGTTCTAAAACTATTTTGCTGAACCATATTTTCAATCCTTGAGTTGAGGGACAGAGAGCTACAGTGAGGGAAAGTGTCAGTGTGCTATTGTGTTCTAAAACTATTTTGCTGAACCATATTTTCAATCCTTGAGTTGAGGGACAGAGAGGTACAGTGAGTGAAACTGACAGTGTGCTATTCTGTTCTAAATCAATTTTGCTGTTCCATATTTTCAATCCTTGAGTTGAGGGACAGAGAGCTACAGTGAGGGAAACTGACAGTGTGCTATTCTGTTCCAAAACTATTTTGCTGAACCATATTTTCAATCCTTGAGTTGAGGGACAGAGAGGTACAGTGAGTGAAACTGACAGTGTGCTATTCTGTTCTAAATCAATTTTGCTGTTCCATATTTTCAATCCTTGAGTTGAGGGACAGAGAGCTACAGTGAGGGAAACTGACAGTGTGCTATTCTGTTCTAAAACTATTTTGCTGAACCATATTTTCAATCCTTGAGTTGAGGGACAGAGAGCTACAGTGAGGGAAAGTGTCAGTGTGCTATTGTGTTCTAAAACGATTTTGCTGAACCATATTTTCAATCCTTGAGTTGAGGGACAGAGAGCTACAGTGAGGGAAACTGACAGTGTGCTATTCTGTTCTAAAACTATTTTGCTGAACCATATTTTCAATCCTTGAGTTGAGGGACAGAGAGCTACAGTGAGGGAAAGTGTCAGTGTGCTATTGTGTTCTAAAACTATTTTGCTGAACCATATTTTCAATCCTTGAGTTGAGGGACAGAGAGGTACAGTGAGTGAAACTGACAGTGTGCTATTCTGTTCTAAATCAATTTTGCTGTTCCATATTTTCAATCCTTGAGTTGAGGGACAGAGAGGTACAGTGAGGGAAACTGACAGTGTGCTATTCTGTTCTAAATCAATTTTGCTGTTCCATATTTTCAATCCTTGAGTTGAGGGACAGAGAGGTACAGTGAGGGAAACTGACAGTGTGCTATTCTGTTCTAAAACTATTTTGCTGTTCCATATTTTCAATCCTTGAGTTGAGGGACAGAGAGCTACAGTGAGGGAAAGTGTCAGTGTGCTATTGTGTTCTAAAACTATTTTGCTGAACCATATTTTCAATCCTTGAGTTGAGGGACAGAGAGCTACAGTGAGGGAAAGTGTCAGTGTGCTATTGTGTTCTAAAACTATTTTGCTGAACCATATTTTCAATCCTTGAGTTGAGGGACAGAGAGGTACAGTGAGTGAAACTGACAGTGTGCTTTTCTGTTCTAAAACTATTTTGCTGTTCCATATTTTCAATCCTTGAGTTGAGGGACAGAGAGGTACAGTGTGTGAAACTGACAGTGTGCTATTCTGTTCTAAATCAATTTTGCTGTTCCATATTTTCAATCCTTGAGTTGAGGGACAGAGAGCTACAGTGAGGGAAACTGACAGTGTGCTATTCTGTTCTAAAACTATTTTGCTGAACCCTATTTTCAATCCTTGAGTTGAGGGACAGAGAGCTACAGTGAGGGAAAGTGTCAGTGTGCTATTGTGTTCTAAAACTATTTTGCTGAACCATATTTTCAATCCTTGAGTTGAGGGACAGAGAGGTACAGTGAGTGAAACTGACAGTGTGCTATTCTGTTCTAAACCAATTTTGCTGTTCCATATTTTCAATCCTTGAGTTGAGGGACAGAGAGGTACAGTGAGGGAAAGTGTCAGTGTGCTATTGTGTTCTAAAACTATTTTGCTGAACCATATTTTCAATCCTTGAGTTGAGGGACAGAGAGGTACAGTGAGTGAAACTGACAGTGTGCTATTTTGTTCTAAAACAATTTTGCTGTTCCATATTTTCAATCCTTGAGTTGAGGGACAGAGAGGTACAATGAGTGAAACTGACAGTGTGCTATTCTGTTCTAAACCAATTTTGCTGTTCCATATTTTCAATCCTTGAGTTGAGGGACAGAGAGGTACAGTGAGTGAAACTGACAGTGTGCTATTCTGTTCTAAACCAATTTTGCTGTTCCATATTTTCAATCCTTGAGTTGAGGGACAGAGAGGTACAGTGAGGGAAAGTGTCAGTGTGCTATTGTGTTCTAAAACTATTTTGCTGAACCATATTTTCAATCCTTGAGTTGAGGGACAGAGAGGTACAGTGAGTGAAACTGACAGTGTGCTATTCTGTTCTAAACCAATTTTGCTGTTCCATATTTTCAATCCTTGAGTTGAGGGACAGAGAGGTACAGTGAGGGAAAGTGTCAGTGTGCTATTGTGTTCTAAAACTATTTTGCTGAACCATATTTTCAATCCTTGAGTTGAGGGACAGAGAGGTACAGTGAGTGAAACTGACAGTGTGCTATTCTGTTCTAAACCAATTTTGCTGTTCCATATTTTCAATCCTTGAGTTGAGGGACAGGGAGGTACAGTGAGTGAAACTGACAGTGTGCTATTCTGTTCTAAACCAATTTTGCTGTTCCATATTTTCAATCCTTGAGTTGAGGGACAGAGAGGTACAGTGAGGGAAAGTGTCAGTGTGCTATTGTGTTCTAAAACTATTTTGCTGAACCATATTTTCAATCCTTGAGTTGAGGGACAGAGAGGTACAGTGAGTGAAACTGACAGTGTGCTATTCTGTTCTAAACCAATTTTGCTGTTCCATATTTTCAATCCTTGAGTTGAGGGACAGAGAGGTACAGTGAGTGAAACTGACAGTGTGCTATTCTGTTCTAAACCAATTTTGCTGTTCCATATTTTCAATCCTTGAGTTGAGGGACAGAGAGGTACAGTGAGTGAAACTGACAGTGTGCTATTCTGTTCTAAACCAATTTTGCTGTTCCATATTTTCAATCCTTGAGTTGAGTAGGGATGAGCTTCGTGTTCGAGTCGAACATACGTTCGACTCGAACATCGGCTGTTCGATCGTTCGACGAAGATCGAACGATTTGGGCCGTTCGCGCCAAATTCGAGTGACGCGAACGGCCCACAATGCACTACGCCATCGCAGTGTCATCCAGGCGCTGTGATTGGCCAAGCATGCACTGTGACCCCGCATGCTTGGCCAATCACAGCGCCGGCAGCGAGGAGAGCAATGATTGGCCACAGGCAGGATGCCTGTGGCCAATTATTGCTGATGGGGTTTAGTACACGCCCCACACTATAAAAGGCCGCCAGCGCGGCGGCCTTGTGTAGTGTGTTCCGGAGCAGGGAAAGAGAAGCATAGGCAGGGACAGTGTCATTTTTTTCCTTTACTAACCCTGGATTCCTTGTGTTTAGGGACAAATAAGGATAGGTAGGGAGAGTGTCAGTGACAGTGTGCTATTCTGTGCTAATCCTTGTTTGTAGGGACAGAGAGGTACAGTGAGGGAAAGTGTCAGTGTGCTATTGTGTTCTAAAACTATTTTGCTGAACCATATTTTCAATCCTTGAGTTGAGGGACAGAGAGCTACAGTGAGGGAAAGTGTCAGTGTGCTATTCTGTTCTAAAACTATTTTGCTGAACCATATTTTCAATCCTTGAGTTGAGGGACAGAGAGCTACAGTGAGGGAAAGTGTCAGTGTGCTATTGTGTTCTAAAACTATTTTGCTGAACCATATTTTCAATCCTTGAGTTGAGGGACAGAGAGCTACAGTGAGGGAAACTGACAGTGTGCTATTCTGTTCTAAAACTATTTTGCTGAACCATATTTTCAATCCTTGAGTTGAGGGACAGAGAGCTACAGTGAGGGAAAGTGTCAGTGTGCTATTGTGTTCTAAAACTATTTTGCTGAACCATATTTTCAATCCTTGAGTTGAGGGACAGAGAGGTACAGTGAGTGAAACTGACAGTGTGCTATTCTGTTCTAAATCAATTTTGCTGTTCCATATTTTCAATCCTTGAGTTGAGGGACAGAGAGCTACAGTGAGGGAAACTGACAGTGTGCTATTCTGTTCCAAAACTATTTTGCTGAACCATATTTTCAATCCTTGAGTTGAGGGACAGAGAGGTACAGTGAGTGAAACTGACAGTGTGCTATTCTGTTCTAAATCAATTTTGCTGTTCCATATTTTCAATCCTTGAGTTGAGGGACAGAGAGCTACAGTGAGGGAAACTGACAGTGTGCTATTCTGTTCTAAAACTATTTTGCTGAACCATATTTTCAATCCTTGAGTTGAGGGACAGAGAGCTACAGTGAGGGAAAGTGTCAGTGTGCTATTGTGTTCTAAAACGATTTTGCTGAACCATATTTTCAATCCTTGAGTTGAGGGACAGAGAGCTACAGTGAGGGAAACTGACAGTGTGCTATTCTGTTCTAAAACTATTTTGCTGAACCATATTTTCAATCCTTGAGTTGAGGGACAGAGAGCTACAGTGAGGGAAAGTGTCAGTGTGCTATTGTGTTCTAAAACTATTTTGCTGAACCATATTTTCAATCCTTGAGTTGAGGGACAGAGAGGTACAGTGAGTGAAACTGACAGTGTGCTATTCTGTTCTAAATCAATTTTGCTGTTCCATATTTTCAATCCTTGAGTTGAGGGACAGAGAGGTACAGTGTGGGAAACTGACAGTGTGCTATTCTGTTCTAAATCAATTTTGCTGTTCCATATTTTCAATCCTTGAGTTGAGGGACAGAGAGGTACAGTGAGGGAAACTGACAGTGTGCTATTCTGTTCTAAAACTATTTTGCTGAACCCTATTTTCAATCCTTGAGTTGAGAGACAGAGAGCTACAGTGAGGGAAAGTGTCAGTGTGCTATTGTGTTCTAAAACTATTTTGCTGAACCATATTTTCAATCCTTGAGTTGAGGGACAGAGAGCTACAGTGAGGGAAACTGACAGTGTGCTATTCTGTTCTAAAACTATTTTGCTGAACCATATTTTCAATCCCTGAGTTGAGGGACAGAGAGCTACAGTGAGGGAAAGTGTCAGTGTGCTATTGTGTTCTAAAACTATCTTGCTGAACCATATTTTCAATCCTTGAGTTGAGGGACAGAGAAGTACAGTGAGTGAAAATGACAGTTTGCTATTCTGTTATAAATCAATTTTGCTGTTCCATATTTTCAATCCTTGAGTTGAGGGACAGAGAGCTACAGTGAGGGAAACTGACAGTGTGCTATTCTGTTCTAAAACTATTTTGCTGTTCCATATTTTCAATCCTTGAGTTGAGGGACAGAGAGGTACAGTGAGGGAAACTGACAGTGTGCTATTCTGTTCTAAAACTATTTTGCTGTTCCATATTTTCAATCCCTGAGTTGAGGGACAGAGAAGGACACTCGTAGAAATTATCAGTGTGCTATTCTGTGCTAAATCTTGTTTGTAGGGAGGGACAGAGTAGGACAGTGAGGGGAAGTGTCAGTGTGCTATTGTGTTCTAAAACTATTTTGCTGAACCATATTTTCAATCCTTGAGTTGAGGGACAGAGAGGTACAGTGAGTGAAACTGACAGTGTGCTATTCTGTTCTAAATCAATTTTGCTGTTCCATATTTTCAATCCTTGAGTTGAGGGACAGAGAGGTACAGTGAGGGAAACTGACAGTGTGCTATTCTGTTCTAAACCAATTTTGCTGTTCCATATTTTCAATCCTTGAGTTGAGGGACAGAGAGGTACAGTGAGGGAAAGTGTCAGTGTGCTATTGTGTTCTAAAACTATTTTGCTGAACCATATTTTCAATCCTTGAGTTGAGGGACAGAGAGGTACAGTGAGTGAAACTGACAGTGTGCTATTCTGTTCTAAACCAATTTTGCTGTTCCATATTTTCAATCCTTGAGTTGAGGGACAGAGAGGTACAGTGAGGGAAAGTGTCAGTGTGCTATTGTGTTCTAAAACTATTTTGCTGAACCATATTTTCAATCCTTGAGTTGAGGGACAGAGAGGTGCAGTGAGTGAAACTGACAGTGTGCTATTCTGTTCTAAACCAATTTTGCTGTTCCATATTTTCAATCCTTGAGTTGAGGGACAGAGAGGTACAGTGAGTGAAACTGACAGTGTGCTATTCTGTTCTAAACCAATTTTGCTGTTCCATATTTTCAATCCTTGAGTTGAGGGACAGAGAGGTACAGTGAGTGAAACTGACAGTGTGCTATTCTGTTCTAAACCAATTTTGCTGTTCCATATTTTCAATCCTTGAGTTGAGGGACAGAGAGGTACAGTGAGGGAAAGTGTCAGTGTGCTATTGTGTTCTAAAACTATTTTGCTGAACCATATTTTCAATCCTTGAGTTGAGGGACAGAGAGGTACAGTGAGTGAAACTGACAGTGTGCTATTCTGTTCTAAACCAATTTTGCTGTTCCATATTTTCAATCCTTGAGTTGAGGGACAGAGAGGTACAGTGAGGGAAAGTGTCAGTGTGCTATTGTGTTCTAAAACTATTTTGCTGAACCATATTTTCAATCCTTGAGTTGAGGGACAGAGAGGTACAGTGAGTGAAACTGACAGTGTGCTATTCTGTTCTAAACCAATTTTGCTGTTCCATATTTTCAATCCTTGAGTTGAGGGACAGAGAGGTACAGTGAGTGAAACTGACAGTGTGCTATTCTGTTCTAAACCAATTTTGCTGTTCCATATTTTCAATCCTTGAGTTGAGGGACAGAGAGGTACAGTGAGGGAAAGTGTCAGTGTGCTATTGTGTTCTAAAACTATTTTGCTGAACCATATTTTCAATCCTTGAGTTGAGGGACAGAGAGGTACAGTGAGTGAAATTGACAGTGTGCTATTCTGTTCTAAACCAATTTTGCTGTTCCATATTTTCAATCCTTGAGTTGAGGGACAGAGAGGTACAGTGAGTGAATCTGACAGTGTGCTATTCTGTTCTAAACCAATTTTGCTGTTCCATATTTTCAATCCTTGAGTTGAGGGACAGAGAGGTACAGTGAGTGAAACTGACAGTGTGCTATTCTGTTCTAAACCAATTTTGCTGTTCCATATTTTCAATCCTTGAGTTGAGTAGGGATGAGCTTCATGTTCGAGTCGAACATACGTTCGACTCGAACATCGGCTGTTCGATCGTTCGACGAAGATCGAACGATTTGGGCCGTTCGCGCCAAATTCGAGTGACGCGAACGGCCCACAATGCACTACGCCATCGCAGTGTCATCCAGGCGCTGTGATTGGCCAAGCATGCACTGTGACCCCGCATGCTTGGCCAATCACAGCGCCGGCAGCGAGGAGAGCAATGATTGGCCACAGGCAGGATGCCTGTGGCCAATTATTGCTGATGGGGTTTAGTACACGCCCCACACTATAAAAGGCCGCCAGCGCGGCGGCCTTGTGTAGTGTGTTCCGGAGCAGGGAAAGAGAAGCATAGGCAGGGACAGTGTCATTTTTTTCCTTTACTAATCCTGGATTCCTTGTGTTTAGGGACAAATAAGGATAGGTAGGGAGAGTGTCAGTGACAGTGTGCTATTCTGTGCTAATCCTTGTTTGTAGGGACAGAGAGGTACAGTGAGGGAAACTGACAGTGTGCTATTCTGTTCTAAAACTATTTTGCTGAACCATATTTTCAATCCTTGAGTTGAGGGACAGAGAGCTACAGTGAGGGAAAGTGTCAGTGTGCTATTGTGTTCTAAAACTATTTTGCTGAACCATATTTTCAATCCTTGAGTTGAGGGACAGAGAGCTACAGTGAGGGAAACTGACAGTGTGCTATTCTGTTCTAAAACTATTTTGCTGAACCATATTTTCAATCCTTGAGTTGAGGGACAGAGAGCTACAGTGAGGGAAAGTGTCAGTGTGCTATTGTGTTCTAAAACTATTTTGCTGAACCATATTTTCAATCCTTGAGTTGAGGGACAGAGAGGTACAGTGAGTGAAACTGACAGTGTGCTATTCTGTTCTAAATCAATTTTGCTGTTCCATATTTTCAATCCTTGAGTTGAGGGACAGAGAGCTACAGTGAGGGAAACTGACAGTGTGCTATTCTGTTCCAAAACTATTTTGCTGAACCATATTTTCAATCCTTGAGTTGAGGGACAGAGAGGTACAGTGAGTGAAACTGACAGTGTGCTATTCTGTTCTAAATCAATTTTGCTGTTCCATATTTTCAATCCTTGAGTTGAGGGACAGAGAGCTACAGTGAGGGAAACTGACAGTGTGCTATTCTGTTCTAAAACTATTTTGCTGAACCATATTTTCAATCCTTGAGTTGAGGGACAGAGAGCTACAGTGAGGGAAAGTGTCAGTGTGCTATTGTGTTCTAAAACGATTTTGCTGAACCATATTTTCAATCCTTGAGTTGAGGGACAGAGAGCTACAGTGAGGGAAACTGACAGTGTGCTATTCTGTTCTAAAACTATTTTGCTGAACCATATTTTCAATCCTTGAGTTGAGGGACAGAGAGCTACAGTGAGGGAAAGTGTCAGTGTGCTATTGTGTTCTAAAACTATTTTGCTGAACCATATTTTCAATCCTTGAGTTGAGGGACAGAGAGGTACAGTGAGTGAAACTGACAGTGTGCTATTCTGTTCTAAATCAATTTTGCTGTTCCATATTTTCAATCCTTGAGTTGAGGGACAGAGAGGTACAGTGAGGGAAACTGACAGTGTGCTATTCTGTTCTAAATCAATTTTGCTGTTCCATATTTTCAATCCTTGAGTTGAGGGACAGAGAGGTACAGTGAGGGAAACTGACAGTGTGCTATTCTGTTCTAAAACTATTTTGCTGTTCCATATTTTCAATCCTTGAGTTGAGGGACAGAGAGCTACAGTGAGGGAAAGTGTCAGTGTGCTATTGTGTTCTAAAACTATTTTGCTGAACCATATTTTCAATCCTTGAGTTGAGGGACAGAGAGCTACAGTGAGGGAAAGTGTCAGTGTGCTATTGTGTTCTAAAACTATTTTGCTGAACCATATTTTCAATCCTTGAGTTGAGGGACAGAGAGGTACAGTGAGTGAAACTGACAGTGTGCTTTTCTGTTCTAAAACTATTTTGCTGTTCCATATTTTCAATCCTTGAGTTGAGGGACAGAGAGGTACAGTGTGTGAAACTGACAGTGTGCTATTCTGTTCTAAATCAATTTTGCTGTTCCATATTTTCAATCCTTGAGTTGAGGGACAGAGAGCTACAGTGGGGGAAACTGACAGTGTGCTATTCTGTTCTAAAACTATTTTGCTGAACCCTATTTTCAATCCTTGAGTTGAGGGACAGAGAGCTACAGTGAGGGAAAGTGTCAGTGTGCTATTGTGTTCTAAAACTATTTTGCTGAACCATATTTTCAATCCTTGAGTTGAGGGACAGAGAGCTACAGTGAGGGAAACTGACAGTGTGCTATTCTGTTCTAAAACTATTTTGCTGAACCATATTTTCAATCCCTGAGTTGAGGGACAGAGAGGTACAGTGAGGGAAACTGACAGTGTGCTATTCTGTTCTAAAACTATTTTGCTGTTCCATATTTTCAATCCCTGAGTTGAGGGACAGAGAAGGACACTCGTAGAAATTATCAGTGTGCTATTCTGTGCTAAATCTTGTTTGTAGGGAGGGACAGAGTAGGACAGTGAGGGAAAGTGTCAGTGTGCTATTGTGTTCTAAAACTATTTTGCTGAACCATATTTTCAATCCTTGAGTTGAGGGACAGAGAGGTACAGTGAGTGAAACTGACAGTGTGCTATTCTGTTCTAAATCAATTTTGCTGTTCCATATTTTCAATCCTTGAGTTGAGGGACAGAGAGGTACAGTGAGGGAAACTGACAGTGTGCTTTTCTGTTCTAAACCAATTTTGCTGTTCCATATTTTCAATCCTTGAGTTGAGGGACAGAGAGGTACAGTGAGGGAAAGTGTCAGTGTGCTATTGTGTTCTAAAACTATTTTGCTGAACCATATTTTCAATCCTTGAGTTGAGGGACAGAGAGGTACAGTGAGTGAAACTGACAGTGTGCTATTCTGTTCTAAATCAATTTTGCTGTTCCATATTTTCAATCCTTGAGTTGAGGGACAGAGAGCTACAGTGAGGGAAACTGACAGTGTGCTATTCTGTTCCAAAACTATTTTGCTGAACCATATTTTCAATCCTTGAGTTGAGGGACAGAGAGGTACAGTGAGTGAAACTGACAGTGTGCTATTCTGTTCTAAATCAATTTTGCTGTTCCATATTTTCAATCCTTGAGTTGAGGGACAGAGAGCTACAGTGAGGGAAACTGACAGTGTGCTATTCTGTTCTAAAACTATTTTGCTGAACCATATTTTCAATCCTTGAGTTGAGGGACAGAGAGCTACAGTGAGGGAAAGTGTCAGTGTGCTATTGTGTTCTAAAACGATTTTGCTGAACCATATTTTCAATCCTTGAGTTGAGGGACAGAGAGCTACAGTGAGGGAAACTGACAGTGTGCTATTCTGTTCTAAAACTATTTTGCTGAACCATATTTTCAATCCTTGAGTTGAGGGACAGAGAGCTACAGTGAGGGAAAGTGTCAGTGTGCTATTGTGTTCTAAAACTATTTTGCTGAACCATATTTTCAATCCTTGAGTTGAGGGACAGAGAGGTACAGTGAGTGAAACTGACAGTGTGCTATTCTGTTCTAAATCAATTTTGCTGTTCCATATTTTCAATCCTTGAGTTGAGGGACAGAGAGGTACAGTGAGGGAAACTGACAGTGTGCTATTCTGTTCTAAATCAATTTTGCTGTTCCATATTTTCAATCCTTGAGTTGAGGGACAGAGAGGTACAGTGAGGGAAACTGACAGTGTGCTATTCTGTTCTAAAACTATTTTGCTGAACCCTATTTTCAATCCTTGAGTTGAGGGACAGAGAGCTACAGTGAGGGAAAGTGTCAGTGTGCTATTGTGTTCTAAAACTATTTTGCTGAACCATATTTTCAATCCTTGAGTTGAGGGACAGAGAGCTACAGTGAGGGAAACTGACAGTGTGCTATTCTGTTCTAAAACTATTTTGCTGAACCATATTTTCAATCCCTGAGTTGAGGGACAGAGAGGTACAGTGAGGGAAACTGACAGTGTGCTATTCTGTTCTAAAACTATTTTGCTGTTCCATATTTTCAATCCCTGAGTTGAGGGACAGAGAAGGACACTCGTAGAAATTATCAGTGTGCTATTCTGTGCTAAATCTTGTTTGTAGGGAGGGACAGAGTAGGACAGTGAGGGAAAGTGTCAGTGTGCTATTGTGTTCTAAAACTATTTTGCTGAACCATATTTTCAATCCTTGAGTTGAGGGACAGAGAGGTACAGTGAGTGAAACTGACAGTGTGCTATTCTGTTCTAAATCAATTTTGCTGTTCCATATTTTCAATCCTTGAGTTGAGGGACAGAGAGGTACAGTGAGGGAAACTGACAGTGTGCTTTTCTGTTCTAAACCAATTTTGCTGTTCCATATTTTCAATCCTTGAGTTGAGGGACAGAGAGGTACAGTGAGGGAAAGTGTCAGTGTGCTATTGTGTTCTAAAACTATTTTGCTGAACCATATTTTCAATCCTTGAGTTGAGGGACAGAGAGGTACAGTGAGTGAAACTGACAGTGTGCTATTCTGTTCTAAACCAATTTTGCTGTTCCATATTTTCAATCCTTGAGTTGAGGGACAGAGAGGTACAGTGAGGGAAAGTGTCAGTGTGCTATTGTGTTCTAAAACTATTTTGCTGAACCATATTTTCAATCCTTGAGTTGAGGGACAGAGAGGTGCAGTGAGTGAAACTGACAGTGTGCTATTCTGTTCTAAACCAATTTTGCTGTTCCATATTTTCAATCCTTGAGTTGAGGGACAGAGAGGTACAGTGAGGGAAAGTGTCAGTGTGCTATTGTGTTCTAAAACTATTTTGCTGAACCATATTTTCAATCCTTGAGTTGAGGGACAGAGAGGTACAGTGAGTGAAACTGACAGTGTGCTATTCTGTTCTAAACCAATTTTGCTGTTCCATATTTTCAATCCTTGAGTTGAGGGACAGAGAGGTACAGTGAGGGAAAGTGTCAGTGTGCTATTGTGTTCTAAAACTATTTTGCTGAACCATATTTTCAATCCTTGAGTTGAGGGACAGAGAGGTACAGTGAGTGAAACTGACAGTGTGCTATTCTGTTCTAAACCAATTTTGCTGTTCCATATTTTCAATCCTTGAGTTGAGGGACAGAGAGGTACAGTGAGAGAAACTGACAGTGTGCTATTCTGTTCTAAACCAATTTTGCTGTTCCATATTTTCAATCCTTGAGTTGAGGGACAGAGAGGTACAGTGAGGGAAAGTGTCAGTGTGCTATTGTGTTCTAAAACTATTTTGCTGAACCATATTTTCAATCCTTGAGTTGAGGGACAGAGAGGTACAGTGAGTGAAATTGACAGTGTGCTATTCTGTTCTAAACCAATTTTGCTGTTCCATATTTTCAATCCTTGAGTTGAGGGACAGAGAGGTACAGTGAGTGAAACTGACAGTGTGCTATTCTGTTCTAAACCAATTTTGCTGTTCCATATTTTCAATCCTTGAGTTGAGGGACAGAGAGGTACAGTGAGTGAAACTGACAGTGTGCTATTCTGTTCTAAACCAATTTTGCTGTTCCATATTTTCAATCCTTGAGTTGAGTAGGGATGAGCTTCGTGTTCGAGTCGAACATACGTTCGACTCGAACATCGGCTGTTCGATCGTTCGACGAAGATCGAACGATTTGGGCCGTTCGCGCCAAATTCGAGTGACGCGAACGGCCCACAATGCACTACGCCATCGCAGTGTCATCCAGGCGCTGTGATTGGCCAAGCATGCACTGTGACCCCGCATGCTTGGCCAATCACAGCGCCGGCAGCGAGGAGAGCAATGATTGGCCACAGGCAGGATGCCTGTGGCCAATTATTGCTGATGGGGTTTAGTACACGCCCCACACTATAAAAGGCCGCCAGCGCGGCGGCCTTGTGTAGTGTGTTCCGGAGCAGGGAAAGAGAAGCATAGGCAGGGACAGTGTCATTTGTTTCCTTTACTAATCCTGGATTCCTTGTGTTTAGGGACAAATAAGGCTAGGTAGGGAGAGTGTCAGTGACAGTGTGCTATTCTGTGCTAATCCTTGTTTGTAGGGACAGAGAGGTACAGTGAGGGAAACTGACAGTGTGCTATTTTGTTCTAAAACTATTTTGCTGAACCATATTTTCAATCCTTGAATTGAGGGACAGAGAGCTACAGTGAGGGAAACTGACAGTGTGCTATTCTGTTCTAAAACTATTTTGCTGAACCATATTTTCAATCCTTGAGTTGAGGGACAGAGAGCTACAGTGAGGGAAAGTGTCAGTGTGCTATTGTGTTCTAAAACTATTTTGCTGAACCATATTTTCAATCCTTGAGTTGAGGGACAGAGAGGTACAGTGAGTGAAACTGACAGTGTGCTATTCTGTTCTAAACCAATTTTGCTGTTCCATATTTTCAATCCTTGAGTTGAGGGACAGAGAGGTATAGTGAGTGAAACTGACAGTGTGCTATTCTGTTCTAAACCAATTTTGCTGTTCCATATTTTCAATCCTTGAGTTGAGGGACAGAGAGGTACAGTGAGTGAAACTGACAGTGTGCTATTCTGTTCTAAACCAATTTTGCTGTTCCATATTTTCAATCCTTGAGTTGAGGGACAGAGAGGTACAGTGAGGGAAAGTGTCAGTGTGCTATTGTGTTCTAAAACTATTTTGCTGAACCATATTTTCAATCCTTGAGTTGAGGGACAGAGAGGTACAGTGAGTGAAACTGACAGTGTGCTATTCTTATCTAAACCAATTTTGCTGTTCCATATTTTCAATCCTTGAGTTGAGGGACAGAGAGGTACAGTGAGGGAAAGTGTCAGTGTGCTATTGTGTTCTAAAACTATTTTGCTGAACCATATTTTCAATCCTTGAGTTGAGGGACAGAGAGGTACAGTGAGTGAAACTGACAGTGTGCTATTCTGTTCTAAACCAATTTTGCTGTTCCATATTTTCAATCCTTGAGTTGAGGGACAGAGAGGTACAGTGAGTGAAACTGACAGTGTGCTATTCTGTTCTAAACCAATTTTGCTGTTCCATATTTTCAATCCTTGAGTTGAGGGACAGAGAGGTACAGTGAGGGAAAGTGTCAGTGTGCTATTGTGTTCTAAAACTATTTTGCTGAACCATATTTTCAATCCTTGAGTTGAGGGACAGAGAGGTACAGTGAGTGAAACTGACAGTGTGCTATTCTGTTCTAAACCAATTTTGCTGTTCCATATTTTCAATCCTTGAGTTGAGGGACAGAGAGGTACAGTGGGTGAAACTGACAGTGTGCTATTCTGTTCTAAACCAATTTTGCTGTTCCATATTTTCAATCCTTGAGTTGAGGGACAGAGAGGTACAGTGAGTGAAACTGACAGTGTGCTATTCTGTTCTAAACCAATTTTGCTGTTCCATATTTTCAATCCTTGAGTTAAGTAGGGATGAGCTTCGTGTTCGAGTCGAACATACGTTCGACTCGAACATCGGCTGTTCGATCGTTCGACGAAGATCGAACGATTTGGGCCGTTCGCGCCAAATTCGAGTGACGCGAACGGCCCACAATGCACTACGCCATCGCAGTGTCATCCAGGCGCTGTGATTGGCCAAGCATGCACTGTGACCCCGCATGCTTGGCCAATCACAGCGCCGGCAGCGAGGAGAGCAATGATTGGCCACAGGCAGGATGCCTGTGGCCAATTATTGCTGATGGGGTTTAGTACACGCCCCACACTATAAAAGGCCGCCAGCGCGGCGGCCTTGTGTAGTGTGTTCCGGAGCAGGGAAAGAGAAGCATAGGCAGGGACAGTGTCATTTTTTTTCCTTTACTAATCCTGGATTCCTTGTGTTTAGGGACAAATAAGGATAGGTAGGGAGAGTGTCAGTGACAGTGTGCTATTCTGTGCTAATCCTTGTTTGTAGGGACAGAGAGGTACAGTGAGGGAAACTGACAGTGTGCTATTCTGTTCTAAAACTATTTTGCTGAACCATATTTTCAATCCTTGAGTTGAGGGACAGAGAGCTACAGTGAGGGAAACTGACAGTGTGCTATTCTGTTCTAAAACTATTTTGCTGAACCATATTTTCAATCCTTGAGTTGAGGGACAGAGAGCTACAGTGAGGGAAAGTGTCAGTGTGCTATTGTGTTCTAAAACTATTTTGCTGAACCATATTTTCAATCCTTGAGTTGAGGGACAGAGAGCTACAGTGAGGGAAAGTGTCAGTGTGCTATTGTGTTCTAAAACTATTTTGCTGAACCATATTTTCAATCCTTGAGTTGAGGGACAGAGAGCTACAGTGAGGGAAACTGACAGTGTGCTATTCTGTTCTAAAACTATTTTGCTGAACCATATTTTCAATCCTTGAGTTGAGGGACAGAGAGCTATAGTGAGGGAAAGTGTCAGTGTGCTATTGTGTTCTAAAACTATTTTGCTGAACCATATTTTCAATCCTTGAGTTGAGGGACAGAGAGGTACAGTGAGTGAAACTGACAGTGTGCTATTCTGTTCTAAATCAATTTTGCTGTTCCATATTTTCAATCCTTGAGTTGAGGGACAGAGAGGTACAGTGAGGGAAACTGACAGTGTGCTATTCTGTTCTAAATCAATTTTGCTGTTCCATATTTTCAATCCTTGAGTTGAGGGACAGAGAGGTACAGTGAGTGAAACTGACAGTGTGCTATTCTGTTCTAAATCAATTTTGCTGTTCCATATTTTCAATCCTTGAGTTGAGGGACAGAGAGCTACAGTGAGGGAAACTGACAGTGTGCTATTCTGTTCCAAAACTATTTTGCTGAACCATATTTTCAATCCTTGAGTTGAGGGACAGAGAGGTACAGTGAGTGAAACTGACAGTGTGCTATTCTGTTCTAAATCAATTTTGCTGTTCCATATTTTCAATCCTTGAGTTGAGGGACAGAGAGCTACAGTGAGGGAAACTGACAGTGTGCTATTCTGTTCTAAAACTATTTTGCTGAACCATATTTTCAATCCTTGAGTTGAGGGACAGAGAGCTACAGTGAGGGAAAGTGTCAGTGTGCTATTGTGTTCTAAAACGATTTTGCTGAACCATATTTTCAATCCTTGAGTTGAGGGACAGAGAGCTACAGTGAGGGAAACTGACAGTGTGCTATTCTGTTCTAAAACTATTTTGCTGAACCATATTTTCAATCCTTGAGTTGAGGGACAGAGAGCTACAGTGAGGGAAAGTGTCAGTGTGCTATTGTGTTCTAAAACTATTTTGCTGAACCATATTTTCAATCCTTGAGTTGAGGGACAGAGAGGTACAGTGAGTGAAACTGACAGTGTGCTATTCTGTTCTAAATCAATTTTGCTGTTCCATATTTTCAATCCTTGAGTTGAGGGACAGAGAGCTACAGTGAGGGAAACTGACAGTGTGCTATTCTGTTCTAAAACTATTTTGCTGAACCCTATTTTCAATCCTTGAGTTGAGGGACAGAGAGCTACAGTGAGGGAAAGTGTCAGTGTGCTATTGTGTTCTAAAACTATTTTGCTGAACCATATTTTCAATCCTTGAGTTGAGGGACAGAGAGCTACAGTGAGGGAAACTGACAGTGTGCTATTCTGTTCTAAAACTATTTTGCTGAACCATATTCTCAATCCCTGAGTTGAGGGACAGAGAGGTACAGTGAGGGAAACTGACAGTGTGCTATTCTGTTCTAAAACTATTTTGCTGTTCCATATTTTCAATCCCTGAGTTGAGGGACAGAGAAGGACACTCGTAGAAATTATCAGTGTGCTATTCTGTGCTAAATCTTGTTTGTAGGGAGGGACAGAGTAGGACAGTGAGGGAAAGTGTCAGTGTGCTATTGTGTTCTAAAACTATTTTGCTGAACCATATTTTCAATCCTTGAGTTGAGGGACAGAGAGGTACAGTGAGTGAAACTGACAGTGTGCTATTCTGTTCTAAATCAATTTTGCTGTTCCATATTTTCAATCCTTGAGTTGAGGGACAGAGAGGTACAGTGAGGGAAACTGACAGTGTGCTTTTCTGTTCTAAACCAATTTTGCTGTTCCATATTTTCAATCCTTGAGTTGAGGGACAGAGAGGTACAGTGAGGGAAAGTGTCAGTGTGCTATTGTGTTCTAAAACTATTTTGCTGAACCATATTTTCAATCCTTGAGTTGAGGGACAGAGAGGTACAGTGAGTGAAACTGACAGTGTGCTATTCTGTTCTAAATCAATTTTGCTGTTCCATATTTTCAATCCTTGAGTTGAGGGACAGAGAGCTACAGTGAGGGAAACTGACAGTGTGCTATTCTGTTCCAAAACTATTTTGCTGAACCATATTTTCAATCCTTGAGTTGAGGGACAGAGAGGTACAGTGAGTGAAACTGACAGTGTGCTATTCTGTTCTAAATCAATTTTGCTGTTCCATATTTTCAATCCTTGAGTTGAGGGACAGAGAGCTACAGTGAGGGAAACTGACAGTGTGCTATTCTGTTCTAAAACTATTTTGCTGAACCATATTTTCAATCCTTGAGTTGAGGGACAGAGAGCTACAGTGAGGGAAAGTGTCAGTGTGCTATTGTGTTCTAAAACGATTTTGCTGAACCATATTTTCAATCCTTGAGTTGAGGGACAGAGAGCTACAGTGAGGGAAACTGACAGTGTGCTATTCTGTTCTAAAACTATTTTGCTGAACCATATTTTCAATCCTTGAGTTGAGGGACAGAGAGCTACAGTGAGGGAAAGTGTCAGTGTGCTATTGTGTTCTAAAACTATTTTGCTGAACCATATTTTCAATCCTTGAGTTGAGGGACAGAGAGGTACAGTGAGTGAAACTGACAGTGTGCTATTCTGTTCTAAATCAATTTTGCTGTTCCATATTTTCAATCCTTGAGTTGAGGGACAGAGAGGTACAGTGAGGGAAACTGACAGTGTGCTATTCTGTTCTAAATCAATTTTGCTGTTCCATATTTTCAATCCTTGAGTTGAGGGACAGAGAGGTACAGTGAGGGAAACTGACAGTGTGCTATTCTGTTCTAAAACTATTTTGCTGTTCCATATTTTCAATCCTTGAGTTGAGGGACAGAGAGCTACAGTGAGGGAAAGTGTCAGTGTGCTATTGTGTTCTAAAACTATTTTGCTGAACCATATTTTCAATCCTTGAGTTGAGGGACAGAGAGGTACAGTGAGTGAAACTGACAGTGTGCTATTCTGTTCTAAATCAATTTTGCTGTTCCATATTTTCAATCCTTGAGTTGAGGGACAGAGAGGTACAGTGAGGGAAACTGACAGTGTGCTATTCTGTTCTAAATCAATTTTGCTGTTCCATATTTTCAATCCTTGAGTTGAGGGACAGAGAGGTACAGTGAGGGAAACTGACAGTGTGCTATTCTGTTCTAAAACTATTTTGCTGTTCCATATTTTCAATCCTTGAGTTGAGGGACAGAGAGCTACAGTGAGGGAAAGTGTCAGTGTGCTATTGTGTTCTAAAACTATTTTGCTGAACCATATTTTCAATCCTTGAGTTGAGGGACAGAGAGCTACAGTGAGGGAAAGTGTCAGTGTGCTATTGTGTTCTAAAACTATTTTGCTGAACCATATTTTCAATCCTTGAGTTGAGGGACAGAGAGGTACAGTGAGTGAAACTGACAGTGTGCTTTTCTGTTCTAAAACTATTTTGCTGTTCCATATTTTCAATCCTTGAGTTGAGGGACAGAGAGGTACAGTGTGTGAAACTGACAGTGTGCTATTCTGTTCTAAATCAATTTTGCTGTTCCATATTTTCAATCCTTGAGTTGAGGGACAGAGAGCTACAGTGGGGGAAACTGACAGTGTGCTATTCTGTTCTAAAACTATTTTGCTGAACCCTATTTTCAATCCTTGAGTTGAGGGACAGAGAGCTACAGTGAGGGAAAGTGTCAGTGTGCTATTGTGTTCTAAAACTATTTTGCTGAACCATATTTTCAATCCTTGAGTTGAGGGACAGAGAGCTACAGTGAGGGAAACTGACAGTGTGCTATTCTGTTCTAAAACTATTTTGCTGAACCATATTTTCAATCCCTGAGTTGAGGGACAGAGAGGTACAGTGAGGGAAACTGACAGTGTGCTATTCTGTTCTAAAACTATTTTGCTGTTCCATATTTTCAATCCCTGAGTTGAGGGACAGAGAAGGACACTCGTAGAAATTATCAGTGTGCTATTCTGTGCTAAATCTTGTTTGTAGGGAGGGACAGAGTAGGACAGTGAGGGAAAGTGTCAGTGTGCTATTGTGTTCTAAAACTATTTTGCTGAACCATATTTTCAATCCTTGAGTTGAGGGACAGAGAGGTACAGTGAGTGAAACTGACAGTGTGCTATTCTGTTCTAAATCAATTTTGCTGTTCCATATTTTCAATCCTTGAGTTGAGGGATAGAGAGGTACAGTGAGGGAAACTGACAGTGTGCTTTTCTGTTCTAAACCAATTTTGCTGTTCCATATTTTCAATCCTTGAGTTGAGGGACAGAGAGGTACAGTGAGGGAAAGTGTCAGTGTGCTATTGTGTTCTAAAACTATTTTGCTGAACCATATTTTCAATCCTTGAGTTGAGGGACAGAGAGGTACAGTGAGTGAAACTGACAGTGTGCTATTCTGTTCTAAACCAATTTTGCTGTTCCATATTTTCAATCCTTGAGTTGAGGGACAGAGAGGTACAGTGAGGGAAAGTGTCAGTGTGCTATTGTGTTCTAAAACTATTTTGCTGAACCATATTTTCAATCCTTGAGTTGAGGGACAGAGAGGTGCAGTGAGTGAAACTGACAGTGTGCTATTCTGTTCTAAACCAATTTTGCTGTTCCATATTTTCAATCCTTGAGTTGAGGGACAGAGAGGTACAGTGAGGGAAAGTGTCAGTGTGCTATTGTGTTCTAAAACTATTTTGCTGAACCATATTTTCAATCCTTGAGTTGAGGGACAGAGAGGTACAGTGAGTGAAACTGACAGTGTGCTATTCTGTTCTAAACCAATTTTGCTGTTCCATATTTTCAATCCTTGAGTTGAGGGACAGAGAGGTACAGTGAGGGAAAGTGTCAGTGTGCTATTGTGTTCTAAAACTATTTTGCTGAACCATATTTTCAATCCTTGAGTTGAGGGACAGAGAGGTACAGTGAGTGAAACTGACAGTGTGCTATTCTGTTCTAAACCAATTTTGCTGTTCCATATTTTCAATCCTTGAGTTGAGGGACAGAGAGGTACAGTGAGTGAAACTGACAGTGTGCTATTCTGTTCTAAACCAATTTTGCTGTTCCATATTTTCAATCCTTGAGTTGAGGGACAGAGAGGTACAGTGAGGGAAAGTGTCAGTGTGCTATTGTGTTCTAAAACTATTTTGCTGAACCATATTTTCAATCCTTGAGTTGAGGGACAGAGAGGTACAGTGAGTGAAATTGACAGTGTGCTATTCTGTTCTAAACCAATTTTGCTGTTCCATATTTTCAATCCTTGAGTTGAGGGACAGAGAGGTATAGTGAGTGAAACTGACAGTGTGCTATTCTGTTCTAAACCAATTTTGCTGTTCCATATTTTCAATCCTTGAGTTGAGGGACAGAGAGGTACAGTGAGGGAAAGTGTCAGTGTGCTATTGTGTTCTAAAACTATTTTGCTGAACCATATTTTCAATCCTTGAGTTGAGGGACAGAGAGGTACAGTGAGTGAAACTGACAGTGTGCTATTCTGTTCTAAACCAATTTTGCTGTTCCATATTTTCAATCCTTGAGTTGAGGGACAGAGAGGTATAGTGAGTGAAACTGACAGTGTGCTATTCTGTTCTAAACCAATTTTGCTGTTCCATATTTTCAATCCTTGAGTTGAGGGACAGAGAGGTACAGTGAGTGAAACTGACAGTGTGCTATTCTGTTCTAAACCAATTTTGCTGTTCCATATTTTCAATCCTTGAGTTGAGGGACAGAGAGGTACAGTGAGGGAAAGTGTCAGTGTGCTATTGTGTTCTAAAACTATTTTGCTGAACCATATTTTCAATCCTTGCCTTGAGTTGAGGGACAGAGAGGTACAGTGAGTGAAACTGACAGTGTGCTATTCTTATCTAAACCAATTTTGCTGTTCCATATTTTCAATCCTTGAGTTGAGGGACAGAGAGGTACAGTGAGGGAAAGTGTCAGTGTGCTATTGTGTTCTAAAACTATTTTGCTGAACCATATTTTCAATCCTTGAGTTGAGGGACAGAGAGGTACAGTGAGTGAAACTGACAGTGTGCTATTCTGTTCTAAACCAATTTTGCTGTTCCATATTTTCAATCCTTGAGTTGAGGGACAGAGAGGTACAGTGAGTGAAACTGACAGTGTGCTATTCTGTTCTAAACCAATTTTGCTGTTCCATATTTTCAATCCTTGAGTTGAGGGACAGAGAGGTACAGTGAGGGAAAGTGTCAGTGTGCTATTGTGTTCTAAAACTATTTTGCTGAACCATATTTTCAATCCTTGAGTTGAGGGACAGAGAGGTACAGTGAGTGAAACTGACAGTGTGCTATTCTGTTCTAAACCAATTTTGCTGTTCCATATTTTCAATCCTTGAGTTGAGGGACAGAGAGGTACAGTGGGTGAAACTGACAGTGTGCTATTCTGTTCTAAACCAATTTTGCTGTTCCATATTTTCAATCCTTGAGTTGAGGGACAGAGAGGTACAGTGAGTGAAACTGACAGTGTGCTATTCTGTTCTAAACCAATTTTGCTGTTCCATATTTTCAATCCTTGAGTTAAGTAGGGATGAGCTTCGTGTTCGAGTCGAACATACGTTCGACTCGAACATCGGCTGTTCGATCGTTCGACGAAGATCGAACGATTTGGGCCGTTCGCGCCAAATTCGAGTGACGCGAACGGCCCACAATGCACTACGCCATCGCAGTGTCATCCAGGCGCTGTGATTGGCCAAGCATGCACTGTGACCCCGCATGCTTGGCCAATCACAGCGCCGGCAGCGAGGAGAGCAATGATTGGCCACAGGCAGGATGCCTGTGGCCAATTATTGCTGATGGGGTTTAGTACACGCCCCACACTATAAAAGGCCGCCAGCGCGGCGGCCTTGTGTAGTGTGTTCCGGAGCAGGGAAAGAGAAGCATAGGCAGGGACAGTGTCATTTTTTTTCCTTTACTAATCCTGGATTCCTTGTGTTTAGGGACAAATAAGGATAGGTAGGGAGAGTGTCAGTGACAGTGTGCTATTCTGTGCTAATCCTTGTTTGTAGGGACAGAGAGGTACAGTGAGGGAAACTGACAGTGTGCTATTCTGTTCTAAAACTATTTTGCTGAACCATATTTTCAATCCTTGAGTTGAGGGACAGAGAGCTACAGTGAGGGAAACTGACAGTGTGCTATTCTGTTCTAAAACTATTTTGCTGAACCATATTTTCAATCCTTGAGTTGAGGGACAGAGAGCTACAGTGAGGGAAAGTGTCAGTGTGCTATTGTGTTCTAAAACTATTTTGCTGAACCATATTTTCAATCCTTGAGTTGAGGGACAGAGAGCTACAGTGAGGGAAAGTGTCAGTGTGCTATTGTGTTCTAAAACTATTTTGCTGAACCATATTTTCAATCCTTGAGTTGAGGGACAGAGAGCTACAGTGAGGGAAACTGACAGTGTGCTATTCTGTTCTAAAACTATTTTGCTGAACCATATTTTCAATCCTTGAGTTGAGGGACAGAGAGCTACAGTGAGGGAAAGTGTCAGTGTGCTATTGTGTTCTAAAACTATTTTGCTGAACCATATTTTCAATCCTTGAGTTGAGGGACAGAGAGGTACAGTGAGTGAAACTGACAGTGTGCTATTCTGTTCTAAATCAATTTTGCTGTTCCATATTTTCAATCCTTGAGTTGAGGGACAGAGAGCTACAGTGAGGGAAACTGACAGTGTGCTATTCTGTTCTAAAACTATTTTGCTGAACCATATTTTCAATCCTTGAGTTGAGGGACAGAGAGCTACAGTGAGGGAAAGTGTCAGTGTGCTATTGTGTTCTAAAACTATTTTGCTGAACCATATTTTCAATCCTTGAGTTGAGGGACAGAGAGGTACAGTGAGTGAAACTGACAGTGTGCTATTCTGTTCTAAGTCAATTTTGCTGTTCCATATTTTCAATCCTTGAGTTGAGGGACAGAGAGCTACGGTGAGGGAAACTGACAGTGTGCTATTCTGTTCTAAAACTATTTTGCTGAACCATATTTTCAATCCTTGAGTTGAGGGACAGAGAGCTACAGTGAGGGAAAGTGTCAGTGTGCTATTGTGTTCTAAAACTATTTTGCTGAACCATATTTTCAATCCTTGAGTTGAGGGACAGAGAGCTACAGTGAGGGAAACTGACAGTGTGCTATTCTGTTCTAAAACTATTTTGCTGAACCATATTTTCAATCCTTGAGTTGAGGGACAGAGAGCTATAGTGAGGGAAAGTGTCAGTGTGCTATTGTGTTCTAAAACTATTTTGCTGAACCATATTTTCAATCCTTGAGTTGAGGGACAGAGAGGTACAGTGAGTGAAACTGACAGTGTGCTATTCTGTTCTAAATCAATTTTGCTGTTCCATATTTTCAATCCTTGAGTTGAGGGACAGAGAGGTACAGTGAGGGAAACTGACAGTGTGCTATTCTGTTCTAAATCAATTTTGCTGTTCCATATTTTCAATCCTTGAGTTGAGGGACAGAGAGGTACAGTGAGGGAAACTGACAGTGTGCTATTCTGTTCTAAAACTATTTTGCTGTTCCATATTTTCAATCCTTGAGTTGAGGGACAGAGAGGTACAGTGAGGGAAAGTGTCAGTGTGCTATTGTGTTCTAAAACTATTTTGCTGAACCATATTTTCAATCCTTGAGTTGAGGGACAGAGAGGTACAGTGAGTGAAACTGACAGTGTGCTATTCTGTTCTAAACCAATTTTGCTGTTCCATATTTTCAATCCTTGAGTTGAGGGACAGAGAGGTACAGTGAGGGAAAGTGTCAGTGTGCTATTGTGTTCTAAAACTATTTTGCTGAACCATATTTTCAATCCTTGAGTTGAGGGACAGAGAGGTACAGTGAGTGAAACTGACAGTGTGCTATTCTGTTCTAAACCAATTTTGCTGTTCCATATTTTCAATCCTTGAGTTGAGGGACAGAGAGGTACAGTGAGGGAAAGTGTCAGTGTGCTATTGTGTTCTAAAACTATTTTGCTGAACCATATTTTCAATCCTTGAGTTGAGGGACAGAGAGGTACAGTGAGTGAAACTGACAGTGTGCTATTCTGTTCTAAAACTATTTTGCTGTTCCATATTTTCAATCCCTGAGTTGAGGGACAGAGAAGGACACTCGTAGAAATTATCAGTGTGCTATTCTGTGCTAAATCTTGTTTGTAGGGAGGGACAGAGTAGGACAGTGAGGGAAAGTGTCAGTGTGCTATTCTGTTCTAAAACTTTTTTGCTGAACCATATTTTCAATCCTTGTGTTTAGGGACAGAGAAGGATAGGCAGGGGACAGTGTCAGTGTCATTGTTGCTAAGCCTCCTGCACAATATACACCTGAAGGTAGCCCTTATTGCTGTTTTTCCCATCTCCCTGCAGGCCATCCATTAAAATGTCTGGAAGGCAACCAAGGAGAGGCAGACAGTCAGGAGGCAAAAAAAGAGGGCAAGCAGGCTCTGTGTCTGGGGGCAACAGTGCTGGTCGTGTACGCGGTGCATTGTCATCAGCACATGGCCATGGGACACGCTTGTCCTTGTTTTCGGCAGCTGGACATGTTGAGCCACATCATGCCGAAGACTTGGTAGAGTGGATGACCAAGCCCACCTCATCCTCCTCATCCTCTCTCACCCAGGCTCAGGGTAGTGGCAAAGCAGCTGCCAAAGCATCCTCTTCTCTGGTATCATTATCTTCATTAGTCAATCCTTCCCTAGACCCACCATGCCCTCCTCCTGAGGAGTCCCCCGAACTGTTTGAGCACAGTGTTGGGTACATGCTCCAGGAGGATGCCCAGCGTTTGGAAGGATCTGATGATGATACCCAGCTAGAGGAAGGCAGCAGCGTGAGAGCAGAGAGAGGGGATGCTCAAGAAGGACACCAATCTGGCAGTCATGTTCCAGCAGCTGCAGCATACTGCCAGATTGGCTCCAGTGATGAGGAGGGAGGGGATGATGAGGTCACTGACTCCACGTGGGTGCCTAATAGGAGAGAGGAGGAGGAGGAGGATGAGGAGGAGGCACATCTCCAATGAGGCAGGATGCCCTTGAGTGGCCAGCGTATGGGCAGCACACCGACGGAATCACACCGCAGAGCTCCACCTGTGCAGGGCGCTGCCTCTGCCCGTCATTCAAAAAGTTCTTTGGTGTGGGCCTTTTTTGAGGCGAGTGCATCAGATCGCACAGCTGCTGTTTGCAACATATGTCTCAAGCGTATATCGCGTGGCCAAAACATCAGCCGCTTGGGCACCACATGCTTGATCAGACATATGTTGACCTGCCATGCAGCTCGTTGGCAAGCCTACCTTAAAGACCCACACCAAAGAACAAAGCTGACCTCTTCTTGCACCGCATCAGCTGGGATCTCCAACCCCACTATACCTTCACTCCTCTCTGAAACCTGCTCTGAGAGGAATGAAGGTGTAGAATTAGGTGTGTCACAGGCAAGTACTTGCGGGCACTCTGCTAGCAGTACACCAACGTCCGATTCTAGCAGGCAAATTTCCCTGCCCCAGCTGCTGGACCGTCGAAAGAAGTTCACTCCCAGCCATCCACATGCCCAGCGGTTGAATGCTAGCTTGGCTAAATTGCTAGCGCTTCAACTGCTGCCTTTTCAGTTGGTAGACTCGGCCCCCTTCCGTGAGTTTGTGCAATGTGCGGTTCCTCAGTGGCAGGTTCCCAAACGACACTTTTTCGCACGGAAGGCTATTCCGGCTCTCTACAGGCATGTGGAAGGCAATGTCTTGGCCTCGCTGGACAGGGCGGTCAGCGGTAAGGTGCATATTACCGCTGACTCATGGTCCAGCAGGCATGGACAGGGACGTTACCTTTCTTTCACGGCCCATTGGGTCACTCTTTTGGCAGCTGGGAAGGATGCAGGACAAGGTGCAGTAGTGTTGGAGGTTGTTCCACCCCCACGCCTCCAAAATGCTACTACTGGTTGTGACACACCTCTCTCCTCCACCCCCTCCTCTTCTTCTTCCTCCATGGCCTCTTCCTGTGGTTTGTCCTCGGAACCAGCGGTGCTCCATAGGCGTTCAAGGGGCTACGCAAGTACGCAGGCAAAAAGATGCCATGCCGTGCTTGCGCTGGTGTGTTTGGGGGACAGGAGCCACACTGGGGCAGAGGTCCTGTCTGCTCTGCAGGGGCAGGCCGAGAGGTGGTTGACGCCACGCCAGCTTAAGCCAGGAATGGTGGTTTGCGACAATGGCACCAACCTCCTCTCCGCCCTCCGACAGGGACAACTGACCCATGTGCCCTGTATGGCTCACGTCCTTAACCTGGTGGTGCAGCGGTTCTTGGGCAGGTACCCGGGCTTACAGGATGTCCTGAGGCAGGCCAGGAAAGTCTGTGTGCATTTCCGCAGATCTTATAATGCCAGTGCTCGCCTGGCTGAGCTTCAAAAGGAGTTGAACCTGCCCAAGAACCGCCTTATATGTGACATGCCCACCAGGTGGAACTCAACGTTGGCCATGCTGCAGCGGCTGCACACGCAGCAGAGGGCCATCAATGAGTACCTGTGCGACTACGGCACCAGGACAGGGTCAGGGGAGCTCGGGTTTTTTTCTCCACGCCAGTGGGGCATGATCAGGGATGCATGCACTGTCCTGGCACCATTTGAGGAGGCCACGAGGATGGTGAGCAGTGACAGTGCATGCATCAGTGACACTGTACCTCTTGTCCACCTGTTGGAGCACACGCTGCGTGGAATAATGGACAGGGCACTTGAGGCAGAACAGAGGCAGGAAGAGGAGGACTTCCTTGCCTCTCAAGGCCCCCTTTACCCAGACAGTGTTCCTTCTGTCCCACCCATCGCACAGGAAGAGGAGGAGGAGGAGGAGGAGGATTGTGTCAGCATGGAGGTGGAGGCTGGCACTCAGCATCATCAGCAGCAGTCTTTTAGGGATGATTTACAGTCCCAAGAAACCAGTGGACTTGTACGTGGCTGGGAGGAGGTGGCTGCGGATCATGTCGTCCTTAGTGACCCAGAGGACTCCGGACTGAATGCCTCAGCTAACCTACGCTGCATGGCCTCCCTGATCCTGCAAAGTCTGCGGAAGGATCCTCGTATTCTTCGGATCAAGGAGAGGGACCATTACTGGCTGGCCACTCTCCTTGATCCACGGTACAAGGGTAAGGTTGCGGACCTTATCGTACCGTCGCAGAGGGAGCAGAGGATGAGACAACTCCGGGAGGCCTTGCAGAAAGGTCTGTGCAACGCATTCCAAGAGACTGGGAGGTTACAAACTCCTGGTCCTGGACAACGAGTTGCTGAGGCTTCGGGCAGTCAAAGAAAGAGCGGTGGGGAAGTTGGCCGTCTGACCGATGCGTTCAGACAATTCTTTAGTCCGCAGCCCCAAAGTATGATCGGTTCCAGCAACCATCGCCAGCGTCTGATATACATGGTGCAGGAATACCTAGGGGCAAGGTCAGACTTGGACACCTTCCCCACCGAAAATCCTCTGGCTTACTGGGTCTTGGGGATGGATCACTGGCCAGAGCTTGCACAGTATGCAATTGAGCTACTGGCCTGTCCTGCATCCAGCATTCTTTCAGAACGCACATTCAGTGCTGCTGGAGGATTTGTCACGGATCACAGGGTGCACCTGTCCACCGACTCGGTTGATCGACTGACTTTCATCAAGATGAACCAGTCTTGGATCACCACCAGCTACCACACACCAGATGCTGATATAACAGACTAATTGATTTTAAAATGTCACATCCCTTCAAGACTGATGCTGATGCTGAGTGCCTGTGCTGTTATGTTGACTGGCTATCCTCCTCCTCCTCCTCAATGATACGATTAACGATGATAGCTTGGAAGATCATTTTGGTTTATGGGTGACGCCACCAGTGGCTAAGGCCCAATTTTTCAGCCCCTGTTTAACAGGGGCGTGTAATTAAAAATTTTGATGCAATACTTTGCAACAGGCCTCATTGCTGTGCTCCAAGTACAGTATCTGTGAGGGGTTGCAGTGTTGTGCCACCAGTGCCTAAGGCCCAATTTTTCAGCCCCTGTTCAACAGGGGCATGCAATTATAATTATTGATCTAATAATTCACAGCAGGGCCCATTGCTGCGCCCACCAAGAGTAACTGTCAGGCCTTACAGTGTTGTGGCACCAGCACCACCATCACCACCACCACCACCACCAAAGGCCCAATTTTTCAGCCCCTGTTCAACAGGGGCATGCAATTATAATTATTGATCTAATAATTCACAGCAGGGACCATTGCTGCGCCCACCAAGAGTAACTGTCAGGCCTTACAGTGTTGTGGCACCAGCACCACCATCACCACCACCACCACCACCAAAGGCCCAATTTTTCAGTCCCTGTTCAACAGGGGCATGCAATTATAATTATTGATCTAATAATTCACAGCAGGGACCTTTGCTGCGCCCACCAAGAGTAACTGTCAGGCCTTACAGTGTTGTGGCACCAGCACCACCATCACCACCACCACCACCACCAAAGGCCCAATTTTTCAGCCCCTGTTCAACAGGGGCATGCAATTATAATTATTGATCTAATAATTCACAGCAGGGAGCATTGCTGCGCCCACCAAGAGTAACTGTCAGGCCTTACAGTGTTGTGGCACCAGCACCACCATCACCACCACCACCACCACCACCACCAAAGGCCCAATTTTTCAGCCTCTGTTCAACAGGGGCATGCAATTATAATTATTGATCTAATAATTCACAGCAGGGACCTTTGCTGCGCCCACCAAGAGTAACTGTCAGGCCTTACAGTGTTGTGGCACCAGCACCACCATCACCTCCACCACCACCACCAAAGGCCCAATTTTTCAGCCCCTGTTCAACAGGGGCATGCAATTATAATTATTGATCTAATAGTTCACAGCAGGGACCATTGCTGCGCCCACCAAGAGTAACTGTCAGGCCTTACAGTGTTGTGGCACCAGCACCACCATCAAAGGCCCAATTTTTACTACCACTGATCAACAATTATATGTTATTACAATTCCTGATATTATACTTGAAAGCAGGGCGTTCCAGCACCCACCAAGAATAACTGTGAGTGCTTTCAGTGTTGTGCCAACACCAACACCTAAGGGGCCAATTTCTGCAGAGTATATACGGAAGGTCCCTAATTTCAAACATCCAACTTACAAACTACTACTACTTGCAAACGGAAGAAGACAACAGGAAGTGAGAGGAAATCTACCCCTTGGAAGGAAAATTCTCTCCTTTAAGAATTAATATGGGAGAAAGGTGTCTCCTCTCTACTGATGCTTTATCACCAATCCTTGTTTCAATAAAAACACCACATTTCAAAAACAGTTATCATTGGGACGCAAAGTGAGGTGAAATGTTCTGAACAGGGGCACAGACAGCAAAAAAAATGTGACAGGGGTGATAACCGTTCCCTATGTTTTACAAAAAGCTAAAAAAAAGGAATTTGCCATGGAGCTCCACTTAAACAATGCAGCTGTTCAAAATTATAAACAGATTCTACATAAGAACAAACCTACAGTCCCTGTCTTGTATGCACCGCCTGTATACGGCTGTTCAGAGTATATAGGTCCTTTTTTATTTTGTGTGCGGGGTTCCCCTTAATATCCATGCAAGACCCAAAGGGGCTGGTAATGGGCTGGGGTAGGGGGGGGGTTGATGGGGTAGCTATGCCATTTTTCCTAAAGATTTTCATCCATATTACCGGGACCAGACATTGCATTAAAGCCGCAAGCAGTTTTAAATGACTTTTTTCCCTTTAGAAATGTTATTTTGTGCAGGGACAGTTCTAAACACGGGAAACACGTGGCACTTCACAGGCATACTTTAGACACCCCCCAGGTACAATATTTAAAGGAATATTTGACTTTTTTTTTTTTCACTTTATGCATCATTAAAATGACTGCTCCCGGAAAACGTCCATTTTTAAAACTTCTTTTTGCATTGATACATGTCCCCTGGTGCAGAAGCCGGGTTCCCAAACTCTGTTTCGGACAATAACATGGATAATAGTCGTTATAATTAGCACTTTAGAATCCGAACGTTCGCATCCATTGTATTTAATAGGGTTCTAATGTTCGTGCGAACTTTCGGTCCGTTCGCGGGTTCTGGTGCGAACCGAACCCGGGGGTGTTCGGCTCATCACTATTCAGCGCACTAGGTTTAGCAAAGATTATGACACTGACACTCTCGACTGCCTATCCTTGTCTGTCCCTACATACAAGGTTTAGCAATATGGATCAGCACACTAGGTTTAGCAAAGATTATGACACTGACACTCTCGACTGCCTATCCTTGTCTGTCCCTACACACAAGGTTTAGCAATATGGTTCAGCACACTAGGTTTAGCAAAGATTATGACACTGACACTCTCGACTGTCTATCCTTGTCTGTCCCTACACACAAGGTTTAGCAATATGGTTCAGCGCACTAGGTTTAGCAAAGATTATGACACTGACACTCTCGACTGCCTATCCTTGTCTGTCCCTACACACAAGGTTTAGCAATATGGTTCAGCACACTAGGTTTAGCAAAGATTATGACACTGACACTCTCGAATGCCTATCCTTGTCTGTCCCTACACACAAGGTTTAGCAATATGGTTCAGCGCACTAGGTTTAGCAAAGATTATGACACTGACACTCTCGACTGCCTATCCTTGTCTGTCCCTACACACAAGGTTTAGCAATATGGTTCAGCGCACTAGGTTTAGCAAAGATTATGACACTGATACTCTTGACTGCCTATCCTTGTCTGTCCCTACACACAAGGTTTAGCAATATAGTTCAGCCCACTAGGTTTAGCAAAGATTATGACACTGACACTCTCGACTGCCTGTCCTTGTCTGTCCCTACACACAAGGTTTAGCAATATGGTTCAGCACACTAGGTTTAGCAAAGATTATGACACTGACACTCTCGACTGCATATCCTTGTCTGTCCCTACACACAAGGTTTAGCAATATGGTTCAGCACACTAGGTTTAGCAAAGATTATGACACTGACACTCTCGACTGCCTATCCTTGTCTGTCCCTACACACAAGGTTTAGCAATATGGTTCAGCGCACTAGGTTTAGCAAAGATTATGACACTGACACTCTCGACTGCCTATTTTTGTCTGTCCCTACACAGAAGGTTTAGCAATATGGTTCAGCACACTAGGTTTAGCAAAGATTATGACACTGACACTCTCGACTGCCTATCCTTGTCTGTCCCTACACACAAGGTTTAGCAATATGGTTCAGCACACTAGGTTTAGCAAAGATTATGACACTGACACTCTCGACTGCCTATCCTTGTCTGTACCTACACACAAGGTTTAGCAATATGGTTCAGCACACTAGGTTTAGCAAAGATTATGACACTGACACTCTCGACTGCCGAATCAGCACACAAGGTTTAGCAAAGAATATGACACTGACACTCTCCCTGCCTATCCTTCTCTGTCCCTACAAACAAGGTTTAGCAAAGAATATGACACTGACACTCTCCCTACCTATCCTTGTCTGTCCCTACACACAAGGTTTAGCAATATGGTTCAGCACACAAGGTTTAGCAAAGAATATGACACTGACACTCTCCCTACCTATCCTTGTCTGTCCCTACACACAAGGTTTAGCAATATGGTTCAGCACACAAGGTTTAGCAAAGAATATGACACTGACACTCTCCCTGCCTATCCTTGTCTGTCCCTACACACAAGGTTTAGCAATATGGTTCAGCACACAAGGTTTAGCAAAGAATATGACACTGACACTCTCCCTGCCTATCCTTCTCTGTCCCTACAAACAAGGTTTAGCAAAGAATATGACACTGACACTCTCCCTACCTATCCTTCTCTGTCCCTACACACAAGGTTTAGCAAAGAAAAAATATGACACTGTCCCTGCCTATCCTTCTCTTTCCCTGCGCCGGAACACACTACACGAGGCCGCCGCGCTGGCGGCCTTTTATAGTGTGGGGCGTGTACTAAACCCCCTCAGCAATAATTGGCCACAGGCATCCTGCCTGTGGCCAATCATTGCTCTCCTCGCTGCCGGCGCTGTGATTGGCCAAGCATGCGGGGTCACAGTGCATGCTTGGCCAATCACAGCGCCAGGATAGCACTGCGATGGCGCAGTGTATTGTGGGCCGTTCCGGTCACTCAAATTTGGCGTGAACGGCCCAAATAGTTCGTTGTTCGCCGAACGCGCGAACAGCCGATGTTCGATTTGAACACCGAGCTCTTCCCTACCACAAAGTAAAAAAAAAAAAAAAAAAAACTGTTGGTCTGGGGACCACTACAAAATGCCCCCCACTTTCTGTTTCAATGACAACTAGTGATGAGCCGAACACCCCCGGGTTCGGTTCGCACCAGAACCCGCGAACGGACCGAAAGTTCGCATGAACTTTAGAACCCTATTAAATACAATGGATGCGAACGTTCGAAATCTAAAGTGCTAATTATAACGACTATTATGCATGTTATTGTCCTAAAAAGGGTTTGGGAACCCGGGTTCTGCACCAGGGGACATGTATCAATGCAAAAAGAAGTTTTAAAAACGGCAGTTTTTCAGGAGCAGTAATTTTAATGATGCATAAAGTGAAAAAAAAAAAGTCAAATATTCCTTTAAATATCGTACCTGGGGGGTGTCTAAAGTATGCCTGTGAAGTGTCACGTGTTTCCCATGTTTAGAACTGTCCCTGCACAAAATGACATTTCTAAAGGAAAAAAAGCCATTTAAAACTGCTTGCGGCTTTAATGTAATGTCTGGTCCCGGTAATATGGATGAAAATCTTTAAGAAAAATGACATAGCTACCCCATCACACCCCCCCCCTTTACCCCAGCCCATTACCAGCCCCTTTGGGTCTTGTATGGATATTAAGGGGAACCCCGCACACAAAATAAAAAAGGCCCTATATACTCTGAACAGCCGTATACAGGCGGTGCATACAAGACAGGGACTGTAGGTTTGTTCTTATGTAGAATCTGTTTGTAATTTTGAACAGGTACATTGTTTAAGTGTAGCTCCAGCCAAAAAACATATTTTTAAGCTTTTTGGAAAACATAGGGAAGGGTTATCACCCCTGTAACATTTGTTTTGCTGTCTGTGCAGTGTGCACCTGTTCAGAACAGTTCACCTCACTTTCCGTCCTAATGACAAATGTTTTTTTGAAAATTTGGGGTTTTTATTGAAACAAGAATTGGTGATAATGAAACAGTGGAGAGGAGACATTTTTTTCCCATATTAACTCTTACAGGAGAGAATTTGCCTTCCTAGGGGTAGAGTTCCTCTCACTTCCTCTTGTATCCTTCCGTTTGCAAGGAGGAGTCGTTTGTAAGTTGGATGTTTGAAAGTAGGGGCCTGCCGTATATACTCAGCTGAAATTTGCCCCTTACATGTTGGTGTTGCCACAACACTGTGAGCCCTCACAGTTACTCTTGGTGGGCGCATGAATGGGCCCTGCTGTGAATTATTAGATCAAGAATTGTAATTGCATGCCCCTGTTGAACAGGGGCTGAAAAATTGGGCCTTTGGTGGTGGTGGTGGTGGTGGTGTTGACACAACACTGTAAGGCCTCATAGTTAGTCTTGGTGGGCGCAGGAATGGGCACTGCTGTGAATTATTAGATCAAGAATTGTAATTGCATGCCCCTGTTGAACAGGGGCTGAAAAATTGGGCCTTTGGTGGTGGTGGTGGTGGTGGTGTTGACACAACACTGTAAGGCCTCACAGTTAGTCTTGGTGGGCGCAGGAATGGGCCCTGCTGTGAATTATTAGATCAAGAATTGTAATTACATGCCCCTGTTAAACAGGGGCAGAAAAATTGAGCCTTAGGCACTGGTGCCACAACACTGCAACCCCTCACAGATACTGTACTTGGAGCACAGCAATGAGCCCTGTTGCAAAGTATTGCACCAAAAATTGTAATTACACGCCCCTGTTAAACAGGGGCTGAAAAATTGGGCCTTAGCCACTGGTGCTGGTGCCACGACACTGCAACCACTCCCAGATACTCTAGTTGGAGTGCAGGAATGAGCCCTGCTGCAAAGCATTGCATAAAAAATTGTAATAACACACCCCTGTTAAACAGGGGCTGAAAAATTGGGCCTTAGCCACTGGTGGCGGCACCCAGAAACAAAAATGTTCTTCCAAGCTATCATCGTCAATCGGATCATTGAGGAGGAGGAGGATAGTCAGTCAACATAACAGGACAAACTCTCAGCATCAGCATCAGTCTTGAAGGGATGTGACATTTGAAAATAAATTAGTCTGTTATATCAGCTTCAGGTGTTTGGCAGCTGGTGGTGATCCAAGACTGGTTCATCTTTATGAATGTCAGTCGATCAACAGAGTCGGTGGACAGGCGCACCCTGTGATCCGTGACAAATCCTCCAGCAGCACTGAATGTGCGTTCTGAAAGAACGCTGGATGCAGGACAGGCCAGTAGCTCAATTGCATACTGTGCAAGCTCTGGCCAGTGATCCATCCTCAAGACCCAGTAAGCCAGAGGATTTTCGGTGGGGAAGGTGTCCAAGTCTGACCTTGCCCCTAGGTATTCCTGCACCATGTATATCAGACGCTGGCGATGGTTGCTGGAACCGATCATACCTTGGGGCTGCGGACTAAAGAATTGTCTGAACGCTTCGGTCAGATGGCCACCTTCCCCACCGCTCCTTCTTTGACTGACCGAAGCCTCAGCAACTCGTTGTCCAAGACCAGGAGTTTGTAACCTCCCAGTCTCTGGGAACGCGTTGCACAGACCTTTCTGCAAGGCCTCCCGGAGTTGTCTCATCCTCTGCTCCCTCTGCGACGGTAAGATAAGGTCCGCAACCTTACCCTTGTACCGTGGATCAAGGAGAGTGGCCAGCCAGTAATGGTCTCTCTTATTGATCCGAAGAATACGAGGATCCTTCCGCAGACTTTGCAGGATCAGGGAGGCCATGCAGCGTAGGTTAGCTGAGGCATTCAGTCCGGAGTCCTCTGGGTCACTAAGGACGACATGATCCGCAGCCACCTCCTCCCAGCCACGTACAAGTCCACTGGTTTCTTGGGACTGTAAATCATCCCTAAAAGACTGCTGCTGATGATGCTGAGTGCCAGGCTCCACCTCCATGCTGACACAATCCTCCTCCTCCTCCTCCTCTTCTTCCTGTGCGATGGGTGGGACAGAAGGAACACTGTCTGGGTAAAGGGGGCCTTGAGAGGCAAGGAAGTCCTCCTCTTCCTGCCTCTGTTCTGCCTCAAGTGCCCTGTCCATTATTCCATGCAGCGTATGTTCCAACAGGTGGACAAGAGGTACAGTGTCACTGATGCATGCACTGTCACTGCTCACCATCCTCGTGGCCTCCTCAAATGGTGCCAGGACAGTGCATGCATCCCTGATCATGCCCCACTGGCGTGGTGAAAAAAACCCAAGCTCCCCTGACCCTGTCCTGGTGCCGTAGTCGCACAGGTACCCATTGATGGCCCTCTGCTGCGTGTGCAGCCGCTGCAGCATGGCCAACGTTGAGTTCCACCTGGTGGGCATGTCACATATAAGGCGGTTCTTGGGCAGGTTCAACTCCTTTTGCAACTCAGCCAGGCGAGCACTGGCATTATAAGATCTGCGGAAATTCACACAGACTTTCCTGGCCTGCCTCAGGACATCCTGTAAGCCCGGGTACCTGCCCAAGAACCGCTGCACCACCAGGTTAAGGACGTGAGCCACACAGGGCACATGGGTCAGTTGTCCCTGTCGGAGAGCGGAGAGGAGGTTGGTGCCATTGTCGCAAACTACCATTCCTGGCTTAAGCTGGCGTGGCGTCAACCACCTCTCGGCCTGCCCCTGCAGAGCAGACAGAACCTCTGCCCCAGTGTGGCTCCTGTCCCCCAAACACACCAGCGCAAGCACGGCATGGCATCTTTTTGCCTGCGTACTTGCGTAGCCCCTTGAACGCCTACGGAGCACCGCTGGTTCCGAGGACAAAGCACAGGAAGAGGCCGTGGAGGAAGAAGAAGAGGAGGGGGTGGAGGAGAGAGGTGTGTCACAACCAGTAGTAGCATTTTGGAGGCGTGGCGGTGGAACAACCTCCAACACTACTGCACCTTGTCCTGCATCCTTCCCAGCTGCCAAAAGAGTGACCCAATGGGCCGTGAAAGAAAGGTAACGTCCCTGTCCATGCCTGCTGGACCATGAGTCAGCGGTAATATGCACCTTACCGCTGACCGCCCTGTCCAGCGAGGCCAAGACATTGCCTTCCACATGCCGGTAGAGAGCCGGAATCGCCTTCCGTGAGAAAAAGTGGCGTTTGGGAACCTGCCACTGAGGAACCGCACATTGCACAAACTCACGGAAGGGGGCCGAGTCTACCAACTGAAAAGGCAGCAGTTGAAGCGCTAGCAATTTAGCCAAGCTAGCATTCAACCACTGGGCATGTGGATGGCTGGGAGTGAACTTCTTTCGACGGTCCAGCAGCTGGGGCAGGGAAATTTGCCTGCTAGAATCGGACGTCGGTGTACTGCTAGCAGAGTGCCCGCAAGTACTTGGCTGTGACACACCTAATTCTACACCTTCATTCCTCTCAGTGCAGGTTTCAGAGAGGACTGAAGGTATAGTGGGGTTGGAGATCCCAGCTGATGCGGTGCAAGGAGAGGTCCGCTTTGTTCTTTGGTGTGGGTCTTTAAGGTAGGCTTGCCAACGAGCTGCATGGCAGGTCAACATATATCTGGTCAAGCATGTGGTGCCCAAGCGGCTGATGTTTTGGCCACGCGATATACGCTTGAGACATATGTTGCAAACAGCAGCTGTGCGATCTGATGCACTCGCCTCAAAAAAGGCCCACACCAAAGAACTTTTTGAATAACGGGCAGAGGCAGCGCCCTGCACAGGCGGAGCTCTGCGGTGTGATTCCGTCTGTGTGCTGCCCTTACGCTGGCCACCCAAGGGCATCCTGCCTCGTTGGAGATGTGCCTCCTCCTCATCCTCCTCCTCCTCTCTCCTATTAGGCACCCACGTGGAGTCAGTGACCTCATCATCCCCTCCCTCCTCATCACTGGAGCCAATCTGGCAGTATGCTGCAGCTGCTGGAACATGACTGCCAGATTGGTGTCCTTCTTGAGCATCCCCTCTCTCTGCTCTCACGCTACTGCCTTCCTCTAGCTGGGTATCATCATCAGACCCTTCGAAACGCTGGGCATCCTCCTGGAGCATGTACCCAACACTGTGCTCAAACAGTTCGGGGGACTCCTCAGGAGGAGGACATGGTGGGTCTACGGAAGGAGTGACTGATGATAACATTGATACCAGGGAAGAGGACACTTTGGCAGCTGCTTTGCCAGTACCCTGAGCCTGGGTGAGTGAGGATGAGGAGGATGAGGAGGGCTTGGTTATCCACTCTACCAAGTCTTCGGCATGATGTGGCTCAACATGTCCAGCTGCCCATAAGAAGGACAAGCGTGTCCCATGGCCATGTGCTGATGACAATGCACCGCGTCCACGACCAGCACTGTTGCCCCCAGACACAGAGCCTGCTTGCCCTCTCTTATTGGCTCCTGACTGTCTGCCTCTCCTTGTTTGCCTTCCAGACATTCTAATGGCCTGCAGGGAGATGGGAAAACCAGCAATAAGGGCTAGCTTCAGGTGTATACTGTGCAGGAGGCTTAGCAACAATGACACTGACACTGTCCCCTGCCTATCCTTCTCTCTCCCTGCACACAAGGTTTAGCAAAGAATAGGACACTGACACTGTCGACTGCCTATCCTTGTCTGTCCCTACACACAAGGTTTAGCAATATGGTTCAGCACACTAGGTTTAGCAAAGAATATGACACTGACACTCTCGACTGCCTATCCTTGTCTGTCCCTACACACAAGGTTTAGCAATATGGTTCAGCACACTAGGTTTAGCAAAGATTATGACACTGACACTCTCGACTGCCTATCCTTGTCTGTCCCTACACACAAGGTTTAGCAATATGGTTCAGCACACTAGGTTTAGCAAAGATTATGACACTGACACTCTCGACTGCCTATCCTTGTCTGTCCCTACACACAAGGTTTAGCAATATGGTTCAGCACACTAGGTTTAGCAAAGATTATGACACTGACACTCTCGACTGCCTATCCTTGTCTGTCCCTACACACAAGGTTTAGCAATATGGTTTAGCACACTAGGTTTAGCAAAGATTATGACACTGACACTCTCGACTGCCTATCCTTGTCTGTCCCTACACACAAGGTTTAGCAATATGGTTCAGCACACTAGGTTTAGCAAAGATTATGACACTGACACTCTCGACTGCCTATCCTTGTCTGTCCCTACACACAAGGTTTAGCAATATGGTTCAGCACACTAGGTTTAGCAAAGATTATGACACTGACACTCTCGACTGCCTATCCTTGTCTGTCCCTACACACAAGGTTTAGCAATATGGTTCAGCACACTAGGTTTAGCAAAGATTATGACACTGACACTCTCGACTGCCTATCCTTGTCTGTCCCTACACACAAGGTTTAGCAATATGGTTCAGCGCACTAGGTTTAGCAAAGATTATGACACTGACACTCTCGACTGCCTATCCTTGTCTGTCCCTACACACAAGGTTTAGCAATATGGTTCAGCACACTAGGTTTAGCAAAGATTATGACACTGACACTCTCGACTGCCTATCCTTGTCTGTCCCTACACACAAGGTTTAGCAATATGGTTCAGCACACTAGGTTTAGCAAAGATTATGACACTGACACTCTCGACTGCCTATCCTTGTCTGTCCCTACACACAAGGTTTAGCAATATGGTTCAGCGGACTAGGTTTAGCAAAGATTATGACACTGACACTCTCGACTGCCTATCCTTGTCTGTCCCTACACACAAGGTTTAGCAATATGGTTCAGCACACTAGGTTTAGCAAAGATTATGACACTGACACTCTCGACTGCCTATCCTTGTCTGTCCCTACACACAAGGTTTAGCAATATGGTTCAGCACACTAGGTTTAGCAAAGATTATGACACTGACACTCTTGACTGCCTATCCTTGTCTGTCCCTACACACAAGGTTTAGCAATATGGTTCAGCACACTAGGTTTAGCAAAGATTATGACACTGACACTCTCGACTGCCTATCCTTGTCTGTCCCTACACACAAGGTTTAGCAATATGGTTCAGCACACTAGGTTTAGCAAAGATTATGACACTGACACTCTCGACTGCCTATCCTTGTCTGTCCCTGCACACAAGGTTTAGCAATATGGTTCAGCACACTAGGTTTAGCAAAGATTATGACACTGACACCCTCGACTGCCTATCCTTGTCTGTCCCTACACACAAGGTTTAGCAATATGGTTCAGCGCACTAGATTTAGCAAAGATTATGACACTGAGGCCTCGTACACACGACCGATTTTCTCGGCAAGAACTAGCAAGAAACTTGCTGGCAGAGAGGTCTTGCTGAGTAAATCGGTCGTGTGTACGCTGCTAGTGGGTTTCTCGTCGAGAAAACCGACAAGAAACCTCGACGAGAAAATAGAGAACCTGCTCTCTATTTTCTCGTCGAGATTCTCCTCGGCATGTTTCTCGACGAGAAAAAGTGAGTGTGTGTACACTTACCTGTCCGCCCGGAAGCCCGCGCATGTTCGAAATGAATTTGACGCATGCGCGGTAGCTTCCTAGGCATACGTAGGGTATACCAAGATGGCGGCGACGGCATCGAATGTGACGAGCGCATGCTCGACGTAGTCGATGACGTCACCGCGTACACTCCTTTCAAAGAACCGCGGGTTCTTTGAAACGAGCGTGTGTACACTCGGCCGGGACAAGTTTCTTGTCCAAGAATCTCGTCGAAAAAAACGACATGTTTTTTTCAACGAGAATTTAGGCCGTGTGTACGAGGCCTAACACTCTCGACTGCCTATTTTTGTCTATCCCTACACAGATGGTTTAGCAATATGGTTCAGCACACTAGGTTTAGCAAAGATTATGACACTGACACTCTTGACTGCCTAATCAGCACACAAGGTTTAGCAAAGAATATGACACTGACACTCTCCCTGCCTATCCTTCTCTGTCCCTACAAACAAGGTTTAGCAAAGAATATGACACTGACACTCTCCCTACCTATCCTTGTCTGTCCCTACACACAAGGTTTAGCAATATGGTTCAGCACACAAGGTTTAGCAAAGAATATGACACTGACACTCTCCCTACCTATCCTTGTCTGTCCCTACACACAAGGTTTAGCAATATGGTTCAGCACACAAGGTTTAGCAAAGAATATGAAACTGACACTCTCCCTGCCTATCCTTCTCTGTCCCTACAAACAAGGTTTAGCAAAGAATATGACACTGACACTCTCCCTACCTATCCTTCTCTGTCCCTACACACAAGGTTTAGCAAAGAAAAAATATGACACTGTCCCTGCCTATCCTTCTCTTTCCCTGCGCCGGAACACACTACACGAGGCCGCCGCGCTGGCGGCCTTTTATAGTGTGGGGCGTGTACTAAACCCCCTCAGCAATAATTGGCCACAGGCATCCTGCCTGTGGCCAATCATTGCTCTCCTCGCTGCCGGCGCTGTGATTGGCCAAGCATGCGGGGTCACAGTGCATGCTTGGCCAATCACAGCGCCAGGATTGCACTGCGATGGTGCAGTGTATTGTGGGCCGCTTGCGTCACTCGAATTTGGCGCGAACGGCCCAAATCGTTCGTTGTTCGCCGAGCGCGCGAACAGCCGATGTTCGAGTCGAACCTATGTTCGACTCGAACACCGAGCTCATCCCTAATGACAACATTAACCAGGAGAAATACAGGGCTGAATCTCCCCAGTGGGGTACAACAATAAAAACTTGACAGAGGGTCAAACCCTTTCCCACTTATTAAAAACTATTTAGCAATGAATTTACTTTGCTGGACACTTGCATGTCTTCTCTATTCAGCTTATTAAAACCGTTATTTAATGACATTTAGCTAGGTGTGAGTAAAATCATAGCTAGCACATATCTTGGAAGAATTCACATATTTATCTAAAATAATACATTCTTTAAGATCTTTTTGTGGATAAATGGCATGATCATGATTGGTATTGAAATTCAGCTGGAGAGGGCATTTGAATAACAGGCAACTTCTTTGATGAAGTTTACTGTGAGAACAATAAACATCAAAGAAGTACTAATAGGTTTTAGAGGCCTTTCCCTTGGGAGTGACCTAAGTATTGTGGGAAATATTAAATGCAATTCTATATATTTGGATATACAGTACATTTTGGCTTGGGTAGAAAGAAAGCTAAAGGGGGACCCCAACAAGAAGATCCAGGAAAAGGGAAGGAGTAATTAATGGTGTTTGAAGCAGACTTATTGTAATGTTGTCTGTCTCATACACAGTAGCTTTGACCTCGGGTGTATTGTTAATTATTAAATTGGTAGATTTTAAAGTAGATTTTTATTTTTATCTCTGTATATGACATATTTATTTTTATATGCAATTGTGTGCAAGTTGGGGGCAGCACAGTGGTTAACTGGTTAGTACTTTGCATGAGTTTGCATGTTCTCCCTGTGTCTGTGCGAGTTTCCTCTGGGCACCCTGGTTTCCTCCCAAACTCCAAAAGACATTCTAGTCGGTTAATTGGTCGTGGTATGTGAGTTAGGGATCTTAGATAGTAAGCTCGTTGAGGGCTGGGACTGAAGTGAATGTGCAATAATACTGTATATGTAAAGTGCTGTGTTAATTGTCAGCACTATATAAGAACCTAATATTAAGTTTCATTCTTTTGACAACCACTTTTAGATAGAGTCACTGATGGATTTGATGTTGTTTATCCACAGTGGAGAATTTATTTCCTCAAAATTTACCATTATGAAATGTTTCAGTGACTAGAAAGTATAGCAAATGATATATACATACTCTTCCTTATTCTGTTGAAAACTCTACATGCCTGGAAACCAATGCTAGTATTGGAACATATGTCAATATCATCATTTACAAGCTTATCAAGAGCACAAAACATTCAGCTGTGTCTTTATATAATGCTGTGAAATGTAATTGAGCATCTTTTTGCAACCGTCATCTTTTGGCTTGGTTTGCTTCTGTCTAGTATTGAACAAACAAACCTGGGTTTGGTTACACAGGAGAATTTGTGAGCCCAGCTTGAAATTAGTGAAATCCTGGGATGTGAACTATTACTATGTGAACAAGCCAATGGGTGGGCCATAAAGCTGTTATTTTTTGGCAGTAATGATATCACCACTAAATGAATCACTTTAGGCTACAGTAACAGCCAGAGGTTCAAGCAGCAAATTTAGTTTATGCTTAATCAGATACAGGTATGTTGGTAGTGTTAGATTACAAAAAATTAGGGTTGTCCCGATACCACTTTTTTAGGACCGAGTACAAGTACCGATACTTTTTTCCAAGTACTCGCCGATACCGATTACCGATACTTTTTTTTCAATGTCATGTGACAGTTTGAAAGATGGGGACTGATAGGTGGCACTGACAGGTGGCACTTATGGGCACTGACTGGTGACTGGCTCTGATGGGCACTAATAGGTGGCTGGCACTGATAGATGGCACTGATAGGTGGCACTTATGGGCACTTATAGGTAGCACTTATAGGTGGCACTTGTGGGCACTGATAGATGGCACTGATTGCACTGAAAGGTGGCACTTGTGGGCACTGATATGTGGCACTTGTGGGCACTGATATGTGGCACTTGTGGGCACTGATAGCACTGAAAGGTAGCACTTGTGGGCACTGATAGGTGGCACTGATAGATGGCACTTGTGGGCACTGACAGCACTGATAGGTGGCACTTGGTGGCACTGATTGCACTATCAGTGCCCACAAGTGCCATCTATCAGTGCCACCTATCAGTGCCCACAAGTGCCACCTTTCAGTGCTATCAGTGCCCACAAGTGCCACATATCAGTGCCCACAAGTGCCACATATCAGTGCCACATATCAGTGCCCACAAGTGCCACATATCAGTGCCCACAAGTGCCACCTTTCAGTGCAATCAGTGCCATCTATCAGTGCCCACAAGTGTCATCTTTCAGTGCCATCAGTGCCCACAAGTGCCACATATCAGTGCCCACAAGTGCCACATATCAGTGCCCACAAGTGCCACATCAGTGCCACCAAGTGCCACCTATCAGTGCAATCAGTGCCATCTACCAGTGCCACCTGATAGGTGGCACTGGTAGATGGCACTGATTGCACTGATAGGTAGCACTTGTGGGTACTGATAGGTGGCTGGCACTGAAATGCTGCGGGGAAAAAAAATGACACAGGATTTAAAATAAAAAAAACTGCTGCAACGCCCATCTTGGTACACCCTGCACTCGGCTGAAGTAAGCAGCAGCAGACATCTTGTTACACCCAGCCCATATAGCTCGGGCTGGGTGTAACAAGATGTCTGCTGCTTACTGCAGCCAAGTGCAGGGTGTACCAAGATGGGTGTGGGGACGTTCAGCCGCTGACGGCGACCAAATGCGACATCACCGGTCACCGATCCTGATGCGGCTGCGCCCTGCACCCCTGCCAGCTTACCAGTTTCAACTGCAGGTGAGGGACTCGCTCTCCGCCCTGGTCTCCGCCCCCTGCCGCACTCTCTGCCCCCCGCCGCACTCTCCGCCCCCCGCCGCACTCTCCGCCCCCGCCGCACTCTCCGTCTCGCTCTCCGCCTTGGTCTCCACCCCCCGCCCCACTCTCCGCCCCCCGCCGCACTCTCCGTCCCGCTCTCTGCCCTGGTCTCCGCCCCCCGCCCTGCTCTCCGCCCCCCCGCTCTCCACCCCCTCTCTGCGTCCGCTCTGGAAAAAAAAAAAAAAGTATCGGACTGGGCATCGGGAGCATTTGCGCGAGTACAAGTACCCTTGATCACGTGCTTGGTATCGGTCCCGATACCGATACTAGTATCGGTATCGGGACAACCCTACAAAAAATGCAAAATTATTATTAACCACTTAATGACCGCTCACTGTACATATACGTCGGCACAATGGCACCAACAGGCACAATCACGTACAGTGTACGTGATTGCCTTTGTACAGTTGGGGGGTCTAATTGGACCCCCCTTCTGTACAGTGAGCGGTCGGAATTCGTCTGGGAGCGATCCGAGATGGGGGGGCAGCCGTTCGATTCCGGCCACCCCCCTGCGATCGCTCCCGGCGAATGAGAATGCCCCCTCTGCCTGTGTAATGTAAACACAGGCAGAGGAAGCAGGAGGAAGTGATGTCATCTCTTGTGCGGCGCTCACATATACCGAGCGCCGTACAAGAGAAGACATCAAGGTTAGTTCACAAACACTACACTAACACCAGCACACATAGGCACATAAATCGCCCCCCCAGGCCCCCCCAGATCACCCCCCAGCCCCCAGTCACAGTGTCCCCTTGATCACCCCCCCTTGATCACCCCCCAGATAACCCTTTCGCCCCCTAGCACCGCCGTCGCTAAGCGATCATTTTTCTGATCGCTGTCTTAGCGTCGGTGATGCAGATCGGTAGCCAGTATTTTTTTTTTAGGTTTGCCGCAGGTTTTTATAGCGTCAGGTACCCCCATAAATTATCTAATAAAGGTTTAACCCCCTTGATCACCCCCCAGGTAACCCTTTCACCCCCTATCACCACTGTTGCTAAGCGATCATTTTTCTGATTGCTGTCTTAGCGTCGGTGATGCAGATCGGTAGCCAGTAATTTTTTTTAGGTTCGCCGCAGGTTTTTATAGCGTCAGGTACCCCCATAAATGATCTAATAAAGGTTTAACCCCCTTGATTGCCCCCCAGGTAACCCTTTCACCCCCTATCACCACTGTCGCTAAGCGATCATTTTTCTGATCGCTGTCTTAGCGTCGGTGATGCCGATCGTTAGCCAGTATTTTTTTTTAGGTTTGCCGCAGGTTTTTATAGCATCAGGTACCCCCATATATTATCTAATAAAGGTTTTAACCCCCTAATTGCCCCTAGTTAACCCTTTCACCAGTGATCATCATATAAATGTTACGGGTGACGCTGGTTAGTTAGTTTGCTTTTTATAGTGTCAGGGCACCCGCCGTATATAACCCAATAAAGGTTTAATCCCCTGATCGCCCGGCGGGTGATATCAATTAGGTTTTAGCATCAGAGAGGGTCTGCGTCACACCCCAGGCAGCGTCAGGTTAGTGCAAGTAACGCTAACACCCACGCGTGAAGCATATACCCTCCTTAGTGGTATAGTATCTGAACAGATCAATATCTGATCTGATCAGATCTATACTAGCGTCCCCAGCAGTTTAGGGTTCCCAAAAATGCAGTGTTAGCAGGATCAGCCCAGATACCTGCTAGCACCTGCGTTTTGCCCCTCCGTCCAGCCCAGGCCACCCAAGTGCAGTATCGATCGATCACTGTCACTTGCAAAACAAAACACACATAACTGCAGCGTTCGCAGAGACAGGCCTGATCCCTGCGACTCCAGTGCTGTAGGAGGTGATTTCACCACCACAGTTAAAAAAAAGCAAATATGCCGAAGCATTGGGGCAGCAGGGGCGGAGGAGTGATTTTGCTCCTATTGCCGCGTACATACGGTCGAAATTCCGACGGAGGCTTGCCCGTGGAAAAGTCCGACCATGTGTGTGCGGCATAACTTTTTTGCGGGAGGATGCCCGCATGCTTCGGCATATATAAATGGTGCATGTATGCCCATCATTAGAAGTGGGTGGATGAAGGGCGGTATTCTAATGGTGGGCATACCCACCCGATCAATCTCTTTTTTCATTCAGCCAACTGGCTGCATGAAAAAAAAAGATTACAATACATGTCCAACAAGGACCAGCAACGTACTGGTATGTTGCTGGACTTTGAATGGTTATACCAGATTGATGCCTGCGGGTTTAGGTATCATCTTGGTATCATTCTTTTCAGCCAGCGGCCGGCTTTCATGTGAAAGCAATCCTAGTGGCTAATTAGCCTCTGGACTGCTTTTACAAGCAGTGGGAAGGAATGTCCCCCCCGCGGATATAAAAAGCGCCATTGGGAAATTGGGAAAGCATTTTATCACACCGATCTTGGTGTGGTCAGATGCTTTGAGGGCAGAGGAAAGATCTAGGGTCTAGACCCCATTTTTTTCAAAAAAAGAGTACCTGTCACTACCTATTGCTATCATAGGGGATATTTACATTCCCTGAGATAACAATAAAAATGATAAAAAATAAATAAATATGGAAGGAACAATTTAAAAATAAAATAAAAAAGCAAAATTAATAAAAAAAATAAAAAAAAAGCACCCCTGTCCTGCCCTGCTCTTGCCCAATGGCGAACGCAAGCGTCGGTCTGGCGTCATATGTAAACAGCAATTGCACCATGCATGTGAGGTATCACCGCGAAGGTCAGATCGAGGGCAGTAATTTTAGCAGTAGACCTCCTCTGTAAATCTAACGGGGTAACCTGTAAAGGCTTTTAAAGGCTTTTAAAAATGTATGTAGTTTGTCGCCAATGCGCGTTTGTGCGAAATTTTAAAGCATGTCGTGTTTGGTATCTATGTACTCGGCCTAAGATCATCTTTTGTATTTCATCAAACATTTTGGCAATATAGTGTGTTTTAGTGCATTAAAATTAAAAAAAGTGTATTTTTTCCCCAAAAAATGCGTTTGAAAAATCGCTGCGCAAATACTGTGTAGAAAAAAAAAATGAAACACCCACCATTTTATTCTGTAGGGCCTTTGCTTTAAAAATATATATAATGTTTGGGGGTTCAACATAATTTTCTTGCAAAAAAAAAATATGTTTTCATGTAAACAAAAAGTGTCAAAAGGGCTTTGTCTTCAAGTGGTTAGAAGAGTGGATGTAAGCTTCCTAATGTTCTGTATAAAATGCCAGAACAGTTCAAAACCCCCCAAATGACCCCATTTTGGAAAGTAGACACCCCAAGCTATATACTGAGAGGCATGTCGAGTCCATGGAATATTTTATATGTTGACACAAGTTGCGGAAAAAAGAAATTTTTTTTTTTTTTTTTTGCACAAAGTTGTCACTAAATTATATATTGCTCAAACATGCCATGGGCATATGTAGAATTACACCCCAAAATACATTCTGTTGCTTCTCCTGAGTATGGGGATACCACATGTGTGAGACTTTTTGGGAGCCAACCGCGCACGGGACCCCAAAAACCAATCACCGCCTTCAGGCTTTCTAAGGGTGTAAATTTTTGATTTCACTTCTCACTGCCTATCACAGTTTCGGAGGCCATGGAATGCCCAGATGGCACAAAACCCCCCCCCCAAATGACCCCATTTTGGAAAGTAGACACCCCAAGCTATTTGCTGAGAGGTATTGTGAGTATTTTTCAGATCTCGCTTTTTGTCACAAAGTTTTGAAAATTGAAAAAAAAAAAAATTTTCTTTCTTCATTTTCAAAAACAAATGAGAGCTGTAAAATACTCACCATGCCTCTCAGCAAACAGCTTGGGGTGTCTACTTTCCAAAATGGGGTCATTTGGGGGGGTTTTGTGCTATTTTGGCATTTTATGGCCTTCGAAACTGTGATAGGTAGTGAGGAGTCAAATCAAAAATTTGTGCCTAGAAATCCTGAAGGCGGTGCTTGGTTTTCGGGGTCCCGTACGCGGCTAGGCTCCTAAAAAGTCCCACACATGTGGTATCCCCGTACTCAGGAGAAGCAGCAAAATTTATTTTGGGGTGCAATTCCACATATAACCATGGCATGTGTGAGCAATCTATCATTTAGTGACAACCTTTTGTAATTGTTTTTTTTTTTTTGTCATTATTCAATCACTTGGGACAAAAAATAAAAATATTCAATGGGCTCAACAGGCCTCTCAGCAATTTCCTTGGGGTGTCTACTTTCTAAAATGGGGTCATTAGGAGGGTTTTGTGCTATTTTGGCATTTTATGGCCTTCAAAACTGTGATAGGTAGTGAGGAGTGAAATCAAAAATTTGCGCCCTTAGAAATCCTGAAGGCGGTGCTTGGTTTCCGGGGTCCCGTACGTGGCTAGGCTCCTAAAAAGTCCAACACATGTGGTATCCCCGTACTCAGGAGAAGCAGCAGAATGTATTTTGGGGTGCAATTCCACATATAACCATGGCATGTGTGAGCAATATATCATTTAGTGACAACTTTTTGTAATTTTTTTATTTTTTTGTCATTATTCAATCACTTGGGACAAAAAAAAAATATTCAATGGGCTCAACATGCCTCTCAGCAATTTCCTTGGGGTGTATACTTTCCAAAATGGGGTCATTTGGGGGGGTTTTGTACTGCCCTGCCATTTTAGCACCTCAAGAAATGAGATAGACAGTCATAAATTTAAAGCTGTGTAAATTCCAGAAAATGTACCCTAGTTTGTAAACGCTATAACTTTTGCGCAAACCAATAAATATACGCTTATTGACATTTTTTTTTACTAAAGACATGTGGCTGAATACATTTTGGCCTAAATGTATGACTAAAATTGAGTTTATTCGATTTTTCTTATAACAAAAAGTAGAAAATATCATTTAGGTCTGGTATGGATTTTGAGCGGAACCATCACTCCAAAATGTTGGCATGGGGTCCCCCCAAAATCCATACAGGACCCTTATTCGAGCATGGAGCCCGGCAGGACAGTAAAGGAGAGGGACGAGCGAGCGCCCCCTCCTCCTGGACCATACCAGGTTACATGCCCTCAACATGGGGGTATGCTTTGGGGCAGGGGGTCTATGCTCCCCATGCCAAAGCACCTTGTCCCCACAACCCTGGGCGGTGGTTGTGGGGGTCTGCAGGCAGGGGGCTTATCAGAATCTGGAAGCCTCCTTTAACAAAGGGGCCCCTAGATTCCGGCCCTCATGTGAACCCCTCATTGTACCCCTACTCATTCACCAAAAAAAGAGTCAAAAAGAAAAAAAAACATTGGGGTTGATTTACGAAAGGAAAATCCACTTTGCACTTGAAAGTGCACTGAAAGTGCACATGGAAGTGCAGATGCTGTACATGTGAGGGGGACATGCAAGGAAAATAAAAAACAGCATTTTAGCTTGCACATGATTGGATGATAAAATCAGCAGAGCTTTCCCTAATTTCAGAGCTTCCCCTCAGATTTACAGCGATCTACAGCGACTGCACTTCCATGTGCACTTTCAAGTGCAAAGTGGATTTTCCTTTAGTAAATCAACCCCATACTGTTTTTGACAATTTCTTTATTAAAAATAAAAAAAAACAATGTCCTCCAATGTAGATCCATCTAAACCGCCAGATCCAAAAAAAGAAAAAAAAAGCTCCACTCGCAACGGAGGCTCCCTGCTGACTGCCTGCTTTGCTGTCTGACAGTACTTAAATAGGTAAGGGGTGGAGCCACCTGGTGACATCACTTGGTGGCACCGCCCCATGTGATCTCACTGACTGATGCATTGTGGGTCATGATGTCACAAGGGGGCGTGCCACCAGGTGATGTCACCAAGTGGCCCCGTCCCTTACTTACTTAAGAACTGTCACATAGTGGAACAGGCAGGTGGCAGTAGCCTTCGTCGAGGACGGAGTTTTATTTTCCGGGTCTGGCGGTGTGGCTGACATCGTGATAGACGATGGATCTACATCAGGAGACAGTGTTTTTTTGAGTAAAGAAATTGTCAAAAACTGTTAGGCTGCATGCACGGATATGGGTCTGTTATGTTTTTTTGGGGGGGTCTAGGGGTCTGGTATGGATTTTGGGGGGACCCTATGGCATTTTTAAAAGAAAAAAATTGGTGTGGGGCTCCCCTTAAAATTCATACCAGATCCAAATGGCCTGGTATGGTTTGTATATATCAGATTTGCTGCAGCAGATTCTATACACGGTACAGATGCACCAATTTACAGGAAGATTAAGGGGAACCCACAGGCACTATATTTAAAGGAATTTTTCATTTTTATTTATATGCTCCTTTAAAAACAATTGTTTTTTAAAAAAATGCATTGATACATGTCCCCCAGGGCAGTACCCATGCCCCCATACCCTTTTTATGGCCAATAACTTGCATATAATGCCACGTACACACAACCGTTTTAAATGTCATTAAAAAAAACAACTTTTTTCTCGACGTGATTCTTCTCAAGCCTGCCTTGCCTACACACGATCATGAAAATAAATGCTTGAAGGCGCATGCACGGGAGCTCCGTGATGGCTGACTGAGCCAGGAGCTCCGCATCACCCCAGTCCCACGATCACCACAGCGGACTCAGCACGTCCCTGAACGGGACAAGAGTGACCCTTCCATACCAAGGATACCCCGGGAACCCTCCTGAATGTACAGAGCGGCCACCTGATGCGTCCTGCGTCCGGGGTTTGAAAGAACGGGCCGCGGCGGGTGTCCCAAGATGGATGACTGAGCCAGGAGCTCCGCTCCACCCCTGTCCAGCGATTGTCACAGCGGGCTCAGCATGTCCCTAAACGGGTAACAAGTGTTACACACATAGCCAGGATACCCCTCGGACCCCTCCTGGATGTCCGGACCAACCGTCAGACGCGATCTGGGTCCGGAACTTGAAAGAGCAGGCCGTGACATGTGTACCAAGATGGCCGCCGCACCCACCTCAGCACAGACACACGTAGCCTACGGGGACATGGCTCAGGATATAAGGCAAGTGACTTCAACACCAGCACTAACATACTCTCAAGTAGCCCAGGGGACCCCACATTACCCTCTAGCTCCCTCCCCAGCATCCACCGAATCCCTGCTGAGCAGAGTGATGGGGGAATATAACATGTCTCCAGCTGGGCCGGCTCCTCCGTATCTTCATGCTTCCCCCACCCCCAGCATGCAGGATCAGGACCTCTCTTCACCACAGGATGACCTTTTTCTCAAATTCTCTGACCTTTTGGAACGGGGTCTGGCTAACACTGCTGACCAAATCACCAGAAACATGAAATCTGACTTCGCCAACCTCGGCTCTAGAATGGAAGCCATAGAAACTAAACTAGACATTACTGTCTCACACACTAACCAGAATGCTGCCCATATCCAGGTCCTCCAGGACCAATTGGACACAGCCCTTTCCAAGATAGACGACCTCGAGAACAGATCCAGGAGATCTAACTTCCGAGTCTGAGGCCTTCCGGAAAACATCATCCCCCCTGCGATACAAGACCTCATCAAGGATCTAATTCCTAATACGCCCCCTCATCGCCTAGAGTTGGACAGGGCCCACAGAGCCCTCGGCCCCCCCAGGAAAGATGGTTCCCCAAGGGATGTAATTGTCAAGCCCCACTTCTACGCCGTTAAGGAGGAAATTATGAAACAATCCCGCCTCAAACAACAAGTCACTTGCCGAGGGCAACAAATACAAATCTTCGGAGATTTGGCCCCCTCAACCATCCAAAAACGCAGAACCCTCAAACCACTCCTCACAGTGCTGTCCCAACAGGACATCAAATATCGATGGACCTTCCCATTTGGAGTGAAATTCACCATCCAAGGCAAAGCTTACTCTTTCTCCACCCTCTCTGAGGGTGAGAAACTCCTTCTCCACCTCAAGCTAATTTCCCAGGAAGCACCCATGGAATTCACTTCGGCACCAGGAGGATCCGCCAAGAGACCCCCCCCAACAAGCCCGGTTTCCCCAACCTGGAACAAAGGCACAACCAAGAAGTCCAGGGATGGAAGACCCCCATAAGACGCTCTCAGTGACCTTTTACTTCACTTCGCCCTCTTAGGGCACCCCACTTCGGGGCATTAGTCCCCTATGTTGTTGGAGCTCAGAGCTCCAAACCTATCCTTTGTTGCAGATCACTAGGCCTCCCTACGTATCGCCTCCTAGTTCATTATTACACACCAGTTATTTTTTTACTGCCATAAGTTGGTAATGTCAGAGACACTTGTCCTTGAGCACTAGGACATTTCTAGTCAGACATGCAAGCCGGCACAAGACTTCCAGGTATTCTTACGTTGGATATCTGGGTTCCCTCTCTACTGACGCTTCACCTCTTCTAAGGATATTCTACCGGAGGAACCCAGACGCTCAGAATTTTCCGCACTCGGAGATCTCCGGTTGGACAATGCTTTTAGTCCCGACCAGGGCGACTGGAATGACGCTTCAGGGATGCAATTCTCTGGTGGGATTTCCCCCTCCCGGACCTATTAAATGGGAGAGGTGGGGCTGAGGGGGGGTGACCTAGGCAGTAGGTCCCCAGTCGGGCTGTATACTTTGATCTCAATACACTTTATATTCTTCCATTGGTTATTCAAAATGTTAACTTTACGCTGTGTTAGTTTTTCTTTTTATTACGTTTAACATAGAAGAAAGGGTCAGGGGTGACACCCTTGTGCCTCCACCCATTCCACAGACGCGAATCCTTTGCCTCTGTGGTTTGGAGCATCGGTCCCTTGTTAGAGGCTACCGATGCCTTTTGGACGGTACCTGGCAGGACACCTCCACGCCAAGCACCAATCGTCTTCCTAGAAGACGCCGCTCTCTGTTTTGCCTTTTTTCTCCCTCCCTTTCCCTTCCTAACCTCTCTCCTTTCTCAAGCCATTCAGCGGGAAGTTTGAAGAGCTGGACCCCGAAATCGTTCCGAATGATGCTTCGTCAACATCCCGGGCCCCTTAGGGGAAATCATCAAAGGGTAAGTGATGGCTACGACAACAGCATTCCACCCCTCTGTCCAAATGTCTAAGGTGTCCACATCAGGGAAGGATCTCAGAATTGCCACACATAATGCACAGGGTTTGAACTCCCCCTGTAAACGTAGAAAAGCTTTTGAAAATTACAAAGCCCTGAACATAGATATAGTATTAGTACAGGAGACACATTTTCCGATCCGATACAACCCCAAATTCCTACACGCACATTACCCAACGTTCTATCTAGCGAATGCCGCAAACAAAACTAAAGGGGTAGCGATCCTGCTCTCGAAACATAGCAAGTTCTCCTACATCTCTGACCACAGAGACCCTGAAGGTAGATTTATCCTAGTCAAAGGTACTATCGAAGGTAACATTTATTCCTTAATCTCTTACTATACCCCCAACAAAGGCCAAACCAAATTCTTCCAAACACTCCTCAAAACCCTATTACCTCTCGTAGAAGGCAAGGTCATCTTTGGGGGGGACTCAAACATTGCTTTTGATCAGGGACTCGACAAATCGAAACCTCCGAAGGCCCAACTGACACGCCCCACCAAAGCCAGTCTGAACATTGCAAAATCCCTTCACTCTCATGGTCTGATCGACATATGGAGGGAACTTAATCCCTCAAAAAAGGACTTTACTCACTTCTCAGCTCCCCATCAGTCATACGCCAGAATAGATCATATCCTGGTACCCCCTACCCTTATACCATCGACAAAGAAGGCGACCATAATCGACATTGTCTGGTCAGACCATTCACAAGTCCTCCTTACTATGCAAAACTCCCTCACTAGACCGACGAGACCGCACTGGCGACTAAACTAATCCATCCTCAGTGACCCGTTATAACAGCTGAAATAGAGAAATCCCTGCAGGAATACTTCCTCCTCAACAATGTAGAAGACATCTCACCCGAGACCTCTTTGGCTGCCCACAAGGCCACCATCAGGGGCAAAATCATTGGTATAGCCACTCGACTAAAGAAAGAAAGACTAAATGACATTAAAAAACTTGAAAAGACTTTCGCTAGCATCAAATCCCAACACAAGAAGGGTCCTTCTAAAGCCCTAATAGATCAATTGGATGCGGTCAGGTTGGAATTGAATTTGGCGCTAACGGTAAAAGCGGAAAAACATATCCGCTGGAATGGAGCAAGATTCTACCACCAGAAAGATAAAATTGGTCCGATGCTGGCCTCCAAGCTTTCCCCAAAGCCGCGTACCAACTGCTTTCCCAAGATTAGAGCAGCAGGTAATCCTCCCTCTGCTGACCCCACCAAGGTACTAGAAGCCTTTCGAGGTTTCTACATCAACCTATATAGCATGTCCCCCTCGAATAAGGACCCGTTGATAGCCGGCTTTCTCCGCGGCCTTCCGATACCGACCCTATCCGCTGAACACAAAGATGTTATGGAGGCGAGCATCTCTGTTGAGGAGATAAGGGAGGTCATTAAAAACCTCAAGACGGGCTCAGCTCCTGGGCCTGACGTCTTTTCCGTACCATATTACAAAGCCTTTGCAGACACATTAGCACCTCATATGGCAAATAGGGATGAGTTTCGTGTTCGAGTCGAACATACGTTCGACTCGAACATCGGCTGTTCGATCGTTCGACGAAGATCGAACGATTTGGGCCGTTCGCGCCAAATTCGAGTGACACGAACGGCCCACAATGCACTACGCCATCGCAGTGTCATCCAGGCGTGTGATTGGCCAAGCATGCACTGTGACCCCGCATGCTTGGCCAATCACAGCGCCGGCAGCGAGGAGAGCAATGATTGGCCACAGGCAGGATGCCTGTGGCCAATTATTCTTCAGGGGGTTTAGTACACGCCCCACACTATAAAAGGCCGCCAGCGCGGCGGCCTTGTGTAGTGTGTTCCGGAGCAGGGAAAGAGAAGCATAGGCAGGGACAGTGTCATTTTTTTCCTTTACTAATCCTGGATTCCTTGTGTTTAGGGACAAATAAGGATAGGTAGGGAGAGTGTCAGTGTGTTATTCTGTGCTAAACCTTGTTTGTAGGGACAGAGAGGTACAGTGAGGGAAAGTGTCAGTGTGCTATTCTGTTCTAAACCAATCTTGCTGAACCATATTTGAAATCCTTGAGTTTAGGGACAGAGAGGTACAGTGAGGGAAAGTGTCAGTGTGCTATTCTGTGCTAAATCTTGTTTGTAGGGACAGAGTAGGACAGTGAGTGAAACTGACAGTGTGCTATTCTGTTCTAAACCAATCTTGCTGAACCATATTTGAAATCCTTGAGTTTAGGGACAGAGAGGTACAGTGAGGGAAAGTGTCAGTGTGCTATTCTGTGCTAAATCTTGTTTGTAGGGACAGAGTAGGACAGTGAGTGAAACTGGCAGTGTGCTATTCTGTTCTAAACCAATCTTGCTGAACCATATTTGAAATCCTTGAGTTTAGGGACAGAGGGGTACAGTGAGGGAAAGTGTCAGTGTGCTATTCTGTGCTAAATCTTGTTTGTAGGGACAGAGTAGGACAGTGAGTGAAACTGACAGTGTGCTATTCTGTTCTAAACCAATCTTGCTGAACCATATTTGAAATCCTTGAGTTTAGGGACAGAGAGGTACAGTGAGGGAAAGTGTCAGTGTGCTATTCTGTGCTAAATCTTGTTTGTAGGGACAGAGTAGGACAGTGAGTGAAACTGACAGTGTGCTATTCTGTTCTAAACCAATCTTGCTGAACCATATTTGAAATCCTTGAGTTTAGGGACAGAGAGGTACAGTGAGGGAAAGTGTCAGTGTGCTATTCTGTGCTAAATCTTGTTTGTAGGGACAGAGTAGGACAGTGAGTGAAACTGACAGTGTGCTATTCTGTTCTAAACCAATCTTGCTGAACCATATTTGAAATCCTTGAGTTTAGGGACAGAGAGGTACAGTGAGGGAAAGTGTCAGTGTGCTATTCTGTGCTAAATCTTGTTTGTAGGGAGAGAGAAGGACAGTGAGTGAAACTGACAGTGTGCTATTATGTTCTAAACCAATCTTGCTGAACCATATTTGAAATCCTTGAGTTTAGGGACAGAGAGGTACAGTGAGGGAAAGTGTTAGTGTGCTATTCTGTGCTAAATCTTGTTTGTAGGGACAGAGTAGGACAGTGAGTGAAACGGACAGTGTGCTATTCTGTTCTAAACCAATCTTGCTGAACCATATTTGAAATCCTTGAGTTTAGGGACAGAGGGGTACAGTGAGGGAAAGTGTCAGTGTGCTATTCTGTGCTAAATCTTGTTTGTAGGGACAGAGTAGGACAGTGAGTGAAACTGACAGTGTGCTATTCTGTTCTAAACCAATCTTGCTGAACCATATTTGAAATCCTTGAGTTTAGGGACAGAGAGGTACAGTGAGGGAAAGTGTCAGTGTGCTATTCTGTGCTAAATCTTGTTTGTAGGGACAGAGTAGGACAGTGAGTGAAACTGACAGTGTGCTATTCTGTTCTAAACCAATCTTGCTGAACCATATTTGAAATCCTTGAGTTTAGGGACAGAGAGGTACAGTGAGGGAAAGTGTCAGTGTGCTATTCTGTGCTAAATCTTGTTTGTAGGGACAGAGTAGGACAGTGAGTGAAACTGACAGTGTGCTATTCTGTTCTAAACCAATCTTGCTGAACCATATTTGAAATCCTTGAGTTTAGGGACAGAGAGGTACAGTGAGGGAAAGTGTCAGTGTGCTATTCTGTGCTAAATCTTGTTTGTAGGGACAGAGTAGGACAGTGAGTGAAACTGACAGTGTGCTATTCTGTTCTAAACCAATCTTGCTGAACCATATTTGAAATCCTTGAGTTTAGGGACAGAGAGGTACAGTGAGGGAAAGTGTCAGTGTGCTATTCTGTGCTAAATCTTGTTTGTAGGGACAGAGTAGGACAGTGAGTGAAACTGACAGTGTGCTATTCTGTTCTAAACCAATCTTGCTGAACCATATTTGAAATCCTTGAGTTTAGGGACAGAGAAGGACACTCGTGGAAACTATCAGTGTGCTATTCTGTGCTAAATCTTGTTTGTAGGGACAGAGTAGGACAGTGAGTGAAACTGACAGTGTGCTATTCTGTTCTAAACCAATCTTGCTGAACCATATTTGAAATCCTTGAGTTTAGGGACAGAGAAGGACACTCGTGGAAACTATCAGTGTGCTATTCTGTGCTAAATCTTGTTTGTAGGGACAGAGTAGGACAGTGAGTGAAACTGACAGTGTGCTATTCTGTTCTAAACCAATCTTGCTGAGCCATATTTGAAATCCTTGAGTTTAGGGACAGAGAAGGACACTCGTGGAAACTATCAGTGTGCTATTCTGTGCTAAATCTTGTTTGTAGGGACAGAGTAGGACAGTGAGTGAAACTGACAGTGTGCTATTCTGTTCTAAACCAATCTTGCTGAACCATATTTGAAATCCTTGAGTTTAGGGACAGAGAAGGACACTCATGGAAACTATCAGTGTGCTATTCTGTGCTAAATCTTGTTTGTAGGGACAGAGTAGGACAGTGAGTGAAACTGACAGTGTGCTATTCTGTTCTAAACCAATCTTGCTGAACCATATTTGAAATCCTTGAGTTTAGGGACAGAGAAGGACACTCGTGGAAACTATCAGTGTGCTATTCTGTGCTAAATCTTGTTTGTAGGGACAGAGTAGGACAGTGAGTGAAACTGACAGTGTGCTATTCTGTTCTAAACCAATCTTGCTGAACCATATTTGAAATCCTTGAGTTTAGGGACAGAGAAGGACACTCGTGGAAACTATCAGTGTGCTATTCTGTGCTAAATCTTGTTTGTAGGGACAGAGTAGGACAGTGAGTGAAACTGACAGTGTGCTATTCTGTTCTAAACCAATCTTGCTGAACCATATTTGAAATCCTTGAGTTTAGGGACAGAGAAGGACACTCGTGGAAACTATCAGTGTGCTATTCTGTGCTAAATCTTGTTTGTAGGGACAGAGTAGGACAGTGAGTGAAACTGACAGTGTGCTATTCTGTTCTAAACCAATCTTGCTGAACCATATTTGAAATCCTTGAGTTTAGGGACAGAGAGGTACAGTGAGGGAAAGTGTCAGTGTGCTATTCTGTGCTAAATCTTGTTTGTAGGGACAGAGTAGGACAGTGAGTGAAACTGACAGTGTGCTATTCTGTTCTAAACCAATCTTGCTGAACCATATTTGAAATCCTTGAGTTTAGGGACAGAGAGGTACAGTGAGGGAAAGTGTCAGTGTGCTATTCTGTGCTAAATCTTGTTTGTAGGGACAGAGTAGGACAGTGAGTGAAACTGACAGTGTGCTATTCTGTTCTAAACCAATCTTGCTGAACCATATTTGAAATCCTTGAGTTTAGGGACAGAGAGGTACAGTGAGGGAAAGTGTCAGTGTGCTATTCTGTGCTAAATCTTGTTTGTAGGGACAGAGTAGGACAGTGAGTGAAACTGACAGTGTGCTATTCTGTTCTAAACCAATCTTGCTGAACCATATTTGAAATCCTTGAGTTTAGGGACAGAGAGGTACAGTGAGGGAAAGTGTCAGTGTGCTATTCTGTGCTAAATCTTGTTTGTAGGGACAGAGTAGGACAGTGAGTGAAACTGACAGTGTGCTATTCTGTTCTAAACCAATCTTGCTGAACCATATTTGAAATCCTTGAGTTTAGGGACAGAGAGGTACAGTGAGGGAAAGTGTCAGTGTGCTATTCTGTGCTAAATCTTGTTTGTAGGGACAGAGTAGGACAGTGAGTGAAACTGACAGTGTGCTATTCTGTTCTAAACCAATCTTGCTGAACCATATTTGAAATCCTTGAGTTTAGGGACAGAGAAGGACACTCGTGGAAACTATCAGTGTGCTATTCTGTGCTAAATCTTGTTTGTAGGGACAGTGTAGGACAGTGAGTGAAACTGACAGTGTGCTATTCTGTTCTAAACCAATCTTGCTGAACCATATTTGAAATCCTTGAGTTTAGGAACAGAGAAGGACACTCGTGAAAACTATCAGTGTGCTATTCTGTGCTAAATCTTGTTTGTAGGGACAGAGTAGGACAGTGAGTGAAACTGACAGTGTGCTATTCTGTTCTAAACCAATCTTACTGAACCATATTTGAAATCCTTGAGTTTAGCGACATAGAGGTACAGTGAGGGAAAGTGTCAGTGTGCTATTCTGTGCTAAATCTTGTTTGTAGGGACAGAGTAGGACAGTGAGTGAAACTGACAGTGTGCTATTCTGTTCTAAACCAATCTTGCTGAACCATATTTGAAATCCTTGAGTTTAGGGACAGAGAAGGACACTCGTGGAAACTATCAGTGTGCTATTCTGTGCTAAATCTTGTTTGTAGGGACAGAGTAGGACAGTGAGTGAAACTGACAGTGTGCTATTCTGTTCTAAACCAATCTTGCTGAACCATATTTGAAATCCTTGAGTTTAGGGACAGAGAAGGATACTCGTGGAAACTATCAGTGTGCTATTCTGTGCTAAATCTTGTTTGTAGGGACAGAGTAGGACAGTGAGTGAAACTGACAGTGTGCAATTCTGTTCTAAACCAATCTTGCTGAACCATATTTGAAATCCTTGAGTTTAGGGACAGAGAAGGACACTCGTGGAAACTATCAGTGTGCTATTCTGTGCTAAATCTTGTTTGTAGGGACAGAGAGGTACAGTGAGTGAAACTGACAGTGTGCTATTCTGTTCTAAACCAATCTTGCTGAACCATATTTGAAATCCTTGAGTTTAGGGACAGAGAAGGACACTCGTGGAAACTATCAGTGTGCTATTCTGTGCTAAATCTTGTTTGTAGGGACAGAGTAGGACAGTGAGTGAAACTGACAGTGTGCTATTCTGTTCTAAACCAATCTTGCTGAACCATATTTGAAATCCTTGAGTTTAGGGACAGAGAAGGACACTCGTGGAAACTATCAGTGTGCTATTCTGTGCTAAATCTTGTTTGTAGGGACAGAGAGGTACAGTGAGTGAAACTGATAGTGTGCTATTCTGTTCTAAACCAATCTTGCTGAACCATATTTGAAATCCTTGAGTTTAGGGACAGAGAGGTACAGTGAGGGAAAGTTTCAGTGTGCTATTCTGTGCTAAATCTTGTTTGTAGGGACAGAGTAGGACAGTGAGTGAAACTGACAGTGTGCTATTCTGTTCTAAACCAATCTTGCTGAACCATAATTGAAATCCTTGAGTTTAGGGACAGAGAAGGACACTCGTGGAAACTATCAGTGTGCTATTCTGTGCTAAATCTTGTTTGTAGTGACAGAGTAGGACAGTGAGTGAAACTGACAGTGTGCTATTCTGTTCTAAACCAATCTTGCTGAACCATAATTGAAATCCTTGAGTTTAGGGACAGAGAAGGACACTCGTGGAAACTATCAGTGTGCTATTCTGTGCTAAATCTTGTTTGTAGTGACAGAGTAGGACAGTGAGTGAAACTGACAGTGTGCTATTCTGTTCTAAACCAATCTTGCTGAACCATATTTGAAATCCTTGAGTTTAGGGACAGAGAAGGACACTCGTGGAAACTATCAGTGTGCTATTCTGTGCTAAATCTTGTTTGTGGGGACAGAGAGGTACAGTGAGTGAAACTGACAGTGTGCTATTCTGTTCTAAACCAATCTTGCTGAACCATATTTGAAATCCTTGAGTTTAGGGACAGAGAGGTACAGTGAGGGAAAGTGTCAGTGTGCTATTCTGTGCTAAATCTTGTTTGTAGGGACAGAGTAGGACAGTGAGTGAAACTGACAGTGTGCTATTCTGTTCTAAACCAATCTTGCTGAACCATAATTGAAATCCTTGAGTTTAGGGACAGAGAAGGACACTCGTGGAAACTATCAGTGTGCTATTCTGTGCTAAATCTTGTTTGTAGGGACAGAGAGGTACAGTGAGTGAAACTGACAGTGTGCTATTCTGTTCTAAACCAATCTTGCTGAACCATATTTGAAATCCTTGAGTTTAGGGACAGAGAAGGACACTTGTGGAAACTATCAGTGTGCTATTCTGTGCTAAATCTTGTTTGTAGGGACAGAGAGGTACAGTGAGTGAAACTGACAGTGTGCTATTCTGTTCTAAACCAATCTTGCTGAACCATATTTGAAATCCTTGAGTTTAGGGACAGAGAGGTACAGTGAGGGAAAGTGTCAGTGTGCTATTCTGTGCTAAATCTTGTTTGTAGGGACAGAGTAGGACAGTGAGTGAAACTGACAGTGTGCTATTCTGTTCTAAACCAATCTTGCTGAACCATATTTGAAATCCTTGAGTTTAGGGACAGAGAAGGACACTCGTGGAAACTATCAGTGTGCTATTCTGTGCTAAATCTTGTTTGTAGGGACAGAGTAGGACAGTGAGTGAAACTGACAGTGTGCTATTCTGTTCTAAACCAATCTTGCTGAACCATATTTGAAATCCTTGAGTTTAGGGACAGAGAAGGACACTCGTGGAAACTATCAGTGTGCTATTCTGTGTTAAATCTTGTTTGTAGGGACAGAGTAGGACAGTGAGTGAAACTAACAGTGTGCTATTCTGTTCTAAACCAATCTTGCTGAACCATATTTGAAATCCTTGAGTTTAGGGACAGAGAAGGACACTCGTGGAAACTATCAGTGTGCTATTCTGTGCTAAATCTTGTTTGTAGGGACAGAGAGGTACAGTGAGTGAAACTGACAGTGTGCTATTCTGTTCTAAACCAATCTTGCTGAACCATATTTGAAATCCTTGAGTTTAGGGACAGAGAGGTACAGTGAGGGAAAGTGTCAGTGTGCTATTCTGTGCTAAATCTTGTTTGTAGGGACAGAGTAGGACAGTGAGTGAAACTGACAGTGTGCTATTCTGTTCTAAACCAATCTTGCTGAACCATATTTGAAATCCTTGAGTTTAGGGACAGAGAAGGACACTCGTGGAAACTATCAGTGTGCTATTCTGTGCTAAATCTTGTTTGTAGGGACAGAGAGGTACAGTGAGTGAAACTGACAGTGTGCTATTCTGTTCTAAACCAATCTTGCTGAACCATATTTGAAATCCTTGAGTTTAGGGACAGAGAGGTACAGTGAGGGAAAGTGTCAGGGTGCTATTCTGTGCTAAATCTTGTTTGTAGGGACAGAGTAGGACAGTGAGTGAAACTGACAGTGTGCTATTCTGTTCTAAACCAATCTTGCTGAACCATAATTGAAATCCTTGAGTTTAGGGACAGAGAAGGACACTCATGGAAACTATCAGTGTGCTATTCTGTGCTAAATCTTGTTTGTAGGGACAGAGAGGTACAGTGAGTGAAACTGACAGTGTGCTATTCTGTTCTAAACCAATCTTGCTGAACCATATTTGAAATCCTTGAGTTTAGGGACAGAGAGGTACAGTGAGGGAAAGTGTCAGTGTGCTATTCTGTGCTAAATCTTGTTTGTAGGGACAGAGTAGGACAGTGAGTGAAACTGACAGTGTGCTATTCTGTTCTAAACCAATCTTGCTGAACCATATTTGAAATCCTTGAGTTTAGGGACAGAGAAGGACACTCGTGGAAACTATCAGTGTGCTATTCTGTGCTAAATCTTGTTTGTAGGGACAGAGTAGGACAGTGAGTGAAACTGACAGTGTGCTATTCTGTTCTAAACCAATCTTGCTGAACCATATTTGAAATCATTGAGTTTAGGGACAGAGAAGGACACTCGTGGAAACTATCAGTGTGCTATTCTGTGCTAAATCTTGTTTGTAGGGACAGAGTAGGACAGTGAGTGAAACTGACAGTGTGCTATTCTGTGCTAAACCAATCTTGCTGAAGCATATTGCAAATCCTTGTGTTTAGGGACAGAGAAGGATAGGCGGGGACAGTGTCAGTGTCATTGTTGCTAAGCCTCCTGCACAGTATACACCTGAAGGTAGCCCTTATTGCTGTTTTTCCCATCTCCCTGCAGGCCATCCATTAAAATGTCTGGAAGGCAAACAAGGAGAGGCAGACAGTCAGGAGGCAAAAAAAGAGGGCAAGCAGGCCCTGTGTCTGGGGGCAACAGTGCTGGTCGTGGACGCGGTGCATTATCATCAGCACATGGCCATGGGACACGCTTGTCCTTCTTTTCAGCAGCTGGACATGTTTAGCCACATCATGCCGAAGACTTGGTAGAGTGGATGACCAAGCCCACCTCATCCTCCTCATCATCTCTCACCCAGGCTCAGGGTACTGGCAAAGCAGCTGCCAAAGCGTCCTCTTCTCTGGTATCATTATCTTCATTAGTCAATCCTTCCCTAGACCCACCATGTCCTCCTCCTGAGGAGTCCCCCGAACTGTTTGAGCACAGTGTTGGGTACATGCTCCAGGAGGATGCCCAGCGTTTCGAAGGATCTGATGATGATACCCAGATAGAGGAAGGCAGTAGCGTGAGAGCAGAGAGAGGGGATGCTCAAGAAGGACACCAATCTGGCAGTCATGCTCCAGCAACTGCAGCATACTGCCAGATTGGCTCCAGTGATGAGGAGGGAGGGGATGATGAGGTCACTGACTCCACGTGGGTGCCTAATAGGAGAGAGGAGGAGGAGGAGGATGAAGAGGAGGCACATCTCCAACGAGGCAGGATGCCCTTGGGTGGCCAGCGTATGGGCAGCACACCGACGGAATCACACCGCAGAGCTCCGCCTGTGCAGGGCGCTGCCTCTGCCGTCATTCAAAAAGTTCTTTGGTGTGGGCCTTTTTTGAGGCGAGTGCATCAGATCGCACAGCTGCTGTTTGCAACATATGTCTCAAGCGTATATCGCGTGGCCAAAACATCAGCCGCTTGGGCACCACATGCTTGATCAGACATATGTTGACCTGCCATGCAGCTCGTTGGCAAGCCTACCTTAAAGACCCACACCAAAGAACAAAGCTGACCTCTTCTTGCACCGCATCAGCTGGGATCTCCAACCCCACTATACCTTCAGTCCTCTCTGAAACCTGCTCTGAGAGGAATGAAGGTGTAGAATTAGGTGTGTCACAGCCAAGTACTTGCGGGCACTCTGCTAGCAGTACACCGACGTCCGATTCTAGAGGGCAAATTTCCCTGCCCCAGCTGCTGGACCGTCGAAAGAAGTTCACTCCCAGCCATCCACATGCCCAGCGGTTGAATGCTAGCTTGTCTAAATTGCTAGCGCTTCAACTGCTGCCTTTTCAGTTGGTAGACTCGGCCCCCTTCCGTGAGTTTGTGCAATGTGCGGTTCCTCAGTGGCAGGTTCCCAAACGCCACTTTTTCTCACGGAAGGCGATTCCGGCTCTCTACAGGCATGTGGAAGGCAATGTCTTGGCCTCGCTGGACAGGGCGGTCAGCGGTAAGGTGCATATTACCGCTGACTCATGGTCCAGCAGGCATGGACAGGGACGTTACCTTTCTTTCACGGCCCATTGGGTCACTCTTTTGGCAGCTGGGAAGGATGCAGGACAAGGTGCAGTAGTGTTGGAGGTTGTTCCACTGCCACGCCTCCAAAATGCTACTACTGGTTGTGACACACCTCTCTCCTCCACCCCCTCCTCTTCTTCTTCCTCCATGGCCTCTTCCTGTTCCTGTGGTTTGTCCTCGGAACCAGCGGTGGTCCGTAGGCGTTCAAGGGGCTACGCAAGTACGCAGGCAAAAAGATGCCATGCCGTGCTTGCGCTGGTGTGTTTGGGGGACAGGAACCACACTGGGGCAGAGGTCCTCTCTGCTCTGCAGGGGCAGGCCGAGAGGTGGTTGACGCCACGCCAGCTTAAGCCAGGAATGGTGGTTTGTGACAATGGCACCAACCTCCTCTCCGCCCTCCGACAGGGACAACTGACCCATGTGGCCTGTATGGCTCACGTCCTTAACCTGGTGGTGCAGCGGTTCTTGGGCAGGTACCCGGGCTTACAGGATGTCCTGAGGCAGGCCAGGAAAGTCTGTGTTGAGCTGCAAAAGGAGTTGAACCTGCCCAAGAACCGCCTTATATGTGACATGCCCACCAGGTGGAACTCAACATTGGCCATGCTGCAGCGGCTGCACACGCAGCAGAGGGCCATCAATGAGTACCTGTGCGACTACGGCACCATGACAGGGTCAGGGGAGCTCGGGTTTTTTTCACCACGCCAGAGGGGCATGATCAGGGATGCATGCACTGTCCTGGCACCATTTGAGGAGGCCACGAGGATGGTGAGCAGTGACAGTGCATGCATCAGTGACACTGTACCTCTTGTCCACCTGTTGGAGCACACACTGCGTGGAATAATGGACAGGGCACTTGAGGCAGAACAGAGGCAGGAAGAGGAGGACTTCCTTGCCTCTCAAGGCCCCCTTTACCCTGACAGTGTTCCTTCTGTCCCACCCATCGCACAGGAAGAGGAGGAGGAGGAGGATTGTGTCAGCATGGAGGTGGAGGCTGGCACTCAGCATCATCAGCAGCAGTCTTTTAGGGATGATTTACAGTCCCAAGAAACCAGTGGACTTGTACGTGGCTGGGAGGAGGTGGCTGCGGATCATGTCGTCCTTAGTGACCCAGAGGACTCCGGACTGAATGCCTTAGCTAACCTATGCTGCATGGCCTCCCTGATCCTGCAAAGTCTGCGGAAGGATCCTCGTATTCTTCGGATCAAGGAGAGGGACCATTACTGGCTGGCCACTCTCCTTGATCCACGGTACAGGGGTAAGGTTGCGGACCTTATCTTACCGTCGCAGAGGGAGCAGAGGATGAGACAACTCCGGGAGGCCTTGCAGAAAGGTCTGTGCAACGCGTTCCCAGAGACTGGGAGGTTACAAACTCCTGGTCCTGGACAACGAGTTGCTGAGGCTTCGGGCAGTCAAAGAAGGAGCGGTGGGGAAGGTGGCCGTCTGACCGATGCGTTCAGACAATTCTTTAGTCCGCAGCCCCAAAGTATGATCGTTTCCAGCAACCATCGCCAGCGTCTGATATACATGGTGCAGGAATACCTAGGGGCAAGGTCAGACTTGGACACCTTCCCCACCGAAAATCCTCTGGCTTACTGGGTCTTGAGGATGGATCACTGGCCAGAGCTTGCACAGTATGCAATTGAGCTACTGGCCTGTCCTGCATCCAGCGTTCTTTCAGAACGCACATTCAGTGCTGCTGGAGGATTTGTCACGGATCACAGGGTGCGCCTGTCCACCGACTCGGTTGATCGACTGACTTTCATCAAGATGAACCAGTCTTGGATCACCACCAGCTACCACACACCTGATGCTGATATAACAGACTAATTGATTTTAAAATGTCACATCCCTTCAAGACTGATGCTGATGCTTAGTTCCTGTGCTGTTATGTTGACTAGCTATCCTCCTCCTCCTCCTCAATGATCCGATTAATGATGATAGCTTGGAAGATCATTTTGGTTTATGGGTGCCGCCACCAGTGGCTAAGGCCCAATTTTTCAGCCCCTGTTTAACAGGGGCGTGTAATTACAATTTTTGATGCAATACTTTGCAACAGGCCTCATTGCTGTGCTCCAAGTACAGTATCTGTGAGGGGTTGCAGTGTTGTGCCACCAGTGCCTAATGCCCAATTTTTCAGCCCCTGTTCAACAGGGGCATGCAATTATAATTATTGATCTAATAATTCACAGCAGGGCCCATTGCTGCGCCCACCAAGAGTAACTGTCAGGCCTTACAGTGTTGTGTCAACACCACCACCACCACCACCAAAGGCCCAATTTTTCAGCCCCTGTTCAACAGGGGCATGCAATTATAATTATTGATCTAATAATTCACAGCAGGGCCCATTGCTGCGCCCACCAAGAGTAACTGTCAGGCCTTACAGTGTTGTGTCAACACCACCACCACCACCACCAAAGGCCCAATTTTTCAGCCCCTGTTCAACAGGGGCATGCAATTATAATTATTGATCTAATAATTCACAGCAGGGCCCATTGCTGCGCCCACCAAGAGTAACTGTCAGGCCTTACAGTGTTGTGTCAACACCACCACCACTACCACCACCACCAAAGGCCCAATTTTTCAGCCCATGTTCAACAGGGGCATGCAATTATAATTATTGATCTAATAATTCACAGCAGGGCCCATTGCTGCGCCCACCAAGAGTAACTGTTAGGCCTTACAGTGTTGTGGCACCAGCACCACCATCAAAGGCCCAATTTTTACTACCACTGTTCAACAATTATATGTTATTACAATTCCTGATATAATAGTTGACAGCAGGGCGTTCCAGCACCCACCAAGAGTAACTGTGAGTGCTTACAGTGTTGTGCCAACACCAACACCTAAGGGGCCAATTTCTGCAGAGTATATACGGCAGGTCCCTACTTTCAAACATCCAACTTACAAACGACTACTACTTGCAAACAGAAGAAGACAACAGGAAGTGAGAGGAAATCTACCCCTTGGAAGGAAAATTCTCTCCTGTAAGAATTAATATGGGAGAAAGGTGTCTCCTCTCTACTGATGCTTTATCACCAATCCTTGTTTCAATAAAAACACCACATTTCAAAAACAGTTGTCATTGGGACGCAAAGTGAGGTGAAATGTTCTGAACAGGGGCACAGACAGCAAAATTTTTTTTACAGGGGTGATAACCCTTCCCTATGTTTTCCAAAAAGCTTAAAAATAGGTATTTGGCCTGGAGCTACACTTAAACAATGTAGCTGTTCAAAATTACAAACAGATTCTACATAAGAACAAACCTACAGTCCCTGTCTTGTATGCACCGCCTGTATACGGCTGTTCAGAGTATATAGGGCCTTTTTTATTTTGTGTGCGGGGTTCCCCTTAATATCCATACAAGACCCAAAGGGGCTGGTAATGGGCTGGGGTAGGGGGGGGGGTTGATGGGGTAGCTATGCCATTTTTCTGAAAGATTTTCATTCATATTACCGGGACCAGACATTACATTAAAGCCGCAAGCAGTTTTAAATGGCTTTTTTTCCTTTAGAAATGTTATTTTGTGCAGGGACAGTTCTAAACACGAGAAACACGTGGCACTTCACAGGCATACTTTAGATACCCCCCAGGTACAATATTTAAAGGAATATTTGACTTTTTTTTTCACTTTATGCATCATTAAAATGACTGCTCCCGGAAAACGTCCGTTTTTAACACTTCTTTTTGCATTGATACATGTCCCCTGGTGCAGAACCCGGGTTCCCAAACTCTGTTTAGGACAATAACATGGATAATAGTCGTTATAATTAGCACTTTAGAATCCGAACGTTCACATCCATTGTATTTAATAGGGTTCTAATGTTCGTGCGAACTTTCGGTCCGTTCGCGGGTTCTGGTGCGAACCGAACCCGGGGGTGTTCGGCTCATCACTAATGGCAAAATTCTTTAACGCAAAGGCAAGGGGATCTCCCTTAGATCCTCAACTCAATACTGCCTACGTAACGGTTATTCCCAAACCCAATAAGAATCACGAGGACGTTGAAAACTATAGACCGATCTCCCTCATTAATAATGACCTCAAGATTTTGACGAAAATCCTAGCTAACCGCTTATCCTCCTTTATAAATCAATACGTCCATAAAGATCAAGTAGGGTTCATTCCGGGCAGACAAGGGCCTGACCAAATCAGGAGGGCCATTGATCTAGTCTCCCTACTCCAATCAGGTTGGGACGGGGGCCCCAAACAAGAAGGGATGATTCTATCCCTAGACCTTCATAAGGCCTTTGATGCGGTCGAATGGCCTTATCTATTCGCTTTATTAGAACGATGGGGATTCGGCAATCGCTTTATGGGCATTATACACTCCCTCTACTCTTCTCCAACAGCACTGATCCGCATCAGCGGGCACCACTCAAAACCCTTCAACATAGCAAAAGGCACTAGACAGGGCTGCCCCCTATCCCCGTTATTATTCGCCATAGCCATCGAGACACTGGCAGTTGCGATTCGATCCAATCCCAATATCCAAGGCATTTCATGTGGTTCTCTAATGCACAAGTGCGGCCTCTTCGCCGATGATATGCTACTTTTCATAACTTCCCCTATCACATCCCTCCCCAACCTCTGTAAACTCCTTAACAATTTTGCTATGGCATCGGGCCTCAGGGTAAACTATGACAAATCCCATGCCCTAAACATTTCTCTGAAACCAGCCACAGTGGAGATGCTGCAAAGCTCGTTTAAATTTCATTGGAACGCCTCTTCAATAGACTATCTAGGAATTAATCTAACCGCTAAAATAGACCAACTGTATTCAGCAAACTTCCCCCCAACCTACCATAAACTGGAATTGGAGCTGAAGACCTGGGTCAGTAAAGAACTTTCCTGGCTGGGTAGGATCCACTCAATAAAAATGACTCTTCTCCCCAGACTGTTATACTTATTTAGAGCCATTCCGATTGCTATAAGGAAAGATCACTTGCTATCCCTCCAAAGGGAAATCATCAAGTTTATCTGGGGGGGAGCTAGATACAGGTTACCAAGAAACACTCTATACCGACAGCGTACGCAAGGTGGGTTGGGGCTTCCAAGACTACTTTGGTACTATCAGGCAGCGAGATTGGCTCAACTCTCTACAGTCTATTCCAGAGCCGAAAAGCCAGACTGGATCCAAATAGAGAGACAGGCGGCCCCATATTACACCCTTGACTATTTACTATGGATCCCATCCAGGGAAAGACCCCCTATTCTTTCACCGATCCTTTCACAATCCCTAACGCTCTGGGATACCTTGAAAACCCATACAGCCTTAACCTCTGACTCCCGTCCCCATGCCCACATTTTCAACAACCCGGATTTCGCGCCTGGCCAAGACATCAAATCCTTCAAGTGGTGGTTGGACAAAGGGTTGTATCGGATTGGTCACTTCTTTACTGCAACAGGCCCAATAACTATTAAATTCTGTGAACAACAACTGGAGATCCCTGAAAGGGAGCGATTCCGGTTTCACCAAATACAACACTTTATCCACAAAATATGGAAAGGAAAGCCCATCCCGCCTAGATTCACTCCATATGAGTTATGGTCAGGACAAGCAATGGATCAGAGGGGTGGAATCTCTGTTATATACCAAGCTCTAGCCCAGCAAACAGGCAAAACCCCTTACATGTCAGCATGGGAAAACGATCTCCGAATTCATTGAGATCTTGGAAAATGGCAAACATCCTTCTCCAGAGCCTTTAAGGGGATAAGGAACATTTCCCTGATAGAATCTAACCTCAAAGTGATGACCAGATGGTATCTCACGCCTACTAAATTGGCCCACATGTACCCTTCTGCAAACCCATAGTGCTTTAGGGGATGCAAAATTAAGGGCTCCATGGCCCATATCTGGTGGGAATGTCCCAAAATCAGGCCATTCTGGAAGAGAATGTTCAACCTCATCCACACGGTGACGGGCCTCCAAATTCCCAGAATCCCAGCAGTTGCCCTCCTAAATGATAGTTTCCCACAGACTACTAGAGAAAATCGCAAATTAATCCACTTTATTCTTTTGGGTGCTATGATGACAATTGGCAAAGCTTGGAAACAACCCGGGGTCTCCTTTTCAGCCGCCAAGCGGAAAATTTCTTGGATGATGTCCCAAGAGAAACTGACCAGTATGATGCTAGACTCTAAAGCACACTTTGAATCCACCTGGGAATCTTGGGCCAGACATGTGGGGAACTCCCTTATCCCGGGATGTAATCATAACCAGTAAGCTTCAACACTTGCCCTCCAACCCACCTCTTGCTGAATGGTCCCTTGTTATTTCTCACCCTCTTCCCCCCCTACCTTCTTCTTCTTTTTCCCCCTTTTCTTGAATTTTTTCTCTTTTTTGATTTGCCTAGCCTAGGTATGATGTGGTCTTATACTATGCTCCGTTAGTCACTGATATTCAATTGCCTCCGGGCTTTCCAAGCTCAGAGCCCCACCCTAGGGGCTCATGGATTAAATGTACATGTTAACACCAGGCAAGCAGTAATCTGCCCAGAAGAGATACTGGATACACTCCGGGTGTCCCGGATGGCTGTCCCGGCACAGTAAGATCCCTTTAGGGGTGTCAGGGGGGGCTTCCCGGTGCTCCTGGAACCAGGTATAGCCGGGCAAGTGCATTGTGAGATGCTCTATGTCCTATCTAGGAATTTGTACCCCGATCATATCTCACCTGTTTTTCATGTTTGTACACAAGTTTGCATATAGAAGCAATGTAAATTTATATTTACTTTTTGTTATGATCTCGAGCATTGTACCTTATTTTTAATGCACCGCATGTCTCTGGTTTTGCATTATTGAAAAATAATAAAAACTTTGAAAGAGAAAAAAAATGCTTGAGCAAAGCGCGGTGACGTACGAAATGTATGACGGCACTATAAAGGGGAAGTTCCATTCGGATGGCGCCACCCTTTGGGCTGCTTTTGCTGATCCTTGTGTTAGTAAAGTTTGGTGAGAGACGATTTGCGCTTTTCAGCCTCGTGCTCTTCAGTCCGTTACAGCGTGACAAATGTGCTATCCCCATTACGAACGCTAGTTTTACCAGAACAAGCGCTCCCGTCTCATCACTTGCTTCTGAGCATGCGCGTTTTTTTCACATCGTTAAAGCCTACACACGGTCGTTTTTCATGACGAGAAAAACGACGACGTGAAAAACGACGAGAAAAATTAGAGCATGTTCCAAATTTTTAATGGCCATTTTTCACGTCGTTAAAAATGCTCTGGAGCCCAAACACCAAATAAAAAAATTGAATTTTTCTCGTCATGAAAAACGGTCGTGTGTACGCGGCATAAGACTTCAAAATGGGGACTTTTGATTTTTTGATTTCGGGTACCAATTCTTAATAGGGTTCTTGGTTTGAGTCCAAACTTTTTTCATGTTCAGGTGTTCTGGTAGTGAACCGAACTGTGGGGGTGTTCGACCCATCACTACATATTGCACACAAAGGGGGTTATTTACTAAAGGCAAATCCACTTTACACTACAAGTGCAAACTACAAGTGCAAAGTGCACCTCACCTCCATCCACCTTGCCCCTTACAAATGGAACCATGTTGTAATGGCGTGTTGTGTCCTACATAATTATCTCTGGGTGCATTCCACAAATTATCTGACTTTGACTGGGCCTGAGGCCACCTTAATGAAAGCAGAACATCTTGTGGCCCTGGAAGCTGGCCGCCCAGGCTTGGCCCCCCAAACCGGACGTGAGGTCCGTGACAAATATGTGGATTATTTTGTGGGTAGGGGGGCCATTGAAATGCCTGATGACTTTTAACCTTTTAATTTAGAAAAAGAAAACATTATTTTTCTCAAAGATTGGTTTTGTGTATAATTTTAATAATGGTTTATGTTTTTCGGAGGTTTACCTAGTGGACTTGTATTGCCATGTGTAATGTGTATTGTGCATTCTTAATTAGCCTTCATTGTCAGTGTAAACACAAAACATTGCTTAGTTCACTTTGCACAACATTTACATAATGAAGCCACAACTTCTTGATACCAAAATACCATTTTTTATTTTTGTATTGGACAAATCCTTTTAAATGTAGATGTCCCAAACATTTTTTGCTTGTTACTTGTTAAAACGCATGAACAGCCATGCATACAAAAAAAAATATTAAAAAATATATAGGGAAAATTTTCATTTACTAGTCCTAAAACGTTCATTGAAAAACATACCTGCCAAAACACAGCAAGTTCAACGTTAATTTTTCAAAAAACATTAGACACGCCCAAGCACAGCCATAATATTTTTTAGCCTTTCCTCCACCCGCTTGGTATTTTCCCTGATCTCTATCAAGTCTCCCTTTAATTTTTGAAGGTCACGACAGCAGACCATCAGGTATTGGATCAGGATCTGAGCACTGTGATGTGTCAAATTTTTGGGGTCTTCGGCCAGAACTGCACCTACATTAAAAAAAAAAACATGTAGTATAGAATATGTAGGCCTACATCTATTAACCTGCATCTGTCTGGTTTGACACTGACCTGTTGAGGTGCCACTTTCCACTTCCACAACCTCACGTTCCCCTCCATCATGTGGGTATGGGGCTATTGTTGAAGGTGTTGGATTTCGAGGCTCATCTGACGTAGCTTTTTGAAGCCCTATGGAGATTGCAAGAAAAGGTATAGTTTCATTATTAATGTCGATTTTTTGGAGAAAAATAAACCATGAGCAAATAATTTGCAAACATTCTTTTGAAGTGTGGTCCATTTTTCAATGTACCCCCAGTGACAACAGGAACACATGATTGGATACATAGCCAAATACATAGCATATACTTGTTTTTTTTTAAATGTCCTTTGGATTTGATCCCTAAAAATAATTGGTGACCAAATTTGCTACCCCAAAAAAAATAATTAAAATGGGTGTTCACACTGGATGATCCAAAAACATCGTTTGATGAACTGTACGGAGATTGAGGTTTAATACGTCCGTTTACTTTGCGGACGAATCTGAAAGATGGTATCTTTCACTGTACGATATCAAAGACAAACATACACGACATAATACAAGTAATAATCTCTAGCAGGGAAAATAGCAATAAAAAACTTACTTTTTCGTATAACTTTCTTGATTCGTTTGTATTGGTCGGCTCCCGCAACTTCAGATCAGACCATCGTTTTCTGAGCTGTTCCTTCGTTCTGCACACCCCAAATTTTTTGTGAAGACTTTTGACCACTTTGCCCAATATTTTTGACTTGACCAGATTCGGCCTTTTATACGGCCCATGCTTGGCATCTTAATCCTCCCTCTTTAAAATGGCGACCATCTCCACCATTTCCTCGAATGACATGGATGCCTTATATCTCCTGGATCGGGATTTGGGCTCCTCAGGAATTTCATCCTCTGTAGAGGTAATCTCAGCCACCTGTGTCTCCGCCATGTTGCTAAGCACTACGACGAGCGAGAAGGGCCGGGGAAAGTACAATATCAAACGTCAGGGGCGGGGAAAGCGTGCAGAGTTCCACGCATGCGCAGTGTATATCAAGTGCCGATCCATGTGTCGAAAATACGTTCATTTGGCGGGAGAGGGAGTTCGCAACGAACGTGTTGACCAAGGTACATAACATTATAAGGATTTTGGGTTCCGCTGAGGAGGAGATTTGTGGCTTTTAGATCTGTCCAAAATGCTGATTTGATGATTGTTGCCTGAAACATATGTCTTTTCTTGGTTCTTTATTTTACAGAGAGAATGAATACATTCAAAAACCCGGAGTTCATGGGGGAGTTCATTGACAAATGGAAAGAACTCCCTATCCTGTGGCAGACCAAAAGTGGGTCCAATAAAAACAAAACGGCCAGGACAGCGGCACTGGAGAGACTGCTTGCATTTGTCCAAACCCAGATACCCACAACAACTCTCCAAGATGTGAAAACCAAAATTGCTACCATCAGGGGGACATACAGGACCCAGAGGAATATGGTCCTGAAGTCCCAGAGGTCAGGTGCTGCAGCAGATAAGGTTTATAAACCCAGTCTGTGGTACTACAGCAAGCTCTCTTTTCTGGATGACCAGCTGGAAGTGCGGGAATCTCTCTCCACCCTTCCCCCCAGAGGTCAATCCAGCCTTCCTTGTAGCCAGCCCTCCAGCCTTCTTTTTTTACAGCCAGAGCAGAGCCAGGAAGAGGGTGATGGTGGGGACCAGGAGGAGGCAGGGCCAAGTGGCACCCAGGAGGAGGCTGGGCCAAGTGGCACCCAGGAGGAGGCTGGGCCCAGCACAAGAGCCCAGATGCCTCCCCTGATAATGAAACCACGAGGACCAAGGAGAGGTAGGCAGGTGGAGGAGGAAACAAGAGCCTTCATCAAAGAGGCTACTGCGGCCCTGAGAGAGGCACCCTCTGCTGAGGAGGGCTTTGCCGCAGTCCTGGCCAATAAGCTAGCCCAAATGGACCTGCGGCAAAAGCTGTATAGTGAGACCCTCCTGTTGAAGGTGATCAACAAGGGATTGCTCCCAGAGGTTGTCCCTACTCCTCCACCTCCTCCTCCTACTACTCCTCCTGCCACAACCTCTCCTCCTGATCCCCAGCCTCCGAGGAAGAAACAAACCAAGGCTGCAGGGAAGGCTGCAGAGAAGGCTAGAGAGAAGGCTACAAGGAAGAGAAAAAAATAATGCCTGCTGTAGTACCACAGACTGGGGACATATATGACTTAGCTGCTGCGGTTCCTGACCTCTGGGAGTTCAAGCCAAGATTGGCCTCCTTTTTGGTTTTCACATCTTGGATGGTTGTTGTGGGGTCCAAGGGATGAACAAATGCAAGCAGGCTCTCCAGTGCTGCCATCCCCTTTAATTTGTTATGTTCCGAAATAAAGGATTCTTTTTTTGGGCTTTAAATACTTGACTATGTGATTTGTATTTCAAAAGAGAGTTTGCTAGGGAGCAGGCAGGGACATTTCAAATAATATTATTGTTATTAACAAGGGACACAAACCTCCTTGAGGCAAAATGAGAAACATTTTGAAGGTTGGTGTGGGACATTTACCCAAACATAATTTAAGGAAAAAACAAAAAAGGCCGAGAAAAATGAAGAGGCTAACTTAATTACTAAAAAAAACTCCAAAAAGAACCAAAATAAAAAAAATGATCTTTACATTTCTTCATGAATTTATGAGGGAGATGTGGCTTGAAAAGAATATTTTTCTATCATTAAAAAAATTAGGAATTACTTTAGAAACAAGTTTGGCATAACTCTCAATGTCATTATCAAAAGAGGGTAATTGTTGAAGCATCCTCAAAAGAAGAACGGAATGCGCAGCATTAAAACGATGCTATTAATTCAACCGTGACGAATGCGCCATATCGATTTCCAACGCTAGCTTTACCAAAACGAGCGCTCCCGTCTCATACTTGATTCTGAGCATGCGCGTTTTTTTTCACGTCGTTAAAGCATACACACTATCGTTTTTCACGTCGTTAAAAAAAACGACATGAAAAACGACATGAAAAAAGAGAGCATGTTCGAAATTTTTAATGGCCGTTTTTCACGTCGTTAAAAATGCTCTGGAGCATACACACAATCATTTTTAATGGCCATTTTTTTTAATTACATTTTTAACGGCATGAAAAACGATTGTGTGTATGGGGCATAAGTAATCTTTTATTATGTAGCACCCTCTAACTTAGATAGGTAGGTGCTAGGTGTAGGTTTTGTGTAAGCTGCCAGTGCAGGTCAATTTAAGCAGGCCTATGCTGTGATCTAGGCCTGTTTTTTTTTTTATCTGGGGGCAAGGGAGTGGTTTAGTATAGCAGTGGGTGAATGACATGTACTTCAGCTTTTGGGCGCCTCCTCTGTTTCCAGGGAGAAGGTTCTGAAAAAGGGGCAGGGCAGAAAGCCGGAGTGACATGGGGTGCATGTGAGGAGCTCTGACCAACTCCCAACTAGGATTGGCAGGGGGCAGGCCTCCTACATATACCAATGGTCAGCCTGCTGGGGGAGGAGTTGTCGGCTGGGTGAACTGGATGATGGAGTGTTAGACTGTCGTGTCTGAGGGAACCCCCTTCTGGGGGGGGTGTACCTCAGGCAGGTAGCTCGGGAGCTGGGAGGGAGCCTCTCCTTACACGGTCATGGAGAAGTGTCCTGGACCAGGAGCTGTAGAAGACAGTTGGTCCGCATGTCCGGAGTAAAGTCATTCAGGAAGGATCTAGGACAGGTGTCGGTGAGTGGAAAGCTCTGAAAGAGACATGCCACGGGAGCTGGATGTAGAGCCAGAGGGAGAAACTGTGGGAGTTTGTGTCAAGTCGCTGCAGCCAGGAGGGCGGGCAGGATTTGCAAGTCGGATTTGCTGGCATCAGTAGTCCATCTACATTTATTCTTCTCAAGTAAATCGGTTGCTACCACAAAGGGGTACTGCAGGCCCCGGCCTAAAAATGGCTATCAAGTAAAGACACTGGGACTTATTCAGAGTGAGGCCAAGTCATGCTGATGGTGTGACAGGAGACTAAAGTTGGACAGTGAAGTAGTGTGCTGGAAGAAGTGTTCTGAGGTAAAAGTCTGTCAAGGTTTGGGTCAGTTACTTTTATTCTACAAAGTACAATTTATCCTATGGGCATCCCATGTCCCTTTTTCCCTAACCAAGTTCAATCCCCTAATAAAAACAACAAAAACAAGCAAGAGCCAATTCATTGACTGAGAAGTGTGTCTAATGGATGTCTGGCAGCAGGGTGAAATGTGTGGATTCTGTAACACGTAGCAACCCCGCGGGGCCATTCCTACATTATATAAAGCTTGTATTATTTCCATACTAGTGTGCATCTATATACTTATGTTTAACTGCTTCCCGCCCCGTCTGCCATTTTACAAAGTTCTATTGTTCTGGGAGGAAGTCATATGACATCTTCCCGAGAACACGCCTCAAGCTCTGGCGCGATCAGCCACCCACTGCATCCACTGGGCACAGCAGATGACTTAATACTATACAGGCCCACTGCCAGTATCATGTGATCACTGTGACTAATCACAGCAGACCACATGACAGTTGTAAACAATGAATGGCTTCCTTTCATGATATTCATTGTATACGATTGTGTTGCTAGCAGTGATTGGTCACTGTGATCACATGGTACAGACAGGGCCAATCACAGCCCAATTGCACCATCTACACATTGTAATTCATTAAAAATATATTAGCTTATAGCAGTGAAATTCACTGTTATAAGCAAGTACAGTATGTAAAACAAATCCTGATCAACTCTGGTCACAGTATGTAAAATAAATAAAAAAATAAATAAAAGAAAAAATATTTTTAAAAATTGAAACAAATAAGATATTTTTTTTTTTCATACTGACACCAGTCAGTGTCGCTGGTCACCACCACACCAGTTATATGATGATGCTGTACAGTACTGGTGACAGTATTTCTTCTTCATTTTCCAAAAAAGTGCCCAAAAACGTAAAAAACGCAATTACTAAATACCTCAGTCTACTTTCCAAAAAGGTAATCTGGGGGTATTTGTACTGTCCTGGCATTTTTAGACCTCAAGAAAATAGATAGGCCTTCAGTATATCAGGATTGATAAATTTTCAGATATACTGTATATGCCATCATTTGTAGACGCTATAACTTTCCTACAGACTAAGCAATATACACTGATATAGTTGGGCGGACAGTTCGAGCCGAGCAATAGTTCAGGCCGAATATCGCCTGTTCACCCATTCGACGAACACTCAAATTTGCCGGGCGCTCAGCAGGATGTTTGCCTGCCGAGCACCCCACAATACACTGCGCACTGCACAGTGCATTCTAGGGCCCTAGATGGATGAAGCAATGCAAGTGACCGCTGGTCAGGTGCAAGGCTTAGCCCAACCAGGGCACAGAGCACAATCAGAGCCATAATTGGACAAAGTCATGATGACTTTGCCCAATCATGGCTCAGTACTCATAGTTCCACCCCACACTGTAAAAGGTTCCTTCCCACAGGAACCTTTTTCAGTGTGTTGTTGGAGTGGACTTATTATATACTGCCCATTGTATCTTGTGTATCACAAAAAGTCAAGTGGCATTCTATCAACAATAGTTTTACTGTAATGCTTGCCTTTGTATAAGTAGTCAGGGAGTATAGCTTAGTGTAGCATCACTTAACCACTTCAGCCCCACACCATTTGGCTGGTCAATGACCAGGCCATTTTTTGCAATTCAGCACTGCGATGCTTTAACTGGTAATTGCACGGTCATGCAATGTTGTACCCAAACAAAATTTGCGTCCTTTTTTCCAACAAATAGAGCTTTCTTTTGATGGTATTTGATTGCCTCTGCGATTTTTATTTTTTGCGATATAAATGGAAAAAGACCAAACATTTTGAAAAAATATATATATTTCTACTTTTTGTTATAAGAAAAATCCAATAAACTCAATTTTAGTTATACATTTAGGCCAAAATTTATTCAGCCACATGTCTTTGGTAAGAAAATGCCAATAAGCGTATATTTATTGGTTTGCGCAAAAGTTATAGCGTCTACAAACTAGGGTACATTTTCTGGAATTTACAGAGCTTTTAGTTTATGACTGCCTATCTCATTTCTCGAGGTGCTAAAATGGCAGGGCAGTACAAAACCTCCCCCCAAATGACCCCATTTTGGAAAGTAGACACCCCAAGGAAATTGCTGAGAGGCATATTGAGCCCATTGAATATTTAATTATTATTTTTTTTTTACAAAAAGTTGTCACTAAATGATATATTGCTCACACATGCCATGGGCATATGTGAAATTACACCCCAAAATACATTCTGCTGCTTCTCCTGAGTACGGGGATACCACATGTGTGAGACTTTTTGGGGGACTAGCCGTGTACGGGGCCCCAAAAACCAATCACTGCCTTCAGGATTTCTAACGGCGTAATTTTTGATCTCACTCCTCACTACCTATCACTACCTATCACAGTTTTTGAAGGCCATAAAATGCCCAGATAGCACAAACCCCCCCCCCCAAATGACCCTATTTTGGAAAGTAGACACCCCAAGCTATTTGCTGAGAGGCATGTTGCGTCCATGGAATATTTTATAAATTAGAAACTTTTTGATTCCACTCCTCACTACCTCACAAGATATTTGCTGAGAGGCATGGTGAGTATTTTGCAGCTCTCATTTGTTTTTGAAAATGAAGAAAAGAAAAATGTTTTTTTTTTCTTTTTTCATTTTTTAAAACTTTGTGACAAAAAGCGAGATCTGAAAAATACTCATCATACCTCTCAGCAAATAGCTTGGGGTGTCTACTTTCCAAAATGGGGTCATTTAGGGGGGGGTTGTGCCATCTGGGCATTCCATGGCATTCCATGGCCTCCGAAACTGCGAGGCAGTGAGTAGTGAAATCAAAAATATACACCCTTGGAAAGCCTGAAGGCGTTGCTTGGTTTTCGGGGTCCCGTACGTGGATAGGCTCCCAAAAAGACTCACACATGTGGTATCCCCATACTCAGGAGAAGGAACAGAATGTATTTTGGGGTGTAATTTCACATATAACCATGGCATGTTTGAGCAATATATCATTTAGTGACAACTTTCTGTAAAAAATAAAAATTAAATAATTTTCCAGAAACTTGTGGCAAATATAAAATATTCCATGGACTCAACATGCCTCTCAGCAAATAGCTTGAAGTGTCTTCTTTCCAAAATGGGGTCATTTGGGGGGTTTTGTGCTATCTTGACATTTTACGGCCTCCATAACTGTGATAGGTAGTGAGGAAGTGAAATCACCATTTTATGCCCTTAGAAAGCCAGAAGGCGGTGCTTGGTTTTTGGGGTCCTGTACATGGCTAGGCTCCCAAAAAGTCTCACACATATGGTATCCCCGTACTCATGAGAAGCAGCAGAATGTATTTTGGGGTGTAATTCGACATATGCCCATGGCATGTTTGAACAATATATAATTTTGTGACAACTTTGTGCAAAGAATAATAAAAAAAATAATTTTTTCCGCAACTTGTGTCAAAATATAAAATATTCCATGGGCTCGACATGTCTCTCAGCAAATAACCTGGGGTGTCTACTTTCCAAAATGGGGTCATTTTGGGGGGGGGGGGGGGTTGATCTGTCCTGGCATTTTATGCACAACATTTAGAAGCTTATGTCACACATCACTCACTCTTCTAACCACTTGAAGACAATCCCTTTCTGACACTTTTTGTTTACAAGAAAAAATATTTTTTTGCAAGAAAATTACTTTAAACCCCCAAACATTATATATTTTTTTAAAGCTAATTCCCTACAGATTAAAATGGTGGGTGTTGCATTTTTTTTTCACACAGTATTTGCGTAGCGATTTTTCAAACACATTTTTATTGGAAAAAACACACTTTTTTAAATTTTAATGCACTAAAACACACTATATTGCCCAAATGTTTGATGAAATAAAAAAGATGATCTTAGGCCGAGTACATGGATACCAAACACGACATGCTTTAAAATTGCGCAGAAACGTGCAGCGGCGACAAACTACATACATTTTTAAAAGCATTTAAATGCCTTTACAGTTTACCACTTTAGATTTACAGAGGAGGTCTATGGCTAAAATTACTGCCCTCGATCGGACCTTCACGGTGATACCTCACATGCATGGTGCAATTGCTGTTTACATATGATGCCAGTTATATGATGATGCTGTACAGTACTGGTGACAGTATTTCTTCTTCATTTTCCAAAAAAGTGCCCAAAAACGTAAAAAACGCAATTACTAAATACCTCAGTCTACTTTCCAAAAAGGTAATCTGGGGGTATTTGTACTGTCCTGGCATTTTTAGACCTCAAGAAATTAGATAGGCCTTCAGTATATCAGGATTGATAAATTTTCAGATATACTGTATATGCCATCATTTGTAGACGCTATAACTTTCCTACAGACTAAGCAATATACACTGATATAGTTGGGCGGACAGTTCGAGCCGAGCAATAGTTCAGGCCGAATATCGCCTGTTCACCCATTCGACGAACACTCAAATTTGCCGGGCGCTCAGCAGGATGTTTGCCTGCCGAGCACCCCACAATACACTGCGCACTGCACAGTGCATTCTAGGGCCCTAGATGGATGAAGCAATGCAAGTGACCGCTGGTCAGGTGCAAGGCTTAGCCCAACCAGGGCACAGAGCACAATCAGAGCCATAATTGGACAAAGTCATGATGACTTTGCCCAATCATGGCTCAGTACTCATAGTTCCACCCCACACTGTAAAAGGTTCCTTCCCACAGGAACCTTTTTCAGTGTGTTGTTGGAGTGGACTTATTATATACTGCCCATTGTATCTTGTGTATCACAAAAAGTCAAGTGGCATTCTATCAACAATAGTTTTACTGTAATGCTTGCCTTTGTATAAGTAGTCAGGGAGTATAGCTTAGTGTAGCATCACTTAACCACTTCAGCCCCACACCATTTGGCTGGTCAATGACCAGGCCATTTTTTGCAATTCAGCACTGCGATGCTTTAACTGGTAATTGCACGGTCATGCAATGTTGTACCCAAACAAAATTTGCGTCCTTTTTTCCAACAAATAGAGCTTTCTTTTGATGGTATTTGATTGCCTCTGCGATTTTTATTTTTTGCGATATAAATGGAAAAAGACCAAACATTTTGAAAAAATATATATATTTCTACTTTTTGTTATAAGAAAAATCCAATAAACTCAATTTTAGTTATACATTTAGGCCAAAATTTATTCAGCCACATGTCTTTGGTAAGAAAATGCCAATAAGCGTATATTTATTGGTTTGCGCAAAAGTTATAGCGTCTACAAACTAGGGTACATTTTCTGGAATTTACAGAGCTTTTAGTTTATGACTGCCTATCTCATTTCTCGAGGTGCTAAAATGGCAGGGCAGTACAAAACCTCCCCCCAAATGACCCCATTTTGGAAAGTAGACACCCCAAGGAAATTGCTGAGAGGCATATTGAGCCCATTGAATATTTAATTATTTTTTTTTTTTTACAAAAAGTTGTCACTAAATGATATATTGCTCACACATGCCATGGGCATATGTGAAATTACACCCCAAAATACATTCTGCTGCTTCTCCTGAGTACGGGGATACCACATGTGTGAGACTTTTTGGGGGACTAGCCGTGTACGGGGCCCCAAAAACCAATCACTGCCTTCAGGATTTCTAACGGCGTAATTTTTGATCTCACTCCTCACTACCTATCACTACCTATCACAGTTTTTGAAGGCCATAAAATGCCCAGATAGCACAAACCCCCCCCCCCAAATGACCCTATTTTGGAAAGTAGACACCCCAAGCTATTTGCTGAGAGGCATGTTGCGTCCATGGAATATTTTATAAATTAGAAACTTTTTGATTCCACTCCTCACTACCTCACAAGATATTTGCTGAGAGGCATGGTGAGTATTTTGCAGCTCTCATTTGTTTTTGAAAATGAAGAAAAGAAAAATGTTTTTTTTTTCTTTTTTCATTTTTTAAAACTTTGTGACAAAAAGCGAGATCTGAAAAATACTCATCATACCTCTCAGCAAATAGCTTGGGGTGTCTACTTTCCAAAATGGGGTCATTTAGGGGGGGGTTGTGCCATCTGGGCATTCCATGGCATTCCATGGCCTCCGAAACTGCGAGGCAGTGAGTAGTGAAATCAAAAATATACACCCTTGGAAAGCCTGAAGGCGTTGCTTGGTTTTCGGGGTCCCGTACGTGGATAGGCTCCCAAAAAGACTCACACATGTGGTATCCCCATACTCAGGAGAAGGAACAGAATGTATTTTGGGGTGTAATTTCACATATAACCATGGCATGTTTGAGCAATATATCATTTAGTGACAACTTTCTGTAAAAAATAAAAATTAAATAATTTTCCAGAAACTTGTGGCAAATATAAAATATTCCATGGACTCAACATGCCTCTCAGCAAATAGCTTGAAGTGTCTTCTTTCCAAAATGGGGTCATTTGGGGGGTTTTGTGCTATCTTGACATTTTACGGCCTCCATAACTGTGATAGGTAGTGAGGAAGTGAAATCACCATTTTATGCCCTTAGAAAGCCAGAAGGCGGTGCTTGGTTTTTGGGGTCCTGTACATGGCTAGGCTCCCAAAAAGTCTCACACATATGGTATCCCCGTACTCATGAGAAGCAGCAGAATGTATTTTGGGGTGTAATTCGACATATGCCCATGGCATGTTTGAACAATATATAATTTTGTGACAACTTTGTGCAAAGAATAATAAAAAAAATAATTTTTTCCGCAACTTGTGTCAAAATATAAAATATTCCATGGGCTCGACATGTCTCTCAGCAAATAACCTGGGGTGTCTACTTTCCAAAATGGGGTCATTTTGGGGGGGGGGGTTGATCTGTCCTGGCATTTTATGCACAACATTTAGAAGCTTATGTCACACATCACTCACTCTTCTAACCACTTGAAGACAATCCCTTTCTGACACTTTTTGTTTACAAGAAAAAATATTTTTTTGCAAGAAAATTACTTTAAACCCCCAAACATTATATATTTTTTTAAAGCTAATTCCCTACAGATTAAAATGGTGGGTGTTGCATTTTTTTTTTCACACAGTATTTGCGTAGCGATTTTTCAAACACATTTTTATTGGAAAAAACACACTTTTTTAAATTTTAATGCACTAAAACACACTATATTGCCCAAATGTTTGATGAAATAAAAAAGATGATCTTAGGCCGAGTACATGGATACCAAACACGACATGCTTTAAAATTGCGCAGAAACGTGCAGCGGCGACAAACTACATACATTTTTAAAAGCATTTAAATGCCTTTACAGTTTACCACTTTAGATTTACAGAGGAGGTCTATGGCTAAAATTACTGCCCTCGATCGGACCTTCACGGTGATACCTCACATGCATGGTGCAATTGCTGTTTACATATGATGCCAGTTATATGATGATGCTGTACAGTACTGGTGACAGTATTTTTTCTTCATTTTCCAAAAAAGTGCCCAAAAACGTAAAAAACGCAATTACTAAATACCTCAGTCTACTTTCCAAAAAGGTAATCTGGGGGTATTTGTACTGTCCTGGCATTTTTAGACCTCAAGAAATTAGATAGGCCTTCAGTATATCAGGATTGATAAATTTTCAGATATACTGTATATGCCATCATTTGTAGACGCTATAACTTTCCTACAGACTAAGCAATATACACTGATATAGTTGGGCGGACAGTTCGAGCCGAGCAATAGTTCAGGCCGAATATCGCCTGTTCACCCATTCGACGAACACTCAAATTTGCCGGGCGCTCAGCAGGATGTTTGCCTGCCGAGCACCCCACAATACACTGCGCACTGCACAGTGCATTCTAGGGCCCTAGATGGATGAAGCAATGAAAGTGACCGCTGGTCAGGTGCAAGGCTTAGCCCAACCAGGGCACAGAGCACAATCAGAGCCATAATTGGACAAAGTCATGATGACTTTGCCCAATCATGGCTCAGTACTCATAGTTCCACCCCACACTGTAAAAGGTTCCTTCCCACAGGAACCTTTTTCAGTGTGTTGTTGGAGTGGACTTATTATATACTGCCCATTGTATCTTGTGTATCACAAAAAGTCAAGTGGCATTCTATCAACAATAGTTTTACTGTAATGCTTGCCTTTGTATAAGTAGTCAGGGAGTATAGCTTAGTGTAGCATCACTTAACCACTTCAGCCCCACACCATTTGGCTGGTCAATGACCAGGCCATTTTTTGCAATTCGGCACTGCGATGCTTTAACTGGTAATTGCACGGTCATGCAATGTTGTACCCAAACAAAATTTGCGTCCTTTTTTCCAACAAATAGAGCTTTCTTTTGATGGTATTTGATTGCCTCTGCGATTTTTATTTTTTGCGATATAAATGGAAAAAGACCAAACATTTTGAAAAAATATATATATTTCTACTTTTTGTTATAAGAAAAATCCAATAAACTCAATTTTAGTTATACATTTAGGCCAAAATTTATTCAGCCACATGTCTTTGGTAAGAAAATGCCAATAAGCGTATATTTATTGGTTTGCGCAAAAGTTATAGCGTCTACAAACTAGGGTACATTTTCTGGAATTTACAGAGCTTTTAGTTTATGACTGCCTATCTCATTTCTCGAGGTGCTAAAATGGCAGGGCAGTACAAAACCTCCCCCCAAATGACCCCATTTTGGAAAGTAGACACCCCAAGGAAATTGCTGAGAGGCATATTGAGCCCATTGAATATTTAATTATTATTTTTTTTTTACAAAAAGTTGTCACTAAATGATATATTGCTCACACATGCCATGGGCATATGTGAAATTACACCCCAAAATACATTCTGCTGCTTCTCCTGAGTACGGGGATACCACATGTGTGAGACTTTTTGGGAGACTAGCCGTGTACGGGGCCCCAAAAACCAATCACTGCCTTCAGGATTTCTAACGGCGTAATTTTTGATCTCACTCCTCACTACCTATCACTACCTATCACAGTTTTTGAAGGCCATAAAATGCCCAGATAGCACAAACCCCCCCCCCCCCAAATGACCCTATTTTGGAAAGTAGACACCCCAAGCTATTTGCTGAGAGGCATGTTGCGTCCATGGAATATTTTATAAATTAGAAACTTTTTGATTCCACTCCTCACTACCTCACAAGATATTTGCTGAGAGGCATGGTGAGTATTTTGCAGCTCTCATTTGTTTTTGAAAATGAAGAAAAGAAAAATGTTTTTTTTTCTTTTTTCATTTTTTAAAACTTTGTGACAAAAAGCGAGATCTGAAAAATACTCATCATACCTCTCAGCAAATAGCTTGGGGTGTCTACTTTCCAAAATGGGGTCATTTAGGGGGGGGGGGTTGTGCCATCTGGGCATTCCATGGCATTCCATGGCCTCCGAAACTGCGAGGCAGTGAGTAGTGAAATCAAAAATATACACCCTGGGAAAGCCTGAAGGCGTTGCTTGGTTTTCGGGGTCCCGTACGTGGATAGGCTCCCAAAAAGACTCACACATGTGGTATCCCCATACTCAGGAGAAGGAACAGAATGTATTTTGGGGTGTAATTTCACATATAACCATGGCATGTTTGAGCAATATATCATTTAGTGACAACTTTCTGTAAAAAATAAAAATAAAATAATTTTCCAGAAACTTGTGGCAAATATAAAATATTCCATGGACTCAACATGCCTCTCAGCAAATAGCTTGAAGTGTCTTCTTTCCAAAATGGGGTCATTTGGGGGGTTTTGTGCTATCTTGACATTTTACGGCCTCCATAACTGTGATAGGTAGTGAGGAAGTGAAATCACCATTTTATGCCCTTAGAAAGCCAGAAGGCGGTGCTTGGTTTTTGGGGTCCTGTACATGGCTAGGCTCCCAAAAAGTCTCACACATATGGTATCCCCGTACTCATGAGAAGCAGCAGAATGTATTTTGGGGTGTAATTCGACATATGCCCATGGCATGTTTGAACAATATATAATTTTGTGACAACTTTGTGCAAAGAATAATAAAAAAAATAATTTTTTCCGCAACTTGTGTCAAAATATAAAATATTCCATGGGCTCGACATGTCTCTCAGCAAATAACCTGGGGTGTCTACTTTACAAAATGGGGTCATTTGGGGGGGGGGTTGATCTGTCCTGGCATTTTATGCACAACATTTAGAAGCTTATGTCACACATCACTCACTCTTCTAACCACTTGAAGACAATCCCTTTCTGACACTTTTTGTTTACAAGAAAAAATATTTTTTTGCAAGAAAATTACTTTAAACCCCCAAACATTATATATTTTTTTAAAGCTAATTCCCTACAGATTAAAATGGTGGGTGTTGCATTTTTTTTTTCACACAGTATTTGCGTAGCGTTTTTTCAAACACATTTTTATTGGAAAAAACACACTTTTTTTCATTTTAATGCACTAAAACACACTATATTGCCCAAATGTTTGATGAAATAAAAAAGATGATCTTAGGCCGAGTACATGGATACCAAACACGACATGCTTTAAAATTGCGCAGAAACGTGCAGCGGCGACAAACTACATACATTTTTAAAAGCATTTAAATGCCTTTACAGTTTACCACTTTAGATTTACAGAGGAGGTCTACGGCTAAAATTACTGCCCTCGATCGGACCTTCACGGTGATACCTCACATGCATGGTGCAATTGCTGTTTACATATGATGCCAGACTGACGCTTGCGTTCGCCTTTGCGCGAGAGCAGGGGGGGACAGGGGTGCTTTATTTTTTTTATTATTATTATTATTTATTTTGCTTTTTTATTTTATTTTTAAACTGTTCCGTTCATTTTTTTATTTTATTTTTTATTCATTTTTATTGTTATCTCAGGGAATGTAAATATCCCCTGTGATAGCAATAGGTAGTGACAGGTACTCTTTTTTTTTTTTTTAATTGGGGTCTACAAGACCCTAGATCTCTCCTCTGCCCTCAAAGCATCTGACCACACCAAGATCGGTGTGATAAAATGCTTTCCCAATGGCACTGTTCATATCCGGCAAAATCCAAGTCATGAAATGCTCGTAGTGTAACGCTGTGTCTGGGATTTGATCCTGGGACTTGGAATTCACAGACTGTTTTCCTATGTCCTGAACCACCAGGAAACTTGTTTTATGCTTTGAATCATGGTTATTTTCTGATTTATGTGTTTGATGTTGGCTCCACCCTGGGATCAGCTGTTTGTAGTTACCTGATCAGCTACCCTATAAATCTCCACTTCCCCTTCCTGTCCGTGCCCCAGTATAGGTCCCTGTTGATGCTGTTTGTGGATGCGCTTAGTTTTGGTTGCAGACTTGGCTCGTTCTTGACTTCAATACCTGGATTTTCCCTTGGACTTTGCTTATCTGGTTGCCGACCCCGCCTGGCTTGTTCTTGACTGTGTTACTTGGATTATCCTTTCTCCTCCTGGGTTCCAGCCTTCGCCTCTACTAACCCTGAGTTGTTGCTGGGGGTTTTGGTTAGGCTGTCTGCACCGTCCATTGCGGTCCTTTATTTCCTGGCTGCAGGATATCAACCGTCCCTCCACCTGATACCGGGATAACAAGACTACTGGTCAGGAAAGCGGAGGGACGGTTGCAATTTCCTGGCAGACCTGACATTATACTGGGGCCAGATGGACCCCAGTGAGCTGGTACAGGCAGTCTCTCTACAGGGTCAGCTGTTGGGTGAGCAGGCCAATCGTGTACAGTCTTTGGAGGTGAAATTGGATGCTATCACTAACTATGTTATCTTCTTTGTCTACTGCACATGGTACTAGTCCTGCTACATCAAAAGGACATGAGTCTGGGGCTGGGAAACCTGTAGTCATGTCTAACCCTGAAGGTACTCCCTCTCCAAAGATACCTCTCCCCGATAAGTATGATGAACCCCTTGGATTGCAGGGGATTTCTCAACCATTGCTGGTTGCATTTTAGAAATCAACCTTCTGTGTTTACCTCTGCTCAAGCCAAGGTGACATTTTATTATTTCCTTGCTAAAGGACAGAGCTCTGTCCTGGGTGTCGCCTCTTCTTGAGAAGGATTCCCCTTAACTTACTGACTACTCCACGTTTATGAAAACCTTTAACCTTCCTGGCGGTATGATTCTGTCTGGAATTATGTACCAAAAGCGGTACAATTATTTTGCATGGAAATTTGGTGTTATGTATTGTAGGCCTGCAATTCTTGGTAATTACTTACTTAAACCTGACCAAACAAGAGTCTAGTAGACATCCCAGTTATGATAAAGTTTGAAACACAAAATCATAAATTATAATATAATAACTATAAATAATTATAACAAATAGTAATGTAATTATAATAAAAATTTATTCAATAATGTAATCAAATCAAAAACACTGAAATTTGCTCAGTTGCAGAATTGTCGCTGTCATTAGATTTAGTGTTTGATGATGAATTTCCCCACCAATCGCTATCGCTTAATTCTGTAAGTGATTCTAATTTATTATCGCTGTTTTTTAGCTGGTCTAAAACCACTTTTGACAAAGGGTCACTTTTTGGTTGCTATGGACAATCTCCAGTTTCCAGGCAGAAAGAACAGTTTTTATAATATAAAAGTGCATGCAGGACACTGGACAGACCACTAGGGACAAAGGGTGTGTGTAATTATTTGATACAGTACTGTAATCAGTAAGATTACAGTATACTGTATGTATTGTGTGTTTTTCACTTTTTGAATTTGGTGCCGAACTTCGCCCCCATGCGCCACAATGTCGCAGGGAACGGAGCTCAGCACTCGGTAGTGTGGATCGAGCGAGACACGGCTCGCGCACACTGCGGGGAGACATCGCAGGATCCAGGGAACAAGGTAAGTAACTTCCCCTAGATACTGCAATGCAGCCCGAGTCAGGCTCGGGGTTACCGCTCTTAGCATTAAAAACTCACCCCGAGCCTTACTAGGGAATTTTTGATGTTCCTAGCAGAGTAACTGCAGCTGAGGCTCAAATTCATGATCTATACCAGGGTAAACGCACGGTAGCATCTTATGCTATTGAATTCCGCACGCTTGCGGCTGAGACTACCTGGGACAATTGCGCCCTTAGGGCCGCCTTACGCAGAGGTCTAGCGGAGCACATAAAGGACAAATTAACCTACTGTGAGATCCCTGTGGCCCTGGAAGATTTCATCAATTTGTGTATCCTGGTGGACACTCGTTTCTCTGAACGCCAGTCTGAGAGAGGGCTCCAGAGACAATTTCTTTCTCACAAATTGGATGCTAAATCTTCCCCTCAGCAATCGCTAGCCCCTTCTATCCCTCCTGCTGGCGAGTTTGAGGGAGAGCCCATGGATATAGGGGCTGTGCATTTGTCTGACGAGGAACATATCAAACGCAGGTGTTACGTACCTCAGAGGATGAGTCTGACTTGTAGGAGAAGACCTCTCATACAGCTCTGGTTCAGGAGCCACCGGAGTGGGAACAGTGGTCTCGGGAACACAGCGGGGTAGGAGTGCCTGTGGAGACTGTGGTGGTTGACACTGTAGCTGGTTGATGATCCTCCAAGTAGGCTGGAACTGCGGATGACAGCAGGATCAGTAGCAGGCTGAAGCAGGCAGAGATAAGCCAGGTCAACACTGGAACACACAGAGCAAGTAGCAGGCAGGTGCAGGGTCAGGCGAGCTGGGTCAGATCAGGTGGTCAGGCAGAGCAATGCGGTGGACTGGAGCAGGATCAGATAAGCAGGCAGAGGTCTGGCAACGGAACAACAGGTAATAGTAGCAGGGTCAAGGCAGGCCGAGGTCAGGGTTGGAGATAACAGGTAAGTCAGCAGAGCCGGATCGTCCAGGTAATCAGATAGCAGATGCAGGTAAAGATACACAGAAGCTGCAGATCAGACAGCAGTGCACTATTGCAACTGCTGGCTTTTTAAAGGCCTAATGGCGCCATGTCATTTAGCGTGCACGCGCGCAATTGGCACACGCGTGCGTGCAATTGGCGCAAGCGCGTGCGCAATTGGCGTGCGCTGACGCACAGGTACAGAGGGCAGCAGGGATCGTCCTCTATTTCTGGCAAGTCCCTGACAGCAGGACTCTAGACCTCTGTTTATATTGTGGTAAGCTGGGTCACTTCCTGTGTTCTTGTCCGGTATGGCCGGAAAACTTGGGCTTAATGGGAGATCGAGGAGCCCCATTAGGCCATTTTGTGGTGAATCCTCCTCAAGAGAGATTAGTAGTTTCTATATCTTTGTCCTGGAACGATAATTGCTGTTCCACAGTTGCCTTTATTGTTTCCAGTGCTGGTGGGGTATTTCTCGATGCAGCGCTGGTTAATAGTCTACAGATTTCTACCGTTCTGAAAGTTTCTCTGCTGAGTGTAACTACTCTTGGCGGAGACCCTCTTGGTGATGGACTTGTCACTCTCGAGTCCAAACCCCTTTCCGTCCTGTTGGGGGCTCTACCTTTTTGAAGTATTATCATTTGACATCATTCCATCTCCTAAGTATCCTGTAATTCTTGGGTTCCCTTGGTTAAGCAAACATAACCCTTCTATTGATTGATCCACTGGCCAAATTTTTGCCTGGAGCACCTACCTGCCATGATATCTGTCTCCAAAAGATAGTACATAATAATGTGTCCATTCTTGAAGTGTCTACTGATCCTAAACTACCGGAGGCCTTCGCAGAGTTTGCTGATGTATTTTCTGAAAAGAAAGCAGAGGGGCTCCCCCCACATCGCCCTTACGACTGTGCTTTTGATTTGGTTCCCGGTTCTCCCCTTCCTAAGGGAGAACCTACCCTCTTAACCTTGCGGAAACAAAGGCAATGGAGGAATACATTGAAGACAGTCTAAAGAAGGGTTTCATCCGGCCTTCCTCCTCTGTAGGAGCAGGGTTCTTTTTTGTGGAGAAAAAAGATGGAGGACTTGGACCCTGTCTTGACTACAGAGCTCTCAACCGTATTACAGTAAAAAATCGGTATCTGCTCCCTTTAATTACTGAGCTGTTTGACCGTATCCAGAGGTCAAAGATCTTCACCAAGCTGGACCTTCATTCTGCATATAACCTCATTAGAATCAAAGCTGGAGATGAATGGAAGACTGCTTTTAATACTAGAAGGGGGCATTACGAGTATCTAGTGATGCATTTTGGACTTTGCAACGCCCCCGCTGTATTTCAAGAGTTTGTGAATGATATTTTCAGGGATCTACTTGTCTTTTGTTGTCGTTTATTTAGATGATATACTCTGTGAGGGGGTTAGCTCGGTAGCGGGTGTGTGTGACCCCCTGGATGGGCTCCCCCACACAAAAACAGGCCCAGCAGACGGAGGTTGTGGTTTTCAAGATCAAAAGGTGCGGTTTATTTCTCTATTTACAGTGACAAAAACACAGCAAAGCAAAAAGAAACATAAACAAAATAAATCCTGGTCAGCTTGACCTCTGACTAAACATGCAGGTTTCCCTAACTAACAACTGGGATCAGCCTGGTGCTGTCCTAGTCCCTAAGTCCCTGGTTTAGTAAATGTCCAAACAAATAGCCACACAGGCTTTGTCTCACCGCACAGGGGTTCACTCTCCCTAGACAGTCCACACAGGTCTGGGTCCAGGCATGAGCAAACACCTAATGAAGCTGGGAGTTTTTATAGAGGCCTTAAACGAGCTGACAAGCTTCAGCTGGTTTCATCAACTCCCTGCCTGCACGACGCCCAGCACTCTCCCTAGAGGTATGAATCATCCATGAGCCCACTAGCCTCAGCTGGGCTTCATCAACTCTCTCCCTAGTTGTATAAGTCGGCATAAAGCCTGAATCTGGGAGAAATATACCTACCCCCCTGGATGCAACCAGGTGACTTTACCTTCCTGCTGTCACATACCCCCCCTCTTGTTTTAACCTTGGGGTTGGAACACCAGCAATCAGGCATTCATGTACTCGAGACAAAGCATCCACATTCCCCATTTGAACGCCAGGGCGATGCTTTACTGTGAAGTTGAATTCCTGTAGGGCCAGGAACCACCTATTTACTCTTCTATTTGTCTCCTTGTTTTGAGCCATCCACTTTAACGGAGCGTGATCCGTAACCATGTCAAAGTGCCTACCTAGCAGATAGTACCGAAGGGAATCTAGAGCCCACTTCACCGCTAAACACTCCTTTTCAACCGTGGCGTAATTTACCTCATGGGACTTCAACTTCCTGCTGAGGTAAATGACTGGGTGCTCTTCCCCGTTCCAGACCTGGGACAATACTGCTCCTAACCCCACATCTGACGCATCACTTTGTACGACAAAGTCTTTAGAGAAGTCGGGTGAGTACAACACTGGCTGGCTACATAAGGCTTGTTTCAAGAATTGGAATGCTGCCTCAGCCTCGGGGGTCCGTTTAATCATGACCGACCCTTTCCCTTTCGTCAGGTTGGTTAGGGGCACAGCCTTAGAAGCAAAGTGGGGAATGAAGCGCCGATAATAACCCGCGATTCCCAGAAAGGCTCGTACCTGCTTCTTGCTGTTGGGACGTGGCCAACTCTGGATGGCCTCAACTTTGTTGAGTTGGGGTTTTATTACTCCCCTGCCAATGGTGTACCCAAGATATTTGGCCTCCTCCTGCCCAATGGTACACTTCTTGGGGTTAGCCGTAAACCCCGCTTCCCGGATAGAGTCTAGGACTGCTTGCACTTTTGGCAGATGTGAGGCCCAATCTGTGCTATGGACAATTACGTCATCCAGGTAAGCCGCAGCATATTTCCGATGGGGCCTCAGTATCTGGTCCATTTTCCGCTGGAATGTGGCCGGCGCATTCTGTAACCCGAACGGCATTCTCTTATATTGGAACGCCCCGTCTGGGGTTACAAATGCGGTTTTCTCTTTGGCCGACTTGGCCAGGGGAATTTGCCAATACCCTTTTGTGAGGTCAAGAGTCGTCATGTATCGGGCTGTTCCCAGGCGGTCGATCAACTCATCTATACGTGGCATGGGGTAGGTGTCAAATTTTGTAACTTTGTTCAACTGACGAAAATCGTTACAAAATCGCCAGCTCCCATCCGGTTTAGGCACCAACACAATGGGACTAGACCAATCACTTTGGGACTCCTCTATCACCCCTAAGTTCAGCATTTTCTGTACTTCCTCCCGTATTGCCTCCCGTCGGGCCTCTGGGATCCGATAGGGTTTTAACTTCACCCTTTCACCGGGCGGGGTAATAATATCATGCTCTACCCCAGATGTTTGTCCCGGCAGCTCAGAGAACACCTCCTTGTTGCGAAGCACAAACTCCTTAACCTCCTGTTGTTGGGGTTGTGACAAGGTGGCTGCTATTCCAACCTCCGGAATCACGCAACCAGTTTGAGCTGGTGACCAAGTTTCTGCGACTAGGGACTCTCTATCCCTCCAGGCTTTCAACAGATTAACGTGATAGATCTGTTCGGGCTTTCGCCTTCCTGGTTGTCTGACCTTGTAATTCACTTCGCTCACTTTTTCCATTATCTCGTAGGGGCCTTGCCATTTGGCAAGGAATTTACTTTCAACCGTAGGGACAAGTACCAATATCCTATCCCCCGGGGAAAAGGTACGGGTCTTGGCTCCACAGTTGTACACTCTCTGCTGTGCCAACTGCGCTTGGGCCAAATGTTCCTTCACGATGGGCATTACCTGTGCAATTCGATCTTGCATCAGGGCGACATGTTCAATCACACTCCTGTGGGGAGAACTCTCACTTTCCCAAGTTTCCTTGGCAATATCCAACAGCCCTCTTGGGTGTCTCCCATACAGTAACTCAAAGGGGGAGAATCCCGTAGAGGATTGGGGAACCTCCCTAATAGCAAACATCAAATAAGGAAGTAGACAGTCCCAATCCTTTCCATCTCTATCCACCACTTTCTTCAACATTTGTTTTAGGGTTTTGTTGAATCTTTCAACCAGCCCATCGGTTTGGGGGTGATACACAGACGTACGCAATTGCGTCACTTTGAACAATTTACACAGCTCTTTCATAACCCGGGACATAAAGGGTGTACCTTGGTCCGTAAGCAGTTCTTTACAAATACCCACCCGGCTAAAAACAAGAGATAGCTCTTTGGCTATGGTTTTGGCCGAGGTATTTCGGAGAGGGATCGCTTCTGGATAACGGGTGGCATAGTCCATTATAACTAATATGTACTGGTGCCCCCTAGCGGACTTGATTATAGGACCTACCAAATCCATTGCGATCCTCTCAAACGGGACCTCAATGATGGGTAGAGGGACCAGCGGGCTACGGAAATGTGGCATCGGGGCCGACCTCTGACACACAGGGCAGGAGGAACAATAATTTTCTATGTCCTTCATCACCCCAGGCCAATAGAATCTCTGTAATACCCTCTCTCGGGTTTTCTCTGTCCCCAGATGACCTCCAAGAATGTGCCCATGGGCCAACTCCAACACCAACTTCCTGTAAGGTTTGGGCACCACAAGCTGCTCAACGGTTTCTTCTGCCCTTTTTGCCACCCGATACAGTAGGTCCTTCTCTACGCTGAAGTATGGGTAAGTGCAGGTATTATCTGGGTTCACTAACTCGCCATCTATTTCCACTACGTTTTCCCGTGCCTTTATTAGGGTGGGGTCTTTTAACTGTTCTGTGGCAAAATTTTCCCTGTGAACCTCAAGATCAGAAAACTCCACAGACGGTAGGTTTTCGTCTGAGGAGGTGGGCTCCTCTCCAGTTTCTTGAGTCTCGCCTGCCAATACTGACAAGGGAAATTCTGGAGAGTCCTCACCACTCTCAGAGGAGTTCTGGCTATCACCTTCCTGGTACATAGGGGCACCAGTGGGGGGCTCAGGATCATCCCACAGTTCCCAGAACTTCGGAAAATCCCTTCCCACAATGGCATCATGCGGTAGTTGAGATACTAACCCCACTGGATGAGAGAGGGTACCTTTGGGGGTCTTGAAACACACTGTAGTCACTGGATACTCTCGGGTGTCCCCATGCACACAAATAACAGCTACCTTGCTATTCCCAGAGACCTCTGTTTTAACTAATTCAGCCTTTATCAGGGTCACAAGGCTACCTGAATCCAGTAATACCACAACATTTCTACCATTAATACACATTTTGCATAAATGTTTCTCAGTTCCCCGAATGGCAGTGCATGCGACTGTCGCACACAGCGACTGACGTCTGTCCGTCAGAAAGTCACATTGCATGGGTTCCTCCACAACCGGGCAATTTGCTGCAATATGTCCCGCTTGCCGGCAGCGGTAGCAAACAATCCTTTTGGCTGCCTCTTGAGCCCCCGACTTCCCAGGCTGTTCTCGCCAAACCCTGGGTAGAGCTCCCACCCGATCACTCTCTCCACCCTCACCCCTTGGAATCATCTTATCCGCCCCTGGGGATGGTCTGGTCTTAGGGTGGAAAGTCCGAGAGTCTCTGGAAGAGGCCGTCAGGTTCTCTGCAGCCAAGTATCTCTCTACACGATCCACAAGTTTACCGGCCGTTTCTGGGTCTCCATGGCTTACCCACTTTTGAATGGCGGTAGGAAGAGCTCTCAAGAAACGATCCATCACAACACGTTCCACAATCTCCGGTGCGGACAAAGTCTCTGGCTGTAGCCACTTCCTGCTCAGGTGAATGAGATCATACATTTGAGACCTGGGGGGTTTTCCAAGCTGGAAAGTCCAGTTATGCACACGCTGAGCCCGGACAGCCAGGGTGACACCCAGCCTTGCCAATATTTCAGCTTTTAGCATCACATAGTCTTTTGCTTGGTCAGGCTCTAGGTCATAGTAAGCTTTCTGTGATTCACCAGTTAACAGAGGAGCCACCAGTCCAGCCCACTGCTCCTCAGGCCACTTTTCTCTTTCAGCAGTCCTTTCAAATGTGGTCAAAAATACCTCTGGATCATCCTCTCCAGTCATTTTTGTCAATAAACGACTCACCCCAAAGGACGCGGTATCAGTGGGACGGCTTTCCTCACTGGTCTGCGGACGTTGCTGCATTACTGCTTCCATCTGTTGTTGTAGTCTCTGCTCTTGCTTCTGCAACAGGTCTATGAAGCGGGCCTCAGATTGCTGCTGGGCTTGTTGCTGGGCTGTGAAGCTCTGTTGTTGAGCTGCAAGGCTCTTTTGCAAACCTGCATTTGTCTGCTGTTGATTGGCATTTGCTAGAGCCAGCTGTTTCAGTATCTCCTCCATGCTGGCTTAAAAAAAAACTGCCACTGGTTCTCCACCAACTGTGAGGGGGTTAGCTCGGTAGCGGGTGTGTGTGACCCCCTGGATGGGCTCCCCTACACAAAAACAGGCCCAGCAGACGGAGGTTGTGGTTTTCAAGATCAAAAGGTGCGGTTTATTTCTCTATTTACAGTGACAAAAACACAGCAAAGCAAAAAGAAACATAAACAAAATAAATCCTGGTCAGCTTGACCTCTGACTAAACATGCAGGTTTCCCTAACTAACAACTGGGATCAGCCTGGTGCTGTCCTAGTCCCTAAGTCCCTGGTTTAGTAAATGTCCAAACAAATAGCCACACAGGCTTTGTCTCACCGCACAGGGGTTCACTCTCCCTAGACAGTCCACACAGGTCTGGGTCCAGGCATGAGCAAACACCTAATGAAGCTGGGAGTTTTTATAGAGGCCTTAAACGAGCTGACAAGCTTCAGCTGGTCTCATCAACTCCCTGCCTGCACGACGCCCAGCACTCTCCCTAGAGGTATGAATCATCCATGAGCCCACTAGCCTCAGCTGGGCTTCATCAACTCTCTCCCTAGTTGTATAAGTCGGCATAAAGCCTGAATCTGGGAGAAATATACCTACCCCCTGGATGCAACCAGGTGACTTTACCTTCCTGCTGTCACAACTCATTCACTCTAAAGATTTAATGCTTCACCGATGCCACGTTCGCACCGTTCTCCAACGTTTAAGAGATCATAGGCTGTACACCAAACTTTCCAAGTGCTCCTTTGAACAATCCGAAATACCTTTCTTAGGTTATATAATTTTGTCTCTTGGATTCCAGATGGACTCCAAGAAACTAGATGCCATCTTACAATGGCCTAGACCTTCTACCTTAAAGGAAAGCTTGGAAGCTTTCGCTCACCTAAAGTCTGCCTTTTGTTCCACTCCTGTTCTCCGCCATCCTCAGCCGTCTGCTCAATATTTCTTGGAGGTGGATGCCTCCGAAGTAGGGGCCGGAGCAGTATTATCCCAACGAGAACCTACTTCTAACAAGCTACATCCAGTCGCCTTTTTCTCTAAAATTCTCTGTCGCAGAACAAAATTATGACATAGGGAATAGAGAACTTCTAGCTATAAAACTAGCATTTTCCGAATGGAGGCATCTTTTCGAAGGTACGGAACTTCCTGTGGTGGTTCAAACTGACCATAATAATCTGATCTAGTTGGAGAAGGCCAAAAGACTGAATCCCAGACAAACCCGCTGGGCATTATTCTTCACTCTGTTAAATTTTGTTGTAACGTACATTCCAGGTACTAAGAACACCAAGGCCGATGCCCTGTCTCGGCAATTCTCTTGCGAGAATCTTCAAGCCCCTCCGAAATGAATTATTGCTCAACTGGATACTGTCTCACAAAGGGATTTGTTGGCTGCTCAATCTCGGGCACCTTCTAATCTTTTCTCAAGAGTTACGTAAAGAAGTTTTGCAATGGGCCTATGGTTAGAGGATATCCGGACATCTTGGTGCCAAACAGACTTTCTTACGCTTGAAGTCCCTGGTATGGTGGCCAACCCTTAAAAAGGATGTAATAAACTTTGTTAAAGCTTGTACTGTTTGAGACCATCAAATTGCCTCGATCTGTTCCCCAAGGTCTTCTACAACTCCTACCTGTTCCTCACGCTCCCTGGACCCATATTAGTATGGATTTTATTGTGGACTTGCCCGCCTCCAAGGGGAATACTGTCACCTGGGTTGTAGTAGACAGATTTTCGAAGCTGGCACACTTCATTCCTATGCCTGCTCTACCTTCTGCCCCAAGCTTGGCCCTTTCCTTGAACATGTCATCCGTTTGCACGGTATTCCGGTCGATATTGTTAGTGACAGAGGTCCTCAATTTATATCTTCGTTCTGGAAGGCTGTTTGCAAACATCTGGGGATCAAGAATTCCCTGTCTTCTGGATACCACCCCCAATCTAATGGCCAAACAGAAAGGGTAAATCAAGATTTAGAGACCTATTTAAGGGCTTACGTTAATGCTGAACATGACAACTGGAGTGAGTTGCTACCTCTAGCTGAATTAGCGCACAATTCACTATGGCACTCCTCCTTAAAATGTTCTCCTTTTCAAGCTGCCTTTGGGTATCAACCCAGAGTTTTTCCCTTCCAGTCATCTCAAGTAGAGGTACCTGCAGCAGCCAACATGTTGACCAAGTTAACTAAACACTGGAGAGACATAAGAAAGGTTCTGCTTCTGTCGGTACACAGATACAAAGGGTACGCGGACCGTCGCAGGAAACCTGCACCCCTTATCGTCTCAATCAACTTGTTTGGTTATCCACCAAGAGCATCAAACTTCAACAACCCTCTCCCAAATTAGTTTCTAGATATATTGGACCCTTTCGCATTCTTTATCAAGTTAATACAGTGGCCTATAAACTTCGGTTGCCCCCACACCTTCAAATTCCCAGTACTTTTCATGTATCCTTGCTAAAGCCCTTTTACAAAAATAGATTTTCTCTACCCTCTAGATGTCCTGCTCCTGTCTCTGTTGATGACCATCAGGAATACGAAATTAGTAAGATTTTGGATTCATGACGTAAGGGTAGGCAGTTGCAGTATCTGGACTGAAAGGGCTACTCTATTGCAGAAAGGACTTGGGTGCCAGCTAGTGTTGTTCATTCCCCACAACTGGTCAAGTTGTTCCATGTAAAATACCCATCCAAACCCAAATAGGTTGGGGGGGCATCTTTGTGTGGGGGGTGCTGTCACGCTGTGTCCGGGATTTGATCCTGGGACCTGGTATTCACAGATTGTTTTCCTATGTCCTGAACCACCAGGAAACTTGTTTTATGTTTCGAATCCTGGTTATTTTTCTGCTTTATGTGTTTGATGTTGGCTCCCCCCTGGGATCAGCTGTTTGTAGTTACCTGATCAGCTACCCTATAAATCTCCACTTCCCCTTCCTGTCCGTGCCCCAGTATATAGGTTCCTGTTGATGCTGTTTGTGGATGCTCTTAGTTTTGGTTGCAGACTTGGCTCGTTGACTTCGATACCTGGATTTTCTCTTGGACATTACTTATCTGGTTGCCGACCCCGCCTGGCTCGTTCTTGACTGTGTTACTTGGATTATACTTTCTCCTCCTGGGTTCCAGCCTTCGCCTCTACTAACCGTGAGTTGTTGCTGGGGGTTTTGGTTAGGCTGTCTGCACCATACATTGCAGTCCTTTATTTCTTGGCTGCAGGATCTCAACCGTCCCTCCACCTACTGGTCAGGAAAGCGGAGGGACGGTTGCAATTTCCTGGCAGACCTGACAGGTAGCTTCCAGTTTCTTAGGCAATAGAGATGATTGGAGCCAATCTGGTCTCTTATCGGCTCTATGGTCAGCTGGCGCTACCACCGGCTGCATTCTCAGGTTCCCTGTTGGGACAGGAGAGCCAGAGAAAACCATGGAAGACGTGGGAGGGGTGGGGCACCCCCACTGCTTGTTAAAGCAGTCTATAGGCTAATTAACCGCTAGGATTGCTTTTATATGAAAGCCGACCACTGGTTGAAAAGAATGATACCAAGATGATACCTAAACCTGCAGGCATCATTCTGGTATAACCACTCAAAGTCCAGCAACATACCAGTACGTTGCTGGTCCTTGTTGGGCATATATTGTAATCTTTTTTTATTTTTTTTCCATGCAGCCTGTTGGCTGAACGAAAAAATGAGATTGCTCGGTGGGTATGCCCACCATTAGAATACCTCCCTTCATCCAACCACTTCTAATGATGGGCATACATGCACCATTCATATATGCCGAAGCATGGGGGCATCCTTCCGCAAAAGTTATGCCGCGTACACCCGGTTGGACTTTTCAACAGGCAAACCTCCGTCGGAATTTCGACCGTGTGTACGCGGCATTAGGAGCAAATCGCTCCTCCGCCTTTGCTGCCCCCATGCTTCGGCATATATGCTCTTTTTTTTAACTGTGGTGGTGAAATCACCTCCTACAGCACTGGAGTCACGGCTTTATGTATCGTGGGAGCAAATGCTGTTGCTGTCAAGATAAATCTGTGCTGCAACTGAATGGTGTACCTGATAAGCAAATGATGGTTAACAATAAAACAAAGTAACATTACAGTATAACAGTGAGACCTTACCATACCTGCAAAGCAAATACAAAAAAAAATAGTAAAAAAAACAAAACATTTTTTAACGCAACCAATGCCTAAAATATATATATTTGTTGAAGCTAGGGGCATCCTCCCGCAAAGGTAATGCCGCGTACACACGGTCGGACTTCTCACCGGGCAAACCTCTGTTGGAATTTCGACCGTGTGTACGCGGCATTAGGAGCAAATCGCTCCTCCGGGCCTGCTGCCCCCATGCTTCGGCATATATGCTCTTTTTTTTAACTGGTGGTGAAATCACCTCCTACAGCACTGTAGTCACATCTTTATGTATCGTGGGAGCAAACGCTGTTGCTGTCAAGACAAATAAACCCGTGCTGCCGCTGAATGGCGTACCTGCTAAGCAAATGATGGTTAACAATAAAACAAACATTACAGTATAACATACCATACCTGCAAAGCAAATGCAATAAAACATAGTCAAAATAGAGAGAACGATAGATATAGAACAGTAAAGCGTGAACATAAGAGAGGACAATGGAGAGAGAGGAGAAAAATATAACCACAACTATTTTTGGATTTTTTATTTTATATTTTCTCCTTTCGTCTTCCAGGACAGCCTCTGAGATGTATGGCTCCTCCCTCCGGGACAGGAAACCCGTTTACCCATTTTAAAAGGCGGCCCTCCAGGCCTCCTCCTCAGTTTTATTGTGTTTCCTGCCGGATGGGAAGGAGCACGTGAAGGAACTTTCTGTTGGGGAAGCTCCATATCTCAGGACTGTCCTGGGAGAGCACCTGGAATAAGTGAACCTACCTCCCTCCGCACTCCTCTGTCCTGTGGGGAAGAGAGAGAAGCGAGAGTCACCGCTGCCTGAGGCTCGGAGAGAGCCGGACCCCGGAGGACAGCAGTTCCCGCCCCAGTGCATCTGGGTTACCTTCGGTAGCCAGGAGCGGTACCCGCGGTGGGGAAATGAGAGACGCCGAACCGCCGCACGGTGTAACCGTCTTCCGGGTCAGCGAAGCGCGGGGCAGAGTTTCTGCGTTCCACCAAGGGAAGTGACGAGAGACGTACTTCCGGCGGAACCGCGTCATCCGGGGGTGCCCTGAAAACAAGTTCCGGTTTTCCTACGGCGCGGCGGTTGATTCAAAAGGGATCTGGAGCTGGTGATAGATGCTCAGAGACTGCAGCAGACACCAAGGACCATGGAGGGTGTAACGCAGACAGACCCCGGTCAACAGGCTCCGGTGCCTCTCAGGTAAGCGTGGTAAGGGCAGGCCATAGCTTATACTGGGAGGTTAGGGTCTTTAAACCCCTGTTACCCTCCCTAGGTGGAGAACCTATGGTGATGGGTCGGGCACTCCTAAGGTTAGCCATGCACAGTGGTGTAGGCACGGAGCTGTAGCTAATGGGATTGTCTTTTCCTTTTGTATTTAATTACAGGTTAAGGCCCATGACAGGACCCAATCACAGCAACCTAGGAAGAAATGTGCCGTATGTGGGACCAAGTTAGGATCTAGTTGGGAAAAGCCTCTGTGTCCTGAATGTGTTAGTAGTCTGGTAAAGGAGGACTCAGTTTCTGCCTGTCACCAGATTTTGTCATCTGTTAAGGATGAAATTACATCCACTTTCCAGTCCTTTAAGGGATTTATGGATAGGATGCAGGGTCCCCCTGCTCCCCTGCCTAGGGCAGCTAGTATGCCTTCCTTATCCCAAAGTCAGGGTGAAGAGGAAGAGAGGGATACAAGATCATTAGCCTCTTCTCAAAGGGATTCAGCATCAGATTCTGAAGGAGAGGAAGATTCCTCCAGGGCATCCAGATATAAATTATCTTTGGATGATGTGGGGGATCTGCTAAAGGCTATCTATGATACGTTGGAGATACGAGAGGAACAGGTTCAACTCTCAAAGCACGACCTTATGTACCAGGGGTCTAGTGCAAATAAATCCAGGGTTTTTCCTGTGCATAAATCCTTAATTGAAGCGATTCTGCTGGAGTGGGAGCAGCCGGAAAAGAGACCTTTCTTTTCGGGTAGCTTAAAAAGGAGATTTCCTTTTGAGTCGGATGTAGCTCATCCCTGGAATAAAATTCCTAAATTAGATGCTCCCTTAGCCAAGGTGTCCAAGAAAACAGACTTGGCCTTTGATGACCTAGGTTCTCTCAAAGATCCAATGGACAAAAGAGGGGACTTGCTGCTTAAGAGGGCTTGGGACGCCTCTTCCATAGGGCTAAAGCCAGCGCTGGCAGCAACCTGTGTGGCCAGAAATTTGGAGTGTTGGCTCACTCAGTTACAGGCCCACATTTCAGCAGGTACCCCGAGACAACAAAAACTACTAAAATCCTTCCCGCTTTTATTTAAAGCAGTCGGTTTTTTGGCAGACGCCTCGGTGGAGTCCGTTAAGTTAGCAGCCAGGTCTGCTGCCTTGGTAAATGCAGCCAGAAGAGTGGTCTGGCTTAAAGCCTGGACAGGTGATGCTGCATCCAAATTAAAGTTATGTGGGTTACCATTTTCTGGTGACCATCTGTTTGGTCCTGGCCTCCAGGAGGCTTTGGAAAGGACTCAAGACAGAAAAAAGGCATTTCCCGAGAAGAAGAAAAAGTGGGAAGGGAAACGTTTTTTTCGAGGCCCCAGGCAACAAAATTGGCAAGAGGGAGGATCGCCCTAAAAAGCATTGGACGGGCCACAAGGGTCGTGGAAGAGGAAGAATCCTATTCAATCCTCCTCAAACCACCCCAAAAAATCTGTGACTCTTGCGTCCCAGTGGGAGGAAGACTGGGGGAATTCCTCCCACAATGGACAAGGTCAACTTCAAGTCCGTTCATTTGGGAAATCATAAAGAACGGATACAAATTGGAGTTCAGTTCAATACCTCCCCCAAGTTTTCAGGTTACTCAGCTACCCAGAGACAGAGAGAAGGCGGAGGCCCTAAGTCTGTTGCTAGGGGACCTAGTAGATCAGAGAGTTCTAATTCAGGTACCCCAGAAGGAACAGGGAGAGGGTATATATTCCCATGTATTTGTTGTAAAGAAACCATCGGGAAGATTCAGGTTAATACTAAACCTACGCCCCCTGAACAGGTTTGTGAGATACAAAAGGTTCAGGATGGAATCAATCTTTACAATTTCAAAGCTTCTGTTCCCAGGCTGCCATATGGCCACTCTGGACCTCAGGGATGCCTACCTACATATCCCAATCCATCCAGGATTCCAGAGGTATCTCAGGTTGGCAGTCAGAGTAAAAGCAGAGATTCTGCATTTCCAGTTCCAGGCGCTACCATTTGGCCTGGCCTCCTCTCCCAGAATTTTCACCAAAGTTCTGGCAGAGGCCCTAGCCCCTTTAAGGATCAAGGCCATTATGGTAATACCATATTTGGACGATCTCTTGTTTGTGGCCAGCTCTGCCCAACAACTAGAGAGAGATTTGCTGGAAGCACAGTTTTCTCTCTTCTCTCGGGTGGCTAATCAACAGGGACAAGTCCCAATTGACACCATCTCAGGAGGTCCTGTACCTGGGGTAAAAAATTTCCTCAGTGAAGATGAAGATTTTTCTTCCAGAGGAAAAGGTCAGGAATGTAGATCAGGCGGTGGCCCAGCTACAATCCAACCGAGTAGCCACGATCAGGGAAGTAGAGAGTTCTGGGCCTGATGACAGCCTGTTTTCCGGCAGTCCCTTGGGCCAGGTTTCATCAACGCCCCTTACAATGTCTTATGCTCAAGTATTGGGACGGCAGAAGGCAGAGCTTAGATCTGCAAATGCCCCTCTCATCCAGGGTCAGGAGGACCCTTTGGTGGTGGAGAGCCCATCACAACTTGGACAAGGGTTTGGCCTGGTCCCAGCTGGCAGCTACAATAATGACAACAGATGCCAGTTCCTGGGGATGGGGCGCTCACACAAAGGAGGCCTCAGCCCAGGGTACATGGTCTCAGGTAGAGACCGTTCGGTCTTCCAACCAGAGAGAGCTTCTGGCCATACTGAGAGTGATAGAGACTTTCCACGCTCAGGTAGGAGGACAGCATCTGCAAATTCGAACAGACAATGCAGCTGCTGTCGCATACCTAAACAAACAGGGGGGGACCAGAAGTCCTGCGTTGCAATGCATAGCCAACAAGATCCTGGGCTGGGCAGAGACAAATCTATTGTCCCTATCAGCCGTTCACCTGAAGGGTTCTCAGAACATGCTGGCAGACTTTCTGAGTCAACATCAGTTCAGTCAGGACGAGTGGGCCCTCAACGAAGAAGTGTTCAGGGATATAGTACAGACCTGGGGACAGCCGGAGGTGGATCTTTTTGCCTCAGAGAAAAACAGGAAGGTGGCTCAGTTTTTCTCAATCCACCCAGGGGATCGGGCCAGAGGCATAGACTCATTTGCCAACCCTTGGAAGTTCAGTCTTTGTTATGCCTTCCCCCCCAGTAAGGATGATTGTGGCAGTTCTTCAAAAATTTCTGACAGAGGAAACGGACCTCATTTTGGTAACACCATTCTGGCCAACAAGACCTTCGTTTGCCAGTCTAAAGAGACTAGCAATTTCTCCCCGTCTACATCTTCCGGTCAAGAAGGACCTAATTTCCCAAGGTGCTTCATCCCCAGATAGAGAGACTGGGGCTGTACGCTTGGTATCTGAGGAACAATTACTAAAATCACAAGGAGTGATCAGAACTCTTCTGGAGTGTCGTAAGCCAGTAACCAGGGCTATTTACGCCAAGGTCTGGAAAAGATTCAATACTTGGCTTAAGGAACAGGGGTTGGACGGTCCAGGGATTCCAGCTATCCTGGATTTTCTACAAGCAGGAGTAGAGTTGGGTCTTGCTCCTAGCACTTTGAAGGTACAAGTAGCAGCCTTAAGTGTTTTTCCTTCAGACCTCCCTTCAACAGAATCATTTTGTCAAAAATTTCTTCAAGGCCCTAACAAGGTCTAGGCCAGTGAGGGTAACAACCTGTCCTACCTGGGATCTCACCTTGGTGCTCAAAGCCCTTAATGGTAAACCCTTTGAACCCTTGGAGGAATCTCTATTGAAATGGGTAGTACTAAAGACCAGTTTTTCTTATTGCTATCACATCAGCTAGACGGGTGAGTGATTTGCAAGCACTCTCGATTCGAGAACCATTTTTGTTATCAGAAGATAGGGTCATACTCAAGACAGACCCCAGTTTTCTTCCCAAGGTAGCGTCCACGTTCCATAGGACCCAGGACATAGTTCTACCGACTTTTTGTTCCACCACTGAAGCAGAAGATTCTTCTCTTAGTTTATTAGATGTTAAAAGGAGCCTTTTAGTTTATTTGAAAGTCACCAGTGAGTTCAGAAAGTCAGACTCTCTTTTTGTTAACTTTTCGGGGGCCCGCAAAGGCCTTAAGGCATCCAAGTCTTCCATTGCCAGATGGATTAGAATGGCAATTATAGAAGCTTATGAGTTAGGAGTTCCAGCTCCCTTAGTCAAAGCACATTCAACTAGGGCAGTTTCCAGTTCATGGGCAGAGAGGGCTGGCGCCTCTCCGGAGGACATCTGTAAGGCAGCGACATGGTCCAGTTAATCTACGTTTGCCAAACACTATCGTCTGGACTTATTGTCTGAGAGAGAACAGACATTTGGACGAAAGGTCCTCCAGGCAGTAGTCCCGCCCTGACAAGGTAAGTTTCTTGCTTATCTCAGAGGCTGTCCTGGAAGACGAAAGGAGAAAACCGGAGTTAGACTTACCGGTAACTTTTTCTAGGAGTCTTCCAGGACAGCCTGGTTTCCCACCCGGTGATTATATTATTAACTAGGTGTTGGATGTGTGTACTGACGTTGTGTTAGTATTTTATGTCTTTTCAGAGCCTTCCGGTAGTTCTTGGTTAAACTGAGGAGGAGGCCTGGAGGACCGCCTTTTAAAATGGGTAAATGTGTTTCCTGTCCCGGAGGGAGGAGCCATACATCTCAGAGGCTGTCCTGGAAGACTCCTAGTAAAAGAGTTACCGGTAAGTCTAGCTCCGGTTTTTGTGTTTTGTTTTTTTTTTTCACTTTTTTCACTTTTATAAAAACTGTAAAAAAAAAACTGTAAACTGAACGTTGCAGATTAGGGTCTCTCAAAATGTGATGGCCATCACATCTTCCGAGACCCTGTGTTTGTGTTCCTAGGACTGTGTGGTGATGTACCCTATACTAAAACTCAACTAGTGTGTGTGGTAGCGTTTGAAACATTCATCAATGCAGAGTCCAGGTTGGTCAGGACAGGAGCGACAATAAAAGCGGGTGTCACGCCTAAATCCGCGTTTGCTGCAGACACATCTTTTTTGGGGGTTTCTTTGGGTAGGGGTACCAGGGAGGACAAAAGGAAAATGCCTCTCATGCAGCCGGCTCACTGCATTTGCTTTGGGAATTTGGTCAAGAGCACTGTCTGAAAACAGAAGGGCTCTGACGATCTCTTCCTGGAATTTAAGGAAGGATCCAGTCCATCCTGAAGCTCTGTAAGGCACATGAGCATTCAGCAAAGCCAATTGAAATAAATATACAGACACTTTTTTGTACCAGCGTCTGGCCTTACGGGCAATTAGGTATGGCGCCATCAACTGGTCATTGAGGTCCACCCTCCCATGTTAAGGTTGTATTCGTGGACACAGGGGTTTCTCCACAAAACCAGTCGCCGTAGGAATTTGGACTACTGTGTCTGCGTGAAGCGAGGACAGAACAAAAACATTCCGTGAATCCCTCCACTTCACTGCTAACAAAATATTACACTTCAAGCAGGCTCTCTCCCCCCAACTAAGACGGGATTCTACAAGCCGTTGGGGGAAGCCCCAGCGATTGGGTCGCACGGTGCCACATGTGCCAATTCCACAATCAAAAAGGTGACTAAAAAGTGGCACGCTCTTATAATAATTGTCCACATACAAGTGGTACCCCTTTCCGAATAAGGTTGACACCAAGTCCCACACTATCTTACCAGCACTCCCTATGTAGTCTGGGCATATCTCCTGCTCTACGTGACTATCTTTTCTCTCGTAAACCATAAAACTATATGTATAGCCTGTTGCCCTGTCACAGAGCTTATACATCTTGACCCCGTATCTGGCACGCTTGCCGGGAAGATACTGTTTGATAGACAAGCGGCCAGAAAAACTTAATCAGGGATTAATCAATGCAGACAACTTGATCGGGAGTAAACAAGGCTGCAAAACGTTCGTTGAAGTGGTTTACGAGGGGCCAAATTTTGTAGAGCTGATCGTATCCAGGGTCTCCCCGAGGACGACAGAGTTCATTGTCATTGAAATGCATGAACCGCAAGATCTGTTCGTATCGTGCCCTGGTCATGGAGGCAGAGAACATGGGCATATGGTGAATTGGGTCAGTGGACCAATATGACAGCAACTCACTCTTTTTAGTAATGCCCATGAGGAAGGATAGGGCCAGAAAGGTCTTAAATTCGGAAACCGTAATTGGTTTCCAATCTCTGGCAAGGGTCAGCTGGGAATTAGCGGCGATGAATTGACCAGCATAGAAATTGCTTTGGTCCACAATAGATCTATAGAGATCTTCGGTGAAAAACAGCTAGTATAGATCTGATCAGGTATCGATCCGTTCAGATACTATACCACTAAGGGAGGCGTATGGTGCGTGCGTGGGTGTTAGCGCTACTGGCACTAATCTGACGCTGCCTGGGGCGACGCAGATCCTATCTGATGCTAAAACCTAACTTTGATCACTCGCCGAGTGATCAGGGGGTTAAACCTTTATTGGGGAAAAAATATGGCGGGTGCCCTGACGCTATAAAAAATAAACTAGCTAAACTGCGTCACCCGTGACACTTGTACTGTGATCACTGGTGACGGGGTAATCAAGGGGTTAAACCTTTATTGGGGGGGTCCCTAGACCTAACACAGATTTTGACTAATGACACTAGTACAGCGATCAAAAAAATCTGATTGCTGTACTGTGTGACAGTGACAGGTGGTGAAGGGGTTAACTGGAGGGGTGATCGGGGATGAATTGTGTGCCTACGTGACCTGGTGTCAGTGTAGTGTTGTGCAACTCACTTTTTAGATGCCCTCTCATCTCGGTCTGGAACGAAAAGACACGAGGGAGATGACATCACTTCCCCTGTCAATGTTTACAGTTACACAGACAGGGGAAGGATGTCATTGGTTAGGACCGATCACCAGGTCCAGGCCAGATTTCATTGGCCTGGGGATTGATAAGTTCCAGATCGAATCCGATTGTCGGGGGCGCCCGTGCACGCCCCCCAGCCGGCCGCGCGCATCGCGTAGTATAATGTGATTTTGCACAGCAGAGCCAACCTGCCGCAGTAAAACTGCGGTCGGCAAATGGTTAAAGCAGTCTCCATTCCTTTGAGCCAAGCAAACCTACCCAGATAGTAAGTAAGCAATTGTGCTGCAAGTTTGAAAATGACTTGCTAAGCTATTGCTAGACTTGCAAGTCTTCACAAGTTTGTTGTACAATTGCAGCAAGTTCACATTGCATGACTCCAGATCAACGTTCTTTGCAAACATTCTGCAAGTTCTGGTTCAGGTTCAGTTCTACAATAGTCATCCCATCACAGGGGTCACTGTGGCTGAATTTTTATGCTGTAGACTTGCAGAGTTCTTGCTGTAGACTAACCACTGCAGCTTTGCTCTTGCTTGAGACTTGCCATGTAAATTTGCTACAAATTGGGAAAAGTGTCAACTAGAACTTGTGTTTAAAGTGCTCTGCAAGTGTACAACTTGCCAGTGAAAATGTGAAGCAAGTTAACAGACTTACAATTGAACACTACCACAAATTTGTGTCACGTTCTCTTGTAGGGATGAGCTTCGAGTTCAACTCCTGTTCGACTCGAACATTGCCTGTTCGCACATAAAAGTCGAACAGCGAACAATTTGGGGTGTTCGCGACAAATTCGAAAAGCCGCGGAACACCCTGTAAAAGTCTATGGGAGAAATCTAAAGTGCTAATTTTAAAGGCTTCTTCTATTCAAGTTATTGTCATAAAAAGTGTTTGGGGACCTGGGTCCTGCCCCAGGGGACATGTATCAAGGCAAAAAAAAGTTTTAAAAACGTCTGTTTTTTCGGGAGCAGTGATTTTAATAATGCTTAAAGTGAAACAATAAAAGTGAAATATTCCTTTTAAATTTCGTACCTAGGGGGTGTGTATATTATGCCTGTAAAGTAGCGCTTGTTTCCCATGCTTAGAACTGTCCCTGCACAAAGTGTAATTTCTAAGGGGGGAAAAAAGTTATTTAAAAGCACTCGTGGCTATAATGAATTGCGTGGGGGTCCCCCCACATTCAATTACCAGGCCCTTCAGGCCTGGTATGGATATTAAGGGGAACCCTGCCTCAAATGTAAAAAAAATGACGTGGGGTTCCCCCCAAATTACCATACCAGACCCTTAAGGTCTGGTATGGATTTTAAGGCAAACTCTTTATCCGAGCACGCATCCTGGCAGGAAAAGAGGGGGGACGAGAGAGCCCCCCCCCTGAACCGTACCAGGCCACATGCCCTCAACATGGGGAGGATGCTTTGGGGGTCTGTGACCCCTCAAAGCACCATGTCCCCATGTTGATGGGGACAAGGGCCTCATCCCCACAACCCTTGCCCGGTGGTTGTGGGGGTCTGCGGGCGGGGGGGCTTATCGGAATCTGGAAGACCCCTTTAACAAAGGGGACCCCCAGATTCCGCCCCCCTATGTGAATTGGTAACGTTTACATTGTACCCCTACCATTTCACAAAGAAAGTGTAAAAAAACACACCAACACCGTTGGGAAAGTCCTTTATTAAAAATAAAAAACCCATTCCAACGATGTAATCCAGTCTGTCCAGCGTTGTTCTCTATGTCCCGCGGTGATCCGATGTCCAGCGCTGCAGTCTCCACTCCACACGAAACCCCCATGACGTACGAGGGGGCCGGGTCACCTGTCACATCATAGGGAAAGGCCCGGCTTTCCCCACTTGCCGGGGAATAGCCAATGAGGTAGGTGGGACCCCGCCTACCTCATTGGCTATTCCCCGGCAAGCAGGAAAACCCTGGCTTTCCCAGTGACGTGCGGGTGACCCCTGGCTGGAAAAGGGGCAGTGCTGCAGCTCGGGGCTCCTGTCTGCCAACAAACACTCCGCAAAGCCACAACAAATCCATCACCCGGGCTTCTTCTAACAAACGAGTGAAGAGAATTATTTTGCGCTACTAGTGAGTAGTGAAATAATTATAAAGTGCTTAGTGCAAAAAAGTGATGTGCAAAAAGCTGCAAAAACTAAACGTGTTCACCTTACACGGTAATAGAATGAGTAAAATACATTTGTTTTTGCGCTAAAAACTAACACATAAATAGTGACTAATACAAACCAATAAAAATAAAAGTGCATACATAAATATTAAATTCAATCAAAATATAAAGGAATAAATATCAATAATGCACATCAGTATATCAATAACAAAGTGCCTGTGCAATAATACGTATGTGCAAAGAGGGGGAAGATGCTAAAATAGAGTCTGAATAGAGTAATGTACCAAATTCAATAGTGTATAAAAAATTCCAAAATAATGTTGGTAATCCAAAAGTGCTAATAATCTTTTCTTGCTGGACTGTGGTGAACTGTTCTGTAAATATTCAAATTCTTTAATGGAGTGTTTCCCAAAACTGTGGTCTCACTGGACTCTTACCTCCAGATGGATGAATACTAGCAGAATATATATATATATATATATATATATATATATATATATATATTTCTCCTCAGACTTGTCCTCTCCAGTGTGTGTGTGTGTGTGTGTGTGTGTCCCTCTCTCCTCCACTAACGATGCTGGCGCTATAATCCTGTGGGGATGGGGAAAGCACAGGCGAGGGGGAGAAGGGGGGTTGGAGGGGGAAAAACGGCTCCAATAATGGCTCAGAGGAGAAAAGAAAAGGGAATCTCCAATAGTGTAGTATGTAATGGTAACGAGTTTATTTGAATAGTAATGCTCTTACATAAAAAAAAAGTATTACAGCATGTGGATATAGAGCGGCGTATTCGCCGCCATCTTACTCTTAGTCCGGGTACTTCTGGTCTGCGGTACCTCTCAATCTCCCTACGGCGTTAAGTCACGCACCTCGTGACTTCTTCAGGGGAACCTGATTGGCTGTTGAGGCAATGTTTATATATGTGTATACCGGAAGTTGCTTTTTGGCCATTTTCTTGTAGCCTGGTCTATGTATATGGACGCCGCCATATTGCCAGTGCTGTAGGATGGCGAATACAGCGATGTTTATATTATATCTAGCTGAGTGTTTAGTTTTCCATAATGCTTGTTATGGGAACTCGGAATCGTGAGATAAATCTGTTCTACAATACGAAACAGTATGGGTTATACCATGTACCAACACCTACAGTTGGCCGGCTGTATGTAAAGTATCACGGGACAATCAAATACATGCCATCTTAAAGGGACAGATATCCATCTCTGAACCACTGAAATTATAGTAAAAACAGTGTTAATATTTACTAAATCTAAAAATTGGATTAAAAAGATGTTAAAAAATGTTTAAAAAAAAAGAGGTAATGGAATTCCAACCTAACCTATTGAGATTAGGGATATTAATTTAAAATCGTAAATCTTGCTATAGTTTTCAGTCTTTATAGTTCCGGTAAGATTAATGGGGCTAAAAAGCATAATTAATCTCAAGGCCTCCGCAAATCAAATGTACCTGGATATGCAACGAATAATGATATACAGTATATGTACCACTATTGCAATAAGAAATATTAAAACATAAAATATATAAAAATACATACATATAAATCACACATGTATATACATGAATACCCCTATATAATATATAATCGGTTATAGGGGTCTGATCATGAGGACTACTAGAATTAATGGCATATGTATATATTCACAACTAATTGTTAGTGGGAAGCTACTAAAAGAATGTGTATAGATTGGGAATGGTTAATATTTTTGGTGTGATATCTGACTAAAAATTGCTCAAAAAGCAATTCAGGTCAAACTCCACATTCATTCCCCCAGGGACTAAAGTTCTTAAGGGTGAGCAAAAGAGTTCCTTTGGTTCCAGGAGAGTTTTCTGCAGGGGATAGCTGAGGCTTTCTCACAGAAATGTAGTTAGTGGGACAAGCAGATGGGTCAGTTCAGGTGGCAGGCAGAGACATGGATCATAAAAAAAAGACTAGGGTCAGTACAGGGGGCAGGCAGAGGCAACACTGTGCTGGTGTGGTGGTGATCAGGAACACTGCTGCTGACTGCACTTGCTCTGGTGACACTGGCACTTGTCTGGCTAGCAATCAGAATCATTGATGCTGATTGCACTGGTCTGGTGACACTGTCACCAGTGTGGCAGCAGTCAGGAACACTGTTACTGACTGCACTGATCTGGCAACACTGACATTTGGTGTGGTGGTGATCAGGAACAATGTTATTGACTTACACTGGTCTGACGATGCTGGGCCTGGTGTGGTGGCAATCAAGTACATATTTGCTGGCTTACACTGGTCTGGTGACACTGGGACTTATGTGACAGTGATCAGAAACACTTTTTCTGGCTGCACTAGTTCAATGTGGTAGCAATCAGAAACACTGTTGCTGGCTGTACTAGTCTGGCAACACTGTGAATAATGTTGCTGTAATCAGGAACACTGTGGCTGACTGCACTAAAATGGGGACATTGTATTGGTGAGGCAGCACTCAGGAACACTGTTGCTGGCTGGACTAGTTTGGTGACCCTGTTCTGATGTGACAGTGATCAGAGACACTGGTGTTGGCTGCACTGCTATGGTGACATTATACTGTGATTGGTGGTGATTAGGGACAATATTGCTGGATGCACTGGTATGGTGACATTTTGCTGGGGTGTCTAGAAGGAAAAATAATCAACATCTCAATCCAATATAGTCAGAGAGGATCAGGACTGACAAGACATAAGGACCGTTCCTATATGCTAAAACAGGACAGAGGTTGATGCATCAGCAGTGCCTAATGTAGATTAGGGGTGTCCAACCTGCGGCCCAAGGCGGCAATGAATGCGGCCCAATACCAAATTGTTGACTGACTTTAAAAAGTTTATTTTTGGGGGGGAAGGGGGGGTTTGTAATAATGCATTTACACTTAGTGAACACATGTGGCCAAAGAGAAATTTGATAGTGTCTCTTTAATGGACTTTTAAAAGTTTTATCTTCTCAAAGAAAAATACCCCACTCTTTACAATCACTCCTTATTCATGTCATCAATTTTCGGGAGCACCTACATTTGTGAACAACTAGTTTCAAGGACAAAACACAACGGGCAAAATTAGAACCAAAATATCTGAGCACCTTGAGAATACATTTAGAATTGCTGTTAGATCCATCAAACCAGATACTGATGCGTTAGTGCAATATTTGACACTGTTTTTAATAAACTATTTTTATGTTACCCTCTTTTACTTTTATAATAGATAATATTACAAAAAACAAAGTTTTATTACTCAGGTACATTACCTTTTTATTATACTGTAATTGTTAGTGTGATCTGCCCAGCTTTTTGTGCTCATCAGCAATCCTTATTGTTAGTGTATTTTAGGTGTGCCCCAAGAAAATTCCTCTTCTACCAATGTGGCCCAAGAAAGTCAAAAGTTTAGACACTGAAAAAATTAGACAAAGAAATGAAATAAGAAAACACACCAATCTAGTGGCAAATCAGTAACAAGCCCCAATAAGAGTAATTGCAGTAATTAGCAGCATGCAACTTGCACATGCACATTACATGCTGCTAATACTTGAGTCATATGGCACTGTTTTTTTACCTATGATTTTTCCCAAACAGAGTAATTAAAGGTTAAGAAAGGAAATATTTTAAACAAGACATAAGGAAATATGTGTTCAACTCTGTGAAGAGGAGCCAACTTCACTGAAGAGATTTCAACAGAAAGAAGCAGTCAGCAGGATATGGGATATACTTCATTATCAGTAAGTTATGTGAAAGAAACTGTAGTAAAGAAAAAAAAAATATGTTTTACTAAATTTACGCTTTAAAAGAAGTTAAGATTGAGTTTGAAACCAATCTAGAAGGCATGCAAGTTCTGTGTGTATAATCCTTTTTTTCATGTCATTGGCTTGATTAATACTGTCCTACTGCTAAGATATCAGCATGATGTGAAAAAGTGAAACCATTACTTAGAGAATTTAGAGACTGCCATCATTAAACTCTAATGGCGCATACACACAAATGTTTTTCATGACGAGAAAAATGCAATTTTTAAAGATGGTGGTGAAATACGGTCGTGTGTATGCTCCAGAGCATTTTTCTCAATGAGAAAAATGGCTGAAAAAAAATTAGAACCTGCTCTATTTTTTCTCGTTGTTTTTCACGTCGTTCTTTTTAACGTTGTGAAAAACAGTTGTGTGTATGCTTTTACGAGGGGAAAAAAATGTGCATGCTCAGAATCAAGTAAAATTAACATTCGTAATGGAGATAGCACATTCGACACGCTGTAACGGACTGAAAAGCATGAAGACTGAAAAGCGCGAACCGTCTCTCACCAAACTTTATTAACACGAGGATCAGCAAAAGCGTCCCAAAGGATGGGGCCATTCAAATGGAACTTCCCCTTTATAGTGCCGTCGTACGTCACCGCGCTTTTGCTCAAGCATTTTTTTTTTTTTTTTTCATGAACGTGTGTATGCAAGGCAGGCTTGAGAGGAAAGGAATAATATAATATTGAGTTTAGATCTAGAGATAAACACAATAATAAATGAATCGTCACAAATGAGAATCCAATATATAACAAAATTGAAAAGTGAGTGATGAAGAAAGCTTCTTCCCAATGAAACTGTGCAGACTGGCAAACGTGACACCCAGGTGTATGGTGATCCTGCTTACCGGATGGCCGTGACTGTAAACACAGTCTCACTCAGCACAGGGAATAAGGCTTCCCCACAGCCCAACGATCTCCTGATCAGTATCTCGTCAGCCAGTGATTACTCGTATTAGGAGAGAAAATAGAGAAACTCCATGGTGTAGTATATAAAATCCAGTTTTAATAATAAAGTAAGGATTACACTTACAATATTCAGGTGGTCAGTCAGCAGTGAAAAGCAGAGAATATGTAGCGATGACAGCGGTACATATAACAGCGTTGGTTCAAATCTATTCCCGGGTTCCTGTACTCCGCGGGTACTTCCTCGTGTGTACTAAGAGCGTAATGACGTCACCGCCCCCCTACACGTTTCATCACCAAAGGACATCAAGTGGGGATTGCAATCCCCACTTGATGTCCTTTGGTGACGAAACGCGTAGGGGGCCGGTGACGTCATTACGCTCTTAGTACACACGAGGAAGTACCCGCGGAGTACAGGAACCCGGGAATAGATTTGAACCAACGCTGTTATATGTACCGCTGTCATCGCTACATATTCTCTGCTTTTCACTGCTGACTGACCACCTGAATATTGTAAGTGTAATCCTTACTTTTATATTAAAACTGGATTTTATATACTACACCATGGAGTTTCTCTATTTTCTCTCCTAATACGAGTAATCACTGGCTGACGAGATACTGATCAGGAGATCGTTGGGCTGTGGGGAAGCCTTATTCCCTGTGCTGAGTGAGACTGTGTTTACAGTCACGGCCATCCGGTAAGCAGGATCACCATACACCTGGGTGTCACGTTTGCCAGTCTGCACAGTTTCATTGGGAAAAAGCTTTCTTCATCACTCACTTTTCAATTTTGTTATATTTTGGATTCTCATTCGTGACGATTCATTTATTATTGTGTTTATCTCTAGATCTAAACTCAATATTATATTATTCCATGTATCTTTCACTGTTATTCTATTTTACCATTCATGGTAATTCTTTGAGCACTTAGATCACTATATGCTTTATCTGTTTTGTTTATTCATTTTTGGATATACTGACTGTAGTTACTCATTCATTTTGTTTATATAGTCTGGGTCCAGATTAGGTTTACTGGCCTTATGTTCACTTATTAGCGCTGCATATTTTATGTTTTTTTCGTTGTTATCTGGTCTTTGTTGTATTGGACTTTTTTTGTTAGCTGCTTTTATGTGTCACCTTATATCACTTGTTACTTATTCACATTATTTTTTACTTATTATCATTAGCGCAACGTTAGCCCTTTGGGCTTCCCTTTCTCTTTAGGCTTGAGAGGAAACACGAAAATCACGTTGAAAAACTTTGTTTTTTTCCATGACATGAATAACGGTTGTGTGGCATCACTCTCTAGCTCTCAAATGGTTTGCATTCTCAGAATTTCTGTCCTAAAACAGCTGGAAAGCCCAATTCCAGCCAAATAATTTTTATTTTATGTTTGAGCAGGGAAGGGTAAAATGGGGAAGAGGCAGTGGGGTTGATTTAATAAAGCTGGAGAGTGCAATATTTGATGACCCTGTGGATGGTAGCCAATCAGCTTCTAACTTCAGCTTGTCCATTTAGGTTTTGACAAAAATAAACCTGGAAGCTAATTGGTTTCTATGCAGAGCTGCATCAGATTTTGCACGCTCCAGTTTTAGTAAATCAACCCCACTTTTTTATTGCTGTGACAGTTACAACCACATCCCTCATAGTTCTTGTATGGGCATCAAAGGGATGAGAAGTGATGATAGATCACCCCAAAGGGGTCAAGGACAAAAATAAAAACCTGATTGAAATTTTAAAGTGATACTAAAGTCTTGTTGTTTTTTGTTAAAAATAACAATGTTATACTTAACTGCTCTGTGCAGTGGTTTTGCACAGAGCAGCCCAGGTCCTCCTCTTCTTGGGTCCCTCTTCGGTTCTCCTGGCCCCTCACTTCTGATGAGTGCCCCCACAGCAAGCAGCTTGCTATGGGGCACCCAAGCCGAGCCACAGCTCCCTGTATCCATTCAGACATGGAGCCACAGCTAGGCCCTGTCCCCTCTCTCCTCATTGGCTCACTGACTTTGATTGACAGCAGAGGTAGCCAAGGGTGCCACATTGCTGCCAATGAGGAGGGGAGGCCCCGGAAGCCAAGTCTCTCCTGCAACAATGGATCGAGATGGGCTAGGGTGAGTATTAGGGGGGGTGGGGGGGCTTCTGCATACAGAAGGCTTTTTATCTTAATACATAGAATGCATTAAGATAAAAAAAATCTTCTGCCTTTTACAATCAATTTACGTCTTCCCAACTCTAAGAAAAAAAAAGAAAAAAAATTGGCTTTCAGATGGGCATTAAATATTAATTCTAGTTTCTCCATCAATAACTGAACTACCTCCCACCTGCCTCACCACCACAATCAACACCTTTTTTTAAATCCTATTATACATATGTTTTTTTTTTTTTTTTCATGCTGTCTTCTGGCTGTTTTGCTGATGTCATGGGTTTCAACGTCATCTCCTCCAGTGATGGCGGTGGACATTCCTTATTTCTGGTCACCACAGTGATCATGTAATGTGTGAACACTATGTTGTGAGTAAAGCCTCGTACACACGATCTGATTTCCATCGGACAAATCCATGGAATTTTGTGCGAAGGGCGTTGGCCGTGAACTTGGTATGCATACAGACGGCAGAACTTTTTCAGCTGTCTGTATACGAAACTACGTGTTTTTTCAGCTCTTTAGCGCCACCCTTTGGGCAACTTCTGCTAATGTTGTCTTATGGTTAGAATTGGTTTGGAGCATGTGGGTTTGTACTTTGCATGTTTTTTTGACGGACTTGTGTACACACGATCAGATAATCCGAGAAGACACATTTGTTGTCGGCAAATTTGAAAGCATGCTTTAAAACATTTGTTCTCGGAAATTCTGACAACAATTGTCTGATGGAGCGTACAAACAATCAGATTATCTGACAAAACCCTGCCATCACACATTTGTTGTTGGAAAATCCGATCGTGTGTACGAGGCTTAAGAGTGTGATGCAGGAACAAACACGCTGGTTAACTGGTATCAGCGTAGAAGAAAATATATGTCATCAGCACACCATAATCCATATTATTGAGTCCAGATATTTATTAAAGTGATCACATACCCATGCAGTTCTGATTGATAGCTATTTGGGCAGTCAACCCCATTGCTGGTTTTTCTTTTAATTTTGGAGGGCTTTTTAATTTCTCTTTTTGGTTTATTTGAGTGGTCAGTTGTCACTTTTAGCATGCTGACCTGTCCAAAATTTTCCATTTAAACAAAAGTGGTCATTTGTTTCAGGGGTTATTATTTATTTTGCATTTTATTTTAAGGGGGGGATGTGTATTGCTTTATTGTTTATCAACAGGTAAAATAAAATATGATTTATTATATAGAAATGTTACTGAAGTCCATAATACAAAAATTACACAGAAAAAAAAGTTTAAAAACAGTTGTATAGCATGTTGCATAATATAAAACTATTCCAGTTCATAAAGCACCATGTGATGATTGTTTTTGATATTTTTGCTCCATTACTTGCTAGCAGATCTTAAAATATTTCTTATGGCGACAATAAAATTGATAAGCAAACTTTACGCTTTTTTTATTGGACCAACAGTCAAATCTTTAGGAGCCTTTAGGAATAATCAGTAGGTAAATGATGTATAATATATAATACAACAATCAATACCACGTACAGTAATTTATCATCTTATGAAACAACAATACAAAAACCAATAACACAATACATTCATAATCAAGAAAAAATAAAAAAATATATATACACATAATGGGACCAATCAAAAAAAAACCTCTGACTTCTGGGGAGAGGAAACTTGTTCAGTAATCATATAACTGCATAGAATAAAATTCCTTTGCACAGTGCATCATATGGTGAAATCTGCCCAATACAAAAAGGGAATAGAGCAGTTTTATGTTTATTCAGATACATCTATAGATGAGTCTAAAACATACTGTATATAGTTATAAATTAATGGACAGTTTCCTTGGTAAAATGATGTACTAATCATTCTCAAAAAAAAAATATATATATATATATATAAGTTATAACTTGGGATGGGGTTAACATTCATGGCACCTCAGGATTCCCAGGTTCGAGATTTGGCAAATGGGTGAACTAAATAGGGTGCTCAACCAGCCACTAAAGTGAACCTCCAGCTAAAACAAGAAGTCAATTATTTTGTGATGGTAGCTTGGTTGCTAGCACACAGGTGGTGACCTGCATCCTAGCAAACAAGGACACCGTGCACGCCAGTCACTTGCATCCTAGAAACTGACTACATAATTTGTTGCTAGAACACAGATGGCTGCAAGTGCAAAAAAAACTGATGTAAGATCCCCCCCAAATTCCATACTAGATCATTATCCTAGATATGGTTCTGGTACAGATTTTAAGGGGGAAATTAAAAAAACAAAAAACAAAAAGAAAAGGAGAGGGGTCAACAAGATTGTGCCCCCCAACCTAACCAGGGCCCTCTTCCCTACAACCCAGGCCCATGGGATGTGGGGTTCTGCAGGGGGGACCTTTAGAATATGGAAACTCCCTTTTTAAAATAAGGTAAAAAAATTCCCTGTGGTGTATTTCCACATTAATCATAATCAACAGTCCCAAAGACGAGGGGCCAGGAGTGCCGGCGGGTGACCCGAGAAGAGGAGGATCCAGGCTACTCTGTGCAAAACCACTGCACATTGCAAGTATGTGATATGGTTTGTAGACTCTATAACTTTCACACATTAAATATTGTACACTGATTTAGGTTATTCCAAAAAATGTAGCAGAATACATGTTGGTCTAAATTTATGAAGAAAGACCATCTATTTGCAAAATTTTAAAGCAGAAACTACAAAAAAAAAGTTGTTGGTTTTTTCAAAATGTTCTGTATTTTTTGTTTATATATGTAGCGTGGTCCCCTTTAAGACTCCCAGGACTACCTTAGCCAGAACCCCTTTCGGCAATGTTTCCACCCCAGAGACTCATGGGAGGGATTATAAAAGGAGGAGGCGAGGCTGGGCTCGGCCTCTTTGGGACACGAGACTTCAAGGGAGAGATCTTCCTGTGCGGATCCGCTGTAGTGCAAGGCCTGAAGCCTGGGGCCTTGCGCTGCTACCTAAAGAGCCTTCCACACCATCGCGAGCCTGGGTGGCATCTGACTCGGTTTTCTTCAACCGCTGCTGAGCCGGAGACCAGACCGCTGCAGACGCTGTGAGACACAGCAGGTGGAAGTTTCCAGACTGGGATCGCGTCCGGAGGGGTGAGCGAGCACTTGCTCAATCCACAAATACTTTATACCATTGTTAGGCCTACAGACTGCCGTGGCCCACCCATTCCTATTTTAGTTATTTTCCCCACTTGAGATCCAAAGCAGAACTGAGTCAAATGGATCTCTAGTGGAGTGTACTGTGTTGGCATTTTTACCCCCCCCCCCCCCCCCCCTGGATTACAAATGTGTTCCTGAAATGTGCACCACCGTTTAAAGACTTGCATGCGAAGAATTTTACCCTTACTAGAGACTGAGTTATATGGTCAGGCCTGGCCATCTAGGTAGTTTATTAAGTTGCTGCGCCATAGGGCGCATAGTGAAGTACTGTTACACGTGACGCGTGTGCGCCATATCTTAATAGTTATAGTGTAACTATTGCTGCAGGGCTCTGCAGATAGATTCATATGATCTGTTATCACTGTTGATTTTTATTACCATAGAAAGTAAATTCATTATTCTTCTATCACTGTCTTGGTGTTTGAATTTAATCATAGAGCATAAGAGATACACATTACCCTAGACTAACTGTGCCAGTAGGGGGTCGAGTTAATTACTGGGGGTTGGCGGAGCTGTCTTCAGGGCCCAAACTAAATCTGCGGCCCTCTTAACTGAGGGTATCGCTACATATATTAAAAAAATCCCACTGGGGATTAAATACCATCAAAGGAAAGCTCCTTTTTTTTTTTTTTTTGTGTTGCATGCCTGAGTAATTGTCAACCAAAGTGGGGGGTTTAAGAGTCCGGTCTTGAAGTGGTTAAAGTGCATAATCGCATACCTATATGAAAGTTATGCTTTAAATCAGAGGTAAATTATTTATATCAAGAGAGTAGACACACCATTTACATTAAATATATCTTAACTTTCCTCAAATACATTAAGATGTGCACTGATGAGCAATAAAATGTGACATATAATAATTTATAAAACATTGCTATACTGTAGAGCTAAGACTATGATTGTTCCACCACTAAACCAATGCAGCATGCTTAGGTGTGAAGCATAGAAGATATGTATCTTCAATAAAAAGAAGAAATGTCACATAAGAAAAAGTAATAAATCACTAATACTGAGGCTGCGTTCACACCTGAGCAGAGCGACTTTCAGTCATTTTTATTTGATAGTCTTTGACAATATTTAGAAGTGTATTACAAGCGTTTTATAAGTGTTTTTGTTTAGCCAATAGAAATCAATGGGGGGGGGGGGGAGAGGTGGAGGCGATTATGGGTGGCATGTTGAACAATTTTAGGCATTCCCATTAAAGTCTATGGGGCCTCCAATATGCCAAAAAGAAGCTCATGTACTTTTTTTGAGCAAGAGTTGCTTCTGGCAACAGAATGCTCAGATGTGAACAGTATCATTGAAATTAATGGAATTTGGCTTGTTGGGGGACATCTGCCTTTACAAGCACATGAACTTTAATGGCATCCCAGTCTTAGTCCATAGGGTTCAATATTGAGTTGGCTCACCCTTTGCAGCTATAACAGCTTCAACACTTCTGGGAAGCCTTCCCACAGTATGGGATTTTTTTGTCCATTCTTCCAGAAGCACATTTGTGAGGTCAGGCACTGATGTTGGATGAGAAGGCCTGGCTCGCAGTCTCCACTCTAATTCATTCAGGTGTTCTTTGTGCAGGCCAGTCAAGTTCCTCCACCCAAACTTGCTTATCCACACTATATTGGCAAAAGAATTGGGCTGCCCCTCCAAATCATTTGGTGGAGGGGGGGGGTTATGGTGTGGGGTTGTTTTTCAGGGGTTGGACTTGGCCCATTAGTTCCTGTGAAGGGAACTCTTAGGGCATCAGCACACCAAGACATTTTGGACAATTTCAAGCTCCAAACTTTGTGAGAGCAGTTTGGGGATGGCCCCTTCCTGTTCCAAAAAAGGAAGAGAAAGCATAGCACCGCTAAGTGCAGTGTATAAGGACCATTTAATTAAGGTAGAACTACAAGTCAGCTACTCACAAAAGGGTTAAAGGTAAGCGCATTGTGACCATGGTGATCAATATAAATGCCCATTTTAGCCCACTTTCACAGAGTAAGCAGCACCCTGCGTCCACGTCCCTTGAGTCCTGCTGGTGGTTTCCGACACTCGCAGCCAGGTCTGGGCAGCAAAGGATGTTGAAGGGTCACTTTCCCAGCACACATGTCCGCCACTGCCCAGATTGGCTACAAGTGCCGGAAACCACCTTTAAAAGCTGCCAGCCGGACTCCAGGGACATGGACGTAGGGTGACCTCCCCCAGATTTACACAGCAGGATCACCATGCACCTGCTTTTAACCCTTTTGTGAGTAGCTGACTTGTACTTCTACCATCATTAAATGGTCCTTCTATACTGCACTTAGAGGCGCTGTGCTTTCTTTCCCTTGTTTGTTACATATAGAGCTGGCTTATGAACCTACCCATTTCTCAATGACTATTATTCCAAGACTATATGTATTAACACTGTCCTTCCCATTAAGAGATACCATCGTTTTATCTTACACTGGAGATAGCACTGTAGCAATTGATGTGAAGATAGTTTAAAAACTACAGAAAACGAGGCTACTATCAACGCTGTTAGGGTCAAGTTTCAACATGATTGCACAAAGCAAGGTCCATAAAGACATGGATGAGCGAGTTTGGGGTGGAGAAACTTGACTGGCCTGCACAGTGTCCTGACCTCAACTGGATAGAACACCTTTGGGATGAAGAAGACCGGAGACTGTGAGCCAGATCTTCTCGTCCAACATCAGTGCCTGACCTCACAAAAGCGCTTCTGCAAGAATGGTCAAATATTCCCATAGACACACTCCTAAACCTTGTGGACAGCCCTCCAAGAAGAGTTGAAGCTGTTATCGATGTCAAGGGGGGGCAACTCAAAAATTAACCCTACGGACTAAGACGCCATTAAAGTTCATGTGCGTGTAAAGGCAGGCATCCGAATAGTTTTGACAATATAGTGTATATCCACTGTTCATGTTGACTAAGATGTTTGAGCCTATACCTACAATACGAAGCATCAGGATCAGCTATTGATCTTGCCAGCTCCAAAACTGATGTAGATAATAACATAATAGTGTAATTTTCCAATACAGGTCATTGTAAAGCATTTTTAACATCAGAAACTACAAAATGATTCACAAAGGACATGCTCTAGATAAACATCACCTCTTTCCACAGAGGAAGTAAGTGAACTGAAAAATACGTACAGAACGACTCAACATAAATGCCCATTTTAGCCCACTTTCACAGAGTAAGCAGCAGTGCAGATGAAATCCACATGTCACAATTATTCCAATTTTCAGAGACCAGCAGAAGCTTCAGGAGTTATTTTTTTCCCCCACAACCATCTTAAAGATAAAATACCTTCTTCCACAGCTCTAGGTCTGTCACCACTTTCCTATAGTATCATACATGTAAGAAACACAAGCACAGTGAAAAATAAATGAATCACTTACAGTAATTGATTTGAAGATACCTGAAAGAAAACCTGGACTGTATTTCACGGTAAACATACTGGAAAATATATGTTTTCCAGTTGTTGTTATTGCCAAGGCAGAATATCTGCTGCACCTTGTTAAAACTCAATTCCAGCTTTACTTTTTTAATACATTGGCCAGCATTATTAAATTAAAAAAGCAGTTCTTACTCCAGGGAAAAATACCAATTCTGGATTGAGAGAAATTGCTACCCCAGAGATTAGTCCAATAATGTTTTTGCTGGTGTACCTCAGCGAGGGAAAATATTTATGCTCTTCTACTGAAAAGCAGGCAGTAAATGTAGGTAGACATAGAAACATAAAAGCTGCGCCACCTTAAAATCACATTGAATAGGAAAATTGACAGTCCAAAAAACACATGGGACAAGTCCTTCATAAAACGGAGCGGGTAACCCACTCTGTTTGGCCCCAAATAACAATCTCGTGATGAAACAGTTTGTATATTTGCAGGAGAGGGGATAACACCGCAGTGACTTATTATAACACTAGTGCAAATCCACCACCATATAGCAAAGCAGCTTACCAGATGGCAAGCTTGTTACAGCAGACGGCTATAACCCAGCCAAGGTCTTTGATTCCGGGAATGGAGTTCCTCTATTGCGGCAGATCATAGGTCCCTGCACTCATGCAGACAGACAACCCCGGCATGAAAGGAAAGAAGGGAGTAGACCATAGTGTGACTCCGTAAAACAAAACAATTTTTATTTAAAACAGTAAGTTCTACTTACAATTAGGATGATTAAAAACAGCAAAGATTCGCCGGCCGGCGTAACAGGAGCCCTTACTCCTCAGTACCACGTGGTGACGTCACTGCAGTAAATGTAGGTAGGAAGCACAAAAATGCGGACCTTGCATACAATTACAGTGTTCACTCATTAGCCCCACACCCCATGAATGAAAAAATCACACACTAGAAATCTAAAAAACACTTAAGGGATTAGAGGTTAAAAAAACTAAAAATATTCACCTGGGACCCAAGATTCTGGCATCTTTCTGTAGGGGCTAGTAACATCACTATGCATTTTGAGCAAACAGCTTTCCCAAGTGGAAGCATTGAGGTACATCGACAATGATACCACTGATGCCTGCAGAAAACTGCTGGAGGCTATGGTCTGAGGAGGTCATTTTTTTTATTTCTTATTCTAATCCTTTCAGTGTTTTTATATTTCAGTTTGCATTATATCTGTCAATTTAACTGCCCATGTTTGTTACATTTTACAAACTAAAGATTGCAACCACTGTTGACATGCAGTGGAAGAGGTTGGTACAAGGAAGAAGGGGACAAGGAAGGCTGAGATGAACATCACCAGCAATGAGTTTTATACTGTTTTAAATCAAACTGACAAATCATACTAGATACATAGATTGCTTTGCCCATGTATAGCAAAGATGTAGACAAGTAGAGGTCCAAGAAATATAACTAGAATAAACAGTGCAATGGATCATAGAATCAGGGCCGCACTACATACAGATATTGGAACACCTTATCCCAATTAAGTATGAAAAAAGAGTATTGGGGGATTGAGCATATACATGCTCAGGGATTTTTAAACGGTGTTCATAAAAAATAGCTCATAAGAGAAAATAGATACCAATAAACTTTGTTAAAAAAATTTTTTTAAGTATGTAAAAAACACAGTAATAAATATGCAAATTGTGTATGCACTGCAGGCAATGTAAAAAAAAAAAGAGAGATAGGAGAGGTACACAAGGATTTCTTACCACGAAAGACGCCCAAATTATTTTCTGCTAAAAATCCTTTTTACCTACCATTTTGGTCATTAAAATTCTGTCTTAAGTCAGAAGGATGGTCCAGTGTTTAAAACTGTCACTTCCTTGTCTGGCTGCAGTACTTATTGTAGATTTAACTGAGCTCATATAGTATCCAATATAACTACTGCTTACACCATAGTGACCTTTGGTAGTTTTAGTTATGAAAGCCTTGTAAGTATTTTACTTTAGTACACATATTTGTATTTCATATTGATTCACAGTGCTACACACTGCACTCTCTCCTGTACACAAGAAAACATGATGCAAAAATTGCTATGTGTTACTATTTCTTTTGCAAAATGATTGCTCTTTGGCATAAGTCCATTAGTACCAATTATTATTTTTCCATCAAAGCTTTGTTAAAAATAAAAGATTTTCTGTAATCATCTTGCAAACGCTATACATTTGGCCACTGAAAGCCAAAACAGTGGAAATCTATAACTGTTGACAGCTATTATTTTTTTTTTTTTTTCATAAATGCTGTAAGATACTGAGAGAGAAACAGAAGGAACACTTTCATGTTGCCTCTGTGATAATAATATTTAGAGATACGAAAAAACTTTTACAAATTCAAAAGACATTGAAATAAACAGTATTATAAGTAGTATAAACAGACTGATTGTACATAGTTGATATTTAAAAAAAGAAATAAACATTTTTGACTTTTTTTATCACCCTTGATACATAAATATCCGAACTGAAAATATTCAGCTTGATGTGCTTATTAATTTGTCATACAGCAACTTGTATATGAAGGCTCTTATTTGTATGCATTCACTAGTAGGAATATTGTTATGCTTTGCATTGTATTGGATTTCTTTTGATCTTACAACATGTATTCCCACTCTGCTGCAACTGTGAAGGTAGTTGCCAAGGTCTCCATATGTGATGCAGGTTAACAATTCTTCTCAAGTCCCTTTGATGTACTCTGTTATACTGCCTCCATACTTCGGAATAATAAAGATGGTTGTAATATAAAATGACAAAATATCTATGGAGTGTGTGAGAGTGAGTGAATCTGGCAGGCACAGTTTCATTGTTCAAATCCCAGATGACTGCTAATCAGCACTACTTTCTTTTTAAAGAAGATGTGTGCTCCTACACTACAGCCCCACCATATGCTTTATTTATAACCCATCATAAAAAACCTGTGTACTAAGGAAACAAGTAGAGCAATGCAGAGCTGAATAGAACTGTGCTCAGGAAGAGGTCAGCTACATAAAGGTCTCCAGTACATTTAAACTTCTATTTTTCCTATTAGATGTCATATTAAAAACTATGTTTGTATCCCCCTTGCTGTATATCCTTACTCTGGAGCCTCTTTCGCATTGTATTCGGGCATAACCAAACATAAAAGAAATTTAGGTCCATCAACGAGAATATAAAATTACCGCCTTTTGCGGATGACATTTTGCTCTTCCTTTCACCTCCACTGACGTCCTTGCCCAATCTGATGCCAGTTCTAGAACAGTTCAAAACAATATCAAATCTAAAAATTAACTACTCTAAGTCCTTCGCACTGAATATTTCTTTACCTCCTAAGTTAGTTCAACTCTGCCAGTCAAACTTCCCTTTCTGTGCAAAAGGACAAGCGCGCAACCACTAATTTTAACACATCAATCAAGCATATATTAATAAACACTGTGTAAAAGTTCACAAATAAAATGTGAAAAAAAAAATATATTAAAACATAAAAGTCCCAATAGTGAGAAGGAATTAAATGTGATAAGAATTGTGCACCAAACAGGTGTTCAATTAAAAGGTATATAAAAAAGTGTCCACAACAAAAATAATTTCCAATGGTCAAATCCACTTATTTCATATGGGTAAAGAATATCCAAAGGAAGCTTTATTCTGTAGATATTCAGCGATAAGAAGTAATCATAAAGCTGCTTACCAGATGGACGGGACCTCAGATGATAGAGGTCTTAAGAGCATGTGCATCAGCCTGCCGGCAGCGATGGTATCCACCTGTCCCTTAGTCCCAGGGGGCCTGTCCTCACTCCACCAGCTGGTCAGATGTCTGACACACAAGGTCAAAACGCAGGGATAGGGATCGCTCCAACTTTCAGGTGTAATCCTAATGCGGCGTACATACGATCGTTTTTCATGCCATTTTTTAACCCAACGTTTTTCACGTCGTTTTTTTCATGTTTCCTCTCAACGTGTCTTGCGTACACACTATCATTTTAAAAAACGTTCAAGCAAAGCGCAGTGTCATACAACACGTACAACGGCACTATAAAGGGGAAGTTCCATTCGAATGGCGCCACCCTTCATGTTAGTAAACTGTGTTGAGCGGTGATTCGCGCTTTTCAGCCTCGTGCTTTTCAGTCCGTTACAGCGTGACGAATGTGCTATCTCCATTACCAACGCTAGTTTTACCAGAACGATCGCTCCCGTCTCATACTTGATTCTGAGCATGCGCGTTTTTTTTCCCCTCGTAAAAGCATACACACTATCGTTTTTCACGTCGTTAAAAAAACAACATGAAAAACGACGTGAAAAAATAGAGCATGTTCGAAATTTTTAATGGCCATTTTTCACGTCGTTAAAAATGCTCTGGAGCATACACACGATCGGTTTTAATGGCCATTTTTAAAAATGGCATTTTTAACGGCATGAAAAACGATTGTGTGTATGGGGCATAAGAGCTTATTCAGCTCAGCAGGAAAGGATTAAATGAAAGGACTTCATGGTGCAGTATTTCCAAAAAATTCAAAAGATTTATTGTAAAATCACAGCAAAGCCAGAAAAAAGGTCCACATCCAATCCACAAATTGTATAACAGGCATAAAAACAGGAACGTAACAAGGGTAAAAAAATTTTTTTCCGTATACCAGTCAGAGAGGAAACACTGACTGCATCAATGGAAAATACGTGATGATGTTAGGGATGTGTGCTCCACCCGACGCGTTTCCCCAAAAATGGCATCAACTGGAAACGGAGGACTTCCCTTTCTGCTGGAAGACAGAAGCTATCACCTATTTGGGTATCCAGCTTCTGGGTAGGTTGTAAGATCTCTATAAAAAAAAAATCCCTGTCAGAACTTAAAAACATACAAGACCTCCACGGTCTCCTGGTTTGGTAGGGCCTCAATCCTTAAGATGACGGTACTCCTCTGGATATTATACAAAATGCAGACTATCCAGATCCATCTGCCACCTTCTTTTTTTGCGTCCTATAGGAGGATGTGCAGGGCCTTTTTTTGGGGCACCAAGGCAACCCGAATTGGGTGGGCGAAGCTGGTCCTACCAAAATCTGGGGGTGGTATAGGCTTGCTGGATCTCCAGAGGTACTACTGGGTGGTTCACCTAGCTAGGGTGGTTGACTGGAGACTACACATGCGATGTAAGGGCTGCATGCTGCTCGAGCAATTGATCTCAGCAGCGGAGCTTTGTTTAATCCCCTGGGTCTCTAAAAAATGCAGAACACCTCTTATACAAACGTATTAGCTTATTCTGGCGACACTTCAGGCATTTGATAGGGCTTGCAAAGTACACGTAATATCAGACAAAGATTACGCGATCACCCCTATCAAGGGTAATCCAGATTTTCCCCCAGGAATGGCCAAGGCGTTCTTGTCAGTGGAGTGGCCATACGCAGAAATGCGGGCTAAACACTTATTTTCAAGAGGTAGGTTCCTCAGGCAAGGAGAACTCGCTGCGCTGTCCAATACTAAATCTTTCCTTTTCTGGGCCTATATGCAACTTAAACACTATTTGGACGACACGGCGAGCAGAGAAAGCTTCACAAAGCCCCCTCCTATCTTTGAGTCACTGAGTTCTAGCTCGTCTCCCCAGAGTCATGTGATCTCAGTGCTCTACGCTTCCATGTTCAAGGAACCCTATGCTTCTTTGCACTCGGAGCATATGTTCTGGGAGACTGAGCTGAACATGACAATTGAGGACACCAGTTGGGACCGCGTTCATCTATACATTCATAAAGGCTCTCTGAATGTTCACACTCAAGAAAATGGGTATAAAAATAAAACAAGATGGTACAAGACTCCGGAATTACTTCACAAATTTATGCCGACAGTCTCAGATCGATGCTAGAGATGCGAACAAGAGCTGGGCACTTTTCTACATATATGGTGGAAATGCCCAATGATCCAGCCTTACTGGCGAAAGGTGCACGACGTCACGACTGCGATTTCCTCTCTCCCGTTGGAGTTCTCACCAGCACAGTACCTCCTTCACCTTTCCAAAATTTCATCAAACAGATATTATGAATTATTGGCTATGCATATGATCAATGCAGCCAGGCTTTGCTTGCCAGTTCATTGGCGGTCCAAATCTCCCCCTTCAATGAAAGAATGGGCATCACGCATTAACCATATAGCAACGATGGAGGAGCTGATACACATCACTGAAGACAGGATTTCCTGTCTTACAGTTACCTGGGCTAATTGGTTTGAATATCGATCTTCTCAGCAATATCAGGAACTGATACAAGACAACATTTAACTAATGACCTACTACTCTTGATACACCTTGATGATGCGACCTAAAAAGTTCTGGTTTAAGGGTCTCGAGGGGCGCGTTCGGTGGTGAGTGGAGAGGGTAGCCAGTAGTTTTCCAAGCCCTTGCATTCATTCCCCCTCCTTCTTTTTTTTTTTTTTTCTTTCCCCTTCCTATCTACTGAAATAGATGGGGGTTATGGGGTGGGGGGCAGACTTTGTGGTCTGCTCGCCTCCCCATCCCCCCCATAACATTTGTAATAAACTGAAAACAAGTTTGGGTAGCCTGGAGGACCCAGTCTTCTTGGTTGTTCTGATGTGGCTATAGATAAGAGATACCAATTACAGGATTGGATATGTATTCGCATCCTCTAGAACAGTGGTTCTCAACCTGGGGGTCGGGACCCCCTCGGGGTCGAATGACGATTTGCCAGGGGTCACCAAATCCTGGGATGTTCCTGAAGCCCGCGCTGCTCTCCCAGCCTTTTCGCAGCCACCCAGCAGGGCTGTTCCTGAAGCCTGCAGCCCCCATTCAGTTCACAGCATGGCTGGGGGGCAGAGACTAGAGGTCAGCTGACTGGTGAGGAATGTGAAGTGGGAGGGGCTGGAAGAGACCCTATCTCCTGATTTCGGCATAGGTCTCACTGCTACGAGACACCACAAAGTTGGAGACAGTGAGTAACACTACCTGTGGAATATACTGTATTTTCCATTATAAGTCCCCACTACAGTTCTCAGATTAGCAGATGACCTTGATCAAGAACACTGAAGTTGGCCAATCAGAACTCCCCCCAGCACTGCCACTGATCCCATTCCCCCCACCAAGGAGTAAGAGAAGGAATAAAAATAGAGAATACATGCAAATGAGAGAAAAAGAGGGGGAGGAACAAAAAACAGAGAGAAAGAATAAAGAACAAAAAGATGGCTAGAGAGAGGGATGGGGGAAAAAAAAAGAAATTAGCACAGCGAGAGATAAAAGGGAAAGAAAGGTGAACAAAGAGAAAGAATAGTACATACTAAAATGTACCATAAAGGGTTTTAATACAAGTGGAAGGGACTCAGGGAGCGCTAAATGTCCGTGGGTTAGGGGCGCAAATTACTTGTCTTGCCTTGGGTGCTAACAACCCACACTACGAAAATTATTTTACTGTTAGGGGTCCCCACAAATTGGGAAATTTTATCAAGGGGTCACGGCACTAGTAAGGTTGAGAACCGCTGCTCTAGAAGATTATATGAATGTATATATCAGGTAACTAGGATGCATTTAATATAGGATTAGAGTTGAGCGGACACCTGGATGTTCGGGTTCGACGGGTTCGGCCGAACTTCGGAAAAAAGTTCGAGTTCGGGACCGAACTTGACCCAAACTTGACCCCGAACCTGAACCCCATTGAAGTCAATGGGGACCCGAACTTCTGGGGACTATTCGCGCTTGTTTCCCATGCTTCGAACTGTCCCTGCACAAAGTGTAATTTCTGAAGGAAAAAAAGTCATTTAAAACTCACTCGCGGCTATAATGAATTGTCGGCTCCCGGCAATACATAGAAAAGTCATTGATAAAAAAAAAAAAGCGAACCGTATCAGGCCACATGCCCTCAACTGTGGAGGAGGTTCCCCATCAGGCCCGCCCCCTCGTATGTCAGACCCTGCCTACATCATTGGATGAGCGGACCTGATGGGGAACTTATAAATTAATAGACCCGCCCCTTCTCACGTTCCTCATCAGGTCCTCAGCCTTACACCTACATCATTGGCTGAGCGGACCTGATGGGGAACTTTAGAAGGGGCGGGTCTATTCATTTATTACACTGTGGAGGAAGTTCCCCATCAGGTCCGCTCAGGCTCAGCCAATGACATTTCGTGTGGACAGCGCTGGACATCGGGATCGCCACGGGACACTGGATTTCATCGCTGGAATGTTTTTTTTTTATTTTTTATTTTTAATAAAGGACTTTCCCAACGGTGTCTGTGTATTTTTTTTACAATTTTTTACACTTTCTTTGTGAAATGGTAGGGGTACAATGTACCCCATTACCAATTCACATAGGGGGGACGGGATCTGGGGGTCCCCTTTGTTAAAGGGGTCTTCCAGATTCCGATAAGCCACCCGACCGCAGACCCCCACAACCACCGGGCAAGGGTTGTGGGGATGAGGCCCTTGTCTGTGAGAAGGGGCGGGTCTATTCATTTATTACACTGCTGAGGCAGTTCCCCATCAGGTCCGCTCAGCCAATAACCTAGGCGGGATCTGACATACAAGGGGGCGGATCTTATGGGGAACTTCCTCCACAGTGTAATAAATTAATAGACCCGCCCCTTCTCACGTTCCGCATCTGGTCCGCTTAGCCTTACACCTACGTCATTGGCTGAGCGGACCTGATGGGGAACTTTAGAAGGGGCGGGTCTATTAATTTAATACACTGCGGAGGAAGTTCCCCATCAGGTCCGCTCAGGCTCAGCCAATGACGTTTCGTATGGACAGCGCTGGACATCGGATCGCCGCAGGACACTGCATTCATCGCTGGAATGGGTTTTTTATTTTTTATTTTTAATAAATGACTTTTCCAAGGTGTCTGTGTGTTTTTATTTTATTTTTTTACACTTTCTTTGTGAAAAGGTATGGGTACAATGTACCCCTTACCAATTCACATAGGGGGGGGGCGGGATCTGGGGGTCCCCTTTGTTAAAGGGGTCTTCCAGATTCCGATAAGCCCCCTGCCCGCAGACCCCCACAACCACCGGGCAAGGGTTATGGGGATGAGGCCCTTGTCCCCATCAACATGGGGACATCCTCCCCATGTTGAGGGCATGTGGCCTGGTACGGTTCAGGAGGGGGGGGGCGCTCTCTCATTCCCCCCTCTTTTCCTGCAGCCTGCCAGGTTGCGTGCTCGGATAAAGGGTCTGGTCTGGATTTTTGGGGATACTCCACGCCATTTAAAAAAAAAAATTGGGGTGGAGTTCCCCTTAAAATCCATACCAGACTTGAAGGGCCTGGTATGGATATTTGGGGGAACCGCACGCATTTTTTTTTTAATTTGCGGCAGGGTTCCCCTTAATATCCATACCAGACCTCAAGGGCCTGGTAATTGAATTTGGGGGAACCCCCACGTTATTTTAATTTTTTTATCAATGACTTTTCTATGTATTGCCGGGAGCCGACAATTCATTATAGCCGCGAGTGAGTTTTAAATGACTTTTTTTCCTTCAGAAATGACACTTTGTGCAGGGACAGTTCACAAGCGCGACTTTACATGCATATTGCCGAACACCGGACCCGAACCCGAACATACAGTCAATTGTTCGGGTTCGGGTCCGGGACCCAAAAACCCAAACGTTCGGTACGGACCCGAACTTTACAGTTTGGGTCCGCTCAACCCTATATAGGATCTACAATTAGGGCAGGGTTCTGTTATTAGTCTTTGGATGTCTATTTTATTTCTGTTTAAACCCAGTCTCATTTTGTAGATATCTCTTTAAGGATGTCCTTCGTATTCTCTGTTTGAAACTTCTAATAAAATCTTTATGGAAAAAAAAAAAACGATGTTTGCTTGTAAATAGTCTTTTGATACAATGGTCTTTTTATTTATATATTTTACTTATGAATATAGAACCTACACATTTCCCAACTTTTTACAGTAAATAGGTCATGTGTACGGCCTAACAGTCATACACAGGGCTAAGTATCCTAACAATATGTATTTAGATTGTTGGTCAAAACTCAGACTTTCAAAGGGAACAGACACAGGGTAAATAAGGAGAATATAAAATGCAGTAATGGAGCCAATATTTAGTAAATTCTCAAATCTATACAAAGAATTTTTATTTATTTTTTTATTCTAATTTGGAAATAAATAAAAAATGTGAATAATAGAAACATCTCTTTACCATACCACTATGTCTGTTCTGATAACAATGTGTGCTTTATATTTACATGCAGATGTAGCTATAGTTCATAGCAATACCTGTTTAGTACCTGGTTTTCATCTTCAGTTTTGTCCTTCTTTTTTCCAAAAGTACAGTTTCCCTTTAGGGCTGACATAAAACAATGACACTAGGAATGAATTATTAAAGTCAAATCGGCTGCTTACGTTGCAAGGGAATTTTCACTTTGCAAGGAAATTTCCCCTTAGCTTAATATTCTGCTGACCATGTAACATTGAGCAACAAGTTAGGGTATTATTCCCTACCTCTCCCTAGTATATACATAGTTGTCCTGGAGTTCTGTTCAGCTACTGGGTTCAAAGGAAATATTTGATTCTTTGGGATTTTAGAAACATACAGTATAATTTAACTTAATTAGACAGCACTGGGCCAATCAACACATTCATGCAGGGAGTCCATAGCTCTGTGTAAGCTAATACCCCAGTCACTCATATTCAGATTGGTGAAAAAACTCATATTTATAATCTTTACATCATTATCTGAATATAAAAGTAGGAGATGAGACCATGGTCAACAGGATGTGAGGTAATGGTCAGAAAGCAAAGGAAGGGGTCACTCATTTTAACTGTGTAGATGAATGTTGAATAGAGGCCACATACTACAATTTAAATACGTTCACAGCTGCAGTTGTATCTGTCAGCTTGTTTTAACTTGTTATTTATATATTCCATATAATACAAGTGTAGTCTACTTAGAAGAGGGTACTTCACTGAATGTCAAAGGTTTAATTAACACCAACTTTATATTTGAAGTAAAAATAAGTACTGTAACTAATTAAATTTATAATACTACTTTATCAATAACATAATATTTTTTTAGTGTAATTTTTTACTTTTTACATATTAACTAGTAATGAGGGTTAAAAGAAAAGTAATGAGCAATTCTACTTTTAAAATGGCAGTTCAAAAATCAACAATGGTATGCAAAGTTCAAGATTTTAAAGGGGTTGTAAAGGTTTGTTTTTTATTTTCTAAATAGGTTCCTTTTAAGCTAGTGCATTGTTGATTCACTTACCTTTTCCTTAGATTTCCCTTCTAAATATTTTCTTTGTTTTCTTTGTCTGAATTTCTCACTTCCTGTTCCTCCTCAGTAAGCTGTTCAGTAAGCTGTTCTGGCTGACTCCACACCACTCGAATGATGGTGTGGAGTTCAGTGAGGAGAAACAGGAAGTGAGAAATTCAGACAAAGGAAAACAAACATTTAGAAGGTAAATCAAAGGAAAAGGTAAGTGAAGCAACAATGCACTAGGTTAAAGGAACCTATTTAGAAAATAAAAAACGAACCTTTACAACCCCTTTAACTTCCATTATTATAGAATAGTCGTAACAATCAAGAATGAAGTCCTGAGTGTTTATTTTAGATGTTTTTTTGTTCTATTGTACTCTGCTTTATTCAGTCAGCAAAATGTTAAACAGGTTAATAGATTTAAAAAAATACAACTCTGTCCTTTATTTCAACTGGCTATCCAAGTATGTGAAATTCCAAGTCTGATCACCTGTCATTATTTAACTACCTTATTAATGATAGATTGATATCAGATTCTTCTTAGACTGGACAGACTGCATAGTATTTCTATCATCTTGTTGACAAAGTATTGTAGTTATCTCAGTATAACCATTACCCTGTCCTAGAGATAACCTATGGTTCCTTTCAAAGGGAAATTGTAAGTAAATTCGAGTTCACTGACCTTTCACAGTCTTTTGATCCAAATGTATTGTAAATGCCAGTTATTGATAAGCTTCACAACTAGAGGCTGAGCTGTATTTATTTTTCTTTCTGCACCACTTAAAGGAGTGTATATTGGATTTGCAATAAAGTGAATGCATTAATCTAACTCACTTTAAAGTTATAAACATTTGTTTTGAAGTAGGCTCCTTTTTTTTTCTTTTTTTTTTACAGCTTGGATTCATGCAAGAAAAATTGTGCTACCATGCAATCATAGCAAGTAACAAAAATAATTTTATTCTGAAACAAACAAAAATATAATTTCTTATAGTTCCAACAATTTATTGTATAATTTTCATTAATGTTTTTAAAGTATTTTACCTAGCTTTAGCAATGCAGATTGCAGCAATCTGAGTTAATTGGTATTATAGAGAAAATATGTTTGCTAGAGACTGAAATATGCAATTTAATTCCAATTTTTCACACCCCTCTTTCCTTCAACTATGCAGCATTGGATTGTTCAGTGATTGTGTGTGGTATTTACTAAAGGCAAATTCATTTTGCACTGCAAGTGCACTTGGAAGTGCAGTCACTGTAGATCTGAGGGGGACATGCAAGAAAAAATTTAAAACAGCATTTTTGCTTGCACATGATTGGCTGATAAAATCAGCAGAGCTTCCCCTCATTTCAGATCTTCACCTCCAGATCTACAGCGACTGCACTTCCAAGTGAACTTGTAGTGCAAAGGGGATTTGTCTTTAATAAATCAACCCCATAGTTTCCAAATGTTTGGAGGGATTGTATCCCTTTTGCAACCAAATAACTTGTGTAGAGGTCTTTGTAAATAAATGTACTATTTATGTACTGGATAATATATTCTTATTATTGTAGCCAGGTGCTGGGCTACAGCAATATGGAGATTGAGACACTGACCTTTATTTTTCTCTCTCTGCTGATACACTGATATTATTCTGCACCATCTTCCTCAGGCCAGCTGGGGAAGAGCTAAAGTCAAGCAAGCCCATAGACTTTTATGTAGAGTGCTGAGAATCCTTGGAGTGGTAGTTAAAGATGGGCCGAACACCCCCCTGTTCAGTTTGCAGCAGAACTCCCAAACAGGGGAAAAGTTCTTCCCTGTACAGCGAGTTCCATTGAAGTCTAAGGGAGCTAAACATGAGAAGCCAAAAATGCCTATATGCAAGTAATTGGCCATAAAAGAGATATGAAGGGTCTGGGTACTGCCCTGCGGGACATGTATCAATGCAAAAATCTTTTTTTTAAAACAATTATTTTTCAGGAGAAGTGATTTTAATGAAGATTAAACACTAGCTGACCTGCTCACGCAGATATACTGCAGCAGGTCGGCTCTCCTGCACAAATCGCTGTACCTGTATGGCGGCTCACACAGGCACAGTTGCGGGCAGGCATGCGCTCGTGCCCACTGCACGCCGCGGCAGCGTGCCTGCGGGTCCTGCGGACTCAATGTCCGCCGCCGGCTCGCAATCGCCATGTACACAGGCAGAACGAGGAACTGCCCATGTAAACAAGGCATTTCCCTGTTATGCCTAGTGACATGTCAGATCTTCTGTTCCCAGGGATCGGGAACATTGATCTCTGTCATATCCAAGGCAGCCCATCCCCCCTACAGTGAGAACACACAGGGAACACAGTTAACCCCTTGATCGTCCCCTAGTGTTAACCCGTTCCCTGCCAGTGTAATTTTTACATTGATCAGTTGATTTTTATAGCACTGATCAATGTAATAATGTCTCTGAACCCCAAAAAGTGTCAATTGGGGATCAGATTTGTTCACCGCAATGTTTCAGTCACGCTAAAAATTGCAGATCGCCGCCATTACTAGTAAAAACAATAAAAAAAAGTCCCTAAAACTATCTCATAGTTTGTAGACGGAATAACTTTTGCGCAAATCAATCAATATATGCCTATTGCGATATTTTTTTATTTTTTTTACCAAAAATATAAATAAATAATTTTTTATATATTTTTTTGTATATGTATTATAGCAAAAAATAAAAATGTTATATATATATATTTTTTTTAATTATCAATATTTTTTTGTTTATAGCGCAAAATAAAAACCGCAAAGGTGTTCAAATACCACCAAAAGAAAGCTCTATTTGTGGGAAAAAAAGGACCTAAATTTTTAGGTACAGTGTTGCACAATTGTCAGTTAAAGTGACGCAGTGCCATATAGCAAAAAAATTGGCCCGGTCATTAAGGGGGCAAATCCTTCCAGGGCTGAAGTGATTAAAGTGCAACAATAAAAATGAAAAATTCCTTTAAATATAATGCCTGGGGGGTCCCCTTGGTCTGCCTGTAAAGTTGCACATCTATAGCATATATAAAACATGCTGCAGCAAAAAATGAAATTTCTAAAGAAAAAAAAAGAAAACAGTCAAATCACATTAAAATTGACTCGCGGTTGCAATTTCCAGCACCGATGAGCTGCATTGATGGGCTGCATTGATGGGCACTGATGGGCGGCACTGGTGGGCACTGATGGGCGGCACTGGTGGGCACTGATAGGCGGCACTGATGGGCACTGATAGGCAGCACTGGTGGGCACTGAGAGGTGGCACTGAAGGGCATTGATAGGTGGCACTGGTGGGCACTGAAAAGTGGCACTAATAGGTGGCATTGATACAGTGGGTGGCACTGATAGCTGGCAGTGATGGACACTGGGTGGCAATAATGGACACTGATCTCCACTGGTAGGTTACACTGATAGGGCAGCATTAATAGGTGGCACTGATGAGGCACTGATTGGCACAACTGGTGGGCACTGATAGGTGGCACTTGTGGGCATTGATAGGCGGCACTCATGGGCATTCATAGGTGGCACTGTGGGCACTGGCAAGTTGCAATGGCAGGTGGCACTGGCAGGCGGTATTTTTTGGGCACACTTGAGGCAGAATTGCCTCTTCCTCTTCGGGACCGATGTCCCTGGTACAGAAGCCAGTGATCTGCTTTTTTTTTTCTCCTCGCGCTGTCAGCGTGAGTAGAAAAAAAAACGATTACCGATCCTTTGTTTACATCATGTGATCAGCTGTCATTGGCTGACAGCTGATCACATGGTAAGTGGCCGGGACCGGCCCCTTACACGGATCTGTGATCTCCCGAGTATCAGTGACTCAGTGATCACAGGGCGCGTCGCACTCGCCCTGCAGGGAGCTTGTGTCGCGCGCGCAAAGGGGAGGACGTCTATTGACGGCCTCCCGGATTTTCAGGTCCGCACTGTAGCCGTCATTTGACTATAGCGCGGGCCTCTAGTGGTTATAAAACTGTTTTTACTACAGGATTACGCTATGGGCACTTCTCTTTCCTAATTTACCTTATATATATATATTGAACCTGGGCTGGTGGGAGTTTGGATTTCAAGGCAGCGTAAGGACTTTATGCATAGGCTTACGAACTCGGCGTTCGTGGATTGTTGTTCCTGTTATACTCTCTAAAAGTGAGTGCATCTCTGTTGGGTCAGCTTCCATCTATCCCTCTCTTGTTTATCACACAGAATTGTGCCATGAGCCTTTTTATGTTTTTTCCTATGTTAAAACTTACCATTGAGAGTTGAAAAAGATCAAGATCACTATAAACAGGAAGAAATCATTGTATCCTGCACCTGAGACTAGGGATGAGCTTCGAGTTCGAGTCAAACCCATGTTCGACTTGAACATCGGCTGTTCGATCGTTCGACAAAAATCGAACATTATGCGCCGTTCGCGCCAAATTCGAGTGGTGCGTCATGGCCCATAATTCACTGCGGAATGACCCGCATGCTTTGGCCAATCACAGCGCAGTAAAAACGGAGAGCCGTAATTGGCCAAAGCCAGTGTGGCTTTGGCCAATCATGGCTCAGAGGAGTAGGTACACGCCCCACACTATATAAGGCCGCCTGGAAGTCGGCCTTGTGTAGTGTGTTGGCGTTTGTGAAAGAGAGAGTTACAGAGAGACAGACAGTGTCATTTATATTGAGTTAGATAGAGCAAGCAGGCGAGTCAGTTAGCTGCTGGTACAGTGTGTAGAGGATATATATGCATCCTAGGTGTTGTGTATATATATTTATACACTGTATTGAGTTTAGCTAGATCCGTTCCTGTTAGTCTCTATACTGTGATAGGCAGGCAGGTGATTGTGCTAGCTGCAGACAGTCGGTGTTTCACTTAGTGTACTACTGTGTGCTTTGCATAGCGTTCACCTAAAGCTCACCTGAATACAGTTAGTCTCTGTACTGTGACAGGCAGGCAGGTGATTGTGCTAGCTGCAGACAGTCAGTGTTTCACTTAGTGTACTGTGTGCTTTGCATAGCGTTCACCTAAAGCTTACCTGAATACAGTTAGTGACTATTATAGTGGTGTTCTCATAATAAAACCACAAGCAGAGAGCTGCAAGTATTTTCAGTGTACTGTGTCCTCTGCACAGTTTTCACCTAAAACTAACTGAAAACAATTGTTGCTTTTCCCATACTCCTTCCCTAGCCCCACCATGTCCTCCTGAGGAGTCCACTGAACTGTTTGACCACAGTGTTGGGTACATGCTCCAGGAGGATGCCCAGCAGTTTGAAGGCTGCAATGATGGAACCCAGCTGGAGGAAGGCAGTAACATGAGCTCAGAGAGAGAGGGGGTAGTAACGTGAGCCCAGACAGAGGGGGTGCCCAACAAGGACAGCTATCTGGCAGTCATGTTCCCCCAGCTGCAGCATTCTGCCAGATTGGCTCCAGTGATGAGGAGGGAGGGGATGATGAGGTCACTGACTCCACATGGGTGCCTGATAGGAGAGAGAAGGAGGAGGAGGAGGCACATCTCCAATGAGGCAGGATGCCCTCCAGGGGCCAGCTTAAGGGCAGAACACCGACTGCATCACACCGCAGAGCTAAGCATGTGCAGGGCGCTGATGTCTCTGCGCGTTATTTAAAAAGTTCTTTGGTGTGGGCCTTTTTTCAGACGTGTGCAGCAGATCGCACTGTTGCCATTTGCAACATATGTCTCAAGCGTATCTCGCGTGGCCAAAACATCAGCCGCTTGGGCACCACGTGCTTGACCAGACATATGTTGACCTGCCATGCAGTCCGTTGGCAAGCTTACCTAAAAGACCCACACCAAAGAACAAAGCGGACCTCTCCTTGCTCCTCATCAGCTGGTATCTCCAACCCCACTATACCTTCAGTCCTCTCAGAAAACTGCACTGAGAGGAATGAAGGTTTAGAATTAGGTGTGTCACAGCCAAGTACTTGCGGGCAATCTGCTATCGGTACACCAACGTCCGATTTGTACCAGGCAAATTTCCCTTCCCCAGCTGCTGCACCGGCGAAAGAAGTTCGCTCCCAGCCATCCACATGCCCAGCGGTTGAATGCTAGCTTGGCTAAATTACTAGCACTTCAACTGCTGCCTTTTCAGTTGGTAGACTCTGCCCCCTTCCGTGAGTTTGTGGAATGTGCGGTTCCTCAGTGGCAGGTTCCCAAACGCCACTTTTTCTCACGGAAGGCGATTCCGGCTCTCTACCAGCATGTGGAAGGCAGTGTCTTGGCCTCGCTGGACAGAGCGGTCAGCGGTAAGGTGCATATTACCGCTGACTCATGGTCCAGCAGGCATGGACAGGGACGTTACCTATCTTTCACGGTGCATTGGGTGACTCTGCTGGCAGCTGGGAAGGATACAGGACAAGGTGCAGTAGTGCTGGAGGTTGTTCCGCCACCACGCCTCCAAAATGTTACTACTGGTGATTCTGACACACCTCTCTCCTCCACCCCCCCCCTCTTCTTCTTCCTCCATGGCCTCTTCCTCTGCTGATTTGTCCTTGGAACCAGCGGTGCTCCGTAGGCGTTCAAGGGGCTACGCAAGGAGCCACACTGGGGCAGAGATTCTGTCAGTTCTGCAGGGGCAGGCTCAGAGGTGGTTGACGACCACGCCAGCTTAAGCCAGGAAAGGTGGTTTCCGACAATGGCACCAATCTCCTCTCTGCCCTCCGACAGGGACAACTGACCTATGTGCCATGTTTGGCTCACGTCCTTAACTTGGTGGTGCAGCGGTTCTTGGGCAGGTACCCGGGCTTACAGGAGGTCCTAAAGCAGGCCCGGGCATTTCCACCAGTCATATAATGCCAGTGCTCGGCTGTCTGACCTGCAAAAGGATTACAACCTGCCCAAGAACCGCCTAATCTGTGAAATGCCCACCAGGTGGAACTCTACGTTGGCCATGCTGCAGCGGCTGCACACGCAGCAGAGGGCCATCAATGAGTATCTGTTGCAATATGGCACCAGGACAGGGTCAGGGGAGCTTGGATTTTTTCCCCACGCCGGTTTGGGCCATGATCAGGGATGCATGCACTGTCTTGTCCTGTCCAATGCGTTTTTTAGTCCGCAGCCCCAAGGTATGATCGGTTCCAGCAAACATCGCCAGCGTCTGGTTTATATGGTTCAGGAATACCTAGGGGCAAGATCAGACTTGGACACCTTTCCCACCGAAAATCCTCTGGGTTACTGGGTCTTGAGGATGGATCACTGGCCAGAGCTTGCACAGTATGCAATTGAGCTACTGGCCTGTCCTGCATCCAGCATTCTTTCGGAACGCACATTCAGTGCTGCTGGAGGCTTTGTAACCGATCACAGGGTGTGCCTGTCAACCGACTCGGTCGATCGACTGACCTTCATAAAAATTAATCAGTCTTGGATCACCACCAGCTACCAAGCACCTGATGCTGATGTAACAGAATAATTTTCTTTAACTACTTCCCACCCGGCCACTGTACATATACGGCTGGGTGGGTGCTCTCTCCTTCTGAGTGGACGTTCCTGAACGTCCTTCAGAAGGAGGGGGATCGTGCGCGCGCGCGCCGCGTTACCAAGGACCCGGTGCACGTGCCCGGCGGCCACGATTGCCGCCGGGCACCCGCGATTGCCCAGGAACCAAGCAGGAAAGTGGATCTGTGTGTGTAAACACACAGATCCACGTCCTGTGAGGGAGAGGAGGCTGATGGTGTGTCCCTTTTACATAGGGACAACCATCGGTCACCTCCCCCCGTCAGTCCCCTCCCCCCACAGTTAGAACACATTGAGGGAACATATTTAACCCCTTCCCGCCCCCTAGTGGTTAACCCCTTCCCTGCCAGTCACATTTATACAGTAATCAATGCATTTTTATAGCAGGGATCGCTGTATAAATGTAAATGGTACCAAAAATGTGTCAAAAGTGTCCGATGTGTCCGCCACAATATCGCAGTCACAATAAAAATCGCAGATCGCCGCCATTACTAATAAAAAAATAAAAAAAAATAAAAAATGCTATAAAACTATCCCCTATTTTGTAGACGCTATAACTTTTGCGCAAACCAATCAATACGCGCTTATTGCGATTTTTTTTTTTTTATACCAAAAATATGTAGAAGAATACGTATCGGCCTAAACTGAGGAAAATTTTAATTGAAAAAAAAAATGGGTATTGATTATAGCAAAAAGTAAAAAATATTGTGTTTTTTTTTCCAAACTGGACGCTCTTCTTTTGTTTATAGCGCAAAAAATAAAAACCGCAGAGGTGATTAAATACCACCAAAAGAAAGCTCTATTTGTGGGAAAAAAAGGATGCAAACTTTGTTTGGGAGCCATGTCGCACGACCGCGCAATTGTCATTCAAAGTGTGACTGCGCTGAAGGCTGAAAAATGGCTTGGGCAGGAAGGGGGTTTTAGTGCCAAGTAGGGAGGTGGTTAAAATATCAGATCCCTTCAAGACTGCCTATGCTGATGCAGAGTGACTATCCTGTTATGCTGAGTGACTATCCTCTTCCTCCTCAATAATCATGCTGATAGCTTGAAAGAACATTTTTGGTTCTGGGCACCGCCACCAGTGGCTAAGGCCCAATTTTTCAGCCCCTGTTTAACAGGGCCGTGTATTTACAATTTTTGATGCAATGCTAAGCAGCAGGGCACATTGCTGTACTCCAACTACAGTATCTGTGAGGGGTTGCAGTGTTGTGACACCAGCACCAGTGCCTAAGGCCCAATTTTTCTGCCCCTGTTATACAGGGGCATGTAATTACAATTCTTGATCTAATATTTCACAGCTGGGCCCATTCCTGCGCCCACCAAGAGTAACTGTGAGGACTTACAGTCTTGTGGCACCAGCACCACTGCCACCACCAAAGGCCCAATTTTTCAGCCACTGTTCAACAGGGGCATGCAATTACAATTCTTGATCTAATGATTCACAGCAGGGCCCATTCATGCGCCCACCAAGAGTAACTGTGATGGCTTACAGTGTTGTGGCACCAGCACCACCACCAAAGGCCCAATTTTTCCTACCACTGTTCAACAATGGCATGTAATTACAATTCCTGATACAATAGTTCACAGCAGGGTGTTCCAGCGCCCACCAAGAGTAACTGTGAGAGCTTACAGTGTTGTGGCAACACCACCACCACCACCACCACCAAAGGCCCAATTTTTCTGCCCCTGTTCAATAGGGGCATGTAATTACAATTCTTGATCTAATAATTCACAGCAGGCCCCATTCCTGCGCCCACCAAGAGTAACTGTGAGGGTTTACAGTGTTGTGGCAACACCACCACCACCACCAAAGGCCCAATTCTTCTGCCCCTGTTCAACCGGGGCATGTAATTAAAATTCTTGATCTAATATTTCACAGCTGGGCCCATTCCTGCGCCCACCAAGAGTAACTGTGAGGACTTAAGCCCTGTACACACGATCGGTTTAACCGATGAAAATAGTCCGATGGACTTTTTTCATCGGACAAACCGATCGTGTATGGGCCCCATCGGTCTTTTTTCCATCAGTGTTTAAAAATAGAACATGTTTTAAATTTATCTGATGGTTAAAAACCGATAGCAAATTACTATCGTCTGTGGGGAACTCCATCGGATAAAAAACCCACGCATGCTCAGAATCAAGTCGACGCATGCTCAGAAGCATTGAACTTAATTTTTCTCGGCTCATTGGAGTGTTTTACGTCACGGCATTTGGAACAGTCGGTTTTTTGACTGATGGTGTGTAGGCAAGACTGAAAGTCAGCTTCATCGGTTTTCCGATGGAAAAATCCATTGGTTAAAAAACCATAGGAAATCCGATCGTGTGTACAGGGCTTTACAGTCTTGTGGCACCAGCACCACCGCCACCACCAAAGGCCCAATTTTTCAGCCACTGTTCAACAGGGGCATGCAATTACAATTCTTGATCTAATAATTCACAGCAGGGCCCATTCATGCACCCACCAAGAGTAACTGTGAGGGCTTACAGTGTTGTGTCACCAGCACCACCACCAAAGGCACAATTTTTCCTACCACTGTTCAACAATGGCATGTAATTACAATTCCTGATATAATAGTTCACAGCAGGGCGTTCCAGCGCCCACCAAGAGTAACTGTGAGGGCTTACAGTGTTGTGGCAACACCAACACCTAAGGGCCAAATTTCTGCAGAGTATATACGGAAGGCCCCTACTTTCAAACATCCAACTTACAAACGACTCCTACTTGCAAATGGAAGGAGACAACAGGAAGTGAGAGGAAATCTACCCCTAGGAAGGGAAATTCTCTCCTGTATGGGAAAAAGGTGTCTCCTCTCTACTGATGCTGTATTACCAATCCTTGTTTCAATAAAAACCCCAAATTTTCCAAAAACATTTGTTATTGGGACGGAAAGTGAGGTGAAATGTTCTGAACAGGTGCACAGACCGCAAAACAAATGTTACAGGGGTGATAACCCTTCCCTATGTTCTCCAAAAAGCTTAAAAATAGATTTTTTGGCTGGAGCTACACTTAAAAAATTTACCTGTTCCAAATACAAACAGATTCTACTTAAGAACAAACCTACAGTCCCTGTCTTGTTTGCACCGCCTGTATACTGCTGTTCAGAGTATATAGGGCCTTTTTTTATTTTGGGTGCGGGTTTCCCCTTAATATCTATACAAGACCCAAAGGGGCTGGTAATGGGGTAGCCATGCCATTTTTCTCAATGATTTTCATCCATATTGCCGGGACCAGACATTACTTTAAAGCCGCAAGCAGTTTTAAATGGCTTTTTTTCCTTTAGAAATGTAATTTTGTGCAGGGACAGTTCTAAACGCGGGAAAAAAACTGCCACTCCACAGGCATACTTTAGACACCCCCCAGGTACGATATTTAAAGGAATATTTCACTTTTTTTTTTCACTTTATGCATCATTAAAATCACTGCTCCCGAAAAAACTGCCGTTTTTAAAACTTCTTTTTGCATTGATACATGTCCCCTGGGGCAGGACCCGGGTCCCCAAACCCTTTTTAGGACAATAACTTGCATATTAGCTGTTATAATTAGCACTTTAGATTTCAAACGTTTGCGTCCATTGTATTTAATAGGGTTCTAAAGTTTGCACAAACTTTCGGTCTGTTCGCATGTTCTGGTGCGAACCGAACCGGGGGGGTGTTCGGCTCATCCCTACCTTAGACCATTCATGCTGTATACCTTACGGCAGTAAGGTGAGCGGCTTGCAGACACACAGGTGTCATCACTGAAGATCCTGTTTTTTTTCAAGCACTTATCTTTTCTCTAGTGATGGGATTGATCTTGCATATCTGACACTGATTTTGTTGGACTTATTATTCACCACTCTGTACTGTGCAATAGACATTTCTACTGGATCTTTTTATTTTTTTATGTGGTCACGTTTTTTTATTATGCTCTATTCATCACGCTACTTATGAAGCTTTATACTTATGCAGTTTGTATATATTGATTGTATATGTAGCGGGTGGTTACATTTAGGGGGAAGCATCTGAGTGGTAACTAGGCTCAGATGCACTAATTGTCAGGTTTCATGGACCATTTCTGTCCCTGGGAGATGGTACTGGTGTGTAGTTCCCTGAGGCCTATGGGTGGCGCTGTTGCCATGGGCCCGGGTTGAACTGCAGTGCAAGGTTGTGCCTTTTTTGTCCCCTCTTGGCAGCAGTACGGCGGGGCTTGGAACCTGCTGTGCCTGTCGGGAGAGGGTATAAAAGGGGGCGGCCATCTTCCAGAGGGTCGGTTCCGTGCTCGGGCACCTTAGGCCTGGGTGCATGTGTGTCGCCTCCGGGTGCCCTAGGCCCGGAGGCCTGGTCGGGTTGTCTCTGGGTGCCCTAGGCCCGGAGACGGAGCTGCTGTTCCATCCCAGACACCTTTTAGTCTGGGGTGAGGTACTTTGGAGAAAGGCCCGGAGCCCAGCAGCCTTCAGCTGGGATCCGCCAGGGACCGAGACTCCCAGGGATCTGCCTTGCGAGGGGACCCGTATCCAGGACGAGGAGGCCAGGGAGGTGACCCTTTCTGTAGACCCAGCGCAGAGTCGTGGTGACAGATGGGGCCTCTGGTAACTCTCCGGAGGGATGTTCTTGTCCTAAAAAAGGGGCCAGTTTGCTAAAGGAAGGAAGTGCGTGTTCTTCATGTCACAAGTGGCAGTGACACTACGCACACAAGGTCAGTGGCAGTGACTTTCATCTTTTTCACCCGGTCAGTGGCAGTGACCAACTTCATGGTCTGTGGCAGAGACCGTGCGCCAAGCCTGTTCGTGCTAATCAGAACAGGAGAAAACCCAATTCAAGTTTGTGCCTCTGGACCTCCTCCCACCTTATCTGACCTGTGTCTTGTTCCAACCTGTCTGCTCTCAAAGAGACTGTTTATTGTGCTGAGAAAAATAAATAAGAGTTGGACCTTTCAGTTGGTGTGGACAGTTGCTTACTGGGGAGAACTAAAGGCTTGTTTTTGACTACTACAGAAACGAGGTCAGCACTGGAGGTTTTTGAGCACTGGCTGCAAGCAGGCCCGAGAAACTAACACCGCTCAACCTCCCTATTCAGGAGGGTAAGGGCTTGTGGTGCGGTGTGCCTCATTCTTTTCCTGCGGAGGAGCCAAACAGAAGAAAAGCAGGTAAAGTCTGGGGTTGGTGTGCTACATATACTTGACACAGAGTTTTACTGGATTTACGGCAGTAAGGTGAGCGGCTTGCAGACACATAGGTGTCATCACTGAAGATCCTGTTTTTTTTCAAGCACTTATATTTTTTTTCTGGTGATGGGATTGATCTTACATACCTGACACGGATTTTGTTGGACCTATTATTCACCACTCGGTACTGTGCAATAGTCTTTTTTACTGGATCATTTTTTTATTTAATTAGTTTTTATTTTTATATTTTTTTATGTGGTCACGTTTTTCTTCACACTTTATTATGCTCTATTCATCACGTTACTTATGAAGCTTTATACTTATGCAGTTTGTATATATTGTTTGTATACTTGACACCGAATTTTACTGGATTTATCACTTACCCATTTGTACTGTGATACAGACTTTTCTACTGGATCATCCTACGGTCACGTTTTTTAATGTAGGATTTATCACATTGTATCTATTGGTATAGACAGACACCAATTTCTTACACACAGACACCATTGGTTGCTTTCTATACTCTTTTTTTTTTTCCGCAGCGCAAATACCACTATTTATTTATTGTTTAGTTAGAGTTTCAAAGGGGATACATTTTCCCCCTTTTGTTAAGTCAGCTATTGTATTTATAACTTTCTCCTGCCATTCGGTGAAAGAGAGGTCCGGAGACAGGAGTTTTAGGGAGTCCAGGGGTATATGGACTAGATGGCAATCTTTAGACAGGGCATTTTGGGATATGAGTTCACGTCAGGCTGTGATGGATAAATAGTAGAGTGGTCATGTAGAAATTTCCTACCTACATTAGAGGGTATCAGTGCGAGGTTGCTAAGGGAGTGTGGGTGTGCTGCCTCCCACTCTAGCTTGATCCAATGTTTTGGGTGACTGGGTATAAATCAGTGTCTTAGCTGATCTAAAAGGGATGCCTTGTAGTAATCTTTTAATACGGGTAAGCCCATTCCTCCAACTAGTTTTTGTTTCATCAGAATTTTACATGAGCTCCTAGGTTTGCTACTTGCCCATACAAAATCAGAAATGAGGGACTGCATCTTTGAGAAGAATGAGTTGGATATTTGGATGAGTAGAGTTGTAAAATTATACAGGATCTTAGGTAGCACTAATATTTTGTACGCTGCAAGTCTTCCAGACAAAGAGAGATAAAACTTTTTCAGGCTTGAGAGTTCATTTTGGACCTCTAATATGAGAGGCAAGAAATTGGAATTATAAAGGTCTTTCGTCTTGGGAGCCATATTGATGCCCAGGTACGTTAACGGATTGGAGGACCATTAAAAGGATTATTTATTTGTTAATCTGGATTTTGTGGTTTCATCAATGTCTACCCCCAGGATTTGGGATTTTGATGTATTTATTTTGTAGTATTAAACTTCATTGAATTTTTGTAGTATTTCATATGCTATTGGGAGGGAACGCAGTGGGTCAGTGAGGGAGAGAAATACATTGTCCGCAAATAATGTTATTGTGTGCTGCTCTCCTTGAGATGTAATCCCATGTATTTGCGGGTGTGATCTTATCTTCTTTGCCAGCGGTTCCATAAGCAGATCAAATATTTAAGGGGACAGGGGGCATCCCTGTCTAGTTCCATTTGTTATTTCAAACGGAGAGGAGAATAAACCATCCGAGAGCACATGGGCAGAGGGTTTAGAGTAAAAAAGCTGATATAGCAGAGTGGAAAGGGCCTCTAATTCCAAACTTCTCCAGCACTCTGAACAAATAACTCCAATGTCCTATCAAAAGCCTTCTCTGCATCTATAGCGAGAAGCAGAGAAGGTCTTTTGGTCGTACTTGACATGTGGATAAGGTTTAGCACTCTTCTAGTTGCGTCAGGGGCTTGGCGCCCTGCTACAAAGCCCACTTGGTCTTGTTTCAGCAGAAGGGGCAATCGTTTAGACAGTCTGTTAGCTATTACTTTGGCATATATCTTGACATCTACATTCAATAAGGAAATTGGTCCAAAATTCTGTGGCACATTTATAGGGTTTGCCCTGTTTTGGTATTGTAACAATGGTGGCCGATAACATTTCTGGGGGAAATTAGGCATCTTTCACAGCTGCACTGAAGACTGGTATAAAATGGGGGATTAGTATTGGGTGAAACACTTAATAGTATTCAGATGAGTAACTGAGCCGGGTGCTTTGTTATGAGGCAAAGATTTTATGAGCTTTTCTACTTCCGGTGGTGAGAATGAAGAATTAAGGAAATTCAGATCCTCTGAGGACAGAGAGGGTAATGAAATTGAGGCGAGAAATTCATTAATGTTCTCTACTGAGGACTGAACCGTGTTAAGGGTATGATTTTAAGTTATATAGCGAGCCGTAATATTTGCTAAAAGCGTTGGCTATATCTTTGGGATTATACATTTTTCCATCAGTGTTGGGGTCTAGAAGGTATGCAGTCTTTTGTTTTGCTATTTTCTCTTTTAGTTGTTGGGCTAGTAGTATGCTTGCTTTTGTTTCCATAGCTATATGATTGGGCTTTAAGGGATCTGAAATGAAGGTTGTGCTTGTGTGTCAGCAGCGAACGCAACTCCTGTCTTGCTGAAAGGAGCCGCTCTCTAGTTTTGGAGGAGGAGGTCAATTTGTTATCTGCCACCAAGGTCCAAATCTCTTCAAGTAGATCATTAAGTGGACAAGAGCTTTGTTTCCGTACTCTGCTACTTATTTGGATTAAGATGCCCCGGATTACTGCTTTTGTGAGAGTTTCATATAATGAAAGGATCTGAAACCGATAGGGCATTGAGTGTAAAGAACTCAGTAAGGACTTTAGTTATCTCTGTTTTGTATAATGGGTGCGAGAGAATGAATGCATCATTGCACCACCAATTGTCCCCCGTTTCAGCGTGAATCTATCCCACAGTTATGGAAACTGGGGCATGGTCCGACCAAGTGATGGTGTGTATATCAGATCTGCTGACTTTTTGGAGCAGGCATTTGTCTACTAGGATTAGATCTATTCTGGAGTATGTGTGGTGAACAGGCGAGAAATACGTGAAATCCTTTTCGGTGGAGTGTTGGCATCTCTATACGTCAAACATGTTTGAGCGGGACAAAAAGTTTGTGCGTGTAGCTCTAGATCTATTGGCTTTAAGTGATGTGGTGCAATCTAAGTCTTTGCTTGGAATAGCGTTGAAATCTCCGCAAATGATAACACGGCCTTGGAGCACGGAGACAACCTTTTTCCATATCTTGTTGAGAGATCTGAATTGCTGGGCATTGGTGAGATATACATTAACGACGGTATATATGTTGTTATTGATTTTGCAGACAAGAATAACATATCTACCCATATCATCACAAATCACATCTATCTAAAGGAGACCGAATCCCTCACCGCAATGGACACTCCCCCCTTTTTCATAGGGGAGTTGGAAAGAAAAATGTGTTGAAATTTTCGGTTTGTAAAAGTAGGTGGGTTTCAGAGTGAAAAATGTGTCTCCTGTAAGCAGAGGATATCACACTTTAAACGGTTCGCTTCAGAACATGTCATACTGCGTTTTGCAGGGCTGTTCAGGCCCTTCATGTTTAGGGACAATGTTTTAAAGGGCATGGTATATGGCGGCTAATGTGAGTCACTGGAAGAAACAGTAAAAAGCCCACAGATAAGGCAGGAGATATCTTACTCAGGTTGAAGAGATTATTTCAGAGTCTGTGAATGGTTTGTGGTGGAGAGTCTTGGTGCTGGATGGTTCCAGGTGTTCCAAGGTACACTAGACAGTCAAGGGGAGACAGTAAAGGGGGGAAGGAGAAAGATACAATAAAACAGGCACGTATAACAGTGCTAGACTGTGTCAGCCACAGGATTTGTGCAGTGCTAGCAAAAATAAAAATTGTCGATTCCCAACAAAATCTGGGCAGAGTAGTTACCGATATTTAACTGGAGTCAAAGAGCAAACAATTAAATTTTTTTCAGAGGCTCACCAGACCTGTAATGGTCATACGTAGTGATATTTGCACAGGGTCAACCTGCCTCCAGGTCTAAACCTGCATGGGAGGTCCTGAATGAACTGGAAGATACGGTTTTGCGTAGCGGGTGAGACTCCAGGATTTTCCACTCCCGTAAAAGGTGTAGGCCTTCTTTCACCGATGTGATAACGAATGTGGATTCATCGTTCGTAATCAGCAGTTTTGCTGGGTAGATCCACCTAAACAGTATGCAATGATTGTAGAGGGGTTTGGCAATGGATGCCAAGAAGGAAAGATCTGACATGCTTTGTGGAAGATTATCTTTGTTTCTGGCCACTGCCAACAGCTTCTCTTTAGTATGGAAGTAGGGGATCCTGGTGATGTCGCATGAAACATTTTCAGGGATGTGCTTGGGTTTAGGCAATCCATGAATGCGATCAATTAGCAGTTCTCCTGCGGGTGCATCAGGGATGGTGTCCCTTAGTATACTGGTGAAATCGATTTTTAAATCCGGCGGTTTTATTGATTCGGGTGTCCCTCATATTTTTATGTTTCGCCTGGATATGTCCTCCAGGTCTGATAGTTTGGATTTAACCCATTGCATTTCCTCATCCCTGTCATTATGAGAGTCTACCATCTCACTGAAGGTGGATGCAAATTTTCCCATTTTATTTTCTATGTGGGTAACTCTCTGTGACACCTCAGCCACTTCAGATCTGAATTGTTGTGCCAGGAATAGAATATCAGCATGAATAGGGGAGCGCAGGGACACCAGCATATCTTTCAGGATCGTGTCCATCACTGGTTGATTTGTCATGGGGACTTCCAGTATGGAGTCCTGCAGTTCCCTTGTGAGCTCCAGGGAGGTGTCTGTAACACTCTCCTCAGGCGACATATCGTGGAGCTTGGGCTTTGACTTAACAGGGCTTGAAGAGGAGGAGGACCCTGATCTCATCCCCCCACTGGCGCTGTGAGCAAGAGAGCCCTGGATGGATGTCTGCGTGCTGAGCTCTGGGCTGGTGAGTGGCCGTGTGTGTGGCTCGGGGAGACGCTGGTGCTATCCTGAAAACTGAAGTGCTGCAGTTTAGAGTCCGACATCCTCCCCGGCCTCTGGGACCTTTTTCTTTTGGCGGATGGCATGCCCACGGGTGCCAGGAGTGTCCTGCTGTATTCCTGCTGTATTCCCCTTCTGTGTGAGACCCTGTGCGGCCTGTAAAGCGTCTGGTAAGCCGGTCTGGATACAGGAGCTGTCTCACAATGCAGCCATCTTCTGGTACTGAGTTTTTTTTAAATCACTAGTTAGGATTGCTGGCACATTTGGATAACAATTGCACATTGGGATAAAAATTCTAGAAGGAAAAGCATTGCTTTACTCAGACCTAGGGTTTTCTTACAATAGTCAGATTTCCTTACTCTTTAAGGTTTTGAGATATTCACCTTCAGATTAGCAATACGTAACTGCACTGAAAATAGCCGTTTGAAGCACTTGGCTTTCAGTAAATTTAAATGATTTAAGTGAGTCACAGTATGATGTTAATAATTTTAACCTTGTGGCTTTGAGTTTTGAAGAAAATATGAAAACTGACAAAAGTAAGGTAGAGTCAGAAGTAATTTAAACATGGAAAAATAGGTTTATCATTGATTTCAAATATATCCTTGTAAGGTTTAAGGACAGAATTCCATGGCATTGTTTTCTGAGATTTTTTGTGCAAATCACATAAAATGGCCTTGGTCTGAAGAGCATGTGGAACCTGGTGTGGATATATTTCTGTTTATTGTTCAAACAATAATAGTAATAGTACCTGTATTTCAATTTGTGTTACTATAGTATCATCAGCATAGCACAGTCATGTTCAACCCTTACATATTAAATAGCTGTTTACTTCCTGAGGACTTTAGCCCAATGGATTTGGTCAGACCTACTGTTGAATATTAGAGGAAAATTTTTCTAAAGGGGTCTTTTATTGCTTGAAGAGTCCATTCCCTTCTGGGTAACAGGGACTGAAGCAATTTCTGTCTATAAGATCTGTCCATTTGCACCCTGGAAGAGGTGAATAGAGAAACAGAAGACAGCTAAAACAGGCTAAGAACATCAAAAGGTTCTCAAATTTAAGTAAATCCTAAAGCCTAAAATGGAGCAGATGAACTTCCAGAGGCCCCCAAATTCCAAGTTAATCATATAACCAATTGTGAAGGAGACAGGTGACCTCCAGGGTCCCCCAAGGTCCAAGTATATTCTACAACCTAGTGGGGAGTAGACAGAGGAACCTTCAGTGACCCCCAAAGATATAATAAAAGGAAAATCCTAGTGTGGAGGAGGCAGAATAACCCCCAAAGACCTATGGAGTCCTTCAACCTGCACCCCCCCATTATAATTATATGCATAAATAGTCATCAGATCTTCATTTTGCTATCACTCCAGAACAGTGGAACATCATAAAGTCATGCTCCTAGAATGCTCTTAGAAAAATAACCTATGAGCAAACATTGTGATTGTCTGAACCAGGGCTTTTTTTCTCAGACAATAGGTGCAGGAACTTCCCTTTTCTGAGTCACTTGTTTTCTCCGCCCCTACCCACCTCCGAGCACCATCCCTTGATTTCATCCCCTACCCACCTCCCAGTACCGCCCCTTTTAGACAATACAGAACCAAGTATAATTTTGTTGTGCTAAGTAATTTTGTATGGAATCTGGTTTCCCCTTCAGCCAGCAACAATAGATCCCCCTAACAATGTACCACCCACAACAAAATCCCCCCCCAGCAACAACAGACTCCCGGCAGCATCAACAGATGTCCGCACAGCCAGCATTAATAGACTCTCTGGCAGCCATCAACAATAGACCCCTCCCCAACAGTAGATCTCCTTCAGCAGCAACTGACCCCCCAGCAACAATATGTCCCCCACCAGCAACACTAGACCTCCTCAGCAACAATAGACCCCCCTGCAAAATTGGATCCCCTCCAGCTATAATAGATCTGCCAGCAGTGAGCATCAATACCCTGCAGCACACCCCAGAACCCCATGACATTACATACAGTCAGTCCAGGAGGTGCCGGAACTGCGTTCCCCCGCGTTCCCGCTGAAAAAAAGCCCTGGTCTGAACCCAAAATATATAATATGCTAGCAACACTATTTGATAACACAGTGCCAATGTTTTCAGGAGAGGCATTGCTCAACCTTAAGCCAGATGTCCTACTAAAATACCAGTACAAATTAGTGATGCATGTTCTAACAGCCGCTAAACAAACAATCACAAAATCTGACTGACAGACTCAAGCCTCGTACACACGACCGAGTTTCTCGTCATTAAAAACACGTAGTTTTTCTCGACGAGATTCTTGTTAACCTTGACGAGTTTCTCGTCAAGCTTTCCATGCGTACACACTGATAATTCCAAATCTCGTCGTTGTTCTGCGCGGTCACGTCCAGCACGTACGACGGCAGTATAAAGGGGAAGATCGATTTCCCTGGCGCCACCCCTTGGGCTGCTTTTGCTGATCTCGTGTTACCGCGTGTGAAGTAAAAGTTTGGGAAGAGACGATTCACGCTTTTCAGTCTTCGTGCTTTCAGTTCGTTTTCTGCGGTTCAGTTTGTGCTTGTGGGTTCGTATCTTGTCTTTCAGGGCGTGTAGGCAGGTCGTATCTGTTTTACAGTGCGTTCTTGCCCGTTCGTTTCTGAATTTCAGTTCGTTCTTCATAGGCCTTGCTGTTCCAAAGTGCGTTCTGTTCTGTACGTTCTGATAAGACGACCGTTTCCTAGCCATGTCGCGGGTACATTCTCGTCGTCGAGTTCGTGCTGTGCGGGCGCTTGGTGTTGGTCTGCTTGTTTTGGACCAAGACGAGTCCATGAACGGGGTGAGGAGGAGTTCATGGACCAAGAATTGGTTGCTCCAGCGGGACCAATTCTGCCATATGCCTCTGCTGTGGGAGATCGTCGAGAATAATCCTGAAGACTACAGGAATTTTCTGCGGATGTCTGACCCCGTTTTTCAGCATCTGTTGGCTTTGGTGTCACCCTATATTACCAGGCAGGACACCGTTATGCGGGAAGCCATCAGTGCTGAGCAGAGGCTCATCGCCACGTTACGTTACCTGGCGACAGGGAGAAGTCTTCAGGACTTGAAGTTCACCACAGGCATCTCCCCCCAGGCTCTGGGCCTCATAATCCCAGACACCTGTTCTGCCATTATCCAAGTCCTGCAGGAGGACTATATTAGGGTAAGTTTTCTCCATTAACATCACATTTTATGTATTTCATGTATGCTAATGTATTGTATTTCTTTCATCCTTCCCTAATTACCATGATTGTAATATGCTGAGAATGCCCCTTTGTCCTCATGCATGCTGGAAGCTTTTAAATGCCACTTTTTTCTCCTCCATGCATATTTCCCTTCACTAACCTCTCCATCAGTGGCGGCTGTTGCTCCAAATGTTTGGGGGGCCACCCCCAAATTATATATATAAACGTCCTCCATTTTTGCGACTGTGCCTATTAAACGCCACCATTTTGCCCCCTCCAATGCAGCCAGTTCGCCCCCTCCAATGCAGCCAATTCGCCACCTCCAATGCAGCCAGTTTGCCCCCTCCAATGCAGCCAGTTTGCCTCCTCAAATGCAGCCAGTTCCCCCCCAGCCCTGCACTTACCTTCTTCTGGTCAGCGCCATCCTTCTTCTCTCCTTGATGTCTTCTTCTGCCCTCGATGTTGCATCAGCCAATCATGTTACCGGTAAACGGACTTGGTGAACATGATTGGCAGAGGAGCCTGTCAGTGTTTACCCAAGGAATGCCCCCCCCCCTGCGTCCCCTGGTTAACTTTTATGAAGCCAATTACACCCCTCAGGCTGTAATCGCCAAGCCTATTTGCCCCCTGTCTCTGATAGGCAATTTTCACCCCAAAAATGCTGCAGTTATTCATATGGCCGTCGCTCAACAGGGGGCCATCCACCTGAATAGTGGGCGGCATTGACAATACATAGGTTAATGCAAGGCATGAACCTATGTATTGTTCTGAGTGACGGGCGCAGGAGAGAAGGGGCAGTGCTCCAGCGCCCACTATGGACGCACCGCCACTGCAATGCTATCCTGTGGCCAAACACATCTAGCCCCCCACCCAAATTTGATTAGAATGGACCATCAGAGGGGGTGATGAATATGATACTTGAGCCTTCCGTTATACTTTTAAAAAACACATTATACTGAGATTTTTATTGATGTTGGCCTCAAATGTATTTTATTATAATCTGCTTGAAATGTTATGTGCAAAAGTACTAATATATTTTTATCTTGTTTGACTCCACAGCTTCTTTCCACGCCACAGGAATGGCAGACTGTGGCATCAGAGTTTGCCACGCGGTGGGACTTCCCCAACTGCGGTGGAGCCATTGACGAGAAGCACGTCCGCATCGTGCCGCCACCCCGTTCTGGGTCCCACTTCTTCTTCAATTACAAGGGGTTTCATAGCATTGTGCTGATGGCGGTGGTGTCAGCATGGTATGAATTCCTCTATGTGGATGTGGGGAAGAATGGCCGGATGTCCGATGGGGGATCCTTCATCCAGACGGAGTTTGCCCTCCGTCTCCAGAGTGACTACCTTGCATTGCCACCGGATGCAGGGAATGTTGAAGGACTCCCCTTTGTTTTTTTGGCTGATGAAGCCTTCGGACTCGGACCGCACCTCATGAGGCCATTTCCCCAGAGGACCCTGACCCCAGAGAAGAGGGTGTTCAACTACCGGCTGGCCAGGGCCCGAAGAGTCGTAGAAAATGCCTTCGGGATAATGGCCAGCCGGTTCCGCCTTTTTATGACTCCTATTCACTTGGCGGATTACAAGATAAACTATGTCGTTTTATGCTGCTGTGTGCTCCATAATTTTCTGAGCCGAAAATCCAGTAATTATATGGCCTCAATATTGCCTGAGGCAGGACTTTCCTATGGCAATACCCTGCCGGGCCTCGAATCTGCCCATCCTGGCTTGCCCCCCCAAAATGCCCGTGAGGTTCGGGAGAAATATATGGAATATTTCACGGGTAGGGGGCAATTCCTATGCCAGGCCATGTGTAAAGATTCGTGGAGAAAGAACTCAATAAAAATCAGATTTAATCTTGTAACTTTTTTTGTTTCTTGTCTCCTAGTTTGTTTTAGTGCATTTGTAGTGCCAAGTGTATTTTCCTTTAGTAAATACCAACCATTTCACTATGAACCACAAAAATATACACAAATAAGGTTAGAGCGTATTTGAAAAAGAAGCTACACTTTTTTTTTTTCTAAAATTTTACTCTGTGCACATTCACACACATGGTAAATAGAACTTTTTTTTTCTTTTTTTGGCTGGCCACAAACTGTTGGTTTTGTATTTTCGTAAAAAAAAAAAAAAATCTGTAGCATTCAACAAACTACAACATTGGATACCTCTTGGCAATATGAGACATTCAATTACCCAAAATATGTCTCTATCTGGCCGTCCTAATATGGGGTATTGGCACCCCTGGCCAAGCCAAAATTTGAATATGCACACAATTTGAAGTAATTTCCAATAGGGATTTTTGACTCCTGATCCCTATTGTCAACATGTGCTATCTGCCATCGGGGGTGATCAATGTATGTGTTTTGGGGGTGCAACCCCTTCTTCAGTTCACCTACTTGAGATACGAGGAAGGGGTTGCACCCCCATAAGACGTACATGGATATCCCCTGATGGCAGATGGCACATGTTGACACACTGTGTGCATATTCAAATTTTGGCTGGATTGATAGTCTAAAAGATAAAAAAAGGGGGAAGAACAATCTCAAACAAAAAATGGGGGTTTTGTTGCCTTATTCAATTCTCCCCAAAACATCTAGGATGTCTTTAAAGGTTTGATCCATCACATGAATTCTTTGCTTAATTCTGTCCAGTTCTGTGCTACATTCCATCACTTTCTGTATGATTCGTAGGGCACTGTCAGCAGAGAAACGTGTACTTTCTTTCACCACAACATTTTCATCCCCTATAAAAAAATACAAAAGGTATTATCACTCTGCAGGCCTACATCTCTTACCTGAAGCTGTGGTGACAGATACTGACCTGTTGTGGTGACCAGTTCCACCACGTCATCCACTTCTCCTTCCTGCACTTCTCCTTCCTCCACCTCTTCAACTTCCTCAACATCCTTAGGTTGTGGGTCTTTGTGAGGTTGGGGTTGTTTAGAAGCTGTGGGGTTCCTGTGCTCCCTGGAGTGTTCTCCTCCCAGTCTTCTCTCCCCTATGAGAATCAAAAAAAAGGTCTAGTTATCACACAGAAATTCTCGATAAAAAATAAAAACATGATAAATTGCTTGGAAGTGTCTGTTTGGGCGGAATTTCAAGATGAAGACATTATTTTTTCACAATAATTTCTTTACTATTCACCTTTGGCTGTCAATTTTTATACATGGAGGCACCACAAAAATTCACTGATGCACCTGTGTGGGACACCCAAAAAAGGTGGTTCTGGTGGCCCACACTATAGTGCTCAAAAGTACAGATGTGGAACCAGCTGCTGAGTGTCCTCTCCTTTACACTGATTAAAGTTTGCATTTCATTCTCTTTACAAACACATCATCTAGCCAACAATGTAATAACAACTATTGAAAAAAACAGGCAGATGTGTAAATTATTTTAACCCTGTAAAATCTATAAAAATCGAGGATAGTGCCCGAACGATGTGTCTGTAACGAATGATTACTGTGCCAAACCAAGTTCAAACTATGACATTTTGTAAGGTAGTACAATAGAAAAATGCAATAACATGGAGCAACATGCAAGTTGTGAAATACAATAATAGGAAAAAAGGGGAAAAAGTACTTACTTTTTTCAAGCATTCTCTTAATGCTCCTTAACTGCTCTGGCTCCCTCAGTTTGAGGTCAGACCACCTCTTTCTGAGCTGCTCATTTGATCGTTTCACCCCGAAATTCTTCTTCAGACTCTTCATGACTTTCTTCATGATTTTGGCCTTCCTTCGATTAGGTTTGCTATACGGCCCATGCTTTGTGTCATAATCCGACTTTAGCAATATGTCCACCATCTCCGCCATCTCCGCATAAGACATATTAGATGCCTTGAATCTCCTCCTTGATCGTGACGTTTCCTCAGTCTCCAGGCTTGTCTCCTCCTCGTTATTTGAGGAATTAGCAGACACCTGCTGTGAATCCGCCATATCTGGCTGCGCGCCGAAAGAGAAGGGGCGGGGAAAAGATGTTACTTAGAACGTCATGGGCGGGTGACGTGTGCAGAGCGACGTGTGAGTAGTTTTACGCATGCGTGGTGTGTATATATAGCAAACACACATGTGACTATACTACGTTCGGTGTGCAGAGAGAGGAGTAAAAGTGACGAACGTGCGAACAAAGGTATGTGATTTGTAGACTTTGAGAAATTGGTGGCCTATACTGTCTAGAGAATGTTGGAGGATATATATGGTGACTAAGATTTACAGGAGGTTAGACTGTGTGCCTCACATTATTTTTTATTTTTTTTGGCTTGCAGACCCAAAATGAATGTCTTCATAAGTGACAAGGAATTCCTTGTGGAATTTATAGACCGGGTAAGGGAGCTGCCCGCTCTGTGGGAAACAAAAAACCCCATCCATAGAAAAAAAGGGGTAAGAAAAGCAGCGCTGGAGACCCTGCTCCCATTTGTGCATACCAAGGTGCCCACAGCAACAGCAAAACAGGTGGACACTAAAATTGGGAGCTTGAGAGGCACATACAGGACTGAACGCTCTAAGGTCCTGGCTTCTCAGAGGTCAGGAGCAGCAGCAGATGATGTGTATGTCCCGAATTTGTGGTACTATAGCAGGATGTCCTTTCTGGATGACCACATTGAGGCAAGGCCATCACTGTCCACTCTTTCCCCCAGACTTCCCTGCAGCCAACCTGAGCCTTCTCTGGAGCAAGAGGAGGCAGCCATCCTGGAAGAAGCTGATTTGGACATCTGGAGCCAGGTATAGTATTAAATGAAAATGTATTGTGAAAAACTTAATGCAGGAAAAAGGTCAAGATGAAAATCCTAAACTATTTTCGGATACAAAAGTGAAATCAAGATCTAGAGACATTAGTCTGCCATAAATTGGGTGCTAAATAGTCAATCTGATGTAGTCCTAAAAATATTTGTCTTTTCTCTTGATTTACATTCAAATTGCTACATTCATGATCTCAAATTTGTGTGAAAATAATAAACCAAAATATTAAACTATGTCCCCTTTTCATACACAGGATGAAATCAGCCAGGAGGAGGGTCTGGAAACTGTCAGGCAGGAGGAGGCAGGGCCCACTGTCAGGCAGGAGGAGGCAGGGCCCACTGTCAGGCAGGAGGTGGCAGGGCCCACTGTCAGCCAGGAGGTGGCAGGGCCCACTGTCAGACAGGAGGTGGCAGGGCCCAGTGGCAGACAGGAGGTGGCAGGGCCCAGTAGCAGACAGGAGGTGGCCGGCACGAGGAGAAGCACTAGATCTCAGGTGCCTCCCATCCGCCTTCCGAAAAGAAGCAGGAGAGACAGGACCACTAGTGAGGCAGCAATGGCCCTTATTAGAGAGGCACATGCCACCCTCCAGGAGCCCACATCCCCTGAAGAGGCCATTGCCGGCCTAGTTGAGGCCAAGTTCAAGGCGATGAGCATGGAGCAATGCCTCCTATGTGAGCCCCTGCTCATCACCTTGCTGAACAAGGGGGTAATGGAGAGAATTACCCCCAATACGGCCATATGTGAGGTCGCACAACTATCCCAACCTCAACCTCCTCCTCCACCTCCACCTCCTCCTCCACCTCCACCTTCTTCTTCTGCGCCACCCCCTTCTCCTCCACCTCCACCTTCTTCTTCTGCGCCACCCCCTTCTCCTCCACCTTCTTCTGCGCCACCCCCTTCTCCTCCACCTCCTTCTCCTCCTCCTGACAGGAGTACCCCTCCAGTGGCCCAGCCTCCAGCCACACGCAGAAGGAAGGCTGCAGAGAAGGCTTCAGGGAAGGCTGCAGGGAAGGCTGCCAAGAAGACGAGGAAGTGATGGCCTTCATTGTGGTCGGACAGAAGGCAGCCTGTTTGTAATACCACAGTACCACAGACTTGGGACATATATATCACCTGCTGCTGTTTCTGACCTCTGGGAGGCCAGCATCAGATTGTGCTCACAACTGTTGTGCTTCTCAAGCTCCCAATTCTAGTGTCCACACAGGGTTGATGTGTGCTCTGGGGTTTTTAAGTTCATACTTGACTATGTGTTTTTATAATAATTATTTACCTTTGGAGTAAGCAGATACATTTGACCCCCAAAAAAGGGACAGATAACACCAAAAAAAATCATTAAAGGTGTTCTTTAAAAAATATAGGGTGTAAACTTGACACAACTAAATTTAAAAAATACAATGAGAGATCACTATCAAAACATTGACAAATTACAATTAAAATCTGTCTAAAAAATATAAAACATTAAAATATTCAGAAGATCTTGCACAATATAATACAGCTAAATCTTCTTAAGAGCAGAATGAAAAAGGTTTAAAATAGATAGTCATAACTCTGTGTGAATATCAGCAGCAAAACAAGTTCATTAGTTTTCATTATTGTAACATTCTAAAGAAGATTTAAATGCACAACATTTAAACGATGCAATAATTTACAGCGTGACGAATGTGCTACCTCCATTACGAAGGCTTGTATTACCAGAAGATGCGCTCCCATCTCATACTTGATTCTGAGCATGCGCGCTTTTTGAAGAGTCGTAAAAGCATACACACAAACCATTTTCTCGTCGCAAAACAGGCCGACGAGAAACACGACGAGAAAATCTAGAATCCGGACGAGAAAATAGAGAGCAGGTTCTCTATTTTTCTCGTCGAGATTCACGGCAGTTTTCTCGTCGTAAAACTATACACACGAACAGTTTTCTCGACAATAAAGCTCTCGCGGCACTTTTCTTGTCGGTTTTGGACGAGAAACTCGGTCGTGTGTACGAGGCTTCACTCCCATTAGCTGAAGTGAAAAATAAGATTCACTGGACCTTTTTAAAACGGAAGTTGACAGTGAAGCTTACTGATACAATGCTCATAATTAAAAAGACTTGTGGTCCATAAATTTTACACTTCCAAATTCCCACCAGTAGATTTTAACTGGCACTGGCATCAATAAGCTTAACTTTTTAAGTCTAATTTGACTCCTAGGCACCCCCTATCTCTCCCCTCCATTCCTTTTTTCATCTTTCTGTTCTTCTTTTGGCCTGCCTCCCCATTCCCCTTTTTCCCCCTCCATCTCTTTTTTGTTTATGGTGCTCCGTTTATGTGAACGTGTCAAAGCATGGGAAACATCAGAAATACATACAATCTGTATATACTGTAGCTGATCCTTTATGAATGATATATGTACAGTATATGTTTGTCTTAACGAAACATGATTTTAACTTGCATTGTATAGGAGGTATTGACATACCGTTATCTGACTGGGTTTTACTGTTACTTGAAAAAAAAAAATGAATATAAGAAATACAAATCCTTCAGCCTAGAGTAGAGGAGACAGAGAAACCTCCCCAGTACTCAGTATACAGTTCTCATAACCATATAGTGAAGTGAATTAGTATTGTCACCCTGGGACAGAAATTTTCTTACTGGCAGGATCACCTGTCGGGTAAAAAAAAAAAAGCAAATGCAAAAACTATATCAAAGGACTGGTAAGTTGCAATGTATTAACGCAGAACATCACAAATAAGATAAAATAAGAAAAAAACAAAACAATTTTTTTTGTTGCAATATTCTTTTTCATCTCAGCACTTTCTCCCACCGTACTTATTTTCCACAAAATGCCCAAGTTCTTATGGTAATCATCATTTAATCCACTTCCTTTAAGACTAGACTGTCTTGGACCCACCCCAGCCTATGATTGGAGAGTGAAGACAGAAGCTATGATAAGCTCATCTCTGCCAGTTTCAGTGAAGGCTGCTGGTATATTTCCCTGTCCGGTCATTCAAATGGGCCCGGCTTCCCGTTCCCTCTCCTCCTTGGCATCACGTCATCTCCACCCTCCTCCTCCTAGGCCAATTGGAACTCTTCTCCTTTTGACCAATCGGGAAACGGTTCTCACGAATCAGTGTGACAATAGCGAATATTCATTCGCTATTGTCACACAACTGGGTTAAAAAACAAAACCCAGATTTGAATCCATGCGTCTGGTGCCCATGCTCCCTGTATGGATGGGCCAGTGTTTTGTCGAGAAGTGCCCGCTATGGAATAGTGCACGGGATGAACTGCGCATGCGTCATACTTAAGAAAACAACAGCTGAGTTTACGATCAGCTGTTGTCTCGCGTTGCCGAGGCACGTTCATGTAGGTGAGAGGCGGATATTTACATGAAGGGGGCAGATTTTTCAATGATGGGCAGTGCTGGGGGCGGATTTTTTAACGATGGGCAAAGAAATCTGCAAAACAAATCTTTATCTGCTATTCTTCAAGGACGCTTGCGGGGCGTGTTTAGTCAACTGAAAGGCGGCTTTTTCTATAGCAGATAAAGATTTGTTTTGCAGATATGTATGGCTATCGTTAAAAATTCTGCCCCCAGCACTGCCCATCATTGAAAAATCCGCCCCCTTCATGTAAATTTCCGCCCCTCGCCTACATGAATGTGCCATGGCAACGCGAGCCACAATCTGACTGAAAAAAAAATCTTCAGTCAGCTGTTGTGCTGTTACGTACGAAGCATGCGCAGTTTGTCCTGGGAACTATTCGATAGCCAGGCACTTCTCGACAGAACACCGCCACTGGACAGTTTGCACTTTTCTGTCTATTAGCGTGATTTTTGTCAGCACATGAACTGTTAGACTTCTTCTTCTGCTTCTTCCTTTCACAGTCCAGCCTTTCAGTTTCCAGCATTTAAAAAAAAAAAAAACAGAATATATATACAATATATAGATCAGTGGTCTCCAACCTTTTTGGCATCGGGGACCGGTTGCGTGGAAGAAAATTGTGCCAAGGACCGGGGGGTGGGGCATGATTTTTCGCAGGCAATAGCTGGTGTTAGCACTTCAATCATCACGGCACCATGCTTAATATGGTGTCAGGGTGATTGAAGCGTATTATTTCTATTATTACATTGTAGTAATAAATGAAATAGTTCAACTCACAAAAATATAGAATCAGCGGGAGCCCTGAGCGTGTCACTTGCCACTGTCGCCTGCTACCAGCTGTGGATAGTCACTTGCCACGCTGCCTGTCACCAGATGCGGAATGTCACTTGCCACATCACCTGCCACAAGATGTGGATTGTCACTTGCCACATCACCTGCCATGCTTACTGCCACAAGATGTGGATTGTCACTTGCCACATCACCTGCCACAAGATGTGGATTGTCACTTGCCACATCACCTGCCACGCTTACTGCCACAAGATGTGTAATGTCACTTGCCACATCACCTGCCACACTGCCTGCCACAAGATGTGGATTGCCACCTGCCACGTTGCCTGTCACCAGATGCGGAGTGAGTGGAGCGTCCCTTGTGGTATATCAGGCAGACAGCTGAGGGGGTGAACTACAAGTCCCAGCACACCTCACCTATACTCCCACACACAGCTTACCTGTCACTGATGACGTCACATCTCTGTGGGATCGCCCCTCTGGATGTAGCAGGGTGTCTCCCTCCTCATGCTGCAGCCGGTCTCCTTCGGCTGTCACTCTCTGGCTCCACCCTTCTGCCATTCCTGATTAGCTGTCCGGGGGGGAGGCAGGCAATCTGCGCCGCTGAACAAGTTCTCACAGCGAGGAGCCGCAGGAGAGCGGCGATGCGGGCGGGCAGTGTGAGATGATGTCATCTCTCTGCTCCCCGCCCCACCTCAGACACTGAGACAGAGCACTGGCTTTGAGGGCGGAAGAGCGGTGATGCAGGGGGCGGAGAGAGATATCATCTCTGCTTGCCTGCCCGCTTGCTTCTTCCATCCACCCAGCGCTCTCATGCCGGCAGCCCAGCACAGCATGTCTCTTGACGGCCGCCCGCACCCGCGGCCCGGCTACAGAAGCGCCGCGGCCCGGTAGTGGGCCGGGGATCAGGGGTTGACGACCCCTGATATAGATAGATAGATATACAGATATATATATATATATATATATATATATATATATATATAATCTTTTCTTTCACTTATGGTTAGTGTTTGGTTGAAGCCATTTATTATCAATTAACTGTGTTTACTCTTAAACTTTTAAATCATAATCACAACAGAAACTACCCAAATGACCCTGATCAAGAGTTTGCATACCCCAGTTCTTAATACAGTGTATTGCCCCCTTTAACATCAATTACAGCTTGAAGTATTTTGTGGTATTTGTGGATGAGGCTCTTTATCTTCTTAGATGGTAAAGCTGCCCATTCCTCTTGGCAAAAAGCCTCCAGTTCCTGTAAATTATTGTGCTGTCTGCACGTTTGCGCTCTCCTCAGAGTGGCTCAATGATATTGAGGTCAGGAGACTAAGAAGGCCACTCTAGAACCTTCACTTTATTCTGCTGTAGCCAATGACAGGTCAACTTGGCCTTGTCTTTTGGATCATTGTCATGTTGGAATTTCCAAGTACGTCCCATGCACAGCTTCCTGGCTGATGAATGCAAATGTTACTCCAGTATTTTTTGATAACATACTGCATTCATCTTGCCAACAATTTTGACCAAATTTCCTGTGCCTTTGTAGCACGCACATCCCCAAAACATCAGCGATCCTCCTCCATGTTTCACAGTTATATTGATGTACCTTTCATCACAGGCCTTGTTGACTTCTGGCGACTCGACCATGCAGCCCGTTTTTCTGCAAGTGCCTCCTTATTGTGCATCTTGAAACAGCCACACCACATGTTTTCAGTCCTGTATTTCACCTGAAGTTATTTGTGGGTTTTCTTTGCATCCCAAACAATTTTCCTGGCAGTTGTGGCTGAAATTTTAGTTGGTCTACCTGACCGTGGTTTGGTTTCAACAGAATCTCTTATTTTCACTTCTTGATTAGAGTTTGAACACTGCTGATTGGCATTCTCAATTCCTTTGATATCTTTTTCTTGTCAAATGTATTTATTAAGATTTTACAAGAAAAAAAAAAGGAAAAAACATAAACAAAAAAATATACAAGAGCTTATAAACAGAGATACATGGGATACATGTAAAGTATTGTGTATTATAACAGGAAATATAAAATTAACTTCTTACTGTATTTGATCGTTACAGACAGTAAATTGAAGAGCAAAGAAAAATGTGTAGGTCAAATGATCTATCAAAATATCGTTAACAGAAAGAAAAATAAGTAACCCTAGACTATAAATTTAATAGCGTAGAAATAAGGATAAATAAATGGCACGTCGCATTTTGACATACCAAACTACTGGGAAAGGTAGTTTATGTATCTCAGTGTGGTAACATCAAAGACTGGTCGAAGTCAGGGGGAAAGTAGTGTTTCACCCAAGGTTGCCAGATTCTATGGAATTTATTAATTTTATTATCTTCAATATAAATGCTCTATTCATTCTATGCTTAGCTTCCGCTAAGATAAGAGATTGTGATTTACAAGCTTTAGCAATAGTTTGTTTGGATGCAGTATTAAGATGATTAAACAATTGAAACTGAGTGTGGGTAAGTGTAGCAGGTTTAAGGTTTAGAAGTGCCATGGCGGGATCTGGAAGAATGGAGGTTTCTAAGCTTTAGATGCCATTTAAAAATATATTCTTCCAGAATTCTTGGACCACCGAACATAGCCACCATATGTGGAAATGTGTGCCTGGCGTGTCGCAACCTCTAAAGCAATTTGGTGAATATGTGGGAACAAATTTTGCAATTCTGGCTGGTACTAGGTACCAACATGCTAGAACCTTATAATTTGTCTCTACAGCAAAACAACTTGGGGAGGAATTTTTTGTGGCTAACCAGATACTAGACCAATCTTTGATATCATACACTCAATTCATGTCTTGTGCCCAGTACCGTAATTTGTTATCTGGATTCACATTAAGTTGTTGGTATAAGATTGAAATTAGTCCTCTAACATGTGGGTCGCTTATACATATCCGCTCAAATTGAGACATTTGATTAAGTGATGATCCTGTTTGAAGAAATGTTTTATAAAAAAAATTCATTTGTAAATAGCGGAAGCCCAAAAGATTCACATAGTACAGGAAAGGTGTGAATATTAGTAGCAGATGTCAATTTATAAAAGCAAATCAGATTTGTAGAAGACAATGCAGAAAATTATTTTTGATATTTCCAGGCAGGTTAGAAGGCAGGATTCCTAAGGAATAAATGTGGGGATTGTAAATTATGAGAGCTTTTAAATTTATCCCAAATAGCTAAAGTTTGTTTCGTTATGGGATTAGAAAGATGAGATCTATCAGTGGGTCTGAGCCATAACACATTGGCCATCGAAATGGGGTCACTATCTACCGATTCAATAGCAACCCATAAAGGCTTTTAAACCGTAGCATGATACTTGGGGAGAATTGCGATTTGTGCAGCGTTAAAATAAGAGGAGAAGTTAGGTAGTCCTAATCCACCTCCCATTTTATGAAGGCACAGTGTAGATTTAGAAATGCAAGGCTTAGTGGTACCCCAAATAAAGAACATAACTCTACGTCGAGTGAGTCTTAAAAAATAAGATGACAGTGAAATTGGAAGTACCCTAAATATATATAAACATTTTGGCAGTATTGACATCTTTATGGTGTTGATCCTTCCCACCCATGAAAATGGGAGAGGAGTCCATAGCTTTATTAAGCCAGAAGTTTGTTTCAGGAGAGGAAGGTAGTTGGCCACAAATAGATCTTTAAGGGAAATTGTGAGTTGAACTCCTAGATATAGAAGTTGTTTTTGAACCCAATTGAAAGGTAAGGAAGTTTGGGCACGTAGGAGATCTGGTTGAGGTAAAGAGATGTTTAATGCATTTGATTTAGTGGGGTTAACGTGGAGTCCTGAGATTTGGGCAAATTTATCTAAAATACTAAGTAAATTCGGGGCAGATATGAGGACGTGACAAAAAAATAAGGATATCATCCGCAAAGAGACAAAATTTATGCTGATGTCCACCTAATTCTTTTTTTTTTTTTTTTTTTGAGTTTTAAAATGTTTATTCAAGAAATATAACAGTTGTACGGAAAAAAGGATAAAGATCATACAGTATAAGGAGTTGGTGCAATACAAGGAAAATCGCCATCATAAACATAAGGGAAACAAAACATAGGAATGAACAGGGTTTGATAGGTAAAACAATTCTAAATGACTCTGCTTAAGGTCACCCCCCGTTTGCCCTTCGCACCCCAAATGGGAGCCTCCTGTGCTTGGGGCAACCGGGGGTACGACTGGGAACTGCTGGGAGAGGGCCTGGCCGCTCCCCTGACCGCCATATATAACACACTGGGAGTCATGTTAAGTAGATAAACATGGTAATAACAATAGAAACATATTTTGATCAAGTGGAGATCATAGAGGAAGGTGGACAAGTTCAACCTAAGGTTGATCATAGGGTAGAAGGGGAAGTTGCGGGAAGAGGAAGGATGAGGGGTAAAGAGAGAGTGGAAAAAAGAGGTTTGAGAGAGAAGAAAAAGGAGGGTCTGGAACCTTCGTGGAGGGTAGAGGATACAGGCCAGCCGCATGACTTGCTCAGGCTGAAGGAGGCATCCGTTCCTTAGGGAAGTACAGAGATTTCTAAATATTTGGCCCAGGGTTCCAAAGTGAGTCTAAATTTCTCTGATGTGTCGAGTATGGTGTTGGAAATTTTTTGCTGAGACATAGTCCAGGAAATCTTTTGTTTGGTTAGGTGGAAGGAGACCGAGGGGGACTTCCATGCACAGGCTATTGTAATCTTGGCCCCCAGGAAGATAAAGTGGATTAGGGATTGGGTCAATTTGGGTACATCAGGGATTTGGCTATTAAGGAGTGTTATTGTGGGATCCTGTTTCACCGCATATCCAGTGGATTTGCGGATGAGATTGAAGATTCTGTTCCCGTACCCTCTGATTCTGGGACATTCCCATAAAATGTGCAGGAGGGAACCTATGTGGCCACATACTCTAAAGCAATGTGGAGAGGACTGAGGGTAAAATTTGCTGAGACGGGTGGGTACCAGGTACCAGCGGGAAATGACTTTGAGGTCCGCCTCCACAAGGGAACTATTGAGGATTCCCCTGTAGGAGCGGGAAAAATTTGTGTGCCATCTGTCCAGGTCCCACTCAAACTGGAGATCTCGCTCCCATTTCAGCATGTAGGTCGCTTTCTCCAAGGGTTCGGCTAAGGCAGACTAGATTAGGGAGATTCCCCCTCTCACGCCCATGGCTGAGGAACACCAAAGCTCATATTGAGTTACAGAAAGTGGGTTTTCAGAACTATTCCACACCTGGCACAGGAAATGTAACAGTTGGTTTTATCGGAATGTTTCCGAAGGTGGCATATGCAATTTAGAAATGCAATAGCTAAGTGTGATAGGGCCGTTACCATTGAAATATTGCCCTATTCTGTAGAGGCCCTTGTATAGCCACCACCTAAAGGCCTTGATATTGAGACCCGGGGGGAACTGGGGATTATGGAAAATATGAGCCAGAGGGCGCCAGGCCGATGTCAGGGGGTGCCGTTTGTGTAGGGAGTCACATAGAGTCATGGAATGTGAGAGTGTGGGAGAGAGAATTGGGGGTCAATCTTTCCGTGGGCTCCAGATTAGGAAATCTAGGGTATGATTGGGGGCCCCTGTCTTTCTATATCTACCCAGTCTGGTTTCGGGCCCTTGGAATAAATGACAGAGAATTGGCAGAGTTGGGCAGCCTGATAGTACCACCATAGATAAGGTAGTCCTAGTCCCCCTTTTTTCCTGGATCTAAATAGAACCTTCTTGGAAAGATGATGTCCCTTACTGCCCCAGATGAAGCGTATAATCGCCGACTGCAGTTTATCTAGGGGACGCTTTGTTATGGGTATGGGGAGGAAGCGGAAGAGGTACAAAATTCTGGGCAGTAAGGTCATCTTGACCGCATTCACTCTCCCCAGCCAGGACACTTTATATAGGGACCATTGAGAGAGGTCTTCCGACAATCTCTTAAACATAGGGGGGTAGTTGCATTGGTGTAAAAGCTCAATTTTAGGAGTGAGATGAATGCCCAGGTAGGAGAGAGAGGATGGGCTCCAGGAGAAGGGGGAAGAGTTTTTTTAATCTATCAACTAAGTTTTGGGGGGTGGAGATGTTTAGGGCTGTTGATTTGGTCATGTTAACTTGCAGGCCTGAAACTGATCCAAATGTTTTTAGGAGTCTGAGAATATTGGGGGTTGAGATGAGGGGGGAGGTGACAAAAAGAAGAACGTCATTGGCGAAAAAGGCACATTTGTGGGTCAATTGACCACATTTTACTCCATGTATGTCCGGGTGTTGTCTGATAGCTAATGCCAAGGTTTCTATTACAATGGCGAAAAGGATGTTGGAAAGGGGGCATCCCTGTCTGGTACCTTTCAGGATGGGGAATGGGTCAGAGAGGTGACCTTGTAGTTTGATTCGGGCTGTAGGGGAAGAATAGAGAGCTTCCAGGGTTCTAGTAAATTCCAGGCCGAAGCCCCATATTTGCAAGTTGGTGAAGAGGTAGGGCCAGGTGACCGTGTCAAAGGCCTTTTGGAGAGCTATGGAAAGGATATATCCTTCCTGGGATGGGCCTCCATCCCAAGAGGATTGCATAAGGGAAATTAAGTCCACCGCTCTCCTAATCTGGTCCGCCCCTGCCTCCCAGGGATAAATCCCACCTGATCCTTATGGATATAGGTATCGATGAAGGAAGCCAGTCTATTAGCTAAGATTTTCGTCATAATGTTTAAATCGTTATTAATTAACAAAATCGGTTTATAATTCCCCACTTCACTGGGGTCTTTCCCCTGTTTGGGAATAATGGTGATATAAGCTAGGTTGGCTGTCGGTTCCAGGGGGAGCCCTCGCGTAGAGAGTTGTAGAGACGGACCAGACGAGGAGAGAGGACTTCAGAAAACTTATGGTAATAAAAAGCCGAGCAGCCATCAGGGCCTGGGGCTGAGCCTTTTTTAAGATTTTTAATGACCTCTCAGACTTCATTTTCATTGAAGGGAGATTCTAGAATGGAGCAGTGTGAGTCTGAGAGTTTGGGGAGGTTTATATCCTCCAGGAAGGAGTTAATAGAGTTGGAGTTATTCGGGTCCTGTGCGGAATAAAGTTTGGAGTAAAAGGAGTGAAACGTTTCCAGAATTCTTTTGGGGTTCTGGGTTAGGGTACCTGTTAGGGACTTAATTTTAGGGAGGGAAAACATTTTTATTCTGGGGGAAAGTTTGGCCGCCAAATGTGGGCCAATTTTGTCAGCCTGTAAATAGAATATGCCACTCACGCAGCGAAGATGTTTGTCCGCGTTGGAGGTCAGAGCTAGATTCAGGGCTACTCTAGCTGATTCTAGATTTGCGTGGGTATCAGAGGTAGGATTACGCTTGTGGGACAGGCTGAGGGATTTTAAGTTTTTTTTCTAGTTTTTCTATATGTGCCTTCTTTCCTCTTTTTAAATTGGAAGCAAGCTGGATCAGTTTTGCCCTTAAGACAGCTTTATGGGCCCCCCATAGGGTACTCGGGGTCGTGTTCACAGTGTCATTAATGAGAAAGAATTCCCGAATGTCCTTTTCAAGCATAGCACAGTGAACTGGGTTGGAAAGGAGGGATTCGCTAAGGCGCCATTGGGGGGGTCCTGGAGGGGTAAGGGAGCTGGTGGTTCTCAAGATAACCAAAGAGTGATCTGACCAGGGTACCTTGTGAATTGATGCGTGTGTGGCCGTGTGGATCTCCGAGTTGGGGATAAAGATATGGTCGATTCTGGCGTACGTTTTGTGTGGGGCCGAGTATGTGTATAGTCTTTGGCTGTGTGGTTAAGTTCCCTTCAGGCGTCAATCAAGCCCAGGTCATGCAGTAGACGGGCTATACGGAGACTCTGTTTAGGTGGTCATTTGAGAAGTGGTCTGTCATGGGTTGACTTGTCTAGCAAGTGATCAAATGTTATATAGGAGTCACCTCCTATAATCACTCTGCCTTCAAGTAAGGGGGAGAGCGTTAACAACATGGAGGAAAAAAAAGTGCGCTTGGCCTCTGTTAGGGGCATAGTATGAGATGATGCAATACATCACCCCTTCAATGAGCCCTTTGATCAGAATATATCTGCCGTCTGGGTCCCTAACTGTGTGCGAGTGTGTAAATGGGATCTGCTTAGTAGAAGGTGGGGAAATTACAGTGGAGGAAGGATGGGGTGTAACTGGTGGGGAAAATGGGTCTCCTGTAGTAATACAATATCAAGGCCTCTAGCGTGGTAGCTTTGAAAAGCCTTCCGGCATTTGGATTGTGAGTTGAGCCCCTGTGTGTTGTGTGAAGCAATCCTGAGAGACATGTGTTTGAGGTTCAAATCAGCCATGAGCATATGAGGGGGGTAGCGAGTACATGTGAGGGTAGCTTACCTCTGCCTCTGGAGATCGGGGATCGACCCTGGAGACCCTAGGAGTATCTGGAAGTCCTGAGGACGGATCGGGAGTTATTCTCTGTGAAGGTTCCTGTAAGGAGTAGTTGGTAGGGTTAGAGGAGGGGAGACAGAGCATAGAAAGAATACGTAGAAGGGGCGAGAAGAAAAAATAGAGACAATGAGTTCAGACAAATGTAGCGTCTAACAAAGTAGCAACAGGACTGGCAAGCCAAGTCCTCTACCGAACCCCCCGATAGGGGTGGGATTGGTGAAAAGGCACCCCTGGTAAAGGTTGCTGTCCTGGTGTCACCAGAGGAGGGAAGCTCCTCTGCGTCACAACAGAAAGAGTGGCATGTTGGGTCGCTCCGGCCGTTATGTCCCTCTATAGGGGATGAGAAAGTTGTGGGACCTTAGAGGGAGGGAATAATGAGGAATATTCAGGTTTAGAACAACAAAACACCTCAGTAAATTAATCACACATTAACGGTAAGTTATGGGGATCTCTGAAAGGGAAGGAGGAGAAGGGGAGGGGAGGGTGGAGGGTGAGAGGGAGGAAGCCAAAATACACCCGAGAAGGATAACAAGTGGGAGCATAACTTTGTGCAAACAGTCATTGGGGGGTAGGTAATGAGCTCGCCCAGGTAGGGGACTGGAGGAGAGGAAGGTATCCCAATTAGCCATTAGGAGGGCCAATGGGACCTAACCTAAAGAGACCAAAGGTCTAACAAGGAAACCAGTCACCAAATGTGTGTAGGGCAGACCACTACACAAACGAATAGGGCAGCCATCTGGCCCCAAAAGTGTTAGGGATTGAAGAGAGAACAGTTCATCTTGGGGGGTGAGCGTCTTGGTGTCTCTTTGGAAGTTGCTTGTTCCACAGCGGGGTCAGCGGGCTGCTCGGAGGAGGTCGCTTAAATGAGCCTGGCTTGGTCGTCGGTTGCTGAGGTGGCAATTTTTGGGCGATAAATCCTAGTTGCAATAGCAAGCGTTCGCCGTCTTGAAAGTTGGTGAATCCGTATGATTTGTCTCTGAATTGAAACTGGAGACGGAAAGGGAATGACCAGCGGTACTTGATGGATTTTTGCGCCAGTACTTCAAGGAGAGGTTTGCGGGATCTCCGATTTTGGATAGTGAATTTTGTTCCCCTGGAAGGAGAGGTTTTCCAGATTGCGAGTTTTTCTCATTATGTCTTCTTTTACCCCATAATAGTGGGGTTTAACCACAACATCTCTTGGGAGCCCATCTTGGTGGAAGGGTTGCAGGGCTCTATGCGCTGTGGCCCTGGATGTCCGGTATAATGTCCTTAATGAAAAGCTTAACCATGCCTGGTATATCTGTAACCGATTCAGGGATCCCCCTTATACGAAAATTGTATCTCCTGCTCCTATTTTCTAAATCATCCAATTTGACTAGCGCAGATTCAAGTTGATCTTGTAGCGTTTGGATACAGGTGGTATTTTGGTTGGTGCGTGCGACTGTGTTGTCTACTGCCTGCTCAATGGCATCCATGCAGGCTCCTAGGCTCTGCAAATCAGCCTTAATGGTAGCTCTGATTTTTTTATAGCATTTTGAGCTAGGCCTGCAGCCAGCATTTCAGAGAAACTATGAAGCAGTGTGTCATGTCATGAGGATAGCCAGGCGGCATGGGGGAGGTCTGCTGTGGGCCTGTGAGGCCTAGGGGGGAGTTCATCATGGGGGTGTGGAGGAGATCTCCCATTGTCCTGCTCAGCAGGGATTCTGTGGAGGCTGGGGAGATCCCATGATGGATCATGCTACTTACAGGTGTTGCCAGCAAGGGGGAGGCAGCTGGTGTGATGGAGGAGGGTCGGCTATGGATTCCTGATCCTCCAGGCCTCCTTGTGTGTGCACCACAGCCGCCATCTTGGACGGTGCAGGTGCTGCCAGGCTAAAGTCCAGCTGGCGACTAACGTCCATTTTGGGGGGTCGTCTGGCATGCAAGAAGGTTCCCTGGATCTTCCGGGAGGTGTAGGGGTCCGTGTGAAGTGGGTTACACTCGTTCTGATGGCTAGGGGAGCTGAGAAGGGCCGGAGTGGTGCTGAGCTCACGGCTACAGTATCTTCCCGGGAGTCCCGCGCATGCGCACCTAGATGTCCACCTAATTCTATACCGTTAATATCAGCATTAGATCTAATTAATTGTGCTAGGGGTTCTATTAGTAAGGCAAAAAGTAACGGAGAAAGGGGACAACCTTGTCTGGTACCTCTTCTGATATCAAGCATTGCTGACTTGTAACCACCATATTTAATATATGCTCTTGGGTTATAATACAAAGAGGAGACCCAAGTCAGGAAATGATTTCCAAAACCCCATTTTTGAAGGGTATGTTGCATATACGGCCAAGTGACAGAGCCAAAAGGCTTCCTTATATCTAGAGACACAAGGCAAGCTGGGATGCGCCTACTTTTAGCTGAATGAATAATGCCTATTATCGCCTGCCTGGCGTTTTGGCATAAAACCTGTTTGGTCCCTATGAATTATACAGCCGATGATATTATTCAATCTAGAGGCCAGAATCTTAGCTATTAATTTAATATCCAGATTAAGGAGAGATATCGGACGATAGTTAGCCCAGGAAGTTGAGTCAGAGTGTGGTTTAGGTATCATAGCAATGATAGAGGTTAGTGTCTCTGTTCTAAATGAATGTCCAGTCAGGATCGAATTAAAGGCTATGGTCAGGACTGGCATTAAAATGTGTGCAAACTGTTTGTAATAAGCTGCTGAAAACCCATCCGGACCTGGTCTCTTATGGAGTTTTAAGGATTTTATAGCATTTAGAACTTCTGTATCTGTAATAGAGGATTCAAGAATATCTTGCTGTTCTTGCTTTAAAATAGGAAGTGTGATATTAGAAAACAGAGTGTCTGTCTGCTTTTGTTTTATCGAAATTCTGATCAGAGGATCAGAGTGAGCGTTTTCTCAATATCAATGTGGTGGGATGGATGAGTTAAAATAGAGTCATTGATACACCAAGTGGTGTCATGTGATCTGGGAACTGTGGAGGATATAGTAGTGAATACTGCACAATGGTCGGTCCATGGAAAGGGAAAGATTTTGAAAGAAATAATTTCTGGCAACATACTAGATGGGGCTAAACTATGATATATACATGAGAAAGAGTTATGAGGATAGGAATAATGAGTGAAGCGTCCACTAGTGGGATTAGTTTCTCGCCAAGTATCTACCAAGCCATATGTAGTAAGCAAACGTTGGAGGGTTAATTTTGTTGACCCATTAGTAGGACCCGATGGAGATTTATCTAAAAAAGGGAAAACAGTTGCATTAGAGTCCCCACATAAGACAACAGTACCAAACTTATGAGCTTCTACTCTTCTTAAAAAAGATGGGATGGAAAGGCCGTTGAGCGTTTATTGGGGGCATAGTAAGATACAATTGTGATAGGATTATCAGAAAAAAAGCCTGTAAGAAGAATATAACATCCCTCAGGATCTTGTATTTGTAATACAAGATTAAACAGAGTGGAACGGTGAAAACCAATGAGAGTTCCACGCTGTTTGACTGTGGTAGAGGCTGTATAAAATTGTGGATAAAAAGTCAAGAGAAATTTAGGATAAACTTTATCGGTGAAAAGGGTTTCCTGTAGACAGAGAATATGAGCTTTCTTAGCAGCGAAGCAGAGTAGAGCCTTAGTACGATTGTGTAGGATATTAAACCCTTGTACATTTAAAGACAGGATATTTATAGGAGCCATAAACCGTTTAGGATGAACATTATATCATAACAAACATAGTTCTTACCGAGAGCCAGAACCACCGACCGGGGAAATAAAAAAGAGGGAGAAAAGACAGAAAAATTAAAAAATGTAAAATCGAACTAACCCATTAGAGAAACAATGCATCAGTATATAGAGGCAATATAACAGGGTGTGGGATCGTCTTATGCTCCGTACACACGATCGTTTTTAATGTCATTTTTTAAACCGACGTTTTTCTCCTCGTTTTTTTTCATGTTTCCTCTCAAGCCTGCCTTGCGTACACACTATCATTAAAAAAAACGATCAAGCAAAGCGCAGTGACGTTCAACACGAACGACGGCACTATAAAGGGGAAGTTCCGTTCGAATGGCGCCACCCTTCATGTTAGTAAAGTTTGTTGAGCGACGATTCGCGCTTTTCAGTCCGTTACTGTGTAATGAATGTGCTATCTCCATTACGAACGCTAGTTTTACCAGAACGAGCGCTCCCGTCTCATACTTGATTCTGAGCATGCGCGTTTTTTTTCACGTCGTGAAAGCATACACACTATCGTTTTTCACGTCGTTAAAAAAAACGACATGAAAAACGACGTGAAAAAAGAGAGCATGTCCGGAATTTTTAATGGCCGTTTTTCACGTCGTTAAAAATGCTCTGGAGCCTACACACGATCATTTTTAATGGCCATTTTTTAAAATGGCATTTTTAACGGCATGAAAAATGATCGTGTGTATGGGGCATTAGAAGAGTGATCAAAACTCTCTGAGAGGATCCGGGCCCACCGGCAGAGTCCCGCATGGAAAAAGCAGGAGTCTACAGGTGGTGTAAAGGGCAACAAGAAGTTCCAAAAGGAAGAACAACACCGGAGAACCACAGGAACCTTCTAAAAGCTGTTATTGAAATATAATGCTGAAAAGAGATTTTTTCTTTTTTTTTTCCATAACTTAAACTTTAACAGAGTCATTATGTCTATGTCCATAACTACAATGGAAATGGCTAATTAGGTAATTAGACCAACTTGAGAAGCTGGAAACCTGTAATAAGAAAATGTAGCAAGCCAGAATTATGGGTCAGTCCATAGAGTCCTCATTATGAGGTGACGAGGTTTCAAAGCGTTCTCGCTTATGAAGATTTTCATGTGAGGAGGAGGATGAGCTATGGCCTGCATCTGTATTTTGCTGTGAAGATCGAGAGGTTGAACGTCTATGAGACTGGTCATTAGGTATGGCTGAGTCCGCAATGCCCATTTCAATGAGGGCCGACTGTGTCCTCTGAAGAGCGACAGACATATCTGGTTTCCAGATGGGTGAATTGTAGACAAAAAGGAAACCCCCAGTAATAAGTGATTTGATTTTGTTTGAGCACCTGCAGTTGGGGTTTGAGTGCTCGCCTCTTAGCCACTGTAAGTGGAGACAAATCAGTAAAAAGCTGATCAGTATAGCCCTGAAAGCTGAGAGGGTCTTTTACTCTAGCAGCTGCAAGCAGCTGTTCTTTGGTTCTGTAGAAGTGCAATTTGGCTATTATGTTCCTAGGAGGACCGTTGGTTTTGCGTGGAGCTAAAGCTCTATGCACTCTGTCCATTTCAAATCTGTCAACAAGAATACCAGGTATTAATTCCTGGAAAAGCACCATCATAGTAGCCTGTAAATCAAGGACTGATTCAGGGATTCCCCTGATCCGCAAATTTGATCTGCGGTCCCTGTTTTCCTGGTCTTCTAAGCGTGACTGCAGTGTGAGATTCTCCTCTTTATTAGATATAAGTTCAGAACTGTAATGCTGTGTATAGTTATCAATTTCATCCACTCTCTGTTCCAACTCTGCTGTTCTCTGTCCCAGATCTCTTATTTCTTTAGTCAGTTTATCTGTTATGTGGTCTGACGTCTGTTTAAGAGCTTTCTGTAACATTTGTTCAAATTTCTTAAACATGTCAGTTTGGCCTGCAGACTGTGTGTCACTGGTGTCATATTCAGACTCACCAAGAATGGGCTGGGCTTTGTGGCTGAGAGGCTGGGTTTTTACTGAGTGTGGTGTGCTGCACTGTGAGGAGGAGGATGAAGCTGCCATCTTGGCTGCCGGCCTGTGTACAGCTTCCTTCAGTGTACATGATTTAAACTTGGATTTTGGACCCCTCAGAACCATTATTCATGTGGTAGGCGTCTCTGTGGTAAATACGCTACTGATTTGTGTTGTTTTCAGCGCCGCTGGGACCTGTAGTTTTCCGGTGCTTATCCCTGCGGAGCGGAGCTCTAAGGAGGCATTACCGTCCCCTCAGGCTGCCGCGCATGCGCTCCTGGATATCTTTTTATATCCCTTTCCTGTTTTATACAGTTCAACTACCTTTTCCCAGAGATCCTTTGACAATTCTTTTGCTTTCCTCATGACTCAGAATCCAGAAACGTCAGTGCAGCACTGGATGAAAGATGCAATGGTCTGTAAGGAGTCCAGAAACGTATTGACCTTTTATACACACACACTAATTACAAGCTAACAGATCACAGGTGAGGATGGTTACCTTTAATAGCCATTCAAGCCCCTTTGTGTCAACCTGTGTGCATGTTATCACGCCAAAATCACCAGGGTATGTAAACTTTTAATCAGGGTAATTTGGGTAGTTTCTGTTGTCATTATGATTCAAAAAGAGTAAACACCGTTGATTGATATTAAATGGCTTCAGCCTAACACTAACCATGAGTGAAAGAAATGCTTTTGTGTTATAATTTATATTCTCTGAAAAATGGCCAGGAAATCATAAATTCTGCCAGGTAAACTTATGAGCACAACTGTGTATATGTGTGTTCTTCAAAAAGTTTCTAATTTTTTTTGAACTAATGCCACGTACACACAACCGTTTTTCATGACAATAAAAATGCAAGTTTTTTATTTGGTCATTAAAAACGACCGTGTAGGCTCCAGAGCATTTTTCGCGACGTGAAAAATGGCCATTAAAAATTTGGAACATGCTCTATTTTTTCTTGTCGTTTTTAACGTCGTTGTTTTTCTCATCGTGAAAAACGTCCGTGTGTAGGCTTTAACGACGTGAAAAAAACGCGCATGCTCAGAAGCAAGTTATGAGACGGGAGCGCTCGTTCTGGTAAAACTAGCGTTCATAATGGAGATAGCACATTCGTCACGCTGTAACGGCCTGAAGAGCATGAGGCTGAAAAGCGTGAATTGTCTCTCACCAAACTTTACTAACACGAGGATCAGCAAAAGCAGCCCAAAGGGTGGCACCATCCAAATAGAACTTCCCCTTTATAGTGCCGTCGTATGTCACCGCGCTTTGTTCAAGCATTTTTTTTTTTCACGATCGTGTGTAGGCAAGGCAGGCTTGAGAAGAATCACGTCGAGAAAAACATTTTTTCAATGACATTAAAACGGTCGTGTGTACGTGGCATAAGTTTTATATATATAAAAGCGCAGAAACTTTTTGAAGACCCCTTGTGTATATACAGTATATACAGAGGGGCTCAAAAATGTGTACACAATTATACCATTGTTATCTATGCCCTGTTTTAAATCCCAAATTGAAATTTTGGCAGCAATCTGTAGCATTATGTTTCCCCCAAAGATGTCAGTAGTCCAACCATTGTCGATGTCATCATGTTACTGGTCATTCGTGTGGTTTATACGGATGAGCATTTTTACTTCCAGCAAGATGGCGCACCACCTCACTACCACCAAGACGTGAGAGCCTATTTCAATGACATTCTGCCAGGACGTTGGATAGGACATACAGGTACTGTTGAATTCTCTCAGGTATTATTTTAAATGGGACACAAATAAGGGCAGGGTACAGAAGGGCAGAAAGCCAATATAAGAGATAAATAGAAAACGGATGATAGTGAGAAAATATAAACAGGCAGAGAAGACACATAACAAATTTGAGTAGACCAAATGCAACCAGATTCTAACAGTTAACCTTTTGCTAATAAATCATACAGAAATAAACAAAACGATTTTTAATATAGCCATTACATCTCTATTTATTTTGCTATAACCAGTTAACATATTTTTCTGGAATACTTTCTACTTTGTTATTATTTCAAAATGTTCTTTTAGCTGTAACCCTTTATGTCTGTTTGTTTAATTGGAGATCAATAGTGTTGTAACAGTATAAAATGAATATTGATTTATTCCACAGTAACCAGCAACCTGAGCTGCATGGTGTTATTATCATCTTCTTAGCCACAATCTCCTTTTCTAAGACTTACAAGGCGGTATATGCAGCATTCACACGTTGCTAAAATTTAATTATAGACTTCTGCAACTGGTAGCTGGTGATTTCATGACTCTCTTGTATGCAGTGTGTTTGTGATTCTAAAAGAGAAAGTCTTCAGATGGTAAGATATTAAAAATTTAAAAAGCAAGGCTGACAGGCTGCCCTAATGTCAGGAATACCCTGATCCAAACTACATTTCAACATCTGTACTGCTGCATTGTGTTCTGTTGACTGACACTATAAGCAGAATAACTAACGTGGATAGTAACACAGAAAGAGGTGAAAAAAGAAATGCAGAAGATTGCAGCAGAGTTTAGCAAGCTTTAATGGTTTCAATCGGCTATATAGAATATACACACTAAAATAATTCCTTGATCTGTTTAATGGGAGCAACATACAGTATGTATGAAAAAAACTTGTAAAATCTGTAAGGTATATCAATAACTATAAACTGTGAAAAAAGCAATCAGCGCCAAATACTAGTATAAATCAAAATATAAATGTGAATGGTAATAATAAATAACAATATCTCCACAACTGCTGTGACACTCTCAGTGAATCACCACACCTAATATAAATTTTAATAATTGTTAAATAGTGCAGCGCTATGAAATAAACCCTAAAATATACATACAAATATAAAGTGTACAATGCTTATTAATAGTGATTGTCTCACACTCTAGTCAGTCCTTGAGTGACCGCTCAAAATTTTATAAATAATAATAGTGAAAAAACAACTCCTGTATGTTCTTAACCACTTCCCTACCCAGCCATAGTAATACGACGTCCACAGATGGGATTTCCCATCCTGGGTGGACGTCATATGACGTCCTCTGCTTTGTAGGGGAATATCTGAATGATGCCTGCAGCTGGAGGCATCATTCAGATATCCTTTTGTTCTGCCAGCGATTCTCTGCACCATAAGAATGATCATAGCGGCGGTTCCGCCGCTTGATCGTTCTTATAGGCGGCGGGAGGGGGCACCCCCCCTCCCGCCGCCATCCGGTGCTTCGCCGGCTCTCCCAGGTACCGTTGTGTTCCTTAGGACACAGCAGTTCCCTGATGGGGGTAAATGAGTGGCGGCGGAGCAGCAGCGGCGGGCAGCGGAGCTTTCTGTGCGGCGCGGAGGGCAGCGGAGCGGCTTACCGGCTCCCATATGCAGAGCTGCAGCAGCGGCGTGCACGGTGCCCGCGCGCGCCCCTGGGGGCGCGCAGCGCGGCGATCTGGGATCCGGTGTGTCCCTCTGGACACACCGATTCAAGTAATGTGGCGGCGGGCGGCGGAGATTCCGGTATAAACTTACCGGAATTGATGATGCAGAGCTGCGCAGCGGCGTGCACGGCGCACAGCGCGGCGATCGGGGCTGAGGTTTTTCCCTTGGATACAGCCCAGCCTCGATCAGGGTAAAGAGCCAATGAAATTGGCTCTTTACCACGTGACCGGCTGTGTCCAATCACAGCAGGTCACTAAATGTAAACAAAACACACAATTGTGTGTAACTCACTGTTGCCTGGTTCTCCTCTTCACACACCTGTGAGGAGGAGATCAGCTAACAGTGAGTTACACATATGTTATACACATATACATATGTACTACTGTGCCCAGATTGCCCCCCCCTAAATAAAGAGTACCTGTCATCTAGTACCTGCCACCAGATCACCCGCCACCCACCTGTCCATCAGGAGTACCTGTCCATCAGGAGTACCCGCCACCTCACCTGAGTACCCGCCACCTCAGAGTACCCGCCACCAGTCCATCAGGAGTACCTGTCCATCAGGAGTACCTGTCCATCAGGAGTACCCGCCACCTCACCTGAGTATCCGCCACCTCAGAGTACCCGCCACCAGTCCATCAGGAGTACCTGTCCATCAGCAGTACCCGCCACCTCATGAGCAAGGAAGGGAGGGATGCCTGATTCACATAGAGCCAATTATAAAAAATACCAAACGAGAGATACGTTTATGTGAAAACGGGATCCTCCTAACCAAAACGCACGTGGAAACAAGAAGGGAGAGGGGGGGACGGGAGATTGGGACAAACCCAATAGATGGTTATAGGGTGAATCAACCACAATACATTTGGTAATAGAAAAATAGAAAAGACTTTATTGGTCGAATGCTATCTAAATAATCACATTTCAACCTAACAGTATGGATATACTCATATAGGGGAAAGGGTTTCTCCTTAATATATGCACATTAGAATAAAAACATGAAAAAACACACATACACAGTGCACTGTTGGAAAAAGTAAAAATGATGGCCTGGGTGGACTTCAGCCGCCCGCTCTACTTCTCCTAAGTGTCCTTACTAAGAATGAACCCTGAATGACCGGGTAGATATTGTATCAATAACCGGAGCTTGCAGCATTTGTTGAATGAAAGGACTGTTCAAACCAAACCAATGTAGGGTTTAGGCTGTGGGATGAACGATAACTCAAATCTAAATCCAAACTGGAGTGTTAGAATCAAGCTGTGTTGGCAAATATACCTGCTGATACAATGTTCATGCAGTGCAGCTCCATATATCAATAGATAAACCTGTATTAGCTGGTAAGACTATTGATGCAGTGTAATGAGCACTGGATTGCACTCAGCAATATGGCATGGGACTTATTCTGAGTATGGTCTATTGCAGACAGTCCATGGAGGGACAAAGGCTTGAGCCCAGTCCTGGCCGAGTATGGTGAGATGATATTTGATAGAGTGGAGGAAGGGGGGCACGATAACCATATGGTAATATACTTGCTTACTCATCCATAACATCCATCCCATGATTCGCTTGACACCAGAGTCTCTTTTAAGCCGTTGCTCGTGGATTTATAGTGATGTCCTTGAGCTCTATAGCTCTCGCTGTGCTGCTACTCAGAAAGGTGATCCTTCCGGCTTGAAGGAGGCTGCTGCGTAGAGTACGTCCCTCCGTGGAGTCGCGTGCGGCTCCTGTGATCCGCTGGCTCTGTTTCAACGCATCGGCGCTGACCGTATGACTGGAGCCGTCGCGCCGTTAGATCTGAGGATGCACAAGCCTGTGTAATAGCAGGTTTAGGCCTCTGGGGGCAAGATCTGACTGTCCTTGTCTAATCCTCTGTTGGCTGGCGGTAAATTCATTCAATAGAGTTCATTGCGAGGAGAGGAGAGGAGCGAGTGGGGTTTAGTCAACAACCCAGAATTACAACGTCGGACATGACGCGTTTCGTGACGAATATGTCACTTCATCTTGATGTGTCAGTGGATTATTAGTGCTCCTATTATATAGCCTTGTTTAGCCAATCACAGGTGAAATACCACTGACTGACGAAGTAGCGCCATCTTATGGTCACAACAGGTAATGTTGATATCCATGCAAAAAATAAATATATACATTCACAAGATTTCAAAAATGAAAAAATTATTACAATGTTTATAGAAAAAAAAAACAAAAAAAAAAAACCGGACAGTAAGGCTAGGTATAGATGGATGTTGCAATAATACATACAAACAAAACCCTGTCATCATAGACTGATTATACCTATCTAATTATTGGGTGTCAATACACTGGACATTTGTACTGAGGGGAAAACAGAGGCAGGAAACATGTTTCCTAGCCTTACTGTCCGGTTTGGTTTTATTTTTTTCCTATAAACATTGTAATATTTTTTTCATTTTTGAAATCTTGTGAATGTATATATTTATTTTTTGCATGGATATCAACATTACCTGTTGTGACCATAAGATGGCGCTACTTCGTCAGTCAGTGGTATTTCACCTGTGATTGGCTAAACAAGGCTATATAATAGGAGCACTAATAATCCACTGACACATCAAGATGAAGTGACATATTCGTCACGAAACGCGTCATGTCCGACGTTGTAATTCTGGGTTGTTGACTAAACCCCACTCGCTCCTCTCCTCTCCTCGCAATGAACTCTATTGAATGAATTTACCGCCAGCCAACAGAGGATTAGACAAGGACAGTCAGATCTTGCCCCCAGAGGCCTAAACCTGCTATTACACAGGCTTGTGCATCCTCAGATCTAACGGCGCGACGGCTCCAGTCATACGGTCAGCGCTGATGCGTTGAAACAGAGCCAGCAGATCACAGGAGCCGCACGCGACTCCACGGAGGGACGTACTCTACGCAGCAGCCTCCTTCAAGCCGGAAGGATCACCTTTCTGAGTAGCAGCACAGCGAGAGCTATAGAGCTCAAGGACATCACTATAAATCCACGAGCAACGGCTTAAAAGAGACTCTGGTGTCAGGTGAATCATGGGATGGATGTTATGGATGGGTAAGCAAGTATATTACCATATGGTTATCATGCCCCCCTTCCTCCCCTCTATCAAATATCATCTCACCATACTCGGCCAGGACTGGGCTCAAGCCTTTGTCCCTCCATGGACTGTCTGCAATAGACCATACTCAGAATAAGTCCCATGCCATATTGCTGAGTGCAATTCAGTGCTCATTACACTGCATCACTAGTCTTACCAGCTAATACAGGTTTATCTATTGATATATGGAGCTGCACTGCATGAACATTGTATCAGCAGGTATATTTGCCAACACGGCTTGATTCTAACACTCCAGTTTGGATTTAGATTTGAGTTATCGTTCATCCTACAGCCTAAACCCTACATTGGTTTGGTTTGAACAGTCCTTTCATTCAACAAATGCTGCAAGCTCCGGTTATTGATACAATATCTACCCGGTCATTCAGGGTTCATTCTTAGTAAGGACACTTAGGAGAAGTAGAGCGGGCGGCTGAAGTCCACCCAGGCCATCATTTTTACTTTTTCCAACAGTGCACTGTGTATGTGTGTTTTTTCATGTTTTTATTCTAATGTGCATATATTCAGGAGAAACCCTTTCCCCTATATGAGTGTACCCGCCACCTCACCTGAGTACCCGCCACCTCAGAGTACCCGCCACCAGTCCATCAGGAGTACCTGTCCATCAGGAGTACCCGCCACCTCACCTGAGTACCCGCCACCTCAGAGTACCCGCCACCAGTCCATCAGGAGTACCTGTCCATCAGGAGTACCTGTCCATCAGGAGTACCCGCCACCTCACCTGAGTACCTGCCACCAGTCCATCAGGAGTAACTGTCCATCAGCAGTACCCACCACCTCACCTGAGTACCCGCCACCTCAGAGTACCCGCCACCAGTCCATCAGGAGTACCTGTCCATCAGCAGTACCCGCCACCTCACCTGAGTACCCGCCACCTCAGAGTACCCGCCACCAGTCCATCAGGAGTACCTGTCCATCAGGAGTACCCGCCACCTCACCTGAGTACCCGCCACCTCAGAGTACCCGCCACCAGTCCATCAGGAGTACCTGTCCATCAGGAGTACCTGTCCATCAGCAGTACCCGCCACCTCACCTGAGTACCCGCCACCTCAGAGTACCCGCCACCAGTCCATCAGGAGTACCTGTCCATCAGGAGTACCCGCCACCTCACCTGAGTACCCGCCACCTCAGAGTACCCGCCACCAGTCCATCAGGAGTACCTGTCCATCAGGAGTACCTGTCCATCAGCAGTACCCGCCACCTCAGAGTACCCGCCACCAGTCCATCAGGAGTACCTGTCCATCAGGAGTACCCGCCACCTCACCTGAGTACCCGCCACCAGTCCATCAGGAGTACCTGTCCATCAGCAGTACCCGCCACCTCACCTGAGTACCCGCCACCTCAGAGTACCCGCCACCAGTCCATCAGAAGTACCTGTCCATCAGGAGTACCTGTCCATCAGGTGTACCAGCCACCTCACCAGGAGTACCCGCCACCTCACCAGGAGTACCCGCCACCAGTCCATCAGGAGTACCTGTCCATCAGGAGTACCCACCACCTCACCAGAGTACCCGCCACCTCACCAGAGTACCCACCACCAATCCATCAGGAGTACCTGTCCATTAGAGTACCCGCCACCTCACCAGAGAACCTGCCACCAGAGTACCTGCCACCTCACCAGCGTACCCACTATGTCCAGAAAGGTGTACACCCCAGAAGAAGCATATCAAATACTCAGTCTGACCGATGAGAGCAACGGGGAGCTCTCACCGCTCAGTTCTGATTCCGATTCTGGTTCGGAATATGAACCCCCCGAAGGCAGCACATCCGGATCCGAATTAGAGGAGGACACAGTCCGTCCAAAAAGAAGACGGTCTGAACACCAGGCAGCGACCAGCAGTGCCAACGGCGGTAGACCCCAGGAGGCAAGGTCCAGTGCAAGCGCTGCTAGACCCCAGGAGGAAAGGCCCAGTGCAAGCGCTGCTAGACCCCAGGAGGAAAGGCCCAGTGCAAGTACACGCCAAAGAAGTAGGACCCGAACCCAGCTTCCAGATGGCTTGGCAAACCCATTGTGGCTGCCTTCTACCTCAGGGTCAGCCACGATCCCCCCTTTTACAGCACAGCCAGGTGTGCAGGTCAACGCTGAGGGTTTTTCCAAACTTGATTTTTTTAATTTATTTTTCCCTGATGAATTGGTTCAAGGCATTGTGGAGCAAACTAATCTTTTTGCTCAACAATTCATTGAAAACAACCCCAGCTCCAGCTATGCCCGCCCATTTGAATGGAGACCCCTAACAGTGGTGGAGCTTAGATTGTTTTTAGGCCTAACGTTTAACACGGGGCTTACAAAAAAAAATGAAATGAATAGGTATTGGTCGAAGAAACCCATCCACCATATGCCAATTTTTACATCGGCCATGTCCAAATCCCGATACGAACTTATAATGCGGTTCCTGCATTTCAGTGACAACTCACAGTGCCCCCCCCCGAGATCACCCAAACTTTGACAAATTATATAAAATTCGCCCCCTAATTAATTATTTTTCCAAGAAGTTTGCCGAACTTTATGTCCCTGACCAAAACATTTCTGTGGACGAATCCCTGGTGCATTTCACAGGCCGGCTGGGAATCAAGAAATATATCCCCAGTAAGCGGGCGAGGTACGGCTTGAAGCTCAACAAGCTCTGTGAAAGCGCCACTGGTTATGTGCACTCATTCCGCATGTACGAAGGCAAAGATTCCCAGCTCGAGCCCCCTGAGTGTCCATCGTACATGGGAATAAGTGGAAAAATTGTTTGGGAGTTGGTATTTCCACTCCTCCAAAAGGGGTATCATATTTATATGGACAACTATTATACCAGCCTGCCCCTTCTCCGCCACCTCTACCTAAAAAAAACTCTGGCGTGTGGTACAACAAGAATAAACAGAAAGGGCTTCCCACAGCGTCTTGTCACCACAACCATTCAAAAGGGGGAATCGGCAAGCTTGAGGAACGAGGAAGTGTTGGCTGTGAAGTGGAGGGATAGGAAAGATGTGTACATCATGTCCACCATCCACGATGACACCTCGGTGGAACTTCACAGAAGACGCAGTACCGTTCGCAAGCCTTCCTGCATCAATGAGTACAATAAATTCATGGGGGGTGTGGATTTAAATGATCAAATGTTGCAGCCCTATCTTTCAACCCGAAAATCCCTCTTCTGGTATAAAAAAATCGCAATTTACTTTTTTCATTTGGCCCTGTTAAATTCTTTCATAGTCTACCAAAAATCCACACATAGACCCACCACCTTCATGAGATTTATTGAAGACATTGTCACTGCCCTGATCTACCAACAAACATCCCCCCCAGAAAGCATTCACTCAGATTGTGTCAGCAGACTACATGAGCGCCATTTTTCAGACCATATTCCACCATCACGATCCGGAAGACGACGCCAAAAAAAATGTTGGGTGTGCACCAGAAGAGGAATTAGGAAAGACACCAGCTTCCATTGTCCCGACTGTCCCTCCCAACCTGGCCTTTGCATCGGAAAATGCTTCAAGCGATATCACACTCTCGAAAACTATTAGCCCATATTTCTAATACTGCCATTTCCCCGTTTTCAATATGTCCTGAATATTTCCCTGACTCAACCAACCATATCATTGTCTTCCATGTGAACTGACCCTGGCCTGTTTCTCGACTATGTCTCTGCCTACCATCTGCATTGTTTATCCGCCTTGTTTCTGCCTTTCACGTGAACTGACCCTGGACTGTATGGATTATGCCTCTGCCTACCGTTTATTTCTGCCTTTTACCTGCACTGACCTCGGCCGGTTGACCATGTTTTTGCCTGCCCCCTTGGACTGATCTTTCACCCTGCTACACAGGGGTCTCACATATGTGAGGGGCTCCAGAATAGTGTTCTGAGTTCAGAAAACCAGTTTTTGGTTTTCTGTGTTCCCAGAACAGGGTCTGGTTGTCCGGAGGCTTCAGAGCGATTTGGGTGGGAGAAGCCTCTACCCCTGTCCCCATTCTTTCCTGACCGTTGCCCTAAGCTTGATGGTCCTGCCTGCTCCCTGGACAAATACTCTGGCTGTGCTGACCATACCTCTGCCTGCTGCATGTACTAACTATGGACAGTATTCCTGCCTGCTGCATGGACGATCCTTTGTTCCTTTTGCTACTGCTGACCACATCTCTGCCTGCTATCTGGACCAATGCTTTGGCTGTGCTGACATCATCTCTACCTGTACTGACTATTCCTGCCTGCTGCCTGTTTTGCTGTCGCTGTCCACGTTCCTGCCTGCTGCCTGGACCGATGCTCTCCTCTTTGGACCACTGCACTACTAAAACCGCAGGTAATCTTTTCTTTACCCTTTTTCTCAGAAGAATGTATTTTGGTTTATAATTGGTATGTACAGTACATGCTATGTTTTAGAAATATGAAGGGCCTTCAACAATGTGATAGGTTGTCAGGAATTTATGTGTGTAATTTATGCTCCTAGAACACATGACGGTGCTACTTAGATGTTAGGCCTCTGTATTTGGCCAGGCTGTGTAAAAGTCTCACACATTTGGTATCGCCATACTCAGGAGGAGTAGCAGAATGTATTTTGGGGTGTCATTTTTGCTATGTACATGCTATGTGTTGGTAATATCTTATAAATGGACAACTTTGTATAAAAAAAATGCGGTTTCATTTTTTTCCCACATATTCCAAAAACTTCTGGAAAAAAATGAACCGTTCAAAAGACTCATTATGCCTCATAGATTATACGTTGGGGTGTTAGCTTTCCAAAATGGGGTCATTTTATGTGCGTTTCCATTGTCCTGGTGCTCCAGGGTCTTCAAAACTGTAATAGGTGGTTGAGAAATGAGATGTGTAATTTATGCTCCTAGAATGCCTGAAGGTGCTATTTCAATGTTGGGCCTCTGTATTTGGCCAGGCTGTGTAAAAGTCTCACACATTTGGTATCGCCATACTCAGGAGGAGTAGCAGAATGTATTTTGGGGTGTCATTTTTGCTATGTACATGCTATGTGTTGGTAATATCTTATAAAATGGACAACTTTGTATAAAAAAAATGCGGTTTCATTTTTTTTCCACATATTCCAAAAACTTCTGGAAAAAAATGAACCGTTCAAAAGACTCATTATGCCTCATAGATTATACGTTGGGGTGTTAGCTTTCCAAAATGGGGTCATTTTATGGGCGTTTCCATTGTCCTGGTGCTCCAGGGTCTTCAAAACTGTAATAGGTGGTTGAGAAATGAGATGTGTAATTTATGCTCCTAGAATGCCTAAAGGGGCTATTTCAATGTTGTGCCTCTGTATTTGGACAGACTGTGTAAAAGTCCCACACATTTGGTATCGCCATACTCAGGAGGAGTAGCAGAATGTATTTTGGGGTGTCATTGCAAGTATGCATGTGCTGTGTGAGAGAAATAACTTGTTATTATGACAATTTTGTGCAAAAAAATAAAAATTTAAAAAAATGTAAAAAATTTCCCAAGAATTGTGGGAAAAAAGTACAACTTCAAAAAACTCACAATGACTCTTACTAAATACATTGGAATGTCTGCTTTCCAAAAAGGGGTAATTTGGGGGGTATTTGTACTTTCCTGGCTTGTTAGGGTCTCAAGAAATGAAATAGGCCTTCAGTACATCAGGTGTGATCAGATGTGATAATTTTTCAATGATTTGCACCATAGCTTGTAGACTCTATAACTTTCACAGAGACCAAATAATATACACTTTTTTGGTTATTTTTACTAAAGATATGTAGCAGTATACATTTTGGCCCAATTTTATGAAGAAAAATTACTTATTTGCAAAATTTTACAATAAAAACAAAAAAAAAAAGTGTTTTTTTTTAAAAAATCTAACTTTTTTCGCTTATATTGCAAAAAATAAAAAACCTAGCGGTGATTAAATACCACCAAAAGAAAGCTCTGTTTGTGAGAAAAAAATGATAAAAATTTGGTTTGGGTACAGTGTAGCATGACTGAGTAATTGTCATTCAAAGTGTGAGAGCGCTGAAAGCTACAAATTGGTCTGGTAAGGAAGGGTGTATAAAAGCCCTGTATTGAAGTGGTTAACCACTTCCCTACCCGCCCATAGTCAAATGACGTCCAGAGATGGGATCTCCCATCCTGGGTGGACATCATATGACGTCCTGGGCTTTGTGGGGGGATATCTGAATGATGCCTGCAGCTAGAGGCATCATTCAGATATCGTTCTCTTCAGCCTGCGATTCTGCGCACAATAAGAATGATCATAGCGGCAGTTTCACCATTTGATCGTTCTTATAGGTGACAGGAGGGGACATCCCCCCTCCCTCTGCCATCCGGTGCTTCTCTGGGCTCTCCCGTGCCATCGGGAGCCCGGAGAATGAATCGTTCGGCGCCGCTGTCTTGTCACATGACAAGCATAGAGATGACTGGTGACCAGATGATCACCAGTCATCTCTATAACTGTCGGAGGCCCGGGCGCGATGTGATGATGTCACGCCCGGGTCCTCAGAAGTAAACAAAGCCGCCATTGCGGCTAGTAAGCATGAAATCGTTAAAAAAATCACAATCTCATGCTTTCCAGCCTGCAGGAGAGATGTGGGATCTTATTGAGAAAGTCCTTTATTAAAAAAAACAAAAAACGAAAAAACAATCCAGTGTCCCACGGCGATCCGATGTCCAGCGCTGTCCACACGAAACGTCATTGGCTTAGCCTGAGCGGACCTGATGGGGAACTTCCTCCGCAGTGTAATAAATGAATAGACCCGCCCCTTCTAAAGTTCCCCATCAGGTACGGAACATGAGAAGGGGCGGGTCTATTAATTTATTATACTGCTGAGGAAGTTCCCCATCAGGTCCGCTCATCCAATGATGTAGGAGGGGTCTGACATACGAGGGGGCGGACCTGCTGGGGAACTTCCTCCACAGTGTAATACATGAATAGACCCGCCCCTTCTCACGTTCCACATCAGGTCCTCAGCCTTACACCTACGTCATTGGCTGAGCGGACCTGATGGGGAACTTTAGAAGGGGCAGGTCTATTCATTTATTACGCTGCGGAGGAAGTTCCCCATCAGGTCCGCTCAGGCTCAGCCAATGACATTTTGTGTGGACAGCGTTGGATATCGGATCACCGTGGGACACTGGATTTCATCGCTGGAATGTTTTTTTTGTTTTGTTTTTTTTTTAATAAAGGACTTTCCCAATGGTGTCTGTTTTTTTTTTTTTTTTACAATTTTTTACACTTTCTTTGTGAAATGGTAGGGGTACAATGTACCCCATTACCAATTCACATAGGGGGGCCGGGATCTGGGGGTCCCCTTTGTTAAAGGGGTCTTCCAGATTCCGATAAGCCCTCCGCCCGCAGACCCCCACAACCACCAGGCAGGGGTTGTGGGGATGAGGCCCTTGTCCCCATCAACATGGGGACATGGTGCTTTGAGGGGTCACAGACCCCCAAAGCATCCTCCCAATGTTGAGGGCATGTGGCCTGGTACAGTTCAGGAGGGGGGGTGCTCTCTCATCCCCCCTATTTTGCTGTGGCCTGCCAGGTTGCGTGCTCGGATAAAGGGTCTGGTCTGGATTTTTGGAGGAACTCCACGCCATTTTTTTTTTATTTGGGGTGGTGTTCCCCTTAAAATCCATACCAGACCTGAAGGGCCTGGTATGGATATTTGGGGGGAACCGCACGCATTTTTTTAAAAATTTGCGGCAGGGTTCCCCTTAATATCCATACCAGACCTGAAGGGCCTGGTAATTGAATTTGGGGGAAACCCCACGCATTTTTTTTTTTTTTTTATCAATGACTTTTCTCTGTATTGCCGGGAGCCGACAATTCATTATAGCCGCGAGTGAGTTTTAAATTACTTTTTTTCCTTCAGAAATTACACTTTGTGCAGGGACAGTTCTAAGCACGGGAAACAAGCGCAAATTTACATGCATACTATACACACCCCCTAGGTACGACATTTAAAGGAATATTTCACTTTTATTGTTTCACTTTAAGCATTATTAAAATCACTGCTCCCGAAAAAAACTTCAGTTTTTAAAACTTTTTTTTTGCATTGATACATGTCCCCTGGGCAGGACCTGGGTCCCCAAACACTTTTTATGACAATAACTTTAAAATTAGCACTTTAGATTTCTCCCATAGACTTTTAGAATTTGCAGCGAACACCCCAAATTGTTCGCTGTTCGGCGAACGGGCGAACAGGCAATGTTCGAGTCGAACATGAGTTTGACTCGAACTCGAAGCTCATCCCTACTCAGGACCCAATAACAGGGCAGGTTTGCAAGATAACTGAAATACATCACAGGTAATTTCATTTGCTTCTCAGTGATTGCAGTATTCTACTCTGCATCTCCCCAAGGTAATACTTAAAATCTTGCTATTAGTGGGTCCTGAGGATAGGAGTTGAGAACCACTATTGTAGATTCATACCTGTTTCTGCTTCAAAGAAATTGTTTGTTGTTAGTATGTCCTGTACACATTGATTCTAAGTGGGAGTGGCTAATTCATTTGAATCAGCTGGTGCACTGTTCTGATGAGAAATGTTGCTGTGTCTGCATCCCTTTAGAACCTATTAATCCTTAGGGAAAATCTGATCAAAAATTTAAATTTTGTTCCAGACGATGCCTAAAACCTGAAAATCTTAGTGAAGAGATCTTCACGCAAGCAGAAAATTATCTTTCTTTGGGCATTCTGTACACCAACAGTGTACAGAATGCCTCCAGGTTGCCATATTGCATTATCTTTTGCAGAAAATTACACTGATTCACTTTGAAAAGGAAAGGTGATTTGTAAAAACATTAAATTACAATTTGGCTTGTGTATCAATTGTATACAGTATGTTATATTCATTTTTTATTTGCAAAGTTTTTTACCCTTCATTTTTTTTTTAAATAACTTTGCCATGCTTTATTTTAGAATCATCATTTTAGTGTAATTTACAGTGTAGCCGGAAAGTATTCACAGCACTTCACTTTTTACACTTTCGTTATGTTACAGCCATATTCCAAAATTGATTAAATATTTTTTTCCCTCAAAATTCTACAAACAATACCCCATAATGACAATGTGAAAGAAGTTTTGTTTGAAATCTTTGCAAATGTATTAAAAATAAAAAACGAAAACAATCATGTACAATAAATATTTACAGCCTTTGCCATGACACTTAAAGCGGAGGTTCACCCAAAATGGAACCTCCGCTTTTCGGAACCCTCCCCCCCTCCGGTGTCACATTTGACACCTTTCAGGGGGGAGGGGGTGCATATACCTGTATAAAACAGGTATTTTCACCACTTCCGGGTATAGACTTCCGCGGGAGTCCCGCCCCTTCGCGTCACCCCTCCCGCGTCACCCCCCGCTGTGTTCTGGGAAACACTCGGCTCCCAGAACACAGCGGGGACCTGTTGGGACGCGCAGCGCGACTTGCGCATGCGCAGTAGGGAACCGGGCAGTGAAGCCGCAGCGCTTCACTTCCCGATTCCCTCACCGAGGATGGCAGTGGGGGAAGCCGAGAGCCGAGCAGCAGCTCGGCTTCGGCTGCGGACGTCGCAGGCGACCTGGACAGGTAAGTGTGCATTTTTTAAAAGTCAGCAGCTGCTGTATTTGTAGCTGCTGGCTTTTAAAAAAAAAAAAATCCCGGTGAACCTCCACTTTAATATTGAGCTCAGGTACATCCTGTTTCCACTGATCATCCCTGCGATGTTTGTACAACAGACTGGATTACACTGCTGGAATTATTATTATTATTTGTTTTCTTTTTAACCACTTCAGGTCCCGCCCATAGTCAAATGACATCCACAGATGGGATCTCCCATCCTGGGTGGACGTCATGACGTCCTGGGCTTCCTGGTCATCTAGGGGGAACGCACGCACACCCCGCGGCATCGCTCAGGACCCGGTGCGCGTGCCTGGCAGCCGCGATGTCCGCCGGGCACCCGCGATTGCCCGCAATCACGGCAGGACCGTGGATCTGTGTGTGTAAACACACACATCCATGTCCTGTCAGAGGTGAGGAGACTGATGTGTGTTCCCAGTACAGAGGAACACACATCAGTCTCTTCCCCTTGTGATTCCCCTCCCCCTACAGTTAGAATCACTCACTAGGGAACATATTTAACCCCTTCAGCGCCCCCTAGTGTTAACCCTTTCCCTGCCAGTAACATTTATACAGTAATCAGTGCAGTTTTATAGCACTAATGTGTCAAAAGTGTCCGATATATCCGTTGCAATGTCACGGTCACAATAAAAATTGCAGATCGCCGCCATTACTAGTAAAAAAATAAAAATAAATAAAAATGCAATAAATCTATCTCCTATTTTGAAGATGCTATAACTTTTGCGCAAACAAACCAATCAATATACGCTTATTGCGATTTTTTTTTTTTAACAAAAATATGTAGAAGAATATGTACCGGCCTAAACTGTGAAAATTTTTAGTTTTTTTATAGATTTTTTTGGGGATATTTATTATAGTAAAAAGTAAAAAATATTGACTTTTTTTCAAAATTGTCGCTCTATTTTTCTTTATAGCGCAACAAATAAAAAACGCAGAGGTGATCAAATACCACCAAAAGAAAGCTCTATGTGTGGGAAAAAAAGGACGTCAATTTTGTTTGGGAGCCACGTCACATGACCACACAATTGTCAGTTAAAGCGATGCAGTGCCGAATCGCAAAAAGTACTCTGGTAAGGAAGGGGGTAAATTCTTCCGGGGCTGAAGTGGTAAATAAAACACTTGTCCCAAGCTGTGTACTGTGGTTTTTAACATTTTTGACACTTTTTTTTGTGAAATGGTACCCCTTACCAATTCACATGGGGGGGCTGGGATCTGGGGGTCCCCTTTGTTAAAGGGGGCTTCCAGATTCCGATAAGCCCCCCAGCCCGCAGATCCCCACAACCACCGGACAAGGGTTGTGGGGATGAGGCCCTTGTCCCCATCAACATGGGGGCATCCTCCCCATGTTGAGGGCATGTGTGGGGAAGATGAGTGAGTGAGGAGAAGATGGCCATCACCCGTCTCCATACTATTGCAGGGCAGAAGTGACGTCAAAGCCTCACTTCCCCCCATAGCTCTTAACTACTTGAGGCCCGCGCTATAGCCAAATGACGGTTACAGCACGGACCTGAAAATCCGGGAGGCCGTCAATAGACGGCCTCCTCTTCATGCACTCCCCGCGTGCCCCTGCAGGGCACGTGCGGCGTGCGCTGTGATCACCCGAGTCACTGAGACTCGGGTGATCACCGATCAGAGTAAGGGGCCGATCCCGACCCCTTACCACGTGATCAGCTGTCAGCCAATGACAGCTGATCACGTGATGTACACAAAGAATCTGTAATCTTTTTTTTTTCTGCTCACGCTAACAGCGTGAGGAGGAAAAAAAGTAGATCACTGGCTCGTTCACAAGGGTCATCAGTGCCAGCTGCCAGTGCCTGCGAGTATGCCAATAATTGCTACCTGCCAGTGCCCTCAGTGCCCACAGTGCCACCTGTCAATGCCCACAAGTGCCACCTATCAATGCCCACAAGTGCCGCCTATCAATGCCCACAAGTGCCGCCAATCAGTGCCTCATCAGTGACATCTAGCAATGCTGCCTATCAGTGTAACCTCCCAGTGCCCATTATTGCCACCCATCAGTGCCCATCACTGCCACCTATCTGTGCCACCTATCAATGTCACCTATTATTGCCACTACTCAGTGCCCACCAGTGCCACCTATCAATGCCCTTCAGTGCCACCCATCAGTGCCACCTCTCAGTGCCACCTCTCAGTGCTGCCTATCAGTGCCACCTCTCAGTGCTGCCTATCAGTGCCCTCCAGTTCCGCCTTATCGGTGCCCACCAGTGCAGCCCATCGGTGCCCATCAGTGCAGCCCATCAGTGCCCATCAGTGCAGCCTCATCAGCGTACATCAATGAAGGAGTAAAATTACCTGTTTACAAAATTTTATAGCAAAATATAAAAAAATATATATATTTTTTTTTAAATCAGTCTTTTTAATTTGTTTTAACAAAAATAAAAACCGCAGAGGTTATCAAATACCACCAAAAGAAAGCTCTATTTGTGGGGAAAAATTATAAAAATTTGGGTACAGCGTTGTATGACCGCGCAATTATCATTCAAAGTGCATCAGCGCTGAAAGCTGAAAATTGGTCTGGGCAGGAGGGGGATTTAAGTGCCCAGTAAGCAAGTGGTTATTTTTTTTTTTTTAAATAATCTTTATTAGGTTTTCATATCTCATAACATAAAATCCAAATGTACAAAGACTTAATATTTCACAAAGAGATAATAAACAATGCCCCCTACCCCTCCCCCCCTCACCCCCCTCCCCGGATCTCCCCCCTTTGGTTTCCCACCGTTCTATTGCTCCCTCTTTAACCTTTTAATTTCCTTCTCTTAGTCAAACCTCTTTCTCATATAAAATCTATGTAATTTCTTAATCGGATTTGTTTTATAAAGCTTATATATATTTATATCTATCTCTATCTATCTATCTATCTATGTCCGTGTGCATTTACATTCATGTCTATATGCCCCCATATCTCTAAAGGTGTATATATATATATATATATATATATATATATATATATATATTAGGCTTGTGCAATTCGTTTCGTAACGAATTGAAATTCGTCCGAATTTAGCAACTTTCGGACATTCGGAAGCATTCGAATTTCCGAACAAAGCAATTACGAATAAGACCGAATCCGAAATAAATTATACCGCAAATAGCGAATGCCCGAATGTCTTCGGCATAATTCGTTATGAAAAAGTTACGAATGTACGAATCCATACGAAGCACAATAACACTCACTCTGCTCTGCTCTCTGCTTCTCCCACACCGTGCTGAACTCCCTCTCAAAATGGTGTACAGGGGCGGAGGTTATAGCCGCATGTAAAAAACGAAAGTAAAATACGAGATTTCGAATCCATTCGAAGCACAATAACACTCTGCTCTGCTCTCTGCTTCTCCCTCACCGTGCTGAACCCTCTCAAAATGGTGTACAGGGGCAGAGGCTATAGCCGCATGTAAAAAACGAAAGTAAAATACGAGATTTCGAATCGTTACAAATAACCGCAATGTATTTAGAAAAGTACAAATCCATTCGAAGCACATTAGGCATAATAGGCAGCGTCGTTGTGAGAGAGACACGGAAAATTAAGAATCAACGAACCCAAAAAAAGTTACGAAAGTAGGAGTTGTGTCCAGAATCAACGAAAAACAACGTACTCTACCGAAAGTACGAACCCAAAAAAAGTTACGAAAGTAGGAGTTGTGTCCAGAATCAACGAAAAACAACGTACTCTACCGAAAGTACGAATTATAAAGCAACAAAAAATTCAACGAAAAATGTCGCTTGCAAAAATACGAATGAGTCCGAACACGAAAAATCCCGTCTAGCAAAATTACGAATGATTACGAATCAACAGGACCGGAAAGAAACTAACCGAAACGGAACAAATTTTTCCGTTGTGCACAAGTCTAATATATATATATATATATATATATATATATATATATGTGTATATATATATATATATATATATATATATATATATATATATATACCCATACACACACACACATATACACATACCCGCACTAATCTATACATGCGTATGTACCCACCCCGTACGCATATTCACTAACGTACACACCCTCATGTATGCCCATTACAGACCCAGCAACTCTACATATCCCATAGTATGTTTAAATATTACCCAATCCCGCCATTTTTTTTCAAACTGCACCATTTCCTCCCCCTCGCTAGACTTTAGATATTCCAGTCTGTAGATGTCATCAATTTTGTGGCACCAACCTTTCAAACTAGGTTGTTCCATTTCTTGCCAATGTGTAGCTATTTGGTACTTTGCGGTATTTAGGAGTTGTGGAAGCAAAGTTCTCAGATACTGTTTGGTTGGGGTTCGAATCCCGTGTAGTATACAACCCCAAGGCTCATCGGGGACTTCTATCTTGGTTATGTCTTTGATTGTTTTTCTGATCTCTCCCCAGTAAATTTTTATTTTAGGGCACTTCCACCAGATATGAGCCATAGTCCCAATTTCCTTTTGAACTTTCATTTGAGCATTTATGTACCTTGTCAGGGGTTAAGTACCAACGAGCTAGACATTTATAATTTAGTTCCCTTTCATTTTGGTTTACTGATGTAACATGTACTCTCTCTATAATTTGCTTGATCTCCAGGTCGTTGACCTGCGAACCCAACTCCTCCTCCCATTTCTTGATAAATGGCGGTGTACCCAGCTTTTTTGTATCGATTAATATTTTATAAATCTTAGAGATTACTCCCTTCTTCACCTTCTCCTCACACAATCTCTCTAAAGGCCGTAAGCTTTCTATAGATCTATTTGGCCGTGGTAATTTTTCCCCAAATTTTTTTAACTGAGCATACCGCCATTCATCCAACATCAGTGATTCTCGTTTGTTTTTTAATTCCTGATACCCTAGCAGTTTATCTTTCTCCATTACATCTTTCAGTTGTAAATTATCTTGCATAATCCATTTTCCAAATAATTTTTCGACACCCGGTATAAAGTATTTTGTGTTAGTTAATGGCATTAAAGGTGAATTGAACTCCCATTTCTCTTTTCTGTGAATTTTATCCCAAATTTTATGTGCATTTCTGGTGATTTTGTGTATATCCGTACTGAGTTCCCGATATTGCTCTGGTATCCAAATCACCTTTCCCAGTGGTGCTTTACTTATAGTGACTTCCATATTCACCCATCTTTTTTCTAAATTATTTTTAGCCCATTCTATTATTCGTGATAAAACTGTTGCAAAATAATAATTTCTCAAATCAGGAGCCCCTAATCCTCCTTGTGCCTTTTCCTTAATTAAAAGTGCAAGTTTAATTCGTGGTTTTCTCCCACACCATATACATTTTAGAAACATTGACTGCAATTTATTAAAAAATGCTTGTGGTATTGAGATTGGCAACATTTGCCATTTATACATTATTTTAGGCAAAATTACCATTTTGTAAATATTTATTCTGCCACTCCAGGATAATTGTCCTGGAGTTATTCTACTCAGTTCAGCTTTGATTTAATTTAATAGTGGAATATAATTGGCTTTATATACCGTCTCGATTGTAGTTGTTATTTTAACCCCGAGATACTTCAGTTCTTTTACACCCCATCGGAATGGGAAATCTTTTTGGTAAGTAATCCTTTCTGCTTTAGGGATATTAAGACTCAGAATTTCTGATTTTGCCGGGTTTATTTTAAAGTTAGAAATTTTTCCATAGTCTTTTAAAACTTTCATTATGTTAGGTAGAGTTATTCTAGGCTGTGTTACATAGAATATAATGTCGTCGGCGTACGCTGCAAGTTTATGCTCTTCTTCCCCTACTTTTATCACCCTTATGTCCACGTTCTTTCTAATTCCTTTTAACAAAGGCTCTAAGGTAAGGACGAAAAGCAGCGGTGACAATGGGCACCCCTGTCGAGTGCCATTTTTCATCTCAAAAGGGGTTGAGACAAACCCATTTACTTTAATTCTTGCTGTTGGTGTATTATATAACGATTTTATCCAAGAAATCATTCTGGGTCCCAGACCTATAGCCTTTAAGGTACTCTGCATGAAGCCCCAGTCTACCCTGTCAAAAGCCTTTTCGGCGTCTATTGACAGGAGTAGACCTGGGGCCCCGCTCTCTTTTATTTGCTGTATAGCCAAAAGGGTTCTGATACCGTTATCCCTACTCTCTCTTCCTGGGATGAAACCAACTTGATCTGCGTGGACCATTTCTGTCATAATCGTTTTCATCCTAGAAGCAAGTATCTTGGAGAATATCTTGGTATCTATGTTCAGGAGAGAGATTGGTCTGTAACTAGAACAGAGTGTATTATCTTTACCTTCTTTTAATATAATAGTTATAATAGCTTCTAATGCTTCTTTCCTCAGCTCCCATTTCCTACCTACCCCATTCAAGTAGGAACACAGTTTCGGGGTCAAAATTTCCAGGAATTTCTTATAATAAAGAATCATAAAGCCATCTGGTCCTGGGCTTTTCCCATTGGGTAGATCTTGTATTATTTTTATTATTTCCTGCTCTGTTATTGGGGCCTCTAAGAGACTAATTTTATCTTCCGAGATTTTCTCTAATTTTATCTTGTTTAGAAAGGCTTTTATTTTTTCCTTCTTTTGTTTTAGTTCTTCTTTTGTCTCTCTTGCATTAATTGAATAAAGTTTTCCATAAAATTCCTGGAAATTTTTTGCTATTTCTGTTGTTTTATATCTTAATTCCCCCGAACTTGTTTGTATTTTTTCTATGAAATGTATAGATTTTTTCTTTTTTAGTAATTTTGCTAGATATTTCCCGGCTTTATTCCCGTTTTGGTATGTCTCTTTCTTGATTTGATTAAAGACTGTTCTAGTATCTTGCTCTATTACTTCTCTCAACTCTTCTCTTTTCGAATTCAGCATCAGTATAATTTCTTTTTTCCTAGTATTCTTGTGTAGCTGTTCTAAATTGGCTATGTCTTTTATTAATATAATTTTTTTCTCCTTAGTTTTTTTCTTTTTTTCCGCCCCCTCCCTTATCAAGATACCCCTAATGTAGGCCTTATGGGCTTCCCAGATCACTGCCTCGGACGTATCCTCTATGGCATTCTCTCTAAAAAATAGTACTGGGGGCGTGGCTTGGCGCGCAATGGCGACGGCAGCTTAACAGAGGAGCTCCGCCGACTTCCCAGCTAACAGCTCGTCTTTCTGCACGCTATTCCCGCAGGATGCACAGGAGATCCCACGGCACCCCGCAGACGAGATCACGCCGCTCTCTGGCAGCCTGCAAAGGACGGGACATAGCGGACATATTCAGGGTCCACTCGGCCGCACGAAACAACGAGGTCCGGGGCAAGATGGCGCCGATACAAGCGGAGGAAGAATGCAGTGAGGACTCCCAGTCTGCCACAGAGGAGATCAATAAAGGTACCCCTCGCACTAATCGCCCCATAACGTTTGGGGAAATGACTAGCATTGCAGCGGACATTAAGTCCACGTTCTCGGCTGCGATTACAGACCTGAAATCGAACCTCCTGGTTAGGGATGAGCTTCGTGTTCGAGTCGAACATACGTTCGACTCGAACATCGGCTGTTCGATCGTTCGACGAAGATCGAACGATTTGGGCCGTTCGCGCCAAATTCGAGTGACGCGAACGGCCCACAATGCACTACGCCATCGCAGTGTCATCCAGGCGCTGTGATTGGCCAAGCATGCACTGTGACCCCGCATGCTTGGCCAATCACAGCGCCGGCAGCGAGGAGAGCAATGATTGGCCACAGGCAGGATGCCTGTGGCCAATTATTGCTATGGGGGTTTAGTACACGCCCCACACTATAAAAGGCCGCCAGCACGGCGGCCTAGTGTAGTGTGTTCCGGAGCAGGGATAGAGCAGCATAGGCAGGGACAGTGACTTTTATTTCTTTCTTGCTTAACCTGGATTCCTTTAGTTTAGGGAAAGAGAAGGATAGGTAGGGAGAGTGTCAGTGTGTTTTGTGCTTGTGCTATATTGTGCTTAAAAAAAACATTTTTTCTAGGGACAGAAAACTGTAGGTAGGGAGAGTGTGTCAGTTTCTTTCACTGTCAAAGTCCTTGTTTCCAGGGACCTGGAAGGACAGTGAGTGAATTCTCCTTGTGCTAAATTGTGCTTAAAAAAAACATTTTTTCTAGGGACAGAAAACTGTAGGTAGGGAGAGTGTGTCAGTTTCTTTCACTGTCAAAGTCCTTGTTTCCAGGGACCTGGAAGGACAGTGAGGTAATTCTCCTTGTGCTAAATTGTGCTTAAAAAAAACATTTTTTCTAGGGACAGAAAACTGTAGGTAGGGAGAGTGTGTCAGTTTCTTTCACTGTCAAAGTCCTTGTTTCCAGGGACCTGGAAGGACAGTGAGGTAATTCTCCTTGTGCTAAATTGTGCTTAAAAAAAACATTTTTTCTAGGGACAGAAAACTGTAGGTAGGGAGAGTGTGTCAGTTTCTTTCACTGTCAAAGTCCTTGTTTCCAGGGACCTGGAAGGACAGTGAGGTAATTCTCCTTGTGCTAAATTGTGCTTAAAAAAAACATTTTTTCTAGGGACAGAAAACTGTAGGTAGGGAGAGTGTGTCAGTTTCTTTCACTGTCAAAGTCCTTGTTTCCAGGGACCTGGAAGGACAGTGAGGTAATTCTCCTTGTGCTAAATTGTGCTTAAAAAAAACATTTTTTCTAGGGACAGAAAACTGTAGGTAGGGAGAGTGTGTCAGTTCCTTTCACTGTCAAAGTCCTTGTTTCCAGGGACCTGGAAGGACAGTGAGTGAATTCTCCTTGTGCTAAATTGTGCTTAAAAAAAACATTTTTTCTAGGGACAGAAAACTGTAGGTAGGGAGAGTGTGTCAGTTTATTTCACTGTCAAAGTCCTTGTTTCCAGGGACCTGGAAGGACAGTGAGGTAATTCTCCTTGTGCTAAATTGTGCTTAAAAAAAACATTTTTTCTAGGGACAGAAAACTGTAGGTAGGGAGAGTGTGTCAGTTTCTTTCACTGTCAAAGTCCTTGTTTCCAGGGACCTGGAAGGACAGTGAGGTAATTCTCCTTGTGCTAAATTGTGCTTAAAAAAAACATTTTTTCTAGGGACAGAAAACTGTAGGTAGGGAGAGTGTGTCAGTTTCTTTCACTGTCAAAGTCCTTGTTTCCAGGGACCTGGAAGGACAGTGAGGTAATTCTCCTTGTGCTAAATTGTGCTTAAAAAAAACATTTTTTCTAGGGACAGAAAACTGTAGGTAGGGAGAGTGTGTCAGTTTCTTTCACTGTCAAAGTCCTTGTTTCCAGGGACCTGGAAGGACAGTGAGGTAATTCTCCTTGTGCTAAATTGTGCTTAAAAAAAACATTTTTTCTAGGGACAGAAAACTGTAGGTAGGGAGAGTGTGTCAGTTTCTTTCACTGTCAAAGTCCTTGTTTCCAGGGACCTGGAAGGACAGTGAGTGAATTCTCCTTGTGCTATATTGTGCTTAAAAAAAACATTTTTTCTAGGGACAGAAAACTGTAGGTAGGGAGAGTGTGTCAGTTTCTTTCACTGTCAAAGTCCTTGTTTCCAGGGACCTGGAAGGACAGTGAGGTAATTCTCCTTGTGCTAAATTGTGCTTAAAAAAAACATTTTTTCTAGGGACAGAAAACTGTAGGTAGGGAGAGTGTGTCAGTTTCTTTCACTGTCAAAGTCCTTGTTTCCAGGGACCTGGAAGGACAGTGAGGTAATTCTCCTTGTGCTAAATTGTGCTTAAAAAAAACATTTTTTCTAGGGACAGAAAACTGTAGGTAGGGAGAGTGTGTCAGTTTCTTTCACTGTCAAAGTCCTTGTTTCCAGGGACCTGGAAGGACAGTGAGGTAATTCTCCTTGTGCTAAATTGTGCTTAAAAAAAACATTTTTTCTAGGGACAGAAAACTGTAGGTAGGGAGAGTGTGTCAGTTTCTTTCACTGTCAAAGTCCTTGTTTCCAGGGACCTGGAAGGACAGTGAGTGAATTCTCCTTGTGCTATATTGTGCTTAAAAAAAACATTTTTTCTAGGGACAGAAAACTGTAGGTAGGGAGAGTGTGTCAGTTTCTTTCACTGTCAAAGTCCTTGTTTCCAGGGACCTGGAAGGACAGTGAGGTAATTCTCCTTGTGCTAAATTGTGCTTAAAAAAAACATTTTTTCTAGGGACAGAAAACTGTAGGTAGGGAGAGTGTGTCAGTTTCTTTCACTGTCAAAGTCCTTGTTTCCAGGGACCTGGAAGGACAGTGAGGTAATTCTCCTTGTGCTAAATTGTGCTTAAAAAAAACATTTTTTCTAGGGACAGAAAACTGTAGGTAGGGAGAGTGTGTCAGTTTCTTTCACTGTCAAAGTCCTTGTTTCCAGGGACCTGGAAGGACAGTGAGGTAATTCTCCTTGTGCTAAATTGTGCTTAAAAAAAACATTTTTTCTAGGGACAGAAAACTGTAGGTAGGGAGAGTGTGTCAGTTTCTTTCACTGTCAAAGTCCTTGTTTCAAGGGACCTGGAAGGACAGTGAGGTAATTCTCCTTGTGCTAAATTGTGCTTAAAAAAAACATTTTTTCTAGGGACAGAAAACTGTAGGTAGGGAGAGTGTGTCAGTTTCTTTCACTGTCAAAGTCCTTGTTTCCAGGGACCTGGAAGGACAGTGAGGTAATTCTCCTTGTGCTAAATTGTGCTTAAAAAAAACATTTTTTCTAGGGACAGAAAACTGTAGGTAGGGAGAGTGTGTCAGTTTCTTTCACTGTCAAAGTCCTTGTTTCCAGGGACCTGGAAGGACAGTGAGGTAATTCTCCTTGTGCTAAATTGTGCTTAAAAAAAACATTTTTTCTAGGGACAGAAAACTGTAGGTAGGGAGAGTGTGTCAGTTTCTTTCACTGTCAAAGTCCTTGTTTCCAGGGACCTGGAAGGACAGTGAGGTAATTCTCCTTGTGCTAAATTGTGCTTAAAAAAAACATTTTTTCTAGGGACAGAAAACTGTAGGTAGGGAGAGTGTGTCAGTTTCTTTCACTGTCAAAGTCCTTGTTTCCAGGGACCTGGAAGGACAGTGAGGTAATTCTCCTTGTGCTAAATTGTGCTTAAAAAAAACATTTTTTCTAGGGACAGAAAACTGTAGGTAGGGAGAGTGTGTCAGTTTCTTTCACTGTCAAAGTCCTTGTTTCCAGGGACCTGGAAGGACAGTGAGTGAATTCTCCTTGTGCTAAATTGTGCTTAAAAAAAAAAAAATTTCTAGGGACAGAAAACTGTAGGTAGGGAGAGTGTGTCAGTTTCTTTCACTGTCAAAGTCCTTGTTTCAAGGGACAGAGAAGGACACCTGAAGGTAGCCCTTATTGCTTTTTTCCCATCTCCCTGCAGGCCATCTATTAGAATGTCTGGAAGGCAAACAAGGAGAGGCAGACAGTCAGGAGGCAATAAAAGAGGGCAAGCAGGCTCTGTGTCTGGGGGCAACAGTGCTGGTCGTGGACGCGGTGCATTGTCATCAGCACATGGCCATGGGACACGCTTGTCCTTCTTTTCGGCAGCTGGACATGTTGAGCCACATCATGCCGAAGACTTGGTAGAGTGGATGACCAAGCCCTCCTCCTCCTCCTCATCCTCTCTCACCCAGGCTCAGGGTACTGGAAAAGCAGCTGCCAAAGCGTCCTCTTCCCTGGTATCAATGTCAGACTCATCATCAGTCACTCCTTCCCTAGACCCACCATGTCCTCCTCCTGAGGAGTCCCCCGAACTGTTTCAGCACAGTGTTGGGTACATGCTCCAGGAGGATGCCCAGCGTTTCGAAGGGTCTGATGATGAAACCCAGGTAGAGGAAGGCAGTAGCGTGAGAGCAGACAGAGGGGATGCTCAAGAAGGACACCAATCTGGCAGTCATGTTCCAGCAGCTGCAGCATACTGCCAGATTGGCTCCAGTGATGAGGAGGGAGGTGATGATGAGGTCACTGACTCCACGTGGGTGCCTAATAGGAGAGAGGAGGAGGAGGAGGATGAGGAGGAGGCACATCTCCAACGAGGCAGGATGCCCTTTGGTGGCCAGCGTAAGGGCAGTACACCGACGGAATCACACCGCAGAGCTCCGCCTGTGCAGGGCGCTGCCTCTGCCCGTCATTCAAAAAGTTCTTTGGTGTGGGCCTTTTTTGAGGCTAGTGCATCAGATCGCACAGCTGCTGTTTGCAACATATGTCTCAAGCGTATATCGCGTGGCCAAAACATCAGCCGCTTGGGTACCACATGCCTGACCAGACATATGTTGACCTGCCATGCAGCTCGTTGGCAAGCCTACCTCAAAGACCCACACCAAAGAACAAAGCGGACCTCTCCTTGCACCGCATCAGCTGGGATCTCCAACCCCACTATAACTTCAGTCCTCTCTGAAACATGCACTGAGAGGAATGAAGGTGTAGAATTAGGTGTGTCACAGCCAAGTACTTGCGGCCACTCTGCTAGCAGTACACCGACGTCCGATTCTAGCAGGCAAATTTCCCTGCCCCAGCTGCTGGACCGTCGAAAGAAGTTCACTCCCAGCCATCCACATGCCCAGCGGTTGAATGCTAGCTTGGCTAAATTGCTAGCGCTTGAACTGCTGCCTTTTCAGTTGGTAGACTCGGCCCCCTTCCGTGAGTTTGTGCAATGTGCGGTTCCTCAGTGGCAGGTTCCCAAACGCCACTTTTTCTCACGGAAGGCTATTCCGGCTCTCTACCGGCATGTGGAAGGCAATGTCTTGGCCTCGCTGGACAGGGCGGTCAGCGGTAAGGTGCATATTACCGCTGACTCATGGTCCAGCAGGCATGGACAGGGACGTTACCTTTCTTTCACGGCCCATTGGGTCACTCTTTTGGCAGCTGGGAAGGATGCAGGACAAGGTGCAGTAGTGTTGGAGGTTGTCCCACCGCCACGCCTCCAAAATGCTACTACTGGTTGTGACACACCTCTCTCCTCCACCCCCTCCTCTTCTTCTTCCTCCATGGCCTCTTCCTGTGGTTTGTCCTATGAACCAGCGGTGCTCCGTAGCCGTTCACGGGGCTACGCAAGTACGCAGGCAAAAAGATGCCATGCCGTGCTTGCGCTGGTGTGTTTGGGGGACAGAAGCCACACTGGGGCAGAGGTCCTGTCTGCTCTGCAGGGCCAGGCCGAGAGGTGGTTGACGCCACGCCAGCTTAAGCCAGGAATGGTGGTTTGCGACAATGGCACCAACCTCCTCTCCGCCCTCCGACAGGGACAACTGACCCATGTGCCCTGTGTGGCTCACGTCCTTAACCTGGTGGTGCAGCGGTTCTTGGGCAGGTACCCGGGCTTACAGGATGTCCTGAGGCAGGCCAGGAAAGTCTGTGTGCATTTCCGCAGATCTTATAATGCCAGTGCTCGCCTGGCTGAGCTGCAAAAGGAGTTGAACCTGCCCAAGAACCGCCTTATATGTGACATGCCCACCAGGTGGAACTCAACGTTGGCCATGCTGCAGCGGCTGCACACGCAGCAGAGGGCCATCAATGAGTACCTGTGCGACTACGGCACCAGGACAGGGTCAGGGGAGCTTGGTTTTTTTTCTCCACGCCAGTGGGGCATGATCAGGGATGCATGCACTGTCCTGGCACCATTTGAGGAGGCCACGAGGATGGTGAGCAGTGACAGTGCATGCATCAGTGACACTGTACCTCTTGTCCACCTGTTGGAGCACACGCTGCGTGGAATAATGGACAGGGCACTTGAGGCAGAACAGAGGCAGGAAGAGGAGGACTTCCTTGCCTCTCAAGGCCCCCTTTACCCAGACAGTGTTCCTTCTGTCCCACCCATCGCACAGGAAGAGGAGGAGGAGGAGGAGGAGGAGGAGGATTGTGTCAGCATGGAGGTGGAGGCTGGCACTCAGCATCATCAGCAGCAGTCTTTTAGGGATGATTTACAGTCCCAAGAAACCAGTGGACTTGTACGTGGCTGGGAGGAGGTGGCTGCGGATCATGTCGTCCTTAGTGACCCAGAGGACTCCGGAGCGAATGCCTCAGCAAACCTACGCTGCATGGCCTCCCTGATCCTGCAAAGTCTGCGGAAGGATCCTCGTATTCTTCGGATCAAGGAGAGGGACTATTACTGGCTGGCCACTCTCCTTGATCCACGGTACAAGGGTAAGGTTGCGGACCTTATGTTACCGTCGCAGAGGGAGCAGAGGATGAGACAACTCCGGGAGGCCTTGCAGAAAGGTCTGTGCAACGCGTTCCCAGAGACTGGGAGGTTACAAACTCCTGGTCCTGGACAACGAGTTGCTGAGGCTTCGGCCAGTCAAAGAAGGAGCGGTGGGGAAGGTGGCCGTCTGACCGATGCGTTCAGACAATTCTTTAGTCCGCAGCCCCAAAGTATGATCGGTTCCAGCAACCATCGCCAGCGTCTGATAAACATGGTGCAGGAATATCTAGGGGCAAGGTCAGACTTGGACACCTTCCCCACCGAAAATCCTCTGGCTTACTGGGTCTTGAGGATGGATCACTGGCCAGAGCTTGCACAGTATGCAATTGAGCTACTGGCCTGTCCTGCATCCAGCGTTCTTTCGGAACGCACATTCAGTGCTGCTGGAGGATTTGTCACGGATCACAGGGTGCGCCTGTCCACCGACTCGGTTGATCGACTGACTTTCATCAAGATGAACCAGTCTTGGATCACCACCAGCTACCACACACCTGATGCTGATATAACAGACTAATTGATTTTAACATGTCACATCCCTTCAAGACTGATGCTGATGCTGAGTGCCTGTGCTGTTATGTTGACTGGCTATCCTCCTCCTCCGAGTCCTCAATGATACGATTGATGATGATAGCTTGGAAGATCATTTTTGTTTATGGGTGCCGCCACCAGTGGCTAAGGCCCAATTTTTCAGCCCCTGTTTTACAGGGGCGTGTAATTACAATTTTTTTAGCAATAATTTGCCATAGGGCTCATTGCTGTGCTCCAAGTACAGTATCTGTGAGGGGTTGGAGTGTTGTGGCACCAGTGCCTAAGGCCCAATTTTTCAGCCCCTGTTTAACAGGGGCGTGTCATTACAATTTTTGAAGCAATACTTTGCAACAGGGCTCATTGCTGTGCTCCAAGTACAGTATCTGTGAGGGGTTGTAGTGTTGTGCCACCAGTGCCTAAGGCCCAATTTTTCAGCCCCTGTTCAACAGGGGCATGCAATTACAATTCTTGATCTAATAATTCACAGCAGGGTCCATTGCTGCACCCACCAAGAGTAACTGTCAGGGCTTACAGTGTTGTGGCACCAGCACCACCATCAAAGCCCCAATTTTTACTACCACTGTTCAACAATTATATGTAATTAAAATTCCTGATATAATAGTTGACAGCAGGGCGTTCCAGCACCAACCAAGAGTAACTGAGTGCTTACAGTGTTGTGCCAACACCAACAACTAAGGGGCCTATTTCTGCAGAGTATATACGGCAGGTCCCTACTTTCAAACATCCAACTTACAAACGACTCCTACTTGCAAACGAAAGAAGACAACAGGAAGTGAGAGGAAATCTACCCCTAGAAAGGAAAATTCTCTCCTGTAAGAATAAATATGGGAGAAAGGGGTCTCATCTGTACTGATGCTTTATCAGCAATCCTTGTTTCAAGAAAAACACCACATTTCAAAAACAGTTGTCATTGGGACGGAAAGTGAGGTGAAATGTTCTGAACAGGGGCACAGACAGCAAAACAAATGTTACAGGGGTGATAACCCTTACCTATGTTTCCCAAAAAGTTTAAAAATAGATTTTTGGGCTGGAGCTACACTTCAACAATGTACCTGTTCAAAATTACAAACAGATTCTACATAAGAACAAACCTACAGTCCCTGTCTTGTATGCACCGCCTGTATACGGCTGTTCAGAGTATATAGGGCCTTTTTTATTTTATGTGCGGGGTTCCCCTTAATATCCATACAAGACCCAAAGGGGCTGGTAATGGGCTGGGGTAGGGGGGGGGGTCATGGGGTAGCTATGCCATTTTTCTTAAAGAATTTCATCCATATTACCGGGACCAGACATTACATTAAAGCCGCAAGCAGTTTTAAATGGCTTTTTTTTCCTTTAGAAGTGTCATTTTGTGCAGGGACAGTTCTAAACACGGGAAACACGTGGCACTTCACAGGCATACTTTAGACACCCCCCAGGTACGATATTTAAAGGAATATTTGACTTTTTTTTTTTCACTTTATGCATCATTAAAATGACTGCTCCCGAAAAACGACCGTTTTTAAAACTTCTTTTTGCATTGATACATGTCCCCTGGTGCACAACCCGGGTTCCCAAACCCTATTTATGACAATAACATGCATAATAGTTGTTATAATTAGCACTTTAGAATTCGAACGTTCGCATCCATTGTATTTAATAGGGTTCTAATGTTCGTTCGAACTTTCGGTCCGTTCGCGGGTTCTTGTGCGAACCGAACCCGGGGGTGTTCGGCTCATCACTACTCCTGGTGCTTAATGAAAAGATGGAGGGAGCAGAGGCCGCAGGGAGACATAGGGACAAGGAGCTGCGCAGGCTGGAGAAGGTCACAGCTTCACACTCCTCACACCTCATTGAGGTTAATAGGCATTTAGAGGACCTGGACAATCGGGGAAGGAGGTGCAACATTAGGGTCCGGGGGATACCGGAGACGGTAGAAGCAGACCAGATAATGATGGCTCTGCAGAGGGTATTCAACAGCCTGTTAGATAGGCCCGAGGACACGGTTATAGATTTCGTCAGGGCGCACAGAGCACTTCGAGCCAGAGGGCCTGAATCCCAACCCCCACGGGACATAATTTGCTGCCTTCAAAACTTTAACCTGAAGGAGGACATTATGAAAAAAGCGCGCAGACAAGAGCGCATAATTTTTAATGGAGAAACTATCATGCTTTTCCAGGACCTCTCCCAGATAACCTTAAAGAACCGCAGGGCACTACGCCCCCTTCTGGACAAGCTCAGAGACAGGGAGCTCAAGTACACTTGGAGGTTTCCGTTTGCTCTTATGGGGAACCACAATGGTAAGCAACACCTGCTAAGATCACCGGAAGACTTACCGGATTTCTGCCATGCTCTGCAGCTTGACATGATTGAGATACCGGAGTGGTACCAGGAATTTCGTCTGCCTCCACTGGAGAAAAGCCTGCCTAACTCCCCGCTCTCTTCCCCTGACAACAGGAACGCCAAGAAGCTGAAGACAGGTCGCCGAGGAGGCTCACACGCTGGGTCACAGGCCGGAACACCGAGCTTCAAACCGCACTCATCCAGGGCTCTGGATGGGTATTGAGGGGATGTGGTCGGTTTCTCCTCCTCCTTACTTATTTTTTAGCAGCATTAACCCTCACAAGTATTCACCCCCTTTATATGCAGGAGCCCGTCCAGTTGGATTCCATCATTTCAGCAAGTCCTGACAATCCTCTAAGCGAACAGACTACCCTGAACCGGCCTCTTCCCAGACCCCCAATTTCCCCCCCCCCTTTTTTTTTATGCTCTAAGTCCTGACCGTCCGGTTGGTAGTAAGTTTAATATTCACCCTCGAACCATCGAGTCATACTTCATGTTGACTGCACCACATGATCCCGGTAGGTCACATTTGTGGCCACTCGGAGGATGAGAACCGAACACTCAGGACTCATACTGCTATCTTGCCCCCTGATCCTTACCTCAGAGTAGGGACAAGTTCCTGTTACTGACACAACTCAAGGAGGGAGGTTCCTGGATGGCCCTTGGACCAGTTGCTATTAATGCACCCATTCCTGAACATAGTCAGTGTACCTGAGATGGCTGTGGGGAGATCGCTTCCCACCCCCCGGGGGGTGGAGGGAGGAGGATGTCCGCATCCTTTTTTCTTTTTCTTATTTTTATTGCGTTCCATCAGTATAGTTGACGTTATTACTCAGCTTTGTTATTACTTCTATGTCCCAGGTCTTCATGACCCATGAACAAGGAGGCACAGGCGGGAGTCCTGTTAATCTTGTTGATGTTTTCCTCTCTGTTTGAGGACACCCGCATGTGTCTCATGTACCTCATAGCGTGCAGAAATGATTCATTATCACCTTTTTCATGCATTCCACATGGCTGGGAGGCAGGCACCTCAGGTTTCACTACCCCTAGATCCATATTAACTCAGCGATTGTTCTTCCCCTGAAGATCTGTCGTGTTGCCGCCTTCCTATCCCCCACATAGTGCACCCTGGGTGGTCTCACTGGCTACCCAGGATTCACTACCTATAGCTCCTTGGGGCATTGACGCCCCAGGGAAGATTACCATATCTCCTCTCTTTGACCCTTTACTTACCTCTCCTAAATCTTTTCCAACTATTCTCAGTCTTACTTTCCCCTCTGCACTCCCCCCCTGCTTCCCCACCTCTTCAACCTTCCCTTGGGCTCTTCTCTAACGGTACTTGACCATTTGTGATAGATCTATAGTACAATACTCACACTGATCTCTTGTAATTTTGTCTCGATTGTTCTTCCTATTAGACGTAGACCACCAGCTCTCTCTGAACTTACATCATGGTATACTTATCTCTTGGCCGCCACCCGACTGTAATTTCGCACAACGCTAAGGGACTAAACATCCCAGAAAAACGCACAACACTTTTGAGAGAACTCAAAAAATATAAGCCACAGTTTGTCTTCTTGCAGGAGACGCACTTTAAGACCTCACGGGTCCCCAGGCTCACTGACTCCTACTTTACCGAAGCTTTCCATGCCACTAATGATCTGGCCAAAACCAAGGGTGTGTCTATCTTAATAAGTAAAAACGCCCCCTTTGAAGTTACCGACAAACTTATAGACCCTGAGGGAAGGTATGTCTTCCTGAGGGGGACTTGCGGGGGTAGGCCCCTAACCTTAGCAAATGTATACTTCCCCAACACAGCCCACCTCTCCTTCTGCAGGCGTATGGTGTCACAGTTGAAGGGCTTTGGCTCTGGTTGCATGATTGTGGGAGGGGATTTTAACATTCCACTGAACCCCTTAGTCGACACCTCTACGGGTAGATCCCATATCACATACAAGATCCTTAAACAAATTAAAACCCTTCTGAACTCCTTGCAGTTGATAGATTCCTGGCGTCTCTTGCACCCTGACGACAAGGATTATACGTTCCATTCCATTCCCCATAATAAGTACTCATGAATAGACTACATCTTTACGTCACAAAGAGACCTCAACCTGATTACGGAAGCCAATATAGGGTTCCAGTCCATTTCCGACCACGCGCCTATATCACTCTCCTTAGACCTGACTAAGCCACCCCCCAAACCCAACACCTGGAGACTGAACTCAACACTCCTTACAGATCCGCAGAGGCTCCCTGGAATTTCCAAAACCATCAAAGAATTCTTTTTTCACAATGTGACCCCTGAGATGGACCCCATGATGATTTGGGAGGCACACAAATGCACCATAAGAGGGGAGTTGATCCAATTGGGAGCCCACTGTAAGAGGGAAAGGGAAAAGGTGATCAGGCAGCTGACAGATAAAATTCACGCCCTAGAAACACTACATAAAAAATCCCTATCGGACAGATCAGCGAGCGCCCTTCTGGACACTAGGAAAACTCTCCAACACATTTTAGACGCAAAAGCCAAAAGATTTCTTTTCTTTAAAAAGAAGATCTATTACGAGCATGGAGACAAGACTGGAAGGTTCCTAGCCAAGGCCCTAAAAGATGCCACATCACACCAGAACATTCTAGGAATTAGAAATAATAAGGGCAAAGTAGATGTTACCACTGAGGGAATTAGCAAACACTTCCATGAATATTCCTCCAACCTCTACAATTTACCTTCACAGGGAAACTCCCCTCCCTCCCCAAGGTCTAGATTGCAATTAATCCGGGACTACTTAAAAGACTCCAAACTTCCTATCCTAACAGGTGAGAATGCCCAGCTATTAGAATGTCCCATTGACAAATCTGAAATCTTGCAATCCATTAAAGACTTAAAAGCGGGTAAAAGCCCAGGTCCGGGCGGTTTCACTTCCATTTACTACAAGACCTTTACTGACCTGATCCTTGACCCACTACATAAAGCGCTGAACGCCCTCTCAGCACCCAGAACGGTGCCATCGTCATTCCTAGCTGCCCATATAACTGTCATACCAAAACAGAATAAAGACCCCCAGTTATGTGCCAGCTACAGGCCGATATCTCTCCTTAATATAGACGTTAAGCTCCTAGCTAAAATAATTGCCAACAGACTTAGACCATTGCTGCACGATATCATTGGTCCTGACCAGGCTGGCTTTATGCCGGGCAGGGAGACCAGGGATTGCGTAACCAAAGCACTCAATCTAATTTACGCAGCACGAACACAGAAGATCGAGGGCTTTCTCCTGTCCACGGACACGGAGAAGGCCTTCGATCGTGTGGCATGGGACTATATGCTGGAGACATGCCAACATATTGGTCTGGGCTCTTGCATGATGTCATGGATCGGGTCACTATACTCAAACCCATCAGCTCAAGTCAAGATTAATGGTTCCCTGTCAGACAAAGTCCATATCAACAACGGGACGAGACAGGGCTGCCCCCTCTCACCCATCTTATTTATACTCTCATTGGAACCGTTCATTAGAAAAGTCATTGCAGAAGAAGCCATACAAGGATTTACAGTTGTTGGTCGGGAATTTAAGGTAGCGGCGTATGCAGACGACCTACTTTTTTTCCTTACCGACCCCCATATCACTTTACCCTCCTTACTACGCAAATTTTCCATCTTTGGCAAGCTATCTAATCTTAAAATAAATTTCTCGAAATCGGAAGCCCTAAATATAACCTTACCCGCAGCCCCACTGAATAGACTCAAAGCTAATTGCCCCTTTAAGTGGGAATCCTCAGCTCTTCATTACTTAGGAGTCTGGCTGACCCCTAACATTGCTCAAATCTTTGACCGAAACTTCCCGCCTATTCTTAAAATTGTAGACCAGGATCTTAAAAAATGGCACACGCGTAACTTCTCATGGTTCGGCCGAGCGGCCATATGCAAAATGGTCATTCTGCCAAAGCTCCTATACCTCTTCCGCAACTTACCAGTTAGGATCCCCCTGAGTTTTTTCAAAACGATCTCCAGCTTGCAGTCAAGGTTTATTTGGGCCCACAAACCACCCAGAATAAAAGCCCAACTCCTGACGAAGCCCAAACTTAAAGGGGGAATGGGTATACCGGATTTTAGAATATACTATTATGCTGCCCACATCACCAGAATTATCGATTGGCACTGCCATCACTCACAAAAGGATTGGATCCAACTAGAGAATAGTCTCAGCCCCTTAGCCCTACGATTCTCCCCATGGATACCATGGTCTAAGTATCCAGTGACCCTCAAAACACACCCCTTTATAGGTACATCACTTGGAGTCTTCCATAAATTGACCAAACAAACAGACCTCTCTTCCCCACTGGGTCCCTTGACGCCCCTGTTCAATAACCCAGACTTTCTCCCCGGAGTGGGCAACCGCTTACTGCACTCCCGACATACTTCCACACCGCTGCTCGCCCAGGACTGCTTTCATAAAGGTAGTTTTAAAGATTTCGAACAGCTCACTGCAGGGATGGACACGCCCTCCATCCCATTATGGACGTATTTTCAGATCAGACACTACCTAAACCAACCCCACAGGAGAGACTCTTTTGGGAGGGAGCTGACGGACCTGGAGTCAGTGTGCCTGGAGGGCAACCTAGTGCAGAAGGCTACCTCAATTTCATACGCTTGGCTACGAGACCAACCCATGCAAGGAGAAGACAGATTCAGAGAGAGCTGGTCACGGGCCCTGAAGAGGCCTATCTCGGCCAATCAGTGGCAGAGAGCGTGTGTATTTACACATAAATGTTCCCTTAGCTCAAGAACACAGGAGACATCCTACAAACTCATGACTCATTGGTATACCACGCCGGCCAAGATACATAGCTGGTTCCCGCAGACTCCAGACACGTGCTGGAGATGTGGGAAGGAGGGGGGGATCTACTCCATATTTGGTGGCATTGCCCTGGGATCGCCCCCTTCTGGAAGGCTGTGTGTGAGAAAATCCGGACGATCACTGAGACCTTAATTAATCTAGACGTGGCGTGCTGTCTGCTTCACATCACAGAGGTATCATACAAAAGATACAACAATTCTCTGACCAAACACTTATTAAATGCGGCAAAAGCTTTAATTCCCCTATATTGGAAATCCACCAGAACCCCCTCACTCAGGGAATGGTTCCAGAGAGTTTCTGAGACTTGTGATATGGAGGAGACGGTGGCACAGGCCACAGACAACCATGATAATTTTTTTAATACCTGGTCCCCCTGGATTCAATACAAATTTTCACGAGCTTATGGGGACTCAACAGCAGTGGACCTGGCCACCTAACTCCTCATGACAAGTGCTGGAAACCCGGGCCTACATGTGAGTTCACTGACCCCATGAAGGGCAGGACAGGGGAGGGTGCTTGACACTACCCCTCCCAAATAGATACACCCTGTAACAACTGATCTAGATCTATATAAGTTTCGTTAACTGGCCTTTTACCTATAAGTGATTACATATTTTACTTTATAGAGACTTCCTGTCAAGATCTCACCAAGTATAAGATTATGCCCATACCATTTATCTACCCCTTTTCGAGATTCTTTCTTTTACTCCTCTCTCACTGTTCCTTTCTACACTTCTCGGAGTGATGTTGCTCCCAATGCCCGCAGTACTTCCTTTTTATTACAACTCCCGATTTCATTGTTGGATAACCACTTACAACCGTTCTTAACCGAGGATTACAGGTTATCCTAGACATTACTTCTAGACTAACTGTTTGATTATTCTATTAACAATACTGTGTTGACGGCAAAGGGGGAGCTGCGTCTCCCCTTGTAGATTTCATTTGTATCTCTTTTCAATAAACTTGATGTAATAAAAAAAAAAAAAAAAAATAGTACTAATTCGTTTTTTTAATCTTTGGACAATTTTTTTTATCTTGTAAAAGTTCTTCATTTAGTTTCCATATATTATTTCTCTTTGGGGACTCTCCTATCTTCAGTTGGAGTATTATTGGTGCATGGTCAGAGAATGTTGTTATTCCTATATCTGTATCTTCCACTAATTCTAATAACTTATGTTCAACCAAAAAAAAAATCTAATCTTGAGTACGTCCCATGTACCGAAGAGTAGAATGTAAATTTTTTCTGTTTTGGATGTTGGGATCTCCACACCTCCACTAGTTGATGTTGCTGTATTCTCTTTTTTAGTTTGTTTCTCTGGGCTATTCCAGTCTCCGGCACATGCGATGTACAGTCCATCCTGGGATCTAGACATAGGTTAAAGTCTCCTGCCATGATAGCCCCCCTTTCTTGAAATCCATGAAATCATCCATAACTCCCATTAAGAATTTAATTGATTTTTTATTTGGGCCATAAACATTTGCCAACAAAATCTCCTCTTCGTTCAATTTGCCCCTTAAAAATAGGTAGCGCCCTTCCGGGTCTGTTTTCCTCTCCTCCAATATGAATTGGGATCCCTTGGCAAACCCAATGGCCACTCCTTTAGCACGTCTTATCGGAGAGTCCCCGTAGTACCATAGAGGATAATCATTTGAGATAATTCTCCGGTTTGAGCCCTGAAAAAAGTGAGTCTCCTGCAGTAATACCACTTCAGCCTTCATGGAACTCATTTCTCGGATTAGTAAGCAAGTGGTTAAAGCAATTTTTTTTTTTTTTAAATGACATTTAATTATTTATTTGTTTTTATTGCATTTTTGTGTAAATATGAGATCTGAGGTCTTTTTGACAGCAGATCCCATATTTAAGAGGTCCTGTCATGCTTTTTGGATGTTTACATTCCTTGTAATTAGGGATGAGCTTTATGTTCGGGTCGAACATGAGTTTGACTCGAACATTGGCTGTTCGCCGAATAGCGAACAATTTTGGGTGTTCGCGGCAAATTCGAAAGCCGCAGAACACCCTTTAAAAGTCTATGGGAGAAATCAAAAGTGCTAATTTTAAAGGTTAATATGCAAGTTATTGTCATAAAAAGTGTTTGGGGACCTGTGTCCTGCCCCAGGGGACATGTATCAATGCAAAAAAAGTTTTAAAAACTGACGTTTTTTCGGGAGCAGTGATTTTAATAATGCTTAAAGTGAAACAATAAAAGTGAAATATTCCTTAAAATTTCGTACCTGGGGGTGTCTATAGTATGCCTGTAAAGTAGCGCATGTTTCCTGTGTTTATAACAGTCCCTGCACAAATTGACATTTCTAAAGGAAAAAAGGTAATTTAAAACTACTCATGGCTATAATGAATTGTCGGGTCCCCGCAATACAGATAAAAGTATTTGCAAAAAAAATACCAGACCATTACCAGGACCTTTTGGGTGTGGTATGAATATTAAGGGGAACGCCAAACCAAAATAAAAATGCGTGGGGGTTCCCCCAAATTCCATATCAGGCCCTTCAGGTCTGGTATGGATATTAAAGGGAACCCTGCACCATTTTTTTTATAAATGGCATAGGGGTCCCCTAAAAATCCATACCAGACCTCTCAGGTCTGGATTTTAAGGGGAACTCCACACCAAAATAAAAAAATGGCGTTAGGTTCCCCCAAAAATCCATACCAGACCCTTATCCGAACATGCAACCTGGCAGGATGCAGGAAAATAGGGGGGGACGATATAGCGCCCCCCCTCCTGAACCGTACCAGGCCACATGCCCTCAACATGGGGAGGATGTCCCCATGTTGATGGGGACAAGGGCCTCATCCCCACAACCCTTGCCCGGTGGTTGTGGGGGTCTGCGGGCGGGGGGCTCATCGGAATCTGGTAGCCCCCTTTAACAAAGAGGAACCCCAGATCCCGGCCCCCCCTATGTAAGTTGGTAAGGTACCCTTACTAGAGTTGAGCGGACACCTGGATGTTCGGGTTCGACGGGTTCGGCCGAACTTTAACCCGAACCCGAACCCCATTGAAGTCAATGGGGACCCGGACTTCTAAGGACTAAAAAGGCTCTAAAAAAGTAATGGAAAGGGCTAGAGGGCTGCAAATGGCAGCAAAATGTTGTTAAGAGCATGGCAAGTGCCCTGCAAACAAATGTGGATAGGGAAATAACTTAAAATAACATAAAAAAAATTAAAAAATATGCTGGAGGCCCCCTTTTCAGCAGAAGAGGTACGGAAAGTCATTAAAGTGGAGCTCCACCCTAAATAGCAACTTTTGCTATTTGGAACCCTCCCCCCCTCCGGTGTCACAATTGACACCTTTCAGGGGGGAGGGGGGTGAAGATACCTGTCTAAGACAGGTATTTTCACCCACATCCGGGAGTCCTGTCTCCGGGAATCTGCGGGAGTTACGTCACTTCCCGCAGACTTCCCTTGGTGTTCTGGGAGACACTCGGCTCCCAGAACACAGGAGCACCAATCAGAACGGCGCAGCGCGACTCGCGCATGCGCCGTAGGGAACCGGGCATGAAGCCGCAGGGCTTCACTTCCTGGTTCCCTCAGCGAGGATGGCGGAGGGAGCAGCAGAGCGTCGAGCGGTCGCTCGTCCTCTGCTGCGGACGTCGCTGGACTCCAGGACAGGTAAGTGTCCAAATATTAAAAGCCAGCAGCTGCTGTAGCTGTAGCTGCTGGCTTTTAATTTTTTTTTCCGGTGGAGCAACCCCTTTAAGAACCTCAGAAACTCAACGGCACGATGCCACACATATGGTGGGAATTCCCCAGAATACGCCCTTTCTGGAATAAATGATTCAATTTAATGGATAAGCTAGTGGGAAAATAAAATACTTTGAAATAAAAATGTAGCGGGGTGCTAAATTTAAGGGAAGTGTTTGAGTGGTAAATAGGCTCAAACACCCTAATTCTGTAGGATTCATGGACCATTTTGTCCTCGGGGGACAGTATTGGTATGCAGTTCCCTGCGGCCTACAGGTGGCGCTGCCATGGTAGGCTAGGGTTGAACCGCCGATACAGTGCTGTGCCTTTTGTGTCCCCTCTTGGCAGTAGTACAGCGGGGCGGGGAACCTGCTGTGCATGCCGGGAGAGCATATAAAAGGGGCAGACCTTTGGCCTGGGGGCTGATGTCCAGTGGGGTCCACGCCCAGGTGCCTTCGGCCTGGGTGCATGTGTTCCTGTTCCATCTCGGGTACCTTTTAGCCCGGGGTGAGGTACTATCCTGGAGTTCCTGCTGCCCTGGGTATGGAGGCCTAGGTGCGGGAGTAAAGCCTGGAGTCCAGAGCCTTCGTCTGGAGTCCGCTAAGGGTCGAGGAGTCTTAGGGTGCCGCCTCGTGTAGGGGACCATGTTCCAGACTGCTGCATGATTTGGGGCTCAGACTGCTTGGCTGATTTGCAAGGGGGTGAGGTGAAAGACTGATGGACATGGGTTTCAGGTGCCAACTCTGATCTTTCATCAGAAGAGTGGGTGGGAGACCATGTGAAGGAACCCGAGGCACTGTCAGCAACCCAATCTACTATCGCCTGTACTTGTCCTGGCCTAAACATTCGTACAGCCTCATTAGGCGCGACAAAATACCGCCGCAGGCTCGGTCGCCTACTCGCACCTGAGGAAGGTGTTTCACTTGTGCGTGTATCTGGCACAGATCCACCACGTCCTCTCCCTGCAACAGGAGCTCCACCAGCAGCACCACAACCGGGGCCACCACGTCCCTTTGACCTTCTCCTCATATTTTCCAAATTTAGGATCTTGCCCTAAATGGGTGTTTTTGGAAGAGCAGAACACACCCACAGTACGTAACCGCTGAATTGCACAGCTACAGAACTGCAGAAAATGCTATTCAAAAAAAATTTAGTTTTTTTAGTATAGCACAGTAGAAGAAAACTATATAGAAATTGTTTATTTCACACACCTCCACATATGTATAACACACTGCAAAATATTTTTTGTGGTCCTAAATGGCATTTTTTGGAAGACCACAACACACCCACAGTACGTAACCGCTGAATCGCACAGCTACAGAACTGCAGAAAATGCTATTCAAAAAAAAATTAGTTTTTTTAGTATAGCACAGTAGAAGAAAACTATATAGAAATTGTTTATTTCACACACCTCCACATATGTATAACACACTGCAAAATATCTTTTGTGGCCCTAAATGGCGTTTTTTGGAAGACCACAACACACCCACAGTACGTAACCGCTGAATCGCACAGCTACAGAACTGCAGAAAATGCTATTCAAAAAATGTTTTGTTTTTTTAGTATAGCACAGTAGAAGACAAATATATAGAAATGGTTTATTTCACACGTCTCCACATATGTATAACACACTGCAAAATATTTTTGTGGCCCTAAATGGGTCTTTTTGCAAGCGTACATTCAAGTGCAATTTTTTTTTTTTGCCCTAAACGGGTCTTTTGGAAAAGAGCACAATAAAGTGCCTTTTTTTTGCCCTAAATGGATCTTTTTCCAAGAGCAGAATACACCCACAGTATGGAAACGGTGTATCTCTCAACGTAATATATGCAGTGCTGGTGCACTGAGCTTGCAGATAAAAGGTAGATTTTCTCTGACACTGGGCTCATGGCAGTGTAAAAAGACTGCACTGCAACACAAACAGGTAAACCTATGCAGATCGCTGAGTTAGATCTCTGAATCTGGACTCCTATTCCTATATAATACATCTCTCTCCCTGAAAGCACCAACAGGAACTTGGCCCTACACTACACTGTCTCTCTATCTTTTCCCTCAGATTCCAGAATCAGGACTAACTCATGTATTTTTCAATCTCTCCCTAAAAGCAGCAGCAGCAGACAAGATCCTCTCCCTATCTATTCTGAAGCAGAGTGACGTGTGTGCTGTGTGCCTCTAGCTTATATAGAAGCTGGGTCACATGTTGCACTGACCAATCACAGCCATGCCATTAGTAGGCATAGCTATGATGGCTTCTAAGGGCACACCAGCTAATCAAAAGGTGATTGGCTGGCCCCTGAAGCATTTCTAACTGCGTAATTAGATTCCCGAACCCGGACTTTTGCGCAAAGTCCGGGTTCGGGTTCGGGTTCGGGAAAAAGCTAAAGTTCAGTACGGACTCGAACTTTACAGTTCGGGTTCGCTCAACCCTAACCCTTACCATTTCACAAAAAAAGCGTCAAAAATGTTAAAAACCACAGTACACAGCTTGGGACAAGTCCTTTATTAAAAAGAAAAAAAAAAAGAAAAAAATAATTCCAGCAATGTAATCCAGTCTCGATCTCCAGCAAGGATACAATGCCAACACGATCCTGCCTCCACGGGAGGCACCCGATGAATGACGCGCTCCAGCCTGACAGCTCTTATATCACTGGGTAACCCCAGCCTTTCCCTGTGGTGTCAGAGGGGGGCGGGGTCACCTAGGCACTGACGGGTGGCCCCGCCCTCAGCTATATAAGATCTGTCAGGCTGGAGCGCGTCATACGTCGGGGTGCCTCGCATGGAGGCAGGATCGTGTCGGCGTCGTATCCTCGCTGGAGATCGAGAATGGATTTACATCGCTGGAGATCGAGACTGGATTACATCGCTAGAATTATTATTTTTTTTCTTTTTAACCACTTCTGGTCCTGCCCATAGTCAAATGACATCCACAGATGGGATCTCCCATCCTGGGTGGACGTCATATGACATCCTGGGCTTCCCGGCTGTCTAGGGGGCACGCATGTGCGTGCCCAGTGGCCGCGATGTCCGCCGGGCACCCGCGGTTGCCCGCAATCACAGCAGGACCGTGGATCTGTGTGTGTAAACACACAGATCCATGTCCTGTCAGAGGTGAGGAGACTGATGTGTGTTCCCAGCACAGAGGAACACAGATCGGTCTCTTCCCCTTGTGAGTCCCCTCCCCCTACAGTTAGAATCACTCACTAGGGAACATATTTAACCTCTTCAGTGCCCCCTAGTGTTAACCCCTTCCCTTTTGAGAAAATGCTTAAATGTGCATCCTCACAGGGTGACACTGTGGATGCACTGGTATAAATGTGCCAACGTCCCGATAATAATAGAGGAGCACTGATTTGACTAAAGCCTCGTACACACGGCCGAGAATCTCGTCGTCAAAAAACACATAGTTTTTCTCGACGATATTCTTGTCAAGCTTGACGAGATTCTTGTCAAGCTTGACGAGCTTCTTGTCAAGCTTTCCTTGCATACACACTGACAATTCCAAATCTCGTTGTTGTAAAGCACGGTCACGTACAACACGTACGACGGCAGTATAAAGGGGAAGTTCTATTCCAATGGCGCCACCCCTTGGGCTGCTTTTGCTGATCTCGTGTTACCGCGTGTTAGTAAAGGTGAGACGATTCACGCTTTTCAGTCCTCGCACTTTCAGTTCGTTTTCTGCGGTTCAGTTTGTGCTTGTGGGTTCGTATCTTGTCTTTCAGGGCGTGTAGTCTGGTCGTATCTGTTTTACAGTGCGTTCTTGTCCGCTCGTTTCTGATTTTTCAGGTCGTTCTTCATAGGCCTTGCTGTTCTTAAGTGCGTTCTGTTTAGTACGTTCTGATCAGACGACCGTCTTCTAGCCATGTTGCGGGTACATTATTGTCGTAAAGTTCATGCTGTGTGGGCGCTTGGTGTTGGTCTGCTTGTCTTGGACCAAGACGAGTCCATGAACAGGGTGAGGAGGAGTTCATGGACCAAGAATTGGTTACTCCAGCGGGACCAATTCTGTCATATGCCTCTGTTGTGGGAGATCCAGGAGAATAATCCCGATGACTACAGGAATTTTCTTAGGATGTCTGACCCCGTTTTTCAGCATCTGTTGGATTTGGTGTCCCCCTATATCACCAGGCAGGACACCGATATGCGGGAAGCCATCACTGCTGAGCAGAGGCTCATCGCCACGTTGCGATATCTGGCGACTGGGAGAAGTCTGCAGGACCTCAAGTTCACGACCGACATCTCTCCCCAGGCTCTGGGCCTCATAATCCCAGACACCTGTTCTGCCATCATCCAAGTCCTGCAGGAGGACTATATCAGGGTAAGTTTTCTCCTTTAACATCACATTCTATGTATTTAATGTATGCTAATGTATTGTATTTCTTTTATCCTTCCCTAATTACCATGATTGTAATATGCTGTGAATGTCCCCTTTGTCCCATGCATGCTGGAAGCTTTTAAATGCCCCTTTTTTCTCCTACATGCATATTTCCCTTCACTAACCTCTCCAGCAGTGGCGACTGCTGCTCAAATGTTTGGGGGGCCACCCCCAAATTAGATATATAAACGTCCTCCATTTTTACGACTGTGCCTATTAAACGCCACCAGTTTGCCCCCTCCAATGCAGCCATTTTGCCCCCCTCCAATGCAGCCATTTTGCCCCCCTCCAATGCAGCCATTTTCCCCCCTCAAATGCAGCCATTTTCCCCCCTCAAATGCAGCCAGTTTGTCCCCTCAAATGCAGCAAGTTTGCCCCCTCAAATGCAGCCATTTCCCCACCTCAAATGCAGCCAGTTTGCCCCCAGCCCAGTAAGCTTTTAATAACCCTTTTTTTGCCTACATGCATATTTGCCTTCACTAACCTCTCCAGCATGCTATCTTGGGCCCAAACACACCTAGCCTAGTCACTTACCAATGTATTTTGTCAGCTCCATTGTAGTGCTTTACCCTCCCCCCTAAACATCCCCTAAAATGATTCCAAATGTATATATTTTTTATATTTTTTGTGTTCACAAACTCATCTAGCCCCCCAAATATTTTTACAATGGGCCATCAGAGGGGGTGATGAATATGATACTTGAGCCTTCTATTTTAGTATTTAAAAACACATTAAACTGAAAGTTCTACTGATGTTGGCCAAGAATGTATTTTTGTATAATCTGCTTGCAATGTTATGTGCAAAAGTAGTAATATTTATTTATCTTGTTTGACTCCACAGCTTCCTTCCACGCCACAGGAATGGCAGACTGTGGCCTTCCATTTTGCCACGCGGTGGGACTTCCCCAACTGTGGAGGGGCAATAGATGGGAAGCACGTCCGCATCGTGCCACCCCGGTCAGGGTCGTTTTTCTACAACTACAAGGGGTTTCATAGCATCGTGCTGGTGGCGGTGGTGTCAGAACAGTATGAGTTCCTCTATGTTGGATGTGGGAAAGAATGGCCGTATGTCCTATGGGGGAGCCTTCAGCCAGACGGAGTTTGCCCTCCGTCTCCAGAGTGACGACCTTGCATTGCCACCGGATGCAGGGAATGTTGAAGGACTCCCCTTTGTGTTTTTGGCTGATAAAGCCTTTGGACTTGGACCGCATCTCATGAGGCCATTTCCCCAGAGGACCCTGACCCCGGAGAGGAGGGTGTTCAACTACCGGCTGGCCAGGGCCCAACGAGTCGTGGAGAATGCCTTTGGGATAATGGCCAGCCGGTTCCACCTTTTCATGACACCAATTAACTTGGCGGAGTACAAACTGAACTATATAGTGTTCTGTTGCTGCGTGCTGCATAATTTATTTGCGCACAAAATCACCAAATTATATGGACTCAATTAGGCCTGAGACTGGACTTTCGGGGGACAATCTTTTTCCGGGCCTTGAAGCTGGCTGTCCTGGCTTGCCCCCCCAAAACGCCCGTGAGGTTCGGCAGAAATATGTTGAGTATTTCACGGGTAGGGGGGCAATTCCTATGCCAGGCAATGCATAAAAGCTTTTTTCCAAACAAAAAATAAAAATCTGGTTTAATCAGATTTTTTGGATGTATTGCTTGTGTTTCTTTTAGCTGAAGAAAGGTAAGGGGTGTAGTGGTGGCGTTGTTCTAACAAAAAAACAATCTGCTGGAGGCCAGATGATGGTAATGATAAAAATAAAAATATATAAATAAAAGATGTGTACAAATGAGCAACAAAGCGGGCTCTGCCTGGTGTTTACTGTTGTGGAGGTGTATTCAGATCCTGAGTTGAGTGAGGCCTCAAATCAAATGTAATCAGATAAAAGATGAATTAGAGTGTCGGTGACGGGTGTTTGCTTAACCTTCGCGATAGCCTTCAGAAGGTGATAGTGTTGATGAATGTACAAGTAGGTGAAGAAATTAGTTGAAATAAATGAGTGGTGTGAATTTTCCAATTCCGGCTCGGCTGGGTGTTTGCTAACTGAGGACTAGCTATTGGAAGTGCTGAGAAGCAAAATGATGCTACCAGTGTGGTGCTGCAAGAAATGCAATGCGAGCAAATAAAGTACAGTGATTTATAATGAATTGGAATATTGTCTCGGCCGGGTGTTTACTAAACCCAGCTGGGATTATGCTCAGTCCCAAGTGATTGAACAGTTGAAAAGAGTGTTTGAGTGATCACTGGTACACTTTTACAATGTGCATAAGATTTTCAACATGAAATTAAAACTGAAAAAATAACTAAATAAAAATAAAAGTCCAATGGTGAAAATCCAGAAAATGGTGACAAGATAAATTGGTGACTTTGCTGCAGTGCTTGTTCTAGTAGCCTGTGCCGTGAATGTGATTATCCGTGATTGTTTAAGATGGTGCACTCACCAGATCCTTTATACCCTCGGGGTATGGTGCAGTCACAGTATATGCCACTGTGTAGCAGTCTCAGGAATCCGGGGTGGCTCCTTTGGTCCCTTGTCTGGCCAGTGTTCCGGTAAAGACTGGAGCCTTGTTAACATGGGTAATTTTGATAACAATGGACTGTGTGGCCGTTGTTTTTTTTTGCTGTCCTCCACCAGGATTTGCAAAGTATACAGTGGCACAGCTTCAAAGTTCAGCTTGGGTGCATTTGTTGTTATCAGCTTTTTTTATTTCTATTCTGAACAAATCGCTGTTTGTGTCATCTGTATGGCGGGGTCTGGTTCATTATTCCCTTATTTCTTTCAGCTGTCTCCTAGTTTTTCCTAGTGCACTAGTAGTGCCAAGTGTAATTTCCTTTAGTAAATAGCAACCATTTGACTGGAAACTGGAAAAATATACACAAAAAATGTTATAGCGGATTTGACAAAGAAGCTACACTTTGTTGTTGTTCATAAATTTTACTCTGTGCACATTCACACATGGTAAGTATAAAATTTTTGGTGTTAGAAAAGTTTATTTTTTATTTTTTGGCCATAAACAGGTCTTTTTTTTTTTGGTAATAAAATCCAAAACTCTCATTACCATACAACAAAATACAACATTGTAAACTTCTCAGCAATATCAGACATTCTATTTTAGTAACAATGTCTCTATCTGCCCTTCATAAGATGGGGTGTTGTCACTCCTGAACAAGCCAAAATTTGAAGATGCACACAATTTATAGGGTTTTTAAAAAGGGGTATTTCCCTCCTGATCCCTATTGTCAACATGTGCTATCTGCCATCATGGGTGATCAATGGACTTGTTTTGGGGGTGCAACCCCTTCTTCCTTTCACCTACTTGAGTTGCGAGGAAGGGGTTACACCCACAAAACCCATACATGGATATCCCCTGATGGCAGATGGCACACGTTGACACACTGTGTGCATCTTCAAATTTTGGCTTGATTGTATAAAAGTGCAAAAATGTCAATAAAAAAATTGAAAAATAGAAAAAGGGGTGTTTTGTGCTTCATTCAATTCGCCCCAAAACATCAATGATGTCCTTAAATGTTTGCTCCATAACATTCATCCTTTTCTTCATTCTGTCCAGTTCACTACTACACTCCATCACTTGCTGGATGATTCTTTGGGCACTATCACTAGAGAAACAAGGACTTTCTTCCTCAACAACATTTTCATCCCCTAAAAAAATAAATAAAAGGTATTATAAAACTCTGCAGGCCTACATCTCTTAACTGAAGCTGTGGTGACAGACACTGACCTGTTGTGGTGACAATTTCCACCACCTCACCCACTTCTCCTTCCTCCACTTCTACTTCCTCCACATCCTCAGGTTGGGGTTCTTTCTGAGGTGTGTGGTTCCTGTGCTCCCTTGAGTGGTGTCCTCCCAGTCTTCTCTCCCCTATGAGAATGAAACAAAAGGTATACTTAGCACACAGATATTTTATGGAAAAAATAGGAACATGATACATTGCTTGGAAGTGGGGTACAAGTGTCTGTTTGGGCAGAGTTACAAGCTGAAGACATTATTTAAAATTAAACAAATCTTGAGTATTCACCTTTTTGGGACAAGTTTTACACATGGAGACACCCCAAGAATACACTGAAGCACCTGTGTGGGGCACCCTAAAAAGGTTGTTCTGGTGGCCCATACTATAGTGCTCCAGAGTGCAGATGTGTGAACAGCTGCTGAGTGTCCTCTCCTTTACACTGATTCAAGTTTGCATTTCATTCTAGTTCCAAACACATCATCTAGACAACAATGTAATAACATTTATGGAATAAAAACAGGCTTGTCTAAATTAGTTTAACCCTGTATCTTATCAAAACATCGTATGTAGTGGGTGAAAGATGTGTCTGTAACGACCGATTACTGTGCCCATTAAATTTTGTGAGATGTAATTTTAAAAGGTCCAATAGTAAAAAGCAACAACATGGAGCAACATGCAAGTTCTGAAATACAATAAAATAGGAACACAGGAGAAGTACTTACTTTTTTCTAGCATTCTCTTAATGCTTCTTAACTGCTCTGGCTCCTTCAGTTTCAGGTCAGACCACCTCTTTCTATGGTGCTTCTTTGATCGTCGTACCCCGAAATTCTTCTTCAGACTTTTCACTACTTTCTTCATGATTTTGGCCTTCCTTAGATTAGGGTGGGTATACGGCCCATGCTTTGCATCAATATGTCCGCCATCTCCACCATATCCGCAAAGGACATATTAGATGCCTTCAATCTCCTCCTTGATTGTGACGTTTCACGCTCCGGGCTTGTTTCGTAGTTATTAGATGAATTAGCAGACACCTGCTGTGACTCGGCCATGTCGTCTGCGCGCCGAAAGAGAAGGGGCGGGAAAATTTTAGTTATTTTTATAGATTTTTTGGGGATATTAATTATAGCAAAAAGTAAAAAATATTGTTTTTTTTTTCAAAATTGTCGCTCTATTTTTGTTTATAGCGCAAAAAATAAAAACCGCAGAGGTGATCAAATACCACCAAAAGAAAGCTCTATGTGTGGGAAAAAAGGACGTCAATTTTGTTTGGGAGCCACGTCACACAGCCGTGCAATTGTCAGTTAAAGCGGCGCAGTACCGAATCACAAAAAGTGCTCTGGTAAGGAAGGGGGTAAATTCTTCCGGGGCTGAAGTGGTAAATAAAGGACTTGTCCCAAGCTGTGTACTGTGGTTTTTAACATTTTTGACACTTTTTTTGTGAAATGGTAGGGGTACAATGTACCCCTTACCAATTCACATAGGGGGGCATGGATCTGGGGGTCCCCTTTGTTAAAGGGGGCTTCCAGATTCCGATAAGCCCCCCACCCACAGACCCCCACAACCACTGGGCAAGGGTTGTGGGGATGAGGCCCTTGTCCCCATCAACATGGGAACATCCTCCCCATGTTGAGGGCATGTGGCCTGGTATGGTTCAGGAGGGGGGGCGCTCTCTCGTCCCCCCTCTTTTCCTGTGGCCTGCCAGGTTGCGTGTTTGGATAAGGGTCTGGTATGGATTTTTGGAGGGAACCCCACGCCGTTTTTTTTATTTTGGTGCGGGGTTCCCCTTAAAATCCATACCAGACCTTAAGGGTATGGATTTTGAGGGGGACCCCTACGCCATTTAAAAAAAATTGGTGCAGGGTTCCCCTTAATATCCATACCAGACCTGAAGGGCCTGATATGAAATTTGGGGGGACCCCATGCATTTTTTTTTAATTTTGGTTTGGGGTTCCCCTTAATATTCATACCAGACCCGAAGAGCCTGGTAATGGACTGGGGGGAACCCATTACATTTTTTTGCAATGACTTTTATCTGTATTGCCGGGACCCGACAATTCATTATAGCCGCGAGTAGTTTTAAATTACTTTCTTTTCCTTTAGAAATGTAATTTTGTGCAGGGACTGTTATAAACACAGGAAACATGTGCTACTTTACAGGCATACTACAGACACCCCCCAGGTACGAAATTGAAAGGAATATTTCACTTTTATTGTTTCACTTTAGTAATTATTAAAATCACTGCTCCCGAAAAAACTTCTTTTTTGCATTGATACATGTCCCCTGGGGCAGGACCCAGGTCCCCAAACACTTTTTATGGCAATAACTTGCATATTAACCTTTAAAATTAGCACTTTTGATTTTTCATGTTCATATCCCATAGACTTTAACGGTGTTCGCGTGTTCGAACAAATTTTTTGCCTGTTCGCATTTTCTGCTGCGAACCGAACCGGGGGAACAGAAGTGAACACATACGTGAGTAGCGTCCTCATATGAAACTGGTGTTCAAACCACACATGTGAGGTATTGTCGCGATTGTTAGAGCAATCATTCTAGCCCTAGACCTCCTATGTAACTCAAAACATGCAACCTGTAGAATTTTTTTAATGTTGCATATGGATATTTTTAAGGGTAAAAGTTTGCCGCCATTCCACGAGCTGCCGCGACTTTGAAGAATGACATGTTGGGTATCAATTTACTTGGCGTAACATTATCTTTCACAATATACAGTAAAACAAAATTGGGCTAACTTTACTGTTGTCTTATTTTTGAATGAAAAAAGTGCATTTTTTCCAAAAAGGACCGCTGCGCAAATATGGTGTGACAAAAAGTATTGTAACGACCGTCATTTTATTCTCGAAAAAATATATATAATGTTCGGGGGTTCAAAGTAATTTTATAGCAAAAAAAAATATTTTAACTTGCAAACAACACGTTTGAAAAATAGGCCCGGTCTTAAAGTGGTTAAAGTGGTTGTAAAGTTTGTGTTTTTTCACCTTAATGCATCCTATGCATTAAGGTGAAAAAACACCTAGCAATGACGGGCCCCCTAGCCCCTCTGTTTTACTTACCTGAGCCCGTTCACCTGCTCGGCTCGTCCCTGGCGTCCTCTTCTCCACGGAGTCTCGGCGTTGATTGGATAGATTGATAGCAGCGCAGCCATTGGCTCCGGCTGCTGGTCAATCAAATTCAATGACGCGGCCGCCGGGGGGCGGGACCGAGACATACACTCTGTGTCTATGGACGCAGAGTGTATGAGACGAGAGTACGCCCACAAGGTAACCCCCTCAGGAGAGAGATTCCCGAGGGGGTTAACTATTGCGGGGAGGAGACGAGAGAGCCGCCATGGGACCCCAGAAGAGGACGATCGGGGCCACTCTGTGCAAAACAAACTGCACAGTGGAGGTAAGTATGACATGTTTGTTTTTAAAAAATATATCTGAACCTTTACAACCCCTTTAAAGAATACAATTTTTATTTATAGCAAAAATAGGATTTTTTACTCACCGTAAAATCCTTTTCTCTGAGTCCATGGACCGACACAGCTTCTCTATTGACAAAGTGGTATTATCCGTTAATTAGGAGTGACTAGGCAGAAAAACTTGTAAAAAGTGTTGCATCACACCCTCTACAGTACCGCCCAGGGGGCGGACCCTCTGGGTATACCCTCTCAGTCTGCACATCGCAGATCAGTTCGTCAAAAAGCAGTACAAACTTAAAAGGAGGGGTGGGTGCTGTGTCGGTCCATGGACTCAGAGAAAAGGATTTTACGGTGAGTAAAAAATCCTATTTACTCTTTCGTCCATGGACCGACACAGCTTCTCTATTGACAAAGTGGGACGTCCCAAAGCAGTGTCAGAGAAAAAAACGAGGGGTGGTAACAGCATAAAAACAAACTTCACCCCAAAACACAAAACAGCACTCCTCCAACGGAGGAGTTGCAACTCTAAACAGCCGCCTGCAAAACCTTGCGGCCGAAAGAGGCATCCGAAGATGCACCTACATCAACTTTGTAGAATTTTGTGAAAGTGTGAGCGGACGACCAAGTCGCCGCTTTACATAGTTGGGAAACAGACGCTTGATGTCGGAAAGCCCAAGAGGCACCTATTGCCCTGGTCGAATGCGCCGTGACAGGAAAGGGGGGCGCCTGACCCTTTAAGGCGTAAGCCTGGATTACTATCTGTCGGATCCACCTAGAGATGGTGGCCGATGAGACTGCTTGGCCCTTCTTGGGACCAGCCACCGAAACAAACAGTGAGTCTGACTTCCGGAACAGGGAAGTAGCAGATATGTATACTCTCAAAGCTCGGACAACGTCCAAGGAATGCAACGCCGACTCCTTAGGATTCGACGGCTGAGGACACAAGGATGGAAGTACAATGTCTTCGTTGAGATGAAAAGCCGAAACGACCTTCGGAAGAAAGGAAGGCTGCGGCCGCAGCACCACCTTATCCTTGTGGAAAATCAAATAGGGAGCCTTGCAGGACAAGGCTGCCAGCTCAGAGACTCGTCTAACTGACGTAACAGCCACCAAAAAGACCACCTTCTGAGAAAGTGTCAACAGGGGAATATCTCTAATATTCTCAAACGGTGCCTTCTGAAGCACCGAGAGGACCAGGTTCAAGTCCCACGGAGGTAACGGGGGGCGGACCGGAGGGGCCACATGTCGAACCCCCTGCACAAATGTACTCACGAGAGAGTGAGTCGCCAGGGGTCGCTGAAAAAAGACAGCCAGGGCAGATATCTGTCCCTTAAATCGTACTTAGGGCAAGCCTTTGGTCTACCCCATGCTGTAAAAACAGCAGGATTCTGGAAACCAAATAGGTACGCGGATGCCATTTCATTTCCTCACACATGGAGATGTAGGCCCTCCAAGTGCGGTGATAGACCTTCCTAGAGGACGGTTTCCGAGCACTTCTCATAGTAGAAATTACTGAGTCTGACAGGCCCCGGTCTCTCAGTACCTGGTTCTCAACAGCCATGCCCTTAAAGCCAATGACTGTAAATCAGGATGGAATATGGGACCTTGCGACAGCAGGTCCTTCCGTAGTGGTAGGCGCCAGGGGACGTCTGCTACCAGACGTACTAGATCGGCGTACCAAGGACGCTGAGGCCAATCTGGAGCGATTAGGATCATTGGAATTCCCTCTGCCTCCACTCTGCGGAGCAGAAGAGGAAGAAGCCTTAAGGGAGGGAAGGCATAGATTAGCCGATACTGGCCCCACGATGCTACCAACGCGTCCGTTGCGTCTGCCCATGGGTCTCTTGACCGGGCCACAAACCTCAATACCTTCCGATTGAGTCGGGAAGCCAGAAGATCTACGTCTGGTGTGCCCCATCTTTGGCAGAGGAGTTGGAACACCTCCGGGTGTAAGGACCATTCTCCCTGGTCCAGCATCTGGCGGCTCAGGTAGTCCGCCTGCCAGTTTTCCACACCCGGAATGTACACGGCCGACAGTGCCGGTACGCTCCTCTCTGCCCACTTCAGGATGCGAGCGATCTCCGATGCTGCAGCTGAGCTTCTTGTTCCTCCTTGATGATTGACATATGCCACTGCTGTGGCGTTGTCTGACTGGATCCTGACTGGACGCCCTTGCAGTCTCTGAGACCATTTGAAGAGGCACAGCTTGATCGCCCGGATCTCCAGGACATTGATCGGCAGGAGGGCTTCCTCTGGGGTCCAGCGACCTTGCGCCGACTGGACACCCCAGACTCCCCCCCAACCTGTAAGGCTGGCGTCCGTCGTGATCACTATCCAGTAAACCGGAAGAAATTACTTCCCGGCCATTAGAGCCGGTGCTGTCAGCCACCATACCAGGGATCTCCTGACTAGGTGGCTCACTCGGATTTGATAATCCAGAGATGAAGGGCATCTGTTCCATCTGGACAGAACTTCCCTCTGTAACACTCGAGTGTGGTATTGAGCATATGGGACCGCCTCGAAGGAGGCTACCATGAGGCCCAACACTCGCATGCAAAAACGGAGTGACGACCAATTCCTGGAAGTCAGCTGCCGTACTGCAGCCCGGAGGGTCTGCAACTTCTCCACAGGGAGGAATACCTTTGCCTCTGAGGAATCCAGAATCAACCCCAGGTACACTAGGCGTTGAGTGGGCACCAATACTGACTTTTGCGTGTTTAGTATCCAACCACAGTCTCGAAGAGTCTGACAGGTAATGGACACGCTTACCTCTAATTCTGAGCTTGAAGGGCCCTTCAGCAGAAGGTCGTCCAAGTAACCTGTGATAGCGATACCCCGCTGTCTTAGAAGTGCCAGAATCGGAGCGAGCACCTTGGTGAACGTCCTGGGTGCTGAGGCAAGGCCAAACGGGAGGGCCACAAACTGGTAGTGGTTCTTCCCGATAGCAAATCGCAGAAACCTCTGGTGTCTGGAGTATATGGGGACATGCAGGTATGCGTCCTTGATGTCCAAGGAGGCCAGAAAGTCCCCCGGATGGAGAGCCGTGACTACAGATCGAACCGACTCCATCCGAAAACTTTGTACCTTCACAAAGCAATTGAGGGCTCTGAGATCCAAGCTTGGACGAACCCCCTCCTTCTTCGGCACAATGAACAGATTTGAGTAAAAACCCCGTTCCAGTTCTGGAACTGGAATAACTACCCCGCGTTCCAGTAGACCCTGGACCGCCCCATACAGGGCCTCCCGACGGGTCGGTAGTAGCTGGAGATTGGAGGTGTTGAATCTGTCCGGTGGACAAGAGAGAAACTATCTTGTAGCCTGAGGAGATTACTTCGCAAACACACCTGTCGGAGATTAGTGCTGTCCACTGAGTCGCGAATTTGCGAAGACGTCTCCCCACCCGAGAGCTGGGTGGGGGTGGACCTTCATGCGGACGCAAATTTGTCCGCAGGCTTATTGGGTATGCGGGACCAGGGACGCTTTTGTCCTTGGGCAGGCGCTTTATCGGCCTGGGGTCTTTTCCCTGTCGCCCTAGGGGGGCGAAAAAACCACTTGTGTGCAGTAAAGGAGGGCCCTTGCCCTTGGCGTGGCCCCTTACCCTTGCTAATTTGGGGAAGCAAAGTGCTTTTACTTCCTGTGGCATCCTTGATGATGTCATCCAGAGAAGCCCCAAAAAGTCTGTCGCCCTTAAAAGGCAGATCCAACAGGGCTTTCTTGGAAGTCTGGTCCGCAGACCAGCCTTTTAGCCAGATCAGGTGGCGTATTGCTACTGCATAAACCGAAGTTTTAGACAGCAGGGGAATAGTATTCATGTCTGACTCGCAGACAAACCTAAGGCCCTGGACCAACAGGTCGGCCAATGTTATCTCATCAGGAGGAGCATCTCGCTCCTTAACCCCTGGAGTAGCAATCTTGCCCATTCAGTAAGTGTGTGAGACACTAGGGCCCCCGCCAATGCCGGGCGTACTGCCGAGCCTACCACTGAGTATAGGTAGCAAACGAGTGCTTCAGCCTTCTTATCCACAGGGTCCTAGAAAACAGGAGCCCCTTCTACAGGAATTGTGGTGGCTCTATTAAGTCTGGACACCGGAGGGTCCACTATAGGGGAAGAGGTCCATTTCTTCAGAAAACTCTCCTCAAAGGGGTACCGTACCGCACACCTCTTTGGGGCTGTAAAGACCCTCAGTGGGTTCTCCCATTCCTTGTATAAGAGTTTATCAAAAGACACACAAGGGAACACCTTAGCAGTGCGGGCAGGTCTATGAAACCCAAGTGGACCGGAGTCTCTGCTGCTTCTGCAGTATTTTCCAATTTTAGCATATCCCGCACTGCAGTAATAAGGTCAGATACCAAAGCCGTCTCGCGTACTGACCTGGACTTTGAGTCATTCTCACTGTCCGGTCACGGTCTGCAGTCTCTGGTGCGTCAGAATCTGGGCCCCGAGCCATAGCTGGACCTGGTTCTGCACCAGAATTATCCCCAGAAGCTTGCAGGGGATGGGGCGTTTACTACCCCCTGTATTCCCGTGTGCTGCTTCCACCCTGGCAGCAAACGCCTCTAGGATTGCCGACATAGCGTCCATAGACACCTCAGGGACACCAGCTGCTAAATCTGGTGTTTCAGGGGAGAAGACATCTGGCTCAGATGCCATGCTGACCACACGCTGACACTCACAGGGCTCCAGGCAAGATATCAATAGGCCACCCTCCTGCGCTGCAGAGATGCTGGGTCACCCAGAGGACTCACCACCCTGGATAGGTACTGCTATGCTGCGCCTATGATGCTGTCCCCTTGCTGCTGTGTCAGTCTGCTTCTTTTATCAGCACTTCCTGTGTGAATTTTCGCGCCAGTGTAATGCACCCTAGAGGCCGGAGGCTCTCGCAAAATGGTTGCCAAAACCGTCTGTATGGAAGGTAATGTGGGCTCTAAGAAAATGGCCGCCGACAGAAGATAGAGGTCAGGCAGCCATAGCCCACAAAAAAGATGGCCGCCGAACGGCAATATCTGCATACAGGGTGGACAAACATGGCCGCCGATCACCTGATAGGGGCCAGTGGGTGTGGCCGAACTACAGGAAGATGGCCGCCAGGCAGTTACAAGAGGCCAAACTTGGCATGGACCACCTCAAAATGGCCGCCGACAGCATGGAGACACAGAAACACAGGTAAGCAAAAATGACATTTCTTTTAAATGTTAGTTACAGCCAGCCCCGCTCCAGTGGGACCCCCTAGGTGACCCCCAGCACCCAGCAACCTTTAGCTAGAAGCCCAGGGAGGAGGGAAAGGCAGGGAGAGAGGGAAGAAAGGGGCCACAACCACTTACTTGATCTCTCCAGGAATGTCCAGCTAAATCACCCAGCCGAGGCAGGGGAGTTTTACTTACCTATCCTGCATGTATTCTGCTGGAAGACATTCCAAACAGATCATCGTCCGCGCACGGAAGGTGACTGTTGGCCAGGCATGCTGTGATTGGACCCAGAAGGGACGATCATATGTATGCCCTGGAGCATGACGCTCACCGGACAGGCTGCTGCGACTCGGCCGTAAGGTCAGCCGAAGCTGAGCGGTCCGATGCAAGCCTTGGAGCGTAAGCTCACCGGCCAGGCTGCTGCGACTCGGCCGTAAGGTCAGCCGAAGCTGAGCGGTCCGATGCAGGCCCTGGAGCGTAGGCTCACCGGCCACCCGTGGAGCGACGGGCATGTCGTGGAAAACCCAGCGCGTAGCTAGGGTCGGCACACGCTCGATGGCCGAAACTGGGGAGACTACAAGGATCGAGGATCCAGCCTGTCACCCAGTCGGCAGTTGATCGAAGATCGCAGGAAACAACAAATGTAGCAAAAAAATAAAAATATATATATCTTTTTTCCCCGGACCAATGAGCCCGAAGGGAGCCATGTCCTACTCCTTGCTAGACAGAAAAAAACTGATCTGCGATGTGCAGACTGAGAGGGTATACCCAGAGGGTCCGCCCCCTGGGCGGTACTGTAGAGGGTGTGATGCAACACTTTTTACAAGTTTTTCTGCCTAGTCACTCCTAATTAACGGATAATACCACTTTGTCAATAGAGAAGCTGTGTCGGTCCATGGACGAAAGAGTAATTACTTTTTTTTATTTCTTTTGTTGCCACCAAAGTAAGGCTTACATCAGTGGCAATTGAGGCATTTCCACACACTGCTGCCTGCTTTAGTTAAGGTGGTCTGCCTTGCACCTGGTGGATCAATAAAAAAAAAAAATTGCTGAGAGATCTGGAGTGTAGCTTTCTTTTTTCCTTGATTCGTTTTTTTGTTTAAAAAGTGAACTATACCAGTCAGCTGCTCTCTTTCATTGTGTAACTTTCACTGAAATTATGCGACAAAAAAATGTATTGGTTGCAATGCAATTCCCATGTGTATGTGTTTTCCCTGTGTATTAGGATCAATATTTTTATGGTTCTGAACAATACCCACTGATTATTTGAATCATTTTGCTTTTTCATTTCCAGCTATGTAACCCCAAAAATTTCAAGTTTTGTCAGTAAAAATAAATAACACTATGAATCACAAAGCAGATGCTCAATTACACTGTAAAAAAAAAAATCTCTTCTTTTTTAAATGTAGTTGAATTTTATGCATTTATTAAAAATTAATCATATGTATTTTTCAGTACTGCTAATATATTAAACCAAATCTATGGTTTCGTTTTACTTTCCCTAATCGGTTGAAAAATAGAAATTCTCTGAGAATGGGAGTGCCAGGGCTTTGAACAACCCAGGCTCCATTAGCTAAAGTGCTTCAAATATAGTGGTTGGAGATGGAGCTGTTTAAGCAGACTTACAGAACAAAGACAGCAAAGAAAATACTTCAACAGTGAAGAGATGCTTATTCATAATCTAATAAGCAGGCTGGAGTCAGGAGGTATTTTAGGAATGGCCCAATATATTTTAAGACAATCTACATCCACTGCCACTCAAATGATAAACCTTTTTGTAAATCAACTTACATTATGACACCCTGGGTTTCTCCATTATGGTAGTTTTAAGATCTAAAGAAGTTAACATGTTTTCTAATATGTTTCTTGAGACATAATTATCTGGTTGTGACTTGTAGCATTGTGGTGATTTTGTAAGAGCAGCTGAACAGAATTACATACAGTATCTTATAGCAGTTAAAGCAGTTCACGTGTATGTGACTATGAAAGCAAAACACAAGCAACCATTTTTTCTATAGTCACCTTTTAAAAATGACTAGATTATATTACTTTAATTTCAGGGGTACAGGGGTTTTGAAATGTACATATGGTAGATACATGCAGTTAAAATAATTAGTAAGGACTGTTACATTATATGGGCATGGTGAACTGGGCACTGCCCCGGGGGTCCTGTACCTGTACCAATGCACAAATGAATAAATAAATAAATAATTAAAACTATTTATTGAGGAGCAGTCATTTTAATAAGGTTTAAAGGAAAATTAATAGCCATTCTGATGCCAAAGCCTTTTTTGCATGCATGTTATAATAATAATTTTAGGCCTGAAGGTTAGTAAATGTAAATTTTCTGAAATCATAGATCCTAAATAATAAAACGGTGGTAGTTTCAGTTTAATTAAGTCACATGATATTAGCAAAAAATACACTAACATTTATTTGATTGCACATAATGCAATATATTACCCAATTTTTTTAAATATGAGGTTATGCTGAGTAAATTATGTATGCTCATGGAAGAGCATACATAAAATTGTTCAAAGGCCCTTCTTTCAAAGCTCTTACAGGTCTTCAATTAGCCTTGAATAATGGCCCTAGAATTATTGTATCCCATCTAGTGTGTACAGCAATGCAGCTTGTGTAGCACAATCAATTTATTTATTGCTGTTTTTTAGTGGACCTATAGCTTCATATGTAATAGCATATTTATAGCAACAGATTTCTTTTAATGAGACATCAGGGGTCTATTAAACCCTGCCCTTCACTGAAGCTAATGGAGTACAGTCCTTTTCCCCCCACAAATAGAGCTTTCTTTTGGTGGTATTTGATCACCTCTGCGGTTTTATTTTTTGCACTATAAACAAAAAAAGAGCGACAATTTTGAAAAAAAAAAGCAATATTTTTAACTTTTTGCTATAATAAATATCCCCAAAAAATATATATGTATAATGTTTTCCTCAGTTTAGGCCGATACATATTCTTCTACATATTTTTGGTAAAAAAAAAACGCAATAAGCGTTTATTGATTGGTTTGCACAAAAGTTATAGCTTCTACAAAATAGGGGATAGTTTTATGGCATTTTTATTAATATTTTTTTTTACTAGTAATGGTGGCAATCAGCGATGTTTATCGTGACTGCGACATTATGGCAGACACATCGGATACTTTTGATGCCATTTTAGGACCATTGTCATCTATACAGCGATCAGTGCTATAAAAATGCACTGATTACTGTAAAAATTACACTGGCAGTGAAGGGGTTAACCAGTAGGGGGTGCTGAAGGGGTTAAGTGTGTCCTAGGGATGTGTTCTAACTGTGGGGGGGATGGACTACGTGTGACACGACACTGATCACTGCTCCCGATCACAGGGAGCTGTGATCAGTGTCCTGTTACTAGGCAGAATGGGGAAATGCTTGTTTACATCAGCATTTTCCCGTTCTTCCTCTCCGTGAGACGATTGCGGGACTCCCGGCAGACATTGAGTCACACTCACAGAGCTCGCGGCGCGCGCAATGCCGCGTCTTAAAGGGCAACATACAGGTACGTTAATATGCCCAGCCGTGCCATTCTGCCGACATATATTGGCGTGAGCCGGTCGACAAGTGGTTAAGCAAATGATTCTATGTGCTAATAAGCGCCATTTCAGCCTTTTGGTATAATGCATCTTAATAAACCCCTGTCTTGAACATTTCACCAAATAAAACAGACATAGTCACTAGACTTGTGCATAACGGAAAATTTCGTTCCGTTTCGGTTCACTTCTTGTGCACAACAGAAAAATTTGTTCCGTTTCGGTTCGTTTCTTTCCGGTCCTGTTGATTCGTAATCATTCGTAATTTTGCTAGACGGGATTTTTCGTGTTCGGACTAATTCGTATTTTCGCAAGCGACATTTTTCGTTGAATTTTTTGTTGCTTTATAATTCGTACTTTCGGTAGAGTACGTTGTTTTTCGTTGATTCTGGACACAGCTCCGCCCCTGTACACCATTTTGAGAGGGTTCAGCACGGTGAGGGAGAAGCAGAGAGCAGAGCAGATTGTTATTGTGCTTCGAATGGATTCGAAATCTCGTATTTTACTTTCGTTTTTTCATGCGGCTATAGCCTCCGCCCCTGTACACCATTTTGAGAGGGAGTTCAGCATGGTGAGGGAGAAGCAGAGAGCAGAGTGAGTGTTATTGTGCTTCGAATGGATTCGTACATTCGTAACTTTTTTCATAACGAATTATGCCGAAGACATTCGGGCATTCGCTATTTTGCGGTATAATTTATTTCGGATTCGGTTTTATTCGTAATTGCTTTGTTCGGAAATTCGAATGCTTCCGAATGTCCGAAAGTTGCTAAATTCGGACGAATTTCGATTCGTTACGAAACGAATTGCACAAGCCTAATAGTCACCGTCCTCTTACATCCTTAGTTCCATCGCTCGACTGCCTCTCCCGAGCACAGGGACTTGGTTTTTATTCATCAGCCAACAAAAGGAATGACAAGTCATGGCCCCAACAGCCAATCGCTTCCTCCATGCGACATGGCATCACAGGAAATGACAACATAGGATATGACAACACAGAATATGGCAGTCAGCATGGAGCCCATTCAATACTGCTCAGAGTAACCAGTATATAGTAAGATCATTCTACTTGTTCTTACAGGCTTGAGAGGCTCTGCGAGGACATTGATACCACTGTTGTCAATATACGGTACGAGTATACCAACAAGGCAGAAATAAATGTCCTCTTATAAAAGCAGATATGTATCCAAAGGGGATAGCATAGCCGCAAGAAGAGATTTAATATGTTTCTCTTGTTATGCAGACTTTGCTTCTCTTATGTGCATAGACATTTGAAGGCCAGAAGCCCAGCGCATTGTGCTAGATACTTACAAGCTGGCAAACATCCACACATACAGAGAACACGTCCCCAAGCCCATGAGAAGGTTTTTATACTGACGGCTCTGCTATAGCGTTCCTGGGTTAAATCAGACACGGGGAGACAGATGACAATCTATAAAACACACACACCCTAGAAAAAAATGTCCACATGAGTCCATATAGTAACATTTCCACAACAGTCCCTTCTCTTTTGTCATATACGCCCATGTGTCCCTTGATGAATCTTGATCTTCTTCTTACACCTGGAAATGAATCAGTCCTTACAGTCCATATGAGTCCATAAAAAGGAAAACACGCCTTGACTTGTAGACTCTGTTCTTCAGGAGGGATGACTTAGAGGAGGACATGAAGGCCGGTTCGTATGGGATCCTCTGTGTCTTGTACGTAGGTTGGGCTTCAGGGCATCTCATCTCAGCGAGGAAGATGTGGTCATCTGCTCTGGCTCTGTTCACCCGTCCAATCAGGCAACAGGAGCACCTCATCACGGCATATAGAAGGAATAGAAACAAAAACAACCTGAGTATATATACCCCTACTTCCTTCAACCATGATCCTCTGAAAAATAAAAAAATCCCCAAAGATTTCCAGACCCTTAAAAGGATTCCAACCTTCACTAGCTATAGCTCTGGATCTAACCTTATCCATATGGGCCTGAACTTTGTCACTAGTTTCCCAGGTCCAGGTACAACAATCTTTTACCTATGAATTCACAGAATCCCCCCTTGGATGCCAACAGATAATCATGGGCCATCTTTTAATACGAGGGTCTTGATCTTCCATTGTTCCTGTGGGATCTTCCTTGTAGCTTCAACAGTTTAATTGAACATCCCATCCACAATGGATGAGAAATTGTTCAATCGTTTCATAAGCTCAAGCCCCCACCCTGTACAAGCAGGAAACCATGCCCAGACCTGGTCGGTGTTAGTGAGCAATTCCCTTCTAGCTGTCCCTGCCATTCTTACCTTCTCTCGCGACATCAGATCCTCACGATCGGCCGCGACATAAGATGCTGGGACGAGTTTCACCAGGATGCATGAACCTCTTACATTAGGGGGAATTACCTTATAAGCTGTAGACCCGCATAAGTACCAAGCTAAAGTTAAAGCACACTTGTGGGCTACTTAGTTGTTCTGATACACAAACTGGCAAGAGGCAGAACTATTGTTAAAACTATAACTAATTTTACCCTCTAGAAATGTATCGTTAAGTTCTATTGACATATGTCTGGCGTTTTTACTAGTTTGTCAAAACTCCTCATACCAATATGAACATCATATATAGCATGTACCGCTGTCATCACTGGGGTACTAAAGCTCAGTTGAGATTCAGAGTAGACCCAGCAATTGGTCATGTTCGCTTTCTTAGCTAGTTGGAGAATACACTTTAAACAATAAGTTGGGATGCTTTTCATCGTTACCCTTGCTTAAAATATACTAAACTAAAAAATATAAATAAACAAAGATACTCCTCATTCTTTGGTGTGGTTGAGCAGCTTCTTGCAGTGGCTGGCGTGGATCCAGTTGTCTCATCCCTTAAGCTTCTTTACACTTCTGTACACAGGTTATTGTGTTAGGGTCCAGGATGGACTCATGAACACTGTGGTGGACCTTTTGAAGTTCATGTTACCGTGACTGCACCTACCCCATCAGCTGAGAATGTAGGCGACAGCTGCTGAGGAAAGTACAACTCTGTTTTTGGTTGACCTCCAAACAAACCTCATATGGCGATAACCCAGACATGTGGGAACTTAATGACTGTGGTAACTGCATAACCTGTGCGTGGCTTACCATCTGGATTGAAATACCTGGAACCATTGACAAAAAAGGTTCTTAGCATCTGGGATGGGAGCCTCCTTCACCAGACTGATGCTTGCTGATTCAAATTCCATCAAAGAAAGTGACATGTACCTGGGTGTCTTCAAACCAGGATGTTAATTTTCCCACAGCTGCAGTCTTACCTGTTGTGCCACGGGGGAGCTCTGGAGTTATGGCAATGTTCTCTCAGTTTGATGCATTACCTTGGACTCACTAGCCCCACGTGCTGCCAGCTGTGGACAATGTACCATCAAAGCAGCCTTCCTGTTTCTCAGTGCCCGTTTGTGTGGAATAGCTCCCTGGGTGTTGTGATAGCTTTGTGACTCTGATTACCGTGTATGAACTTCTGCCTGAATTCTTGACTAATCTCTGCCTGCTGATTTTGTACTTCACCGCCAGCTCGTGTATGACCTCTGCCTGAAAGGTTAGTATTATTAGTTTGAAAACTGTCACTCTTACATTTATCCCCCCATTTTCTTCCTCATTACAAACTGAAGGAAGAGACGCAGGGTTTAGAGTGGTGCAGAAAAAAATAAATAATGAAACAGCTTATGATACTTTTATCTCCTTTTAGGCGTGTGTATGTATGCATGTGCACAGCTATCTACATACACCTGCTTTCTATGTACATACACTTTCAGAAACTTCTTGGACCTGAAACGATACTTATAAACAAAAGTTATTACTCTATCCTTCATATTTAACCTGCAAAGAATTGAAAACAATACAACATTCATGAACATTGGTAAATTGTCAATGACATTCCTCAAAACCGACAACAATGAAACCCTCTGTAACCCTCAAGCCAAGCCCTGTACACACGATCGGATATCCTATGGATTCTAATCCGATGAAGCTGACTTCCATCAGTCTTGCCTACACACCATCAGTCAAAAAACCGACCGTTCCAAACGCGGTGACGTAAAACACTCCGATGAGTCGAGAAAAATGAAGTTCAATGCTTCTGAGCATGCGTCGACTTGATTCTGAGCATGCGTTACTTTTTTATCCGATGGACTTGCCCATAGACGATCGGAATTTGCTATCGGTTTTTGATCCATCGGAAAAATTTAAAACATGTTCTATTTTTTAAAACCGATGGAAAAAAGACCGATTGGTCCCATACACGATCGGTTTGTCCGATGAAAAAAGTCCATCGGACTGTTTTCATCGGTAAAACCGATCGTGTGTACAGGGCTTCACTTTCACGTTTCTATAAAAATACAACAGCCCCGACGCGTAGGAGGGCCGCCGCAGTAGGTTCTAACATATTCATGTTACTACATACAAACAATTAGACTAAAACATGAGAAAAACATTTAGATACAAATGTGAGGGAGATACTTCATAGTTTCCAAAACAAAAAAACAGGCATGAGAATTTTAACCAGAAAAGTTTGAACTACACATTCAACCCACCCATCATTACAGATTTCTGAAGCCACAGTCAAGCTACATCTAAGGTCTTTGCTGCCCAGAGCCTGGGTTTAAGCTCAGTTATTAATTTTCTCCCACCTCCCGGCGTCAAATGTCCCCTCCAGAGGGATACCCCAAATAATATCTTTGGACCACCTATGTCATTCCATTTGGGGTTTAATGGCCTTTGCCCCAAAACTAGACTCCATGTATTGAGCAGCCGTCTGACTGTGGGAAGCCTCGCGTTCCTTCCCTTGCATGGACTGCTCATTGACCATGGCGATTCGAATCGGCTTATTGTCTTACCCCTGTGTCCAAGGAAACCCTTGCACCCATTTAGGAGAGCACTGCCCGGTGCTTTCTTTTACAGTGAATTGATGGACTACAACAACTATCTGGTCCAGTCCCCAACTAGAAACCCTAACCGAGGCATTGTCCCCCCTGAATTATGTCTCTACCCCTTACAGTGTATGCATACACAAGCGTTTTTCGCTGTACAACCATACACTGCGTCATCAGACTAAACTGCACAGCACACTTACGCCCGCTTTCTCTACATAACAATGTGGCTTCTCTAAATAATCACACAAAAAAAATGGGGATAGCCTTCTGCAGTCCATTTCAACAGTTGTACGATGTCTCAGTAGTCACACGATAAAACTAATAATAAACTAACAGTCTGGGCGTGAACAAAAAAATGTAATACTCGCTGAGCAAAAGTAACTCTAAACAATAAAGTGAATATAAAGCGAGTTTTAACTACTTCAGGCCCACAGGACGTCATATGATGTCCTCGGGTTTGTGGGGGTATATCTGAATGATGCCTGCAGCTACAGGCATCATTCAGATATTGCCGGTTTCAGCCGGTGATTCCCTACACCATGAGAATGATCATAGCGACTGTTCCGCCGCTTGATCGTTCTTACGGATTCCCCCCCTCCCGCCGCCCTCCGGTGCTTCTACCGACTCACCTGTTGGATCGGTGAGTCGGTGACAGGATCCGCTGGCCCCGGATGTAGATCTCAGAGATTTCCGGCGGACCAGATGGTCGCCGGAGTCTCTATGATCGTCGGAGGCCAGGCTCGATGTTATGACGTTACGCCCGGCCTCTGCATTCAAAAAAACGGCGCCGCTTCGGCTTTGAAGCAGTGATCATTTTTATTTTTTTTTATTTTAGGCTTCCAAGCCTAGAGGTGAGATGTGGGGTCTTATTGACCCCATATCTCACTGTAAAGAGGACCTGTCATTTCATATTCCTATTACAAGGGATGTTTACATTCCTTGTAATAGGCATAAAAGTGATCAAAAATATTTATTTTTTAAGTGTCAAAATAAAAAATAAAAAAAGTAAAATTAACAATAAAATAAAAATAAAAATTCTACAGTGCCCTCATCCCCGTGTGCTCGCATGCAGAAGCAAACGCATACGCAAATCCCGCCCACATATGAAAACGGTGTTCAAACCAGACATGTGAGGTGTCGCCAGGAACGTTAGAGCGAGAGCAATAATTCTAGCCCTAGACCTCCTCTGTAACTCAAATAATGTAGCCAGTAAAACAATTTAAAGCGTCGCATATGGGGATTTTTAAGTACCGAAGTTTGGCGCCGTTCCACGAGCGTGTGCAAATTTTAAGTGTGACATGTTGGGTATCTATTTACTCGGCGTAACTTCATCTTTCACATTATGCAAAAAAATTGGGCTAATTTTACTGTTTTTTTTTTTTTTCAAAGCATGAAACTGTTTTTTTTCCCCCCTAAAAAACACGTTTGAAAAATTGCTGCGCAAATACCGTGTGAGATAAAAAGTTGCAATGACCGCCATTGTATTCTCTAGGGTCTTTGCTAAAAAAAACATATATAGTGTTTGGGGGTTCCAAGTAATTTTCTTGCATGTAGGAGCGAAGTGTCAGAATTGACCCAGGCCTGAAGTGGATAAAAACTAAAGCTTTTCTTTTCTACTGCAGGCTATACAATACAAAACTCAGCTAAAGCGATAAAACCCAAAAGAATGGGGGGCGGGGGCATGAATTGCCCTCTGAGAAACTCAAAGAAAACGAACAAACAATAAAAAATTTAAATAAAAAATAAAAAACACACACTGCTAAAAGAACAAAAACTCACAGTGAAGCCCCGTACACACGATCGGTTTGACTGATGAAAACCATCCGATGGATGGTTTTCATCAGACCAACCGATCGTGTATGGTACCCATCGGTCTTTTTCCCATCGGTTGTAAAAAATAGAACTTGTTTTAAAATTTTCCGATGGATAAACAACCGATGGGAATTTCCGATCGTCTATGGGCAAGTCCATCGGATCAAAAACCCACGCATGCTCAGAATCAAGTCGACGCATGCTCAGAAGCACTTCATTTTTCTCGACTCATCGGAGTGTTTTACGTCACCGCGTTTGGAACGGTTGGTTTTTTGACTGATGGTGTGTGGGCAAGACTGATGGAAAACAGTTTCATCGGATATCCGATGGACAAATCCATCGGACGAAAATCCATAGGTTATCCGATCGTGTGTACGGGGCTTTAAAGTTAGTCTTACTATCTATTGAAATTCAGTACAAAGTAGGGAATTCACTTAAAACCGAAATTCCATACAAAAAAACGCAATAGTTTTACTGAAAAGTATATAAAAAGTACAAAAATAGCTAAACCTGAAAAGATTGAATTCACTTAAAGGGAAAACAAAAATGGTGCCTAGAGACAAGATGGTGGCTTAGACCGCATGGCTTCACGCACACAAAAGAAAACAAAAATGGTGCCTAGAAGCACGATAGTGGCTCAGACCGTACGGCTTCACACACCAAGGAAAACAAAAATGGCGAATAGGGATATAGCGCTAAAATGAACAACCCAATGTGTGAAATTGAGAAAAAACTCAGAATGACCAAAAAAAGGTAAGGCAAATAAATAAGTCCACATAAACGTCTTTAGCAATAAAAGCCTAAGAGCCCATTCACACAGGGGCAACACGACTTCCAGCGCGATTTTATGAGGCAACTCAGACGCGACTTGAGAATGAATCACAGCGCGACCTGGAGCTATTTACAAGGCAACTCCAAGTTGCCTGCAGGACAGGAGACATTCCAGTGGCCAATCAAACAAGAATCAGCTCTGTGGGAGGGAGGGGGAGGGAGAGGTTTGCAGGAGAAATGTATGTTTTCTTCCTGGAGAGTTGCTCCTATTAAGACAGTGAGAGGCGACTCCCATTGAAATGAATGGTTACAGGTCGCCTAGGAGTCGGATTGAAGTAGTACAGGGACCTTTTTTGAAGTCGGAGCGACTGCAGTAGTGTGCATAAGGACGGCTCCATTAACTTACATTAATTCAGTACATTTTGATATTTTATTTTAATGTGAGACCACTTTCTTTCCTATTGGGATTATAGTGACAACCTTAAAATTCAGTTTTCTACTCAGCCTGCTCTCCTCCAATGATCAGTGGCCAGTTATTTAAATTGTATTTTTTATTTTTTTCAGCCTGCTCTCCTCCAATGATCAGATATGTCCTGGCAGCCCCCCCCCCCCACATACACATACATATGCAACCATTCACTGGGAAGAGCAGTGTGCTTGCTGTCCTGCTGTTTCCCCCCCCCCCCAGCTCTTATGCAGCTGAAAACAGAGGGTATGTGATCACTTACAAAAAAGGGGAAGGGGGTATACACAAATATTTTGAATAGATTTTACAAGGTGAGGGTTTACATATAGTTTAATTAAAGCCTGCAATGCCAAGATTTTATTTCTAAAGCTAGCAAAACACTTTCTTTCTTAACCACTTAAGCTCCAGATAGTTTTGCCTCCTTCAGGACCAGGCCATGTTTTGCTATTCCTCACTGTGCTCCTTTAACTGCCAATTGTGTTGTCATGCAGCACTGTACCCAAATGAAATTTATATCATTTTTTCACATAAATGGAGCTTTCTGTTGGTGGTATTTGATCGCCACTAGGTTTTTATTTTTTATTATATAAACAAAAAAATACCGAACATTTTGAAAAAAAAAACCTTTTTTTTTTCTTTCTGTTATAAAACATATTTAATAAGAAAATAACATTACTTGATACATTTAGGCCAAAATGTATTCTTTTACAGGTTTTTAAAAAAAATCCTAATAAGTGTACATTAATTAGTTTGCGTGAAAGTTATATCGTCTACAAAGTAAGGTATATATACTGGATTTGTTTTGTTTTTTCAATACTAGTAATGGCAGCGATTAGCGACTTATAGTTGGACTGTGATAGTGTGGCAGATAATCTGACACTAACTGTCACTTTGTGGGAACTGACTAACTCCCACTGACCTCTCCAGTGACACTAATACAGTGATCAGTGCTAATAATATACACTGTCACTGTACTAATGACACTGGCTGGGAACGTTTGTAATGTGTGTAATACGTGCTTTTTATGATACAGACCGATTTGTTTCTTTTCCCTGCCTTGCAAGGAAAGCAGAAAAGCTGAACTTAATTTATTCTCTCTTGAAAAGAGGAAATTAAGGAGGGATATGATCAACATGTATAAATACATAAGTAGTCCATATATAGTAAACTTTTTTCAATTTCATGTCATTACAGAGGACAGGGGGGCACTCTTGACATCTGGAGGAAAAGAGATTTACCCTTCTCATACAAAAAGGCTTCTTCACAGTAAGAACTGTGGAAATGTGGAATATGCTCCCTCAAGAACTGGTTCTGGCCAGCTCAGTAGATTGTTTGACTGAAACTGAATGTAAAATTTTTGAGGTAATAACATAATGGGTATTTGATCCAGGGAGTACCGTATTGCCCTTATGGGGGATCAGGACTGCATTTTCCCCCCACTAGAGCAATTGGACAATGCCTCATTTGCCTCTTTTTTTTTTTTTTTATTAGAAACACTATTACGGTATTAGGATAAACAGAACAAATCACAGAATAAAATGGTAACATCAGTTGTTTTAAAATGATCACAGGTCAAACTTAAAAAAATGCATAATTTTGTGTACTATTTTCTTACTTATGATATATAACATTTTAATGACTCTTGGAAGATAACATCACCAAAATAATACCTTGTAGGCTTGTGCAATTCGTTTCGTAACGAATCGAAATTCGTCAGAATTTAGCAACTTTCGGACATTCGGAAGCATTCGAATTTCCGAACAAAGCAATTACGAATAAAACCGAATCCGAAATAAATTATGCCGCAAATAGTGAATGCCCGAATGTCTTTGGCATAATTCGTTATGAAAAAAGTTACGAATGTACAAATCCATTCGAAGCACAATAACACTCTGCTCTGCTCTCTGCTTCTCCCTCACCGTGCTGAACTCCCTCTCAAAATGGTGTACAGGGGCGGAGGCTATAGCCGCATGTAAAAAACTAAAGTAAAATACGAGATTTCGAATCGTTACAAATAACCGCTATGTATTTAGAAAAGTACAAATCCATTCAAAGCACATTAGGCATAAAAGGCAGCGTCGTTGTGAGAGAGACACGGAAAATTACGAATCAACAAACCCAAAAAAAGTTACGAAAAAGTAGGAGTTGTGTCCAGAATCAACGAAAAACAATGTACGCTACCGAAAGTACGAATTATAAATCAACTAAAAATAAGGCTTACATTAATACGAATCATTCCGATTCAATAAAAAATGTCATCTGCGAAAATACGAATTAGTCCGAACACGAAAAATCACGTCTAGCAAAATTACGAACGATTACGAATCAACAGGACCGAAAAGAAACGAACCGAACCAAAACAAATTTTGCCGTTGTGCACAAGTCTAATACCTTGGTTGTCACTAGAAAACATTGTATGTTTCATTTCTGTATCATAATCAATAACATGTTATTGCCTAATTAATAGGTACATAGCAGAAATGTGAACATGACCCTGGATCTTAACTGGTTTAATATTTAAAGCTCCATATGTATGAGAAAAAAACGCATAAATGCAGTTATGTATATTAAAAAAGCCATTGCATGTATTTTTTATTGCAACAAGAATAAATACATTAATATTGCTTAAATTTCATCTTCTTGTCATCTACTGTGCAGCAGGCTGGTTTATGGAAGGTAAGCATATGAGGTCAATAAGGTATCCTGCATTCATGTGCTGACAGGAAACATACTTGCAGGTGGAGAGAAAGAAGAAAGATGACCTTAATCGAAAATTGCAGCTCCTTCATTTTCCAATCCCAGGTGGGAGACAGGGAAGTGACCTAACTGTGCTGTTTCTCAACAGCAGAGAAAGGTCAGGCCTTTGGTCTGGCTGTGTTGTGTGGCTGGGCTGAAAATGCAAATCCTTTGGGAGGTAAAACAGCTCCTATATAGGTATTTCATCTGTGTATTTAGTGAGTAGCCATTGATTCAGCTTAAATTTTTCCTCTATCTCAAAAGTAAATGTTATTTATGTCTAGCCTCAGATATAGATTGGAACTTTTGATATTTTTATAATTTTGACTTACTGTACTTCAGTGTCCTGTCCTAGATGATAGACCTCATTTTAAATGTCATTCCAGAACTACAAGGAAATTGATTACCTTTTAACTATGATTTCCTGACAATGTACAGAAAATTTGTATATTTCCCAAATGTTTCAGTTCTCAGACTCTATTATGATGGTGATACATCAGAGCCTGGGGATGCTGCAAACTGTGTCCTGTAAAAGCTGGTTTAGTGTTACATGATTGTGCAACACATTGAGTGCTCTAGTGGCCTTCTCTTCCTCCCTTGTCAAACTGGGTGTCCTTGGTACATTGTTTATCTCTGTCGATTTTCTTGCACTATTTGCCCATATGCTTGCTTGCTTCTGGCACTGCCTATAAAGCTGTAAAATGTCCATTAGATTTTCTAAAACTATGTAATGGGAGAACAGCCAGAACAGTTCATTCAATTTGCTTAAAGTTAGATAGGCACTATAGAAAAGTGTACAATCAGTTAGTATATTGTCACTTTTAGAGGAAACACTGTGCCCAATTTATAATTGTATAATATACAGTATCTCACAAAAGTGAGTACACCCCTCACATTTTTGTAAATATTTTATTATATCTTTTCATGTGAGAACACTGAAGATATGACACTTTGCTACAATGTAAAGTAATGAGTGTACAGCAGGGATATGCAATTAGCGGACCTCCAGCTGTTGCCAAACTACAAGTCCCATGAGGCATAGCGAGACTCTGACAGCATCAGGCATGACACCCAAAGGCAGAGGCATGATGGGACTTGTAGTTTGGCAACAGCTGGAGGTCCGCTAATTGCATATCCCTGGTGTACAGCTTGTATAACAGTGTAAATTTGCTGTCCCCTCAAAATAACTCAACACACAGCCATTAATGTCTAAACTGCTGGCAACAAAAGTGAGTACACCCCTAATTGAAAATGTCCAAATTGGGCCCAAAGTGTCAATATTTTGTGTGGCCGCCATTATTTTCCAGCACTGCCTTAACCCTCTTGGGCATGGAGTTCACCAGAGCTTCACAGGTTGCCACTGGAATCCTCTTCCACTCCTCCATGACAACATCACGGAGCTGATGGATGTTAGAGACCCTCCACTCCTCCACCTTCCATTTGAGGATGCCCCACAGATGCTCAATAGGGTTTAGGTCTGGGGACATGCTTGGCCAGTCCATCACCTTTACCCTCAGCTTCTTTAGCAAGGCATTGGTCGCCTTGGAGGTGTGTTTGGGGTCATTATCATGTTGGAATATTGCCCTGCGGCCCAGTCACCAAAGGGAGATGATCATGCTCTGCTTCAGTATGTCTGTCAGGAAGTTGGTAGACCAGACTGTGTTACTGCACGGAAGAGACCAAAAAGGCATGTTAGTGAAGAAAATTTTGTTTATTAAGAGGGTGACAAACAAGTGAAAATAACCAGTGCACAACAAGTAATATATACAAAATAAAGGGAAATACCGGATTCGTAAACAAGCCAATCCGAGGTCATACACAAGGGGATATAAGTAGATGGATAAGGAAGGGAGAACCACAGGACATGGAGAGGATGGATGGACAGGCTTCAGGGCAGGGATCCAAGGTAAACAGGTAACAGGAGGGGCAGGTCCAGGATGGGCTCGGGATAGAGATCAGAACGGATCAGGTCGGGTCGGGTCAGATGCAGGCTCAAGGTCAGGAAGAGAGATACCAAGGCAAACATGTGAGGGCTTTCCAGGTATTTAAGTATCTGCCAGTGATTAGGCTAGGTGACACCTTTCCGCAGGAGGAGCAGTCTGCTCCATACTGCCAGGATCCATCCGCTGGTGGAGACCAGTACTGCAAGCCAAATAATAAATATTACCAGCGGATGGAACCTTTCCTGACAGTACCCCCCCTCGAAGGAGCGGCCTCCGAATGCTCCAACTAATCGTTGCTGAGGAAAGTGCATGGCGACAAGCTGGGCAACAGGCAAAGTCACATCAGGTTGGGCATGAGGAAAGTCCATGGCTTTAAACTGAACAAAATGCAACTTGAGCTGAGCAGCGGGTACAGACACATCTGGGCAGGCAGTGGGCACATCCGGGCAGGTAGCGGGCACATCCGGGCAGGTAGCGGGCACATCCGGGCAGACAGCGGGCACATCCGGGCAGACAGCGGGCACATCCGAGCAGACAGTGGGCACATCCGGGCAGACAGCAGGCTCCAGGTCAACCAGCTGGGCAGCAGGCTCTCTACTGGCAAGCTGGGTAACAGGCACCGGCTCGGCAAGCAGAGTAAAGGGCCCCGGCCCAGTGGCCTGGGTAATGGGCCCCGGATCCGTGAGCCAGGCGCTGGTCCAGCAAGCCAAGTAACGGGTACCGATTTAACAGACTGGGACACCGGGACTCCAGACTGGGACACCGGGACCCCAGACTGGGACACTGGAACCCCAGACTGGGACACTGGAACCCCAGACTGGGACACTGGAACCCCAGACTGGGACACTGGAACCCCAGACTGGGACACTGGGACCCCAGGCTGGAAGGCAGGCACTGAGACATCAGGCTGGAAGGTAGGCACCGAGACATCAGGCTGCAAGGCAGGCACCCGAGACATCAGGCTGCAAGGCAGACACCTCAGACTGGGATGCGGGCAGATCAGACTGGGAAGCGGGCACATCAGACTGGGAAGCGGGCACATCAGACTGGGAAGCGGGCACATCAGACTGGGAAGCGGGCACATCAGACTGGGAAGCGGGCACATCAGACTGGAAAGCGGGCACATCAGACTGGAAAGCGGGCACATCAGACTGGAATGCAGGCACCGGGACATCAGACCGGAAGGCAGGCACATCAGACTGGAAGGCAGGCACAGTAGAATGGAAGGAAGGCACATCATACTGGAAGGCAGGCACATCAGACTGGAGAGCAGGCACATCAGACTGGAAGGCAGGTACATCAGACTGGAAAGTGGGGCCATCAGACTGGAAGGAAGGCACCAGGACACCAGACTGAAAGGAAGGCACCAGGACACCAGACTGGAAGGCAGGTACATCAGACTGGAGAGCAGGTACATCAGACTGGAAAGTGGGGCCATCAGACTGGAAGGAAGGCACCAGGACACCAGACTGAAAGGAAGGCACCAGGACACCAGACTGAAAGGAAGGCACCAGGACACCAGACTGAAAGGAAGGCACCAGGACACCAGACTGAAAGGAAGGCACCAGGACACCAGACTGAAAGGAAGGCACCAGGACACCAGACTGAAAGGAAGGCACCAGGACACCAGACTGAAAGGAAGGCACCAGGACACCAGACTGAAAGGAAGGCACCAGGACACCAGACTGAAAGGAAGGCACCAGGACACCAGACTGAAAGGAAGGCACCAGGACACCAGACTGAAAGGAAGGCACCAGGACACCAGACTGAAAGGAAGGCACCAGGACACCAGACTGAAAGGAAGGCACCAGGACACCAGACTGAAAGGAAGGCACCAGGACACCAGACTGAAAGGAAGGCACCAGGACACCAGACTGGAAGGCAGGTACATCAGACTGGGTAGCAGGCACTGGGAAGTCAGGCTGGGTAGCAGGCACTGGGACGTCAGGCTGGGTAGCAGGCACTGGGACGTCAGGCTGGGTAGCAGGCACTGGGACGTCAGGCTGGGTAGCAGGCACTGGGACGTCAGGCTGGGTAGCAGGCACTGGGACGTCAGGCTGGGTAGCAGGCACTGGGACGTCAGGCTGGGTAGCAGGCACTGGGACGTCAGGCTGGGTAGCAGGCACTGGGACGTCAGGCTGGGTAGCAGGCACTGGGACGTCAGGCTGGGTAGCAGGCACTGGGACGTCAGGCTGGGTAGCAGGCACTGGGACGTCAGGCTGGGTAGCAGGCACTGGGACGTCAGGCTGGGTAGCAGGCACTGGGACGTCAGGCTGGGTAGCAGGCACTGGGACGTCAGGCTGGGTAGCAGGCACTGGGACGTCAGGCTGGGTAGCAGGCACTGGGACGTCAGGCTGGGTAGCAGGCACTGGGACGTCAGGCTGGGTAGCAGGCACTGGGACGTCAGGCTGGGTAGCAGGCACTGGGACGTCAGGCTGGGTAGCAGGCACTGGGACGTCAGGCTGGGTAGCAGGCACTGGGACGTCAGGCTGGGTAGCAGGCACTGGGACGTCAGGCTGGGTAGCAGGCACTGGGACGTCAGGCTGGGTAGCAGGCACTGGGACGTCAGGCTGGGTAGCAGGCACTGGGACGTCAGGCTGGGTAGCAGGCACTGGGACGTCAGGCTGGGTAGCAGGCACTGGGACGTCAGGCTGGGTAGCAGGCACTGGGACGTCAGGCTGGGTAGCAGGCACTGGGACGTCAGGCTGGGTAGCAGGCACTGGGACGTCAGGCTGGGTAGCAGGCACTGGGACGTCAGGCTGGGTAGCAGGCACTGGGACGTCAGGCTGGGTAGCAGGCACTGGGACGTCAGGCTGGGTAGCAGGCACTGGGACGTCAGGCTGGGTAGCAGGCACTGGATCGTCAGGCTGGGTAGCAGGCACTGGGACGTCAGGCTGGGTAGCAGGCACTGGGACGTCAGGCTGGGTAGCAGGCACTGGGACGTCAGGCTGGGTAGCAGGCACTGGGACGTCAGGCTGGGTAGCAGGCACTGGGACGTCAGGCTGGGTAGCAGGCACTGGGACGTCAGGCTGGGTAGCAGGCACTGGAAAGTCAGACTGGGTAGCAGGCACAACAGACTGAACAGCAGGCAAAGAGTTGTCAGATTTAGGTGGGTCATCAGGTTCAACTGGCAAGAATGCAGGCTGGAGAAGGTTGGTCGGTGTGGAGGCAGGTTACTGGGTTACTGGCAGGATTGTGTGGGTCGGAAAGAACTTCTGCTTCTTTTTCGGCTTAGCCACTGCAGATTTGAAAAGTAACGGAAGGACTGTATGAGAAGGATGTAATCGGGCAAAAGGAAATGCTGGAATGTGGTAGAGACATGGGGACAGTGGCTGGAGGAGATTTTTGTGGAGTTGTTACAGGTGGAAGGGAAGAAGCAGGTGGATTGAAGGCTGGGTAGGTGCAGCAAGTAGAGACTGGGTAATAGTACTTGGTGGGAAGCTGTGTATACTGGGCTGCAGCTGAGATTGCCATGGGCGACGGGGAGATAGGTTCTTGGGAAGTTAGATGACCAATGGCAGGGCTAGATTGTTGCAGCTCGGCTAAACACATGAGATCCGACCATGCCTGCAGCACAGGTTGAACAAAAGCTGGTTCACACACACCCTGTCTGATCAGAGACTGCACTGAATGAATACAATCAGATAACACCTGCTGGGAACAAGGGAAATAATGTTCATCGAAAGAAGCTGGATCATCCTCTAACAACCATGCCAGGAATTTAACTTGATCACCATTGAAGGGAGGAGAGAAATCATCACTTCCTTCGGGAATGCATGACAGGGCTGGCTTTACACATAACCGGATTAACGGCTGGACATCCTCAAACGGCATATAACCCTGATCCACCAAGGAATGAGCTGATCGGATTGTCTCCATTAGCTGGTCACTAGTCCACCCTTTTAAAACCTGGTGACAATATTCGCCATCCTCTGTTGCCAGCAGAGAATAGTAAACGATTTCATTGAAATCCATATCAGCAGAACGCACAACACCAGGATGGTTCCTCAATGCAGCCACGTCTGGTCAGGGAGTGGCCTTGGTATACTGTCATGAAATTGGTAGACCAGACTGTGTGACTGCACGGAGGAGACCAAAAACCCATGTAAGTGAAGAAAAAGGTGTTTATTAAGAGGGTGACAAACAAGTGAAAACAACCAGTGCACAACAAGTAATATATACAAAATAAAGGGGAGATACCAGAATCGTAAGCAAGCCAAGCCGAGGTCATACACAAGGGGATATCAGTAGATGGGTAAGGACGGGAGAACCACAGGACAGGGAGAGGATTGATGGACAGGCTGCAGGGCAGGGATCCAAGGTAAACAGGTAACAGGAGGGGCAGGTCCAGGATGGGCTCAGGATAGGGATCAAAACGGATCAGGTCGGGTCAGGTCAGATGCAGGCTCAGGGTCAGGTTTGCAGGCTCAAGGTCAGGAAGAGAGATACCAAGGCAAACATGTGAGGGCTTTCCAGGTATTTAAGTATCTGCCAGTGATTAGGCTAGGTGTCACCTGTCCGCAGGAGGAGCAGTCCGCTCCATACTGCCAGGATCCATCCACTGGTGGAGACCAGTACTAAGGCCCAAAGATGATATAACACCAGCAGGGAGAAGTTCTCCTGACAGTTCCAAACTGCCAGGAGACACCTGCTGGTGGACCACAGTACTGCAAGCCAAATAATAAATCTTACCAGCGGATGGAACCTTTCCTGACAATGTCACAGTACATGTTGACATTCATGATTGCCTCAATGAACTGTAGCTCCCCAGTTCTGGCAACACTCACGCAGCCCCAGACCATGAAACTTCCACCACAATGCTTGACTGTAGGCAATACACACTTGTCTTTGTACTCCTCACCTGGTTGTCACTAGACATGTGCATTCGTTTTCGTCCGAATGCATTTTCGTCCGAATTTCAGGTATTTTCGTTATCGTTTTAACAAACTAAAACGAAAATGCAGAATCCGAAAACCGAAAACATAAACAAATGCTTAATTTTCGTTTTCGTTGCAACAACAGTTCGATATAGATAGGAGATTCGACATGAGGCTGACAATAACAATCTGTGTCCATCGAACCTGTGGTCGAATGTGCCTAGCCTTAACTCTATTAGTCCAAGATTATTCTACATAGAGAGAAAAGATTTGACATTATAGAGAGAAAAGATTTGACATTATAGAGAGAAAAGATTCGACATTATAGAGAGAAATGATTCGACATAGAAAGAAAAGATCGCTGCTGGAATTGGGTGGGGGAAGTAAAATAAAAAAATGATGATGATGAATGTTATTGGCTGATTGTAACCAAAGAGGAGGAGCAGTAAAATAGCTAGAACTAACTTGACAATTCAACGTGAACGACGAAGATTCGACAAAGCATCGAAAAACATACAAACATCGAATCTGTCATTGAAGGCTTATGGTGTCTGTTGAAAGTTCTAAGAAGATTCGACGGAGCAGATAAACTGTACGACGCTGCAATCGTACATTTCCGGTCAAATGCTCGGCCCATAGGCTATAGAAGAATTCTAATGTTGGTTGACTAGTAATAATAATTAATAAATATAATTATTACTAGTCATACAACATGATAATTCTACTATAGCTAGCTTGTAGGCGGAACATTCGACCGGAAATGTATGATTGCAGCGTTGTACAGTTTTGCTGCTCCGTCGAATCTTCTTTGAACATTCGACAGACACCATAAGCCTTCAATGACAGATTCAACCTTCATTAATTCAGATTTTCGGACAAATGCAATTTCTAACGAAAAACGAAATAAATAAAAACGAATTTCGGGAGTAACTAAATAAATTTATTTTTGTAACGAAAACGAAATTCCGAAACAAAATATTTCAGTGTGCACATGTCTAGTTGCCACCACACACGCGTGACACCATCTGAACCAAATAAGTTTATCTTGGTCTCATCAGACCACAGGACATGGTTCCAGTAATCCATGTCCTTAGTCTGCTTGTCTTTAGCAAACTGTTTGCGGGCTTTCTTGTGCATCATCTTTAGAAGAGGCTTCCTTCTGAAATGACAGACCAATTTAATGCAATGGGCGGCGTATGGTCTGAGCACTGACAGGCTAACCCCCACCCCTTCAACCTCTGCAGCAATGCTGGCAGCACTCATACGTCTATTTCCCAAAGACAACCTCTGCATTTGACGCTGAGCACGTGCACTCAACTTCTTTGATCGACAATGGCAAGGCCGTTCTGGGTGGAACCTGTCCTGTTAAACCGCTGTATGGTCTTGGTCACTGTGCTGCAGCTCAGTTTCAGGGTCTTGGCCAACTTTATATAGAGCAACAATTCTTTTTTTTAGATCCACAGAGAGTTCTTTGCCATGAGGTGCCATGTTGAACTTCCAGTGACCAGTATGAGAGAGTGAGAGTGATTACACCAAATTTAACACACCTGCTCCCCATTCACACCTAAGACCATGTAAAACTAACGAGTCACATGACACCTGGGAGGGAAAATGGCTAATTGGGGCCAATTTGGATATTTTCACTTAGGGGTGTACTCACTTTTGTTGCCAGCGGTTTAGACATTCATGGCTATGTTTTGAGTTATTTTGAGAGGACAGCAAATTTACACTGTTATACAAGCTGTACACTCTCTACTTTACATTGTAGCAACGTGTAATTTCTTCAGTGTTGTCACATGAAAAGATATAATGAAATATTTACAAAAATGTGAGGGGTGTACTCACTTTTGTGAGATACTGTACATATGTATGTGTATATATATATATATATATATATATATATATATATAAATAACAACAACAAAAATAAATTTATATATATATATATATATATATATATATATATATATATATATTGTAAGATTGGGGGTTGTTAGCTCTTGTGGTGGACGCGTATTTCCAGTGATGCAAGCCAGTCAGCAACTCTGTTTAAGGGCATGGTAGCCCATTTTTATTTAAAAGCACGAAAGTTCACAAACACATCTATAGTATTCACAGGGGGGGTTCCACCATTCCTGTATCTTTCATACTAACAGTAGCCTCGTAGCTTTACCTTCTAGCAATCCAGGTCTTTAGCCTAGGCCTGACGGTCTGTTCCTCAGACCCACACAGTGTCCAAGAGTTTCAGCTTTCTCCTAGCTTCTCCTGGTCAGCACCTTTGTTGCTGTATCACTAACGGTGTCTGCCTCCTGCAGACATGCACCGCCTTTGACTCCACTTCAGAGGATGAGAGCCCACTCGGCTCTCAGGCACACAGACTTCCTCTCTATTGGGTGGAGCCCTGTTCCATAATCATCTCTGACTCCACTTCAGAGGATGAGAGCCCACCTGGCTCTCATGCACACAGACTTCCTTTCTGTTGGGTGGAGCCCTGATCCATAATCACCTCTGAACTAAATAGCCCAAGACACAGCTGTTCCATCAGCGTGTCTTTCTTTACCAAATCTGGCATAAACCAACCCTCTTGAAGGTCGCACAAAGTCGCACCCTCACATACCCTCCCCCCTTGTTTCGAACCGGAGGGAGGAACACATGATCCCGTCACCATAAACGGGACACCTCTGTGCCAGCCATTGGCTGCGTAGACCCATTTATTTTTCAGGGTATGTGTCCACCAGCACTTCACCTTGGCGCCTCTGTGCCAACTATCCGTAGCAGTAGTCCTAATCTGCCCAAACTTTTCTCTAAAGGGGCACTCCGCCCACATCTTCTTCCGGGTGAACTTCCACCAGCCCTTCTTCCTGAACCATGGGCTCCCACTAATCTCTCTATCCCTTCTTCCTTTTGGCCTCAGGACCCTTCTTTTTCCTCCCACAGACCTACTCTCCCGGGGCTGTTGGGGACCCCCTTTCATGACATCTGTCAGGGACTGGCCACTCTCACTACCTGACGCAACATTAACCATCAACATTTGTTTCTCAGGTTCACCAACCCCTGTGTGGTCACTCTTGGCCACCAAATTATCTGTGATTAATACCATATCCTCAATAGCAATGTTCCACATGGGGTTATTCAACACAATATGGTCATTTGGACCTCTTGTCCTGTTTGCTAGGACAGTTTCTATGGAGGGACCATCTACAGGCAAGCAGTTACTCCCTATGGGACAGTCCCGTAGTTTCACATCGCCCCCTGTTGTCCAACACTCCAATAACAATTGTCCTACCAACGCACATGTTCCACCACATTTTCCCACACCAATCTCTTTAACCATTTCTGTGTCCACTGGTACCTCAACCAATAGCTCGGAGTTGTCTGACAGTGCTCCACAGTGCTTCTCATACATATTTCCGTTACAGTTACCATCACTGTTATTTCCTGTCAAAGTATCTCCGTGTACCTCAAACTGCACCTCTCTGCGCGTGATGGACTGAATTCCCACTACCGCCACGTCCGTTCTGGGCCCTTCCTTTACTGGAGGTGTAGCGGGTGAGACAGTATGCGCGCCCCGTACCAACCACTGCTCAGCCGCACCTCGGACCGCACCAGCAGGAATGCACCCCATCACACACGCATACGGAGAGACTTCCACTATGTCTAATATCTATAATTTCTCAAACAATTCCCCTGAGCGCCTTCCGCACACAACCGCTGCTGGATGCACTTTCGAGGAGAACTTGCGAGACAACCTTCCACAAAAGCAACCAACAACCAATTCTCATCAACCCTGCCTAACAACGCATGTATCACCTGCGTCCACCGATTGGTATTGTGCAGTACCATGTCGCCCTTCTGCTGTGGATACACGCAGGTGTACATTGGAAAGATTCTCACCAATTCCCACAACATCTCAGAAATTTCTAGACATGCCGTATCTAAACACAGAACTCTAGGAACTTTTCCTTTACCAACGATGTGGAGGGACTCATTTGCTAAGGCGTGAGAGGCCGAGACACTTAAAGAGACCTCTACCTCAGAGGCAACTGACAAAATTTGCGGCTCCCGCTGAGCACTGCCAATCGCATGTGTCACACTCATCCTCTCACTTTCAGCAACACTGAGCCCTTCCAAATCGCTATCCACTACCTCATCAATCTGACATTCAACATTACTCATCCCTTTTGCTGTGGACAAAACCTCTGCTATGTATGCGCCCTTTTCAGATCCTTCCAACTGGAGAGGGTTAATTTCTGCAAAAGCCAACGCACCCGTGTCTACTGGCCCTGCAGCCTCTCTATTTAGCATAGCAGAAATTGTGTCCACTCCACTGTTAACCACTAAGCCTTCCTTGTTTAAAGGCACTTGTGGCAAAACATTTTCAAACACAACAGGCTGCAATAACATAACGTCACCACTTTGCTCGGGTGGCGCTTCACTAAACCCATGAGGACTGTCAGCAGTGAGAGACCGCAACAACTCATTATCAGTACAAGCAATTTTAAACATTTGAGTTTTACCATTTTTCTCATCACCAAGGTCAAGTACCCTCTTATCTATCAGAGCGGCACCACAGTTGTCCCAGGCAACCTCTCGCTCCAACACACAGAGCTCCCTGGAGGTTTCCAAGGACACCTCTGCAGCCTTAGATACTGTTGCCAAGGGGATTCGCATATCCTGCTTAGCGATCACCCCTACCTCATTAAGCATCACATTACCATCAGCATTCATAAACATAGCAGTTTTATAAACTCTATCACATTGTTCTTTATCAAAACGCATGGCACCCTGCGTGCCATTCAGCACACCACCCTTCCTCTCCAAAGGAATTATTTTGCCCACTAGGGCGTCTTCACAGTTGTCCTGGGAAACCACTTGCCTCACCACTGCAGGCTCCTTGGTGGTTTCCCTTGGCAACTGCACAGCACCTGTCACTAGGGAACATGTCATACCAACTGCTTTGGTCACCCCTAGCACATCCTTTCCAGCACTCCGTTGGATTACCTTAGCTGTACCCAGAGTCCATATGTCCCTTTCAACTTTTGACCTCGCTGCAAACAGGGTTTTAACCTGCGTCTCCCCACTGATCTGGGTAGCACACTGCAGCAAGTTCATTTTTTCACCTTCAGTGGATCTCCACTCTGGGGTCACTTCCACTTCATTGTGAACAACCACACAGTCAGCCTTTCCCATGATTTTAACAGGAACAGTCTTACCATTCTCTTTAGCATGGGTTGAAGACTTCAATTGAGGGCGTTGTCCCTTCTTTGCCATGCTCTCACAAGATGACGCCCCCTCCTGGAAACAGGGTAACATTACATCCCTCTTGGATTTTCCATCATCGCCTGCAGGCAAAGCATTAAGCCCAACAACACGATCAGCAGCTGTATTCCACAAGCTTGGACAAGAAAAGATCCCGTGGCCCAGCTGACCACATTCCAGGCATTGCACTTGGCGACTTTCTCCTGTTGCTATGGGAGACCACCTTCTCCCCGCTGATCTCTTGTAGCGCTCTCTAGACTGGACTGCTCCTAGAAAATTATCGTAGTCATCTCGGTTACTATACATCCCACGGTACACCTCCTGGTACTCCTCCATCAGAAAAGGTTGCACCAACTCAACCCAGCGATTTCTGGGCCATCTTCTGTAGGAAGCAGTCATCGCAAACTCATCCAAAAAGTCCTCAACACATTCCGAAGGCAACATAGGCCGTATGAAGTCAGCTGTACGGATTCCTGCTTTGTTGCCATGGGCAACCACACCCATCTGCTCACTCTTTACACTCAGAGCAGGCTTCTCATACCTTTGCTTTGGTGAAGCCTGGGACAAAGGGCATTTAGAAACTTCATGCCCCCACTCACTGCACCGCAAACAGCTCACTTGGTTCTTAACCCTTTGCACATTGATAGCTGGCCATCTTGCACCAGCGTTGCCAGGGGCAACATGTCCTTCCCTTTAACTTGGTTCAGTGCGGCCAAGTGTCGCCTGCACCAATCCACTGCAGACTCAGACTTTGGTGAACGCTCCATACTTGCAATCACCTGTGCACTCCTTGCACCAGTGTTGCTAGGACCAACACCCACTCTGTCTCTCATTTCAGCAAACATTAAAATTTTCCTGTGTGAAAAGGAAGCAAAGTACAGTAGTGTCTCCAAGACTTTGCAAACAGCACGCTTTCACATGTAGACTTTACTCTCTGCTTGAGCTCACTTCCACAGGCACATCACCTGTATACAACACAGTCCATTAATTGAACTCCTGTGCAATGCAGTTCGCCTGGCTGCCACACACAGCTAGCAGCAGTTCACCACAGAAAACTTAAACTTTTCCTTCAGATAGGCTGTTCATCACAGTATTGCTGTTAAACACACAGTTTCTTTTTACTCACTGTTTTTGGTATGCGAGGATCTGGAACTCTTACAAAAACTGCCCAAAGCAATATCTCCACCACTTGTAAGATTGGGGGTTGTTAGCTCTTGTGGTGGACGCGTATTTCCAGTGATGCAAGCCAGTCAGCAACTCTGTTTAAGGGCATGGTAGCCCATTTTTATTTAAAAGCACGAAAGTTCACAAACACATCTGTAGTATTCACAGGGGGGGTTCCACCATTCCTGTATCTTTCATACTAACAGTAGCCTCGTAGCTTTACCTTCTAGCGATCCAGGCCTTTAGCCTAGGCCTGACGGTCTGTTCCTCAGACCCACACAGTGTCCAAGAGTTTCAGCTTTCTCCTAGCTTCTCCTGGTCAGCACCTTTGTTGCTGTATCACTAACGGTGTCTGCCTCCTGCAGACATGCACCGCCTTTGACTCCACTTCAGAGGATGAGAGCCCACTCGGCTCTCAGGCACACAGATTTCCTCTCTATTGGGTGGAGCCCTGTTCCATAATCATCTCTGACTCCACTTCAGAGGATGAGAGCCCACCTGGCTCTCATGCACACAGACTTCCTCTCTGTTGGGTGGAGCCCTGATCCATAATCACCTCTGAACTAAATAGCCCAAGACACAGCTGTTCCATCAGCGTGTCTTTCTTTACCAAATCTGGCATAAACCAACCCTCTTGAAGGTCGCACAAAGTCGCACCCTCACAATATATATATATATATATATACTATATTACCAAAAGTATTGGGATGCCTACCTTTACATGCACATGAACTTTAATGGCATCCCAGTCTTAGTGCGTAGGGTTCAATATTGAGTTGGCCCACCCTTTGCAAATAGAACAGCTTCAACTCTTCTGAGAAGGCTGTTCACAAGGTTTAGGAGTGTGTCCATGGGCATGTTTAACCATTCTTTCAGGAGCGCTTTTGTGAGGTCAGGCACTGATGTTGGACGAGAAGGCCTGACCCGCAGTCTCTACTTCATCCCAAAGGTGTTCTATTGGGTTGGGGACAGGTCTCTGTGCAGACCAGTCAAGTTCCTCCACCCCAAACTCGCTCATCCATGTCTTTATAAACCTTGCTTTGTGCACTGGTGCTCAGTCATATTGGAACATAAAGGGGCCATCACCAAACTGTCCCACAAAGTTGGGAGCATGACATTTTTCAAAATGTCTTGGTATGCTGACGCCTTAAGAGTAGTGTTGAGCGAACCCGAACTGTAAAGTTCGGGTCTGTACCGAACTTTAGCTTTTTCCCGAACCCCAACCCGGACTTTGCGCAAAAGTCCGGGTTCGGGTTCGGGAATCTAATTACGCAGTTAGAAATGCTTCAGGGGCCAGCCAATCACCTTTTGATTAGCTGGTGTGCCCTTAGAAGCCATCATAGCTATGCCTACTAATGGCATGGCTGTGATTGGTCAGTGCAACATGTGACCCAGCTTCTATATAAGCTAGAGGCACACAGCACACACGTCACTCTGCTTCAGAATAGATAGGGAGAGGATCTTGTCTGCTGCTGATGCTTTTAGGGAGAGATAGAAAAATACATGAGTTAGTCCTGATTCTGGAATCTGAGGGAAAAGATAGATAGACAGTGTAGTGTAGGGCCAGGTTCCTGTTTTTTGCTTTTAGGGAGAGACATATATTATATAGGAATAGGAGTCCAGATTCAGAGATATAACTCAGCGATCTGCATAGGTTTACCTGTTTGTGTTGCAGTGCAGTCTTTTTACACTGCTCTGAGCCCAGTGTCAGAGAAAATCTACCTTTTATCTGCAAGCTCAGTGCACCAGCACTGCATATATTACGTTGAGAGATACACCGTTTCCATACTGTGGGTGTATTCTGCTCTTGGAAAAAGATCCATTTAAGACAAAAAAAAAAAGGCACTTTATTGTGCTCTTTTCCAAAAGACCCGTTAAGGGCAAAAAAAATAAAAAAATTCAATTTTATTTTGCTCGTGCAAATAAAGACCCGTTTAGGGCAAAAAAATAAAAATAAAAAATTGCACTTTAATGTACGCTTGCAAAAAACACCATTTAGGGCCACAAAAAATATTTTGCAGTGTGTTATACATATGTGGAGGTGTGTGAAATAAACAATTTCTAAATAGTTTTCTTCTACTGTGCTATACTAAAAAAACAAAAAAAATTTTGAATAGCATTTTCTGCAGTTCTGTAGCTGTGCGATTCAGCAGTTACGTACTGTGGGTGTATTGTGGTCTTCCAAAAAACGCCATTTAGGGCCACAAAAAATATTTTGCAGTGTGTTATACATATGTGGAGGTGTGTGAAATAAACAATTTATAAATAGTTTTCTTCTACTGTGCTATACTAAAAAAACACATTTTTTTTTAATAGCATTTTCTGCAGTTCTGTAGCTGTGCGATTCAGCGGTTACGTACTGTGGGTGTATTGTGGTCTTCCAAAAAACGCCATTTAGGGCCACAACAAATATTTTGCAGTGTGTTATACATATGTGGAGGTGTGTGAAATAAACAATTTATATATAGTTTTCTTCTACTGTGCTATACTAAAAAAACAACATTTTTTTTGAAAAGCATTTTCTGCAGTTCTGTAGCTGTGCGATTCAGCGGTTACGTACTGTGGGTGTATTGTGGTCTTCCAAAAAACGCCATTTAGGGCCACAAAAAATATTTTGCAGTGTGTTATACATATGTGGAGGTGTGTGAAATAAACAATTTATATATAGTTTTCTTCTACTGTGCTATACTAAAAAAAAAACATTTTTTTTGAATAGCATTTTCTGCAGTTCTGTAGCTGTGCGATTCAGCGGTTACGTACTGTGGGTGTGTTGTGGTCTTCCAAAAAACGCCATTTAGGGCCACAAAAAATATTTTGCAGTGTGTTATACATATGTGGAGGTGTGTGAAATAAACAATTTATATATAGTTTTCTTCTACTGTGCTATACAAAAAAAAAACATTTTTTTTGAATAGCATTTTCTGCAGTTCTGTAGCTGTGCGATTCAGCGGTTACGTACTGTGGGTGTATTGTGGTCTTCCAAAAATGCCATTTAGGGCCACAAAAAATATTTTGCAGTGTGTTATACATATGTGGAGGTGTGTGAAATAAACAATTTCTAAATAGTTTTCTTCTACTGTGCTATACTAAAAAAACAAAATTTTTTTTGAATAGCATTTTCTGCAGTTCTGTAGCTGTGCGATTCAGCGGTTACGTACTGTGGGTGTATTGTGGTCTTCCAAAAAACGCCATTTAGGGCCACAAAAAATATTTTGCAGTGTGTTATACGTATGTGGAGGTGTGTGAAATAAACAATTTATATATAGTTTTCTTCTACTGTGCTATACTAAAAAAAAAAACATTTTTTTTGAATAGCATTTTCTGCAGTTCTGTAGCTGTGTGATTCAGCGGTTACGTACTGTGGGTGTATTGTGGTCTTCCAAAAAACACCATTTAGGGCCACAAAAAATATTTTTCAGTGTGTTATACATATGTGGAGGTGTGTGAAATAAACAATTTATATATAGTTTTCTTCTACTGTGCTATACTAAAAAAACAACATTTTTTTTCAATAGCATTTTCTGCAGTTCTGTTGCTGTGCGATTCAGCGGTTACGTACTGTGGGTGTATTGTGGTCTTCCAAAAAACGCCATTTAGTGCCACAAAAAATATTTTGCAGTGTGTTATACATATGTGGAGGTGTGTGAAATAAACAATTTATATATAGTTTTCTTCTACTGTGCTATACTAAAAAAACATTTTTTTTTTAATAGCATTTTCTGCAGTTCTGTAGCTGTGCGATTCAGCGGTTACGTACTGTGGGTGTGTTGTGGTCTTCCAAAAAACGCCATTTAGGGCCACAAAAAATATTTTGCAGTGTGTTATACATATGTGGAGGTGTGTGAAATAAACAATTTATATATAGTTTTCTTCTACTGTGCTATACTAAAAAAAAAAAAAAAAAAATTTTGAATAGCATTTTCTGCAGTTCTGTAGCTGTGCGATTCAGCGGTTACGTACTGTGGGTGTGTTGTGGTCTTCCAAAAAACACCATTTAGGGCCACAAAAAATATTTTGCAGTGTGTTATACATATGTGGAGGTGTGTGAAATAAACAATTTCTAAATAGTTTTCTTCTACTGTGCTATACTAAAAAAACAAAAAAATTTTTGAATAGCATTTTCTGCAGTTCTGTAGCTGTGCGATTCAGCGGTTACGTACTGTGGGTGTATTGTGGTCTTCCAAAAAACGCCATTTAGGGCCACAAAAAATATTTTGCAGTGTGTTATACATATGTGGAGGTGTGTGAAATAAACAATTTCTAAATAGTTTTCTTCTACTGTGCTATACTAAAAAAACACATTTTTTTTTAATAGCATTTTCTGCAGTTCTGTAGCTGTGCGATTCAGCGGTTACGTACTGTGGGTGTATTGTGGTCTTCCAAAAAACGCCATTTAGGGCCACAACAAATATTTTGCAGTGTGTTATACATATGTGGAGGTGTGTGAAATAAACAATTTATATATAGTTTTCTTCTACTGTGCTATACTAAAAAAACAACATTTTTTTTGAAAAGCATTTTCTGCAGTTTTGTAGCTGTGCGATTCAGCGGTTACGTACTGTGGGTGTATTGTGGTCTTCCAAAAAACGCCATTTAGGGCCACAAAAAAATATTTTGCAGTGTGTTATACATATGTGGAGGTGTGTGAAATAAACAATTTATATATAGTTTTCTTCTACTGTGCTATACTAAAAAAACAAAATTTTTTTTCAATAGCATTTTCTGCAGTTCTGTTGCTGTGCGATTCAGCGGTTACGTACTGTGGGTGTGCTGTGGTCTTCCAAAAAACGCCATTTAGTGCCACAAAAAATATTTTGCAGTGTGTTATACATATGTGGAGGTGTGTGAAATAAACAATTTATATATAGTTTTCTTCTACTGTGCTATACTAAAAAACAATTTTTTTTTTAATAGCATTTTCTGCAGTGCTGTAGCTGTGCGATTCAGCGGTTACGTACTGTGGGTGTGTTGTGGTCTTCCAAAAAACGCCATTTAGGGCCACAAAAAATATTTTGCAGTGTGTTATACATATGTGGAGGTGTGTGAAATAAACAATTTATATATAGTTTTCTTCTACTGTGCTATACTAAAAAAAAAAAAAAAATTAATAGCATTTTCTGCAGTTCTGTAGCTGTGCGATTCAGCGGTTACGTACTGTGGGTGTGTTGTGGTCTTCCAAAAAATGCCATTTAGGGCCACAAAAAATATTTTGCAGTGTGTTATACATATGTGGAGGTGTGTGAAATAAACAATTTATATATAGTTTTCTTCTACTGTGCTATACAAAAAAAACCCATTTTTTTGGAATAGCATTTTCTGCAGTTCTGTAGCTGTGCGATTCAGCGGTTACGTACTGTGGGTGTATTGTGGTCTTCCAAAAATGCCATTTAGGGCCACAAAAAATATTTTGCAGTGTGTTATACATATGTGGAGGTGTGTGAAATAAACAATTTCTAAATAGTTTTCTTCTACTGTGCTATACTAAAAAAACAAAAAATTTTTGGAATAGCATTTTCTGCAGTTCTGTAGCTGTGCGATTCAGCGGTTACGTACTGTGGGTGTATTGTGGTCTTCCAAAAAATGCCATTTAGGGCCACAAAAAATATTTTGCAGTGTGTTATACGTATGTGGAGGTGTGTGAAATAAACAATTTATATATAGTTTTCTTCTACTGTGCTATACTAAAAAAAAACATTTTTTTTGAATAGCATTTTCTGCAGTTCTGTAGCTGTGTGATTCAGCGGTTACGTACTGTGGGTGTATTGTGGTCTTCCAAAAAACACCATTTAGGGCCACAAAAAATATTTTTCAGTGTGTTATACATATGTGGAGGTGTGTGAAATAAACAATTTATATATAGTTTTCTTCTACTGTGCTATACTAAAAAAACAACATTTTTTTTCAATAGCATTTTCTGCAGTTCTGTTGCTGTGCGATTCAGCGGTTACGTACTGTGGGTGTGCTGTGGTCTTCCAAAAAACGCCATTTAGTGCCACAAAAAATATTTTGCAGTGTGTTATACATATGTGGAGGTGTGTGAAATAAACAATTTATATATAGTTTTCTTCTACTGTGCTATACTAAAAAAACATTTTTTTTTTAATAGCATTTTCTGCAGTGCTGTAGCTGTGCGATTCAGCGGTTACGTACTGTGGGTGTGTTGTGGTCTTCCAAAAAACACCATTTAGGGCCAAAAAAAATATTTTGCAGTGTGTTATACATATGTGGAGGTGTGTGAAATAAACAATTTATATATAGTTTTCTTCTACTGTGCTATACTAAAAAAAAAAAAAAAAAATTAATAGCATTTTCTGCAGTTCTGTAGCTGTGCGATTCAGCGGTTACGTACTGTGGGTGTATTGTGGTCTTCCAAAAAACGCCATTTAGGGCCACAAAAAATATTTTGCAGTGTGTTATACATATGTGGAGGTGTGTGAAATAAACAATTTATATATAGTTTTCTTCTACTGTGCTATACTAAAAAAAAACATTTTTTTTGAATAGCATTTTCTGCAGTTCTGTAGCTGTGCGATTCAGCGGTTACGTACTGTGGGTGTATTGTGGTCTTCCAAAAATGCCATTTAGGGCCACAAAAAATATTTTGCAGTGTGTTATACATATGTGGAGGTGTGTGAAATAAACAATTTCTAAATAGTTTTCTTCTACTGTGCTATACTAAAAAAACAAAAAATTTTTGGAATAGCATTTTCTGCAGTTCTGTAGCTGTGCGATTCAGCGGTTACGTACTGTGGGTGTATTGTGGTCTTCCAAAAAACGCCATTTAGGGCCACAAAAAATATTTTGCAGTGTGTTATACGTATGTGGAGGTGTGTGAAATAAACAATTTATATATAGTTTTCTTCTACTGTGCTATACTAAAAAAAAAACATTTTTTTTTAATAGCATTTTCTGCAGTTCTGTAGCTGTGTGATTCAGCGGTTACGTACTGTGGGTGTATTGTGGTCTTCCAAAAAACACCATTTAGGGCCACAAAAAATATTTTTCAGTGTGTTATACATATGTGGAGGTGTGTGAAATAAACAATTTATATATAGTTTTCTTCTACTGTGCTATACTAAAAAAACAACATTTTTTTTCAATAGCATTTTCTGCAGTTCTGTTGCTGTGCGATTCAGCGGTTACGTACTGTGGGTGTGCTGTGGTCTTCCAAAAAACGCCATTTAGTGCCACAAAAAATATTTTGCAGTGTGTTATACATATGTGGAGGTGTGTGAAATAAACAATTTATATATAGTTTTCTTCTACTGTGCTATACTAAAAAAACAATTTTTTTTTAATAGCATTTTCTGCAGTTCTGTAGCTGTGCGATTCAGCGGTTACGTACTGTGGGTGTGTTGTGGTCTTCCAAAAAACGCCATTTAGGGCCACAAAAAATATTTTGCAGTGTGTTATACATATGTGGAGGTGTGTGAAATAAACAATTTATATATAGTTTTCTTCTACTGTGCTATACTAAAAAAAAAAAAAAATTAATAGCATTTTCTGCAGTTCTGTAGCTGTGCGATTCAGCGGTTACGTACTGTGGGTGTATTGTGGTCTTCCAAAAAACGCCATTTAGGGCCACAAAAAATATTTTGCAGTGTGTTATACATATGTGGAGGTGTGTGAAATAAACAATTTATATATAGTTTTCTTCTACTGTGCTATACTAAAAAAACACATTTTTTTTGAATAGCATCTTCTGCAGTTCTGTAGCTATGCGATACAGCGGTTACGTACTGTGGGTGTGTTCTGCTCTTCCAAAAACACCCATTTAGGGCAACATCCTAAATTTGGAAAATATGAGGAGAAGGTCAAAGAGACGTGGTGGCCCCGGTCGTGGTGCTGCTGGTGGAGCTCCTGTTGCAGGGAGAGGACGTGGTGGATCTGTGCCAGATACACGCACAAGTGAAACACCTTCCTCAGGTGCGAGTAGGCGACCGAGCCTGCGGCAGTATTTTGTCGCACCTAATGAGGCTGTACGAATGTTTAGGCCAGGACAAGTACAGGCGATAGTAGATTGGGTTGCTGACAGTGCCTCGGGTTCCTTCACATTGTCTCCCACCCACTCTTCTGAAGAAAGATCAGAGTTGGCACCTGAAACCCATGTCCATCAGTCTTTCACCTCACCCCCTTGCAAATCAGCCAAGCAGTCTGAGCCCCAAATCATGCAGCAGTCTCTTCTGCTTTTTGATGACTCTGTTAGCAGGGTTTCCCAGGGCGATCCACCTAGCCCTGCCCCAGAAGTGGAAGAGATTGAGTGCACCGATTCCCAACCACTTATGTTTCATGATGAGTACATGGGAGGACCATCGCAGCACGTCTCGGATGATGACGAAACACAGGTGCCAACTGCTGCTGCTTTCGCAATTGTGCAGACAGACAAGGAGGGCAGGGGTGAAGACTGGGTGGAAGATGATGTGGAGGACGATGAGGTCCTTGACCCCACATGGAATCAACATTATGCAGGTGACCAGTGTAGTTTGGAGGAAGAGGCGGTGGTCGCACAGAGCCACCAGCACAGCAGAAGAGGGAGCAGGGTGCAAAAGCGGAGCGTCCGTCCCCTAGACAGTATGTCTGCTACTGCCCAACGCAGCAAGGGACCGAGCACACCAAAGCCAGGTCCAAGGAGTTCCCTAGCGTGGCAGTTCTTCACACAATGTGCTGATGACAAGACACGAGTGGTTTGCACGCTGTGCAATCAGAGCCTGAAGTGAGGCATAAACGTTCTCAACCTGAGCACAACCTGCATGACCAGGCATCTAAGTGCAAAGCACGAGCTGCAGTGGAGTAGACACCTCAAAAACCAAGAAAGGTCTCTGGCTCCTCCTGCTTCCTCTTCTGCTGCAGTCTCGGCCTCTTCATCCACCTCTGTAGTGACAGTGGCACCTGCCACCCCGCAAACAGAGGATCTGCCAGCAACACTACCACCTGGGTCACCAACCATCTCCACAATGTCCCATGGAAGCGTTCAGCTCTCTATCTCCCAAACATTGAGCGGAAGAGGAAGTACCCCCCTAGCCACCCGCAATCCCTGACACTGAATGCCAGCATTTCAAAACTCCTGGCCTTTGAAATGCTGTCATCCCGTCTGGTGGAGACGCAGAGTTTTAAAAGCCTGATGGCATTGGCTGTCCCACAGTACGTCGTGCCCAGCCGCCACTACTTTTCCAGGCGAGCCATCCCTTCCCTGCACTACCAAGTGGGGGACAAAATCAGGTGTGCACTGCGCAACGCCATCTGTGGCAAGGTCCACCTAACTACGGATGCGTGGACCAGTAAGCACGGTCAGGGACGTTATATCTCCCTAACAGCACACTGGGTAAATGCAGTGGCGGCTGGGCCTGAGGCAGATAGCAGTTTGGCGCATGTCCTTCCACCACTGAGGATTGCAGGGCGTTTCAATTTGCCTCCTGTTGCTAACTCCTCCTACTCCGCTTCCTCATCCTCTACCGCCTCCTCATCCGGTCAGCATTACACCTTCACCACCAACTTCAGCACAGCCAGGGGTAAACGACAGCAGGCAGTTTTAAAACTTTCCTGTTTGGGGAAAAACCCCACACCGCGCAGGAGTTGTGGAGGGACATGGAACAACAGACCAATGAGTGGTTGCTGTCAGTGAGCCTCAAGCCCGGCCTGGTGGTGTGCGATAATGGGCGAAATCTCGTAGCAGCTCTGGGCCTAGCCGGTTTGACGCACATCCCTTGCCTGGCGCATGTGCTGAACTTGGTGGCCCAGAGGTTCCTTAAAAATTACCCCAATATGCCAGAGCTGCTGCAGAAAGTGCGGGCTGTGTGTGCGCACTTTCGGCGTTCTCACCCTGCTGCTGCTCGCCTGTCAGCGCTGCAGCATAACTTCGGCCTTCCCGCTCACCGCCTCATATGTGACGTGCCCACAAGGTGGAACTCCACCTTGCACATGCTGGCCAGACTGTGCGAGCAGCAGCAGGCGATAGTGGAGTTTCAGCTGCAGCAATCACGCGTGAGTCGCTCTGCGGAACAGCACCACTTCACCACCAATAACTGGGCCTCCATGCAAGACCTGTGTGCCTTGTTGCGCTGTTTCGAGTACTCCACCAACATGTCCAGTGCCAATGACGCCGTTCTCAGCGTTACTATCCCAGTTCTATGCCTCCTTGAAAAAACGCTTCGGGCGATGATGGAAGAGGATGTGGCACAGGAGGATGAGGAGGAGGAGGAGGAAGCGGGATCATTTCAAAGGCTTTCAGGGCAGTCTTTCACAAGTGGCTACGAGGGTGGGTTCCTGCACCAACAAACGCCAGGTACACAATTGTCCGGCAGAAAGGGCACAGTTCTGGAGGATGACGAGGTGGAGGAGGAGATGGAGGAGGAGGAGGAGGGGCCATTTTCACAGCAGGGTGGCACCCAGACCAGCTCGTGGCCATCACTGGTGCATGGCTGGGGGGATACAGAGGACACAGACGATACACCTCCCACAGAGGACAGCTTTTCTTTGCCTCTGGGCAGCCTGGCACACATGAGCGATTACGTGGAGCAGTGTATCCGCAATGACCGCCGAGTTGCCCACATTTTAACTGGTGCTGATTACTGGGTGGCCACCCTGCTGGATCCCCATTACAAGGACAACGTACCGTCCTTAATTCCCTCACTGGAGCGGGATCGTAAGATGCGCGAGTACAAGCGCACGCTGGTAGACGCGCTGCTGGTGGCATTCCCACCTGACAGCGGGCGTACGGTGGAAGCACAAGGCGAAGGCAGAGGAGGAGGAAGAGGTCGCCAACGCAGCCGGGGCACCGGCAGCACCTCAGAAGGCAGGGTTAGCATGGCTGAAATGTGGAAAAGCTTTGTCAGCACGCCACAACAACCAGCACCACCAGCTGAGATGGAACGTCTTAGCAGGAGGCAGCATTTCACCAACATGGTTGAGCAGTATGTGTCCACAGGCCTACACGTACTGGATGACGAGTCTGCCCCCTTTAACTTCTGGGTCTCCAAATTGGGCACATGGCCTGAGCTTGCCCTTTATGCCTTGGAGGTGCTGGCCTGCCCTGCAGCCAGTGTATTATCTGAATGTGTATTTAGCACGGCAGGGGGCGTTATCACAGACAAGCGCAGCCGCCTGTCCAGAACCAATGTGGACAAGCTCACATTCATTAAAATGAACCAGGCATGGATCCCACAGGACTTGTCCGTACCTTCTGCAGAATAGACATGTATACCGGTGTTGTGACAAAAACTGTCCGGCCATCAAATTGTGTCCGGCCCGTACTGCGAAGGCGCAGCGCTTGCGCAGTACAGAGGACAAGGAGATTCATGAAATCTCCGAAGATGAACGGCGCCTGCGCCGTGAGTGCAGGTTCAAGCCCCAACATCCAAGTGGACATACGGTAGCACATAGTAACAGGGCCCCTCACGGGCTCGCTTCGATCGCCACGCTTCGGGCACGGCCTCACTTGGCTCGGCTTGAACCACGGATGGTGTGGCCTTCACCTGAACTCACCACGCAGGCGCCGTTCATCTTGGGAGATTTTCGAAATCCTCTTGTCCTACATACTGAGCAAGCGCAGTACAGGGTGGACACTATTCGACGGGGGACAGAATTTGACACATCACTGGCCTTACCCAGCCATTGTTGTATTTTTGAACCAGTGTTGGCTACCTCGTCCTCCTCCACCGCCACTTCCACCTACACAGCCACATCCACCGCCACCTCAACCTCCTACTCCATATGGACCTCGTCCTCCTAGGTCAAGATTATAATTTTTATTTTTATTTTTTGTAGCGCACAGATCCTTTCCCCCTTACCTGCCTTTATGATGTTGGCTCCTCGCAGGAGGGAGAAAGGCACACCGCACTACCAGCCCGTACCCTCCTATATAAAGAGGTTGAGCGGTGTACTTGACGGGCCGTGTCCGCAGCTGGAGTCAAAACTCCTCCAGAGGATGATTCTCACCTCTACTGTAGGTAGAGGCAAGTCCTTTAATTCCCAGTAAAGTCAATGTCCACACCAGCTGAAATTACAACTCTTATTCTCTCATGGCAAAATAAACTCTACTCGGATAGAAAAGGTTAGAGCAAAGAAACAGGACAGCTTAAGGTGTGGAGGAGGTCCAGGCACAAACGTAGCACATTCACTTCACTGCTTAGGTTTCTCAAACAGTTTTAGGTGCACGGTCTCTGCCACAGACCTTGAGGTTGGTCTCTGCCACAGACCGGGTGTACAAGGCCCCTGCCACGGACCTGGATAACTTTGGTCTCTGCCACAGACCAGGGTGTATAAGGCCCCTGCCACGGGCCGGGTGAATAAGGCCTCTGATACAGTCAAGATGACCTTGAGCTTCTCCTTCTACGAACCTAGCCCATATCAAGGGGAAGACATCTCTCCAGGGAGTCAACAGACCCTTCCTTCACCGTGACTCCCGCATCGGTCCATCAGAATGATCCTCCCTTCCCTGGAACATGGTCCCCTACACGAGGCAGCACCCTAAGACTCCTCGACCCTTAGCGGACTCCAGACGAAGGCTCTGGACTCCAGGCTTTACTCCCACACCTAGGCCTCCATACCCAGGGCAGCAGGAACTCCAGGATAGTACCTCACCCCGGGCTAAAGGTACCCGAGATGGAACAGGAACACATGCACCCAGGCCGAAGGCACCTGGGCGTGGACCCCACTGGACATCAGCCCCCAGGCCAAAGGTCTGCCCCTTTTATATGCTCTCCCGGCATGCACAGCAGGTTCCCCGCCCCGCTGTACTACTGCCAAGAGGGGACACAAAAGGCACAGCACTGTATCGGCGGTTCAACCCTAGCCTACCATGGCAGCGCCACCTGTAGGCCGCAGGGAACTGCACACCAATACTGTCCCCCGAGGACAAAATGGTCCATGAATCCTACAGAATTAGGGTGTTTGAGCATATTTACCACTCAAACACTTCCCTTAAATTTAGCACCCCGCTACATTTTTATTTCAAAGTATTTTATTTTCCCACTAGCTTATTCATTAAAGTGAATAATTTATTCCAGAAAGGGCGTATTCTGGGGCATTCCCACCATATGTGTGGCATCGTGCCGTTGAGTTTCTGAGGTTCTTAATGACTTCCCGTACCTCTTCTGCTGAAAAGAAGGCCTCCAGCATATTTTTTTTTTTTTTTTTATTTTTTTATGTTATTTTAAGTTATTTCCCTATCCACATTTGTTTGCAGAGCACTTGCCATGCTCTTAACAACATTTTGCTGCCATTTGCAGCCCTCTAGCCCTTTCCATTACTTTTTTAGAGCCTTTTTAGTCCTTAGAAGTCCGGGTCCCCATTGACTTCAATGGGGTTCGGGTTTGGGTTCGGGTTAAAGTTCGGTCCCGAACCTGAACTTTTTTCCGAAGTTCGGCCGAACCCGTCGAACCCGAACATCCAGGTGTCCGCTCAACTCTACTTAGGAGTTCCCTTTACTGGAACTAAGGGGCCTGAAAAACAGCCCCACACCATAATCCCCTCTCCACCAAATGATTTGGACCAGTGCACAAAGCAAGGTCCATAAAGACATGGATGAGCGAGTTTGGGGTGGAGGAACTTGACTGGTCTGCGCAGAGTCCTGACCTCAACCCAAAAGAACATCCTTGGGATGAATTAGAGAAGAGACTGTGAGCCTGGATTTCTCATTCACATCAGTGCCAGCCCTCACATATTTGCTTCTGGAAGAATGGTCAAACATTTCCATAGACACACTCCTAAACCTTGTGGACAGCCTTCCCAAAAGTGTTGAAGCTTTTATAGCTGCAAATGGTGGGCCAACTCAATTTTGAAGACTGGGATGCCAATAAAGTTCCTGTGTGTGTGTATAGGCAGGTGTCCCATTACTTTTGGTAATACAGTACAGTATATATATATATATATTGTGAGGGGGTTAGCTCGGCAGCGGGTGTGTGTGACCCCCGGGATGGGCTCCCCACACAAAACAGGCCCAGCAAACGGAGGTTGTGGTTTTCAAAATCAAAAAAAGGTGCGGTTTATTTTCTATTTACAGTGACAAAACACAGCAAAGCAAAAGAAACATAACCAAAATAAATCCTGGTCAAGTTGACCTCTGACTAAACATACAGGTTTCCTAACTAACAACTGGGATCAGCCTAGTGCTGTCCTAGTCCCTAAGTCCCTGGTTTAGTTAAAGTCCAAACAAATAGCCACACAGGCTTTGCCTCACCGCACAGGGGTTCACTCTCCCTAGACAGTCCACACAGGTCTGGTTCCAGGCATGAGCTAACACCTAATGAATCTGGGAGTTCTTATAGAGGCCTAAATGAGCTGACAAGCTTCAGATGGTCTCATCAACTCCCTGCCTCACGACGCCCAGCACTCTCCCTAGAGGTATGAGTCATTCATGAGCCCACTAGCCTCAGCTGGGCTTCATCAACTCCCTAGTTGTATAAGTCGGCATAAAGCCTGAATCTGGGAGAAATATATCTACCCCCCTGGATGCAACCAGGTGACTTTACCTTCCTGCTGTCACATACCCCCCCCTCTTGTTTTAACCTTGGGGTTGGAACACCAGCAATCAGGCATTCATGTACTCGAGACAAAGCATCCACATTCCCCATTTGAACGCCAGGGTGATGCTTTACTGTGAAGTTGAATTCCTGTAGGGCCAGGAACCACCTATTCACTCTTCTATTTGTCTCCTTGTTTTGAGCCATCCACTTTAACGGAGCGTGATCCGTAACCATGTCAAAGTGCCTACCTAGCAGATAGTACCGAAGGGAATCTAGAGCCCACTTCACCGCTAAACACTCCTTTTCAACCGTGGCGTAATTTACCTCATGGGACTTCAACTTCCTGCTGAGGTAAATGACTGGGTGCTCTTCCCCGTTCCAGACCTGGGACAATACTGCTCCTAACCCCACATCTGACGCATCACTTTGTACGACAAAGTCTTTAGAGAAGTCGGGTGAGTACAACACTGGCTGGCTACATAAGGCTTGTTTCAAGAATTGGAATGCTGCCTCCGCCTCGGGGGTCCATTTAATCATGACCGACCCTTTCCCTTTCGTCAGGTTGGTTAGGGGCACAGCCTTAGAAGCAAAGTGGGGAATGAAGCGCCGATAATAACCCGCGATTCCCAGAAAGGCTCGTACCTGCTTCTTGCTGTTGGGACGTGGCCAACTCTGGATGGCCTCGACTTTGTTGAGTTGGGGTTTTATTACTCCCCTGCCAATGGTGTACCCAAGATATTTGGCCTCCTCCTGCCCAATGGTACACTTCTTGGGGTTAGCCGTAAACCCCGCTTCCCGGATAGAGTCTAGGACTGCTTGCACTTTTGGCAGATGTGAGGCCCAATCTGTGCTATGGACAATTACGTCATCCAGGTAAGCCGCAGCATACTTCCGATGGGGCCTCAGTATCTGGTCCATTTTCCGCTGGAATGTGGCCGGCGCATTCTGTAACCCGAACGGCATTCTCTTATATTGGAACGCCCCGTCTGGGGTTACAAATGCGGTTTTCTCTTTGGCCGACTTGGCCAGGGGAATTTGCCAATACCCTTTTGTGAGGTCAAGAGTCGTCATGTATCGGGCTGTTCCCAGCCGGTCGATCAACTCATCTATACGTGGCATGGGGTAGGTGTCAAATTTTGTAACTTTGTTCAACTGACGAAAATCGTTACAAAATCGCCAGCTCCCATCCGGTTTAGGCACCAACACAATGGGACTAGACCAATCACTTTGGGACTCCTCTATCACCCCTAAGTTCAGCATTTTCTGTACTTCCTCCCGTATTGCCTCCCGTCGGGCCTCTGGGATCCGATAGGGTTTTAACTTCACCCTTTCACCGGGCGGGGTAATAATATCATGCTCTACCCCAGATGTTTGTCCCGGCAGCTCAGAGAACACCTCCTTGTTGCGAAGCACAAACTCCTTAACCTCCTGTTGTTGGGGTTGTGACAAGGTGGCTGCTATTCCAACCTCCGGAATCACGCAACCAGTTTGAGCTGGTGACCAAGTTTCTGCGACTAGGGACTCTCTATCCCTCCAGGCTTTCAACAGATTAACGTGATATATCTGTTCGGGCTTTCGCCTTCCTGGTTGTCTGACCTTGTAATTCACTTCGCTCACTTTTTCCATTATCTCGTAGGGGCCTTGCCATTTGGCAAGGAATTTACTTTCAACCGTAGGGACAAGTACCAATATCCTATCCCCCGGGGAAAAGGTACGGGTCTTTGCTCCACGGTTGTACACTCTCTGCTGTGCCAACTGCGCTTGGGCCAAATGTTCCTTCACGATGGGCATTACCTGTGCAATTCGATCTTGCATCAGGGCGACATGCTCAATCACACTCCTGTGGGGAGAACTCTCACTTTCCCAAGTTTCCTTGGCAATATCCAACAGCCCTCTTGGGTGTCTCCCATACAGTAACTCAAAGGGGGAGAATCCCGTAGAGGATTGGGGCACCTCCCTAATAGCAAACATCAAATAAGGAAGTAGACAGTCCCAATCCTTTCCATCTCTATCCACCACTTTCTTCAACATTTGTTTTAGGGTTTTGTTGAATCTTTCAACCAGCCCATCGGTTTGGGGGTGATACACAGATGTACGCAATTGCGTCACTTTGAGCAATTTACACAGCTCTTTCATAACCCGGGACATAAAGGGTGTACCTTGGTCCGTAAGCAGTTCTTTACAAATACCCACCCGGCTAAAAACAAGAGATAGCTCTTTGGCTATGGTTTTGGCCGAGGTATTTCTGAGAGGGATCGCTTCTGGATAACGGGTGGCATAGTCCATTATAACCAATATGTACTGGTGCCCCCTAGCGGACTTGATTATAGGACCTACCAAATCCATTGCGATTCTCTCAAACGGGACCTCAATGATGGGTAGAGGGACCAGCGGGCTACGGAAATGTGGCATCGGGGCCGACCTCTGACACACAGGGCAGGAGGAACAATAATTTTCTATGTCCTTCATCACCCCAGGCCAATAGAATCTCTGTAATACCCTCTCTCGGGTTTTCTCTGTCCCCAGATGACCTCCAAGAATGTGCCCATGGGCCAACTCCAACACCAACTTCCTGTAAGGTTTGGGCACCACAAGCTGCTCAACGGTTTCTTCTGCCCTTTTTGCCACCCGATACAGTAGGTCCTTCTCTACGCTGAAGTATGGGTAAGTGCAGGTATTATCTGGGTTCACTAACTCGCCATCTATTTCCACTACGTTTTCCCGTGCCTTTATTAGGGCGGGGTCTTTTAACTGTTCTGTGGCAAAATTTTCCCTGTGAACCTCCAGATCAGAAAACTCCACAGACGGTAGGTTTTCGTCTGAGGAGGTGGGCTCCTCTCCAGTTTCTTGAGTCTCCCCTGCCAATACTGACAAGGGAAATTCTGGAGAGTCCTCACCACTCTCAGAGGAGTTCTGGCTATCACATTCCTGGTACATAGGGGCACCAGTGGGGGGCTCAGGATCATCCCACAGTTCCCAGAACTTCGGAAAATCCCTTCCCACAATGGCATCATGCGGTAATTGAGATACTAACCCCACTGGATGAGAGAGGGTACCTTTGGGGGTCTCGAAACACACTGTAGTCACTGGATACTCTCGGGTGTCCCCATGCACACAAATAACAGCTACCTTGCTATTCCCAGAGACCTCTGTTTTAACTAATTCAGCCTTTATCAGGGTCACAAGGCTACCTGAATCCAGTAATACCACAACATTTCTACCATTAATACACATTTTGCATAAATGTTTCTCAGTTCCTCGAATGGCAGTGCATGCGACTGTCGCACACAGCGACTGACGTCTGTCCATCAGAAAGTCACATTGCATGGGTTCCTCCACAACCGGGCAATTTGCTGCAATATGTCCCGCTTGCCGGCAGCGGTAGCAAACAATCCATTTGGCTGCCTCTTGAGCCCCTGACTTCCCAGGCTGTTCTCGCCAAACTTTGGGTAGAGCTCCCACCCTCTCACTCTCTCCACCCTCACCCCTTGGAATCCTCTTATCCGCCCCTGGGGATGGTCTGGTCTTAGGATGGAAAGTCCGAGAGTCTCTGGAAGAGGCCGTCAGGTTCTCTGTAGCCAAGTATTTCTCTACACGATCCACAAGACCACCGGCCGTCTCTGGGTCTCCATGGCTTACCCACTTTTGGATGGCAGTAGGAAGAGCTCTCAAAAACCGATCCATTACAACACGTTCCACAATCTCTGGTGCGGACAAAGTCTCTGGCTGTAGTCACTTCCTGCTCAGGTGAATGAGATCATACATTTGAGACCTGGGGGGTTTTCCAAGCTGGAAAGTCCAGTTATGCACACGCTGAGCCCGGACAGCCAGGGTGACACCCAGCCTTGCCAATATTTCAGCTTTTAGCATCACATAGTCTTTTGCTTGGTCAGGCTCTAGGTCATGGTAAGCCTTCTGCGATTCACCAGTTAACAGAGGAGCCACCAGTCCAGCCCACTGCTCCTCAGGCCACTTTTCTCTTTCAGCAGTCCTTTCAAATGTGGTCAAAAATACCTCTGGATCATCCTCTCCAGTCATTTTTGTCAATAAACGACTCACCCCAAAGGACGCGGTATTAGTGGGACGGCTTTCCTCACTGGTCTGCGGACGTTGCTGCATTACTGCTTCCATTTGTTGTAGTCTCTGCTCTTGCTTCTGTAACAGGTCTATGAAGCGGGCCTCAGATTGCTGCTGGGCTTGTTGATGAGCTTGCTGCTGGGCTGCAAGGCTCCTTTGCAAACCTGCATTTGTCTGCTGTTGATTGGCATTTGCTAGAGCCAGCTGTTCAGTATCTCCTCCATGCTGGCTTAAAAAAAACTGCCACTGGTTCTCCACCAACTGTGAGGGGGTTAGCTCGGCAGCGGGTGTGTGTGACCCCCGGGATGGGCTCCCCACACAAAACAGGCCCAGCAAACGGAGGTTGTGGTTTTCAAAATCAAAAAAAGGTGCGGTTTATTTTCTATTTACAGTGACAAAACACAGCAAAGCAAAAGAAACATAACCAAAATAAATCCTGGTCAAGTTGACCTCTGACTAAACATACAGGTTTCCTAACTAACAACTGGGATCAGCCTAGTGCTGTCCTAGTCCCTAAGTCCCTGGTTTAGTTAAAGTCCAAACAAATAGCCACACAGGCTTTTCCTCACCGCACAGGGGTTCACTCTCCCTAGACAGTCCACACAGGTCTGGTTCCAGGCATGAGCTAACACCTAATGAATCTGGGAGTTCTTATAGAGGCCTAAATGAGCTGACAAGCTTCAGATGGTCTCATCAACTCCCTGCCTCACGACGCCCAGCACTCTCCCTAGAGGTATGAGTCATTCATGAGCCCACTAGCCTCAGCTGGGCTTCATCAACTCCCTAGTTGTATAAGTCGGCATAAAGCCTGAATCTGGGAGAAATATATCTACCCCCCTGGATGCAACCAGGTGACTTTACCTTCCTGCTGTCACAATATATATATATATATTTTTTTTTTTTCTCATATCATGTGCATACTGTATATAAGTATAGTTTTACTTTACCAAAGTTATTAGTGTTAGAGTTGGGTCTACATTCCATAGGAGAATATAAATTTTCTAGAAGGAAAAGTAATCCATGATTGACATAGAATTTCTTTGTTTTTGTTTAGGTTTTAATGGTGTTTTGTTGTTGTTGTTGTTTTTAATCTGTTATTCAGATTCATTTAGTTTGCATAGTATTTGATGGCTGGTCTATACCAAATAAGGACAAAAATTGGGTGGGACTTTACATGTACCTTGCAGGATCTAGTAAATACACATAACAAAAAGGCTTTAAAAATAAACAAATCTTTAATTTCCATATACAAATGGTTCGATTTTTAAAAAGTTGAATACAACTGGTTAAAACCACAGTTACTGTAAGTCTATCCAGGATGTGCTGGTCCTGGCTGAAGAATCGAGAAAACTTGCCTATGTGTTTTGCGGGGAGTCCCGCTTCATCAGGGTCTTAAACATATAAACATTAACAAATAATTATATCACCAAAAAATATTAAACATTACAAACTTTCAATATACTGTATATGTATTTAGTCTGTTTCAATTGCAGGGGGAAAGTGGAGGAATCCCTGAGATCACCCCGTCACCTGGATCACAAGTCCAGGAGGGCCATGTTGGATCCGGAGGGACGGGAGCAAACACATCTGTCCACTGACCTGCCAGTATGGGGTGTAGACCCAAGCAGCGGTGTACACCCTATGAAAGTCCCTCTACAGTGCGTACCACCCACCAAGTGGGCGGTGTGGTGGGTCTCTCCCAGCTAATAAGCTCAGAGGGAGAGACGCCCACATAGATAGAAGAGATGGGAGACAGGAATCGTCAGCGCACCGGAAATGACACAACTTAGGAGGTGCGTCTGGGTGCTTTCGTTCCAAATGGGTGGAAATAGATAACCGGAAATGATGCGGACCGGTGGCCATGTCATGCCAGGTTAGTGATGGAAAGTGTATTCCGCCCTGGAAACGCCTCTGTGGGGTCCTGGATGTTACAGGGATAAAAAGTGAGGTGGATACTATAACCACAGCTCCACCAACACTCACAGGCAATGGGCAGACAAGTTTATACTTATATTTTACTTAAGATTATTTGTCCTCCATGCCCACTTGCTTTGCCCATGACATGCTGTGGTGTATGTAACAAGCTCTATTAGGATACCATTACAAAAATGTTAAAGCAACATGACTCGGTATATTGAAAGTTTGTAATGTTTAATATTTCTTGGTAATATAATTATTTGTTAATGTTTATATGCGTTATTTGTTTATAATATGTTTGTATATATTTGCAGTATATGTAAAAATGTGTGCAGCAATCTAAGGCTCTGATGAAGCTGGACTCCCAGTGAAACGTGTAGGCAAGTTTTCTCGATTCTTCAGCCAGGACCAACACATCCTGGATAGACTTACAGTAACTGTGCTTTTGTTCAGTTGTATCCAACTTTTTAAATCTAACCATTTGTATATGGAAATATTTATTTATATTTTAAACATTTTTGGTATGTGTATTTATTAGACCCTGCAAGGTACATGTTAAGTCCCACCCAATTTTTGTTCCCATTCGGTAATTGTTTTATATTGGATGGTACCTTTGTAGGGTCATAATTGCCTCACATTCATTGCTCATATTCTTCTAACATTGGTCTATACTAGGTTTTCCGTCTTCCTAATTTATTTAATGTATCAACAAAACAAATGCATTTTTGACCAGTTGAAAACAAAATTCCCTGAAAAAATTTGCCATGCTGGAATAGCCAAGGGTTGCTTTTTAAGTTTCATTAAAGTGTACAGAAAAGTGTACAATATATAAAGTGCTGTGTAAATTGTCAGCACTATATAAAAACATGCATTAATAATATTAATAAAGACTATGGACAAAAAATTATAACAGAGTATATGATGCAAACTGTCACTGGCATTAACACATCAGTTTTTGTTTTATTTAGTCTGTAAAACAGTTTTATTATCTGCTGTCCCTGCCCTTAGATTCTGTAGATTGATAATTTTTATTATTTTCTTTTACTGGGTGACAACACTGCTCATTCTGTGATGAAATAATGTAAAAGCATTGTCACCCTGTACACAGGGTAGTCATAGAGGAACATGTGGTCTCAGATGGCCTTTAAGCAAGCAACAATTTTTTTTAATTAAAGCTCAGTTCTAGCTAACACTTTTTTAAGTAGTTACAGCAACATTTTTTTAAGGCCTCATGCCCACGGACGTTTTTACAGCCGCGTTTTTGAGCGTTTTTACAGCTTAAAAACGCCTGTCCATGTTAGTCTATAGCTTCATGCCCACCTAGACGTTTTTGAGCTGCAAATAGCATAGACGTTTTTAAGCTGTAAAAAAAACCCAGGACCAGTGCGTTCCTCAGCGTCAGAATTAGGCAGAAAAAAACGCGAGCGTCAAAAAACGCGCACTAACGCGCAAAAACGCGCACTAACGCGCGGTCGCGTTTTTAGCTCCGACGTTTTTTTTTTGTTTTTTTTTTAAATATTTACAATAACATGGACAGGCGTTTTTAAGCTGCAAAAAACGCAGCTGTAAAAACGCCAGTGGGCATGAGGCCTTAAGGTTAAAGGTTTAAACCATATTACTTAAGTGTGGCAATTGTAAGTATGCCCTGCCTCATTATATGGTTTGTCTCAACCACTGTAATTGTACCTTTTGCTGGACAGCTTAATTTACATGTGAATGTGAATAATAATAAACATAATGACACGTGAAATAAAAAAGTATTTTCATACACTGAATAAAATAATAAGGTGCACTAACCCCATTCAGTTACCACAGTACAATATTTGTTGCTACTATGGGCATTTAAAAAGCCCTTAAATATCCTTGATAACGCTTACCACTTACCAGTTAAACAGAAACCCCTTCTGAACTTCCTTTCATTGGTTCTGAAAAGGCAAAGTCTGGCATTTTATATACAAGCCACCAACATTCAAAATGTGTGTGCCAGTTTATGTTCACAGCATGTATTTTAAAAATAGAATTTTATGATTCTGTCCTGTCATACTGGTATGTTAATACAAAATATTGTATCTGCAATGCATCCTATTAGCAATTGATGCAATGATGAGTGACAGGGGTCGGTCACTCTGCTCCAGACTCTATTCATAAAATAAAAATTTGATTATTTTTTATTTATATTATCCCTCGCCACTTTGCTGGACTTTGCAGAAAACATACTTTGCCCGCTTAAAAATCACTGTTTTAACCAACTAAAGACACAACTAGTGCAAATCTCCCAATTCCCATTCTAAAGCCTCATACACACGATCGGACTTCCATCGGACAAATCCGTGGATTTCTGTCCGAAGGGCGTTGGCCGTGAACTTGTTCTGCATACAGACGGCAGAACTTTTTCATCCAACATTCACAAAACTATGTGTTTTTTCTGCTCTTTAGCGCCACCCTTTAGGCAACTTCTGCTAATGTTGTCTAATGATTAGCATTGGTTCGGAGCATGCGTGTTTGTACTTTGGATTTTAGTCCGCAGGATTTGTGTACACACGATCGGATAATCCGACGGAACACATTTGTTGTCGGACAATTTGAGAGCATGCACAGCCAACATTTGTCCGATGGAGCATACAGACGGTCAGATTATCCGACAAAATTGTTGTCGGAATATCCGATCGTGTGTACGGGCCTTTACTCTCTCCAAAATTATACCAAATCTTAACATCATATCTTGGCCATCTAAAGGCATAGAGACGGTAGAAGACCTTCTAATAGGCCCAAACATAAAAACCTTTTGAGCATTACAAATTGAATACGCAATCCCCAACCAAGACTACAACAAGTATCTCCAAATCCAAATCCATCAAACTCACGCTACTTACAAAACGATGTACGCCTCAGCAAATGGTATGTACCAAAAAGCAAATAAAATATGGGAACAATGGAAATACTGGTATAGTAGTTCTACTACCACATAAACGTTAATGGATATAGGATTCCACTTAGGTATATGATATATATATATATATATGCTACCTCTAGCTTCCAAATACTTAATGCAAACTCCCTATAGACTGTGACTTTTTTGTTCTTTGTTCAACAAGGCAGTTTACGTTTTGTTTTCCTTTTATGCTAGTTTATTGTCTTTGACACTTTGATACTAATGAATAATATTGGCGAGGGCAATTCATTGTACTACAGAATAATTGTTCACTACGTTCTCTTAACCACATTACTCTTACTTGTGAAGACACCTTGTCTTGCAACTATGGAGGGATTCGCAGAGGAACCTCTTAACCCGGGGCACTGCTTGACCCCAAAAGGGGTGTTTGGGGGAAAGAGGTTCAACAGGCACCCTCACTTTTAGACCTGTTTCTATAGCTACTAGTTCAAAAATTACCTACATTTTCCAACAGGTTCATATACGAGACTCGTCATTGTATGCTCTACTGTTTATTAGATGGTATTGATGTATAGTAAGTTTTATACTTTATATGAAAACTTTATTAAAAAATATTGAAACAAAAAATCACTGTTTTAAAATAAACTTTTTTTTTTTTTTAAAGTACAGTTTTTTAGTCATTCGGGGGTGTGGCGACCGAGCTCCACGATGGAAGCCTAGCTGAGAGCTCCGCTCGGCCGCCGGAGAGATCCAGACACATCAGAGCCTCCAAGGCACATCCGAGGCTAGAAACAACACAGCCGGACTGCCAGAGGACAGAGGAATGACGAGGCGCAGAAAGAACCCGCCGATGCCACAAAAGCTGACGAGCATCTTTGCGATGCAGCCCCGCGGGCTCCATCAAAATGGCGGCGGCTCGTCTGCACAACAACAGGCGAAGGCCGCGATCCAAAGCAACGGACACGGAGAGCTCCGTGTACAGTCCTCTCGTGACCCACTGCACAGCGGATCGTCTTCAGGATCATCCAGCCCATCCACTCGGAGCCCAGCTAAGTCAAAGCCGAGGATGGACTCCCCCGTCAGGCGGTTATGCACACAGGACATGGAGGTAAGCGGGACACCAGGCACCACCGCTGCTCAGGCCCAACACACAGCTGACCCCATAGCGGACTTTCCTACTGCCGACAGGCCTATTTCAGACACTATGCTGAAGGAGATGCTGCTATCGCTCAGATCCTCCCTCCAAACAGATTTGGTCAGAGGGATTAACCAGTGTCACAAGGAGGTACAGGCTATTGGGGTCAGAGTGGATAGAGTAGAGCAGAGGATGGACGAGTATACTGCTACATACAATAATATGGTGGACGCACATGCGGCCCAGGGAGAGGATATGGCGTGGCTAAAGGACAAGGTCGCTGACCTTGAGGACAGGTCAAGGAGGAATAATCTAAAGCTGCGAGGAGTACCAGAATCTATTCCAGCCACCCAACTCCTACAGTATGTCCACACTTTGTTCTCCACCCTGGTCCCAGCTCTGACTGCGCAGGACCTCATAATAGACAGAATCCACAGGATTCCTAAACCGTCCTTCCTGCCAGAAGGCACCCCAAGGGACATACTAATGAGGGTCCACTTCTTCCATGTAAAGGAACAAATCATACAAGCAGCCCGCAGACCTGACACTGTCCCTCCGCAGTACGCAACCCTCCAATTGTTGCCAGATCTATCCAGGCACACACTACAGAGGCGTCGCAACCTGGCGACCATAACCAAGGCCCTGAGGAACCACAAAATCCTGCACAAATGGAAGTATCCGGCCACTCTTTCCATCACCCATAATGGGACCTCAACTTCCGTAAACACATTGGAGGAAGGCCTTACAACTCTGCGCCAATGGGGAATACTCCCAGACCAGGCCTCACAATTCAACCCTACTTCACAACCGCAGAGGCTCCAAAACGAATGGCAGGTGGTGTCACACAAACGCACCAATAAGAAACAAGCCAGCGGAGGCTCATAACAAAACCGCAAAATTATTCTCTTATCTCTCCGGTAAAAAGGAGTTTAAAATTATCCTCCTATAACCCCCGTTAACGAGTTCAGCAGTTATGTCTGCACGCGGATCCGTTGTAAGATCCCTTTTTATACATTCAAAGATACTTTCTTACGTTTTTTGGTATCTCTTGTTTTTTCTTTTTCTTTTTTGTTTTCTACGTTACCTATTTTTTGCACACAGCAATCTTCACAGCAAGGAACTTCCACTACGTACAGAAAATGAGTCTCCTGCAGCCTCAGGCCTCAATGGAAAAGATGGTGCGTTTCACCCCAGGGACACAGTGAGTACTTGCACCACGATACCAGACGCTATACACTACAACACCACAAATGACTATCACATGTCTATCAATTAACGCAAAAGGCCTGAATCACCCGGCCAAGAGATTCTCGGTATGGAAGGAGGCCTGTAAGCACCGGGCTGACATTCTCTGCATACAGGAGACACACTTTCAGAAACAAAAAACTCCTAAATGCACTCACAGGGAATATCCCCACGTGTTTTTGGCAGATACACCGGATAGCAAAAAAGGAGGAGTGATGCTAGCCTTAAGGAACTCTCTATCTTTCCAACTCAAAGACTCTTATATTGATGAAGGGGGCAGGTATATAATAGTAACTGGAGACATCAACTCTAATCCGTACACATTGGTTACTTTATACGCCCCGAACACCCACCAAATCCGCTTCCTAAGGAAAGTGATTAAAAGGACTAAGTCCATGCAATACGGTAATATCATCATAGGAGGCGACTTTAATCTAATATCAGATCCCATTTTGGACACTACTACGGATAGACTGAAGAGATCTGCTCACCTCCGCAATCTGCTACATACACAGGAACTGTTCGATGCATGGAGGTGCCTCCATGCCAACGAAAGAGATTATACATTTTTTTCTACTAGACACTGCTCATATTCACGAATAGATATGTTTATCACTGACCAGTGGCTTTTACAACGTGTTCAGGCCACACAAATATGGGGTATTACGTGGTCAGACCACGCAGCAGTATCTATGACTATTGCTGAAAAGGGTGTCTCCCCCTCATCCCATGTCTGGCGTTGCAATGTTAGGCTCTTACAAGAACCCCGAATTCTTCCAGTGATCTCTCAGCATCTCCAAGATTTTTTCCAACACAATTGCACACCAATGATAGATCCCTTCACGTTATGGAACGCTCATAAGGCGTATATGAGAGGCATATTAATACAGTTAGGGGCTAGGGAAAAGAAACGACATGCTGCCAAACTCAATCAAGTAATGTCTGACATTAATAGATTAGAAACCCACAATAAAAAGTCTCCAACAACGGCAGTGGCAAATACACTATCTATGCTTAGAGAAAGTCTGAGAGAGATTCTCGCACAACAACACGACAAACATCTCAGACGCTTACAAGTGAATTCCTACGCTAATGCAAATAGAGCAGGAAAATATCTGGCTAACAGAATTAAGGCTGCTAGCACAAAATCGAGAATAGCATACCTCCTTCATGATACCTTACACCACAAAATCACTAACCCACAAGACATAGCAAATCAATTTGCAGACTATTATGGGGCACTGTACAATTTACGTGATAATACGGCCACACAACAACCAACCACAGACACCATACAACGCTTCTTACAGAAAATACAACTCCCGTCACTGACAGAGGACCAACTTGGGAAGTTGAACACACCTTTCTCCCCTCAGGAAATCGAACAGATTACATCGACATTGCCTAATGGCAAGTCACCGGGACCGGATGGTTTCGCAAACGAGTATTTTAAAACATTTAAAGAAATCATTGCTCCTCACTTACAGCGGGTATTCACAAAGGCGGAAGAAACTTCTGCTTTCCCACAAGAGATGCTGAGAGCCCACATTGTCACTTTACCAAAACCGGGGAAAGATCCTACTACACCAGCGAACTTTAGGCCGATATCTCTTCTTAACACCGACATAAAAATTTATTCAAAATTGCTAGCCAAGAGATTATCGGATATTATTCCGCTACTCATAAAACGTGATCAGATGGGATTTGTGAGGGGGAGACAGACCTCAGACGCTACTAGACGTATCATTAATATTATTCACCACGCTGTCCAAATGAGAACGCCTTCTCTGCTGCTATCTATAGACGCAGAGAAGGCGTTCGATAGGGTCCACTGGACGTACATGGAAATGGTGTTGGCTAAATTCGGCTTTACAGGCCCGATTCTCAAGGCTATACTGGCTTTATATTCCTGCCCATCGGCACAAGTTTATACTTCAGGTCTCCTATCCAAACAGTTCTGCATATCAAATGGCACACGCCAGGGTTGCCCTCTCTCCCCTACAATATTCAATCTTATGATTGAACCTCTGGCCGAATCCATTAGAGCACACAATGGCATCACAGGCTTCACTTTCGGATCTGACAAACACGTCATAAACTTATTCGCTGATGACGTTATCCTCCTACTGACACACCCGAACTCCTCCCTCCTGCAGGCCCACCAAGTTCTAACCGACTTTGGCGCAGTATCTTATTATAAGGTCAACTTTACGAAGTCCCAGATTCTTAACTTAGGAGTTTCACATACTTCAAAAAAATATCTGCAAAAATCCCTACCCTACTCATGGAGCGCAAAGGGCATTTCGTACCTAGGCATCACCCTAACTGACAATACTGAATCCTTAGCAGAGGCTAACTTTAAACCGCTAATAGGCAAAATTGAACTACAATTAATGGACATATCCAAGAGGGAGATATCCTGGTTAGGTAAAATAGCGGCATTTAAAATGTCCATACTACCACAAATTCTCTATATTTTCCGCTCCCTATTGATTCCCATACCGTCCCGCTACCTAAATACATTATCAAAAATTGTATGGAAATTCACGTGGGGAGGTAAAAAAGCTAGGTGTCCACAGAACAACCTTCTTCCACATAGGAAGGTGGGGGGGGGCGGGATTTACAGACATCCAAGACTACCTGTGGGCTACGAGACTTGACCAACTTAAACACTGGTTTCACGACACTGACAGCCCCCTATGGGTGGAAATAGAACGCTCGGCTATCCCGACCAGGAATATGACTACTTTTCTCATGGGCGACATATGGGAACCATGGGCAACTAAGGGGCTATCACCATCCATACAAGTGTCTTTACAGGCATGGCGATTCCTACAGACATTAGATAGTGCTGATCTGCAGGAAATACAGTACGACTTCCCTATTGCACTCTTAGGGGCAAAAATACCTATGCTTCCAACCACGAGACTCCAGGCACTAGGAATTCAACATGTACAAGATTTATATACTGGACAAACACCAAAATCAATAAAGCAAATAGTGACTGACCACCACTTACCCAGCAATATGTTATTCTCCTGCATACGCATCTCCCACTTCTTAAGGGCACATTCTATACCAAAAATAAAACTATCTGCTATAGCATGGCGTTTTTATACAAAAGCTCCTCCATCTGCTAAAGGCATTTCAATATTTTATAACCTCATCCATGATAAACATACTTTCAAGAAATCAGCTGCACTTAGGAAGTGGGAAACTGACCTCAACAAAACTTTCTCTGAAGAACAATGGACACGCGCCTTCAAGGAAATACACAAACATTCCCACTGTGTATCACATTGGGAAATGACGCTTAAACTTACTAACAGATGGCACTACACGCCCTATAGGTTAGCAACCTTTTATCCGGCTTCATCGCCTCTATGCTGGAGGAAATGTGGTCACATAGGCAACCTATTGCACACCTTATGGACATGTCCTAGTATGACAGGTCTATGGAACAATGTGTTCAAGTTGATTTCATCAATCACTGGAATACTAACGACCCCAAACCCTGCATTAGCAATTCTTCACATTGGTGCAGATCAATTTCCACAGGATCTCAGACCAATCGTCACCCATATACTGTTAGCCTCACGTACCCTTATTCTTAGAAACTGGAAAAACTCAGTGGCCATCAACCTCTCGGAAGTGATCAAACTAGTTAACAGAAACCACACATTCGAACGCCTACTGGCTATTAAGTCTCTGAAGTGTAACAATTTTGACTCTAACTGGAGATTGTGGACTGATAAATACAAAATCTAGTAATTGTTTATTGCTATGTCAGCTCATAGTGTCTAAATGTTTCTTGCTATATATAGCTTATAATGGATAACTTAGCTATCTTAAACATGTTGTATTTGTACTTGTTAAATCCGAACAACAAATGCGCACTGTGTGTAATGAATGTATGTTTGTTATATTCTTATTATACTTAATAAAGAACATTGAACAAAAAAAAAAAAAGTACAGTTTTGATCATTTATAGTGAATTATAGTCAATGAATTTTTTTTTTTCATCTAAATCTGTTGAATATACCCCCTATCCATCAATTTGTTTTTTTTCTGCCATTCATTAACTGATATTCTTGCTGAGTACTAAAGACCACCTTACATTTTATTTCTTTAAAATCCAGGAAACCAGCAGGCATGCCTTATTCTGAGAAATAAAATGCAAATTAAAATCATTACTATTGATGTTACATAAAAGTTATTACAATTATTTTTATTCTGCTTTCAAATAATGAAAATATAATAGATAAATCTTTTTATCAGTACATCTGATTAGTATAGGGATTATGACAGCCTCATAGCTCTTTGTGAACATCTTGGCATAAGTGGAATGAATGAATTCTATCCCCCTGGTTGTGCAGTCTTGGAGGAAGGCTTTGTCAAATACCAGTAAGATGATTAATACTAAAATACAGAAAGTGGAGTGGGTACAAGCTGATAGAATCCAGTGTTTAAATAAAAACTATCCTTAAAAGTGTGGAGTGTAATTGAATAAATTGATTTTTCCCTATTCATCTGTAGATTTTTCTTGCTTTAATTTAAGCTGTGTGTTAAAACAGGTGCAAGTTATCCCTTGACGCATGTTACCATGGTGCAGTCGATTGAATTGCTCTCCTTCTTGCTGGTTTGTGATTAAAACTGCTGATGTCTGTTGTTTTTTTCCCAGCTATTTAAAACAGTCAATTGTATAAAAGTAAAGGTTTGTTTTCTCTAATGCATATACAAATCTGCACATACAATAAATATGGTGTTTTTAGAGGTTTTTCAAAAGAAATTCCAGTCTGAAAGTTGTAGATACTGAAAAATGATCTTGAAATGATCTTGAAATTATGCCTTTTGTCCAATCAATTGGCCATTTAGTTCCCAATGACTTAGGTTTGGATCAAACTCTTGGTTTAACAGGACCTGAAGCTCTTAAATTAAATAAATAAATAAACAAATAAACAATTTTTTACCTTTTCATTTGTTGCTTTTTTTTTTTTTGCATATTACCTCTTTTGGTCTACTCTAGTTTCTCTGTAACTAGTAATGACCCAAGTGTACCTGGGTTTGATTTGGGGTACATTTGGCAAAATTTGCTTATGTTTGGATGCTGAATCCAAGACCTATTGGAATCAATGAGAGACAAATCTTAGAAATCAGCAATGGCCAGTTACTAGGTTATTAGACAGGGGAATTTCAAACAAAGGGCATAGGGAGCTGGGCAGTGCCCCGCTGGACATGTACCAAAGAAAAAAAAAATCTACGTGACAGGGAGCAGTGGTTGTAACTTAAGTCAAACATTAAATATTGCAATGCCTTTAAATAACATGCTTGGGGATGCCCTGAACTTGTCTGTGAAGTGGCACACTGTACACCAGGGGTCTCAAACTGGTGGCCCTCCAGCTGTTGCAGAACTACAATTCCCATGAGGCATTGCAAGGCTAAACAGTTACAAGCATGACTCCCATAGGCAGAGGCATGATGGGACTTGTAGTTCCGCAACAGCTGGAGGGCCGCAGGTTTGAGACCCCTGCTGTACACTATACAATATGCTACAGCAAAACTGACATTTACAATGAAAACAATGCAGTTTAAATTACTGATAGATGACAGTTCCCAGACAATGTTCATAAATAAACTAGGCTTTCCATTTATCTACTCTATACCAGAATTTTATCCTAGATGAGGATCTAGTATGGATCAGGGATGAGCCAAACACCCCCCTGTTCGGTTCGCACCAGAACCTGCGAACAGACAAAATGTTTGTGTAAACTTTAGAACCCTATTAAATACAATGGACTCGAACGTTCGAAATCTAAAGTGTTAATTATAAAGGCTAATATGCAAGTTATTGTCCTAAAAAGTGTTTGGGGACCCGGGTCCTGCCCCAGGGGACATGTATCAATGCAAAAAGAAGTTTTAAAAACGGCCGTTTTTTCGGGAGCAGTGATTTTAATAATGCTTAAAATGAAAAAATAAAAGTGAAATATTCCTTTAAATTTCGTACCTGGGGGGTGTGTATGATATGCATGTGAAGTGGCGCATGTTTCCCGTGCTTAGAACTGTCCCTGCAAAAAATGTCATTTTTGAAAGAAAAAAATGCATTTAAAACTGACTCGCGGCTATTAATGAATTGTCGGCTCCCGGCAATACATACAAAAGTCATTGATAAAAAAAAAAAAAAAGCGTGGGGGTTCCCCAGAATTCAATTACCAGGCCCTTCAGGTCTGGAATGGATATTAAGGGGAACCCTGCCGCAAATTAAAAAAAAAAATTGACGTGGGGTTCCCCCAAATATCCATTCCAGGCCCTTCAGATCTGGCATGGATTTTAAGGGGAACTCCACCCCAAATTTAAAAAAAAAATGGCGTGGAGTCCCCCTAAAAATCCATACCAGACCCCTTATCCGAGCACGCAACCTGGCCGGCCGCAGGGGAAAAGGGGGGGACGAGAGAGCGGCCCCCCTCCCTCCTGAACTGTACCAGGCCACATGCCCTCAACATGGGGAGGATGTCCCCATGTTGATGGGGACAAGGGCCTCATCCCCACAACCCTTGCCCGGTGGTTGTGGGGGTCTGCGGGCGGGGGGCTTATCGGAATCTGGAAGACCCCTTTAACAAAGGGGACCCCCAGATCCCGGCCCCCCCCTATGTGAATTGGTAAGGGGTACATTGTACCCCTACCATTTCACGAAGAAAGCGTAAAAAAATGTTTAAAAAAACACACAAACACCTTGAAAAAGTCCTTTATTTAAAAAAAAACAAAAACATTCCAGCGGTGAAATCCAGTGTCCCGCGGCGATCCCGATGTCCAGCGCTGTCCTTCATTGGTTGTGCCTGAGCGGACCTGATGGGGAACTCCCTCTCAGTATTTTAAATGTATAGACCCGCCCCTTCTAAAGTTCCCCATCAGGTCCGCTCAGCGGACCAGATGCGGAACATGAGAAGGGGCGGGTCTATACATGTATTACCAAAGTGAGAGCAGTCCCCCATCAGGTCCGCCCCCTCGGTATGTCAGACCCGCCTACGTCATTGGCTTGAGCGGGGAACTTCCTTCACTATGTAAATTTAAATTACACAGTGAAGGAAGTTCCCCGCTCAAGCCAATGACGTAGGCGGGTCCGACATACCGAGGGAGCGGACCTGATGGGGAACTTTAGAAGGGGCGGGTCTATACATTTAAAATACTGAGAGGGAGTTCCCCATCAGGTCCGCTCAGGCACAACCAATGAAGGACAGCGTTGGACATCGGGATCGCCGCGGGACACTGTAATTCACCGCTGGAATGTTTTTTTTTTGTTTTTTTTTTTAATAAAGGACTTTTTCAAGGTGTTTGTGTGTTTTTTTAAACATTTTTTTACGCTTTCTTCGTGAAATGGTAGGGGTACAACGTACCCCTTACCAATTCACATAGGGGGGGGGCGGGATCTGGGGGTCCCCTTTGTTAAAGGGGTCTTCCAGATTCCGATAAGCCCCCCGCCCGCAGACCCCCACAACCACCGGGCAAGGGTTGTGGGGATGAGGCCCTTGTCCCCATCAACATGGGGACATCCTCCCCATGTTGAGGGCATGTGGCTTGGTACGGTTCAGGAGGGAGGGGGGGCCGCTCTCTCGTCCCCCCCTTTTCCCCTGCGGCCGGCCAGGTTGCGTGCTCGGATAAGGGGTCTGGTATGGATTTTTAGGGGGACTCCACGCCATTTTTTTTTTAATTTGGGGTGGAGTTCCCCTTAAAATCCATGCCAGATCTGGAGGGCCTGGAATGGATATTTGGGGGAACCCCACATCAATTTTTTTTTATTTTGCGGCGGGGTTCCCCTTAATATCCATTCCAGACCTGAAGGGCCTGGTAATTGAATTCTGGGGAACCCCCACGCTTTTTTTTTTTTTTTTATCAATGACTTTTGTATGTATTGCCGGGAGCCGACAATTCATTAATAGCCGCGAGTCAGTTTTAAAAGACTTTTTTTCTTTCAAAAATGACATTTTTTGCAGGGACAGTTCTAAGCACGGGAAACATGCGCCACTTCACATGCATATCATACACACCCCCCAAGTACAAAATTTAAAGGAATATTTCACTTTTATTTTTTCATTTTAAGCATTATTAAAATCACTGCTCCCGAAAAAACGGCCGTTTTTAAAACTTCTTTTTGCATTGATACATGTCCCCTGGGGCAGGACCCCGGTCCCCAAACACTTTTTAGGACAATAACTTGCATATTAGCCTTTATAATTAACACTTTAGATTTCTCCCATAGATTTTTCGAATTTGCCGTGAACACCCCAATTTGTTCGCTGTTCGGCGAACGGGGCGAACAGGCAATGTTCGAGTCGAACATGAGTTCGACTCGAACTCCAAGCTCATCCCTAGTATGGATGTTAATGCTGGACCCCTTGCAAAAAAATAAAAAGGTCCTACCTAAAATACATATGAGACCCTTATACTTGAAGAGGATCTGATATGAATGTCAAGGTGGACTCCGTTAAAGTACAGTATATGGGACTCGAACATGAAAAATCTAAAGTGCTAATTTTAAAGGCTTATATGCAAGTTATTGTCATAAAAAGTGTTTGGGGACCCGGGTCCTGCCCCAGGGGACATGTATCAATGCAAAAAAAGTTTTAAAAACGTCCGTTTCTTCGGGAGCAGTGATTTTAATAATGCTTAAAGTGAAACAATAAAAGTGAAATATTCCTTTAAATTTTGTACCTGGGGGGGGGGGGGGGGTGTATAGTATGCCTGTAAAGTAGCACTTGTTTCCTGTGCTTAGAACTGTCCCTGCACAAAGTGTAATTTCTGAAGGACAAAAAGTCATTCAAAAGCACTCAATACAGAGAAAAGTCATTGATAAAAAAAAAATGCATGCGGGTGCCCCCAAATTCAATTACCAGGCCCTTCAGTTCTGGATATTAAGGGGAACCCTGCGTCAAATTTAAAAAAAAATTATGTGTGGTTCCCCCCAAATATCCATACCAGACCCTTCAGGTCTGGTATGGATTTTAAGGGGAACTCCACGCCAAATAAAAAAAAAATGGCGCGGAGTTCCCCAAAAAAATCCATACCAGACCCTTTATCCAAGCACGCAACTTGGCAGGCCACAGGAAAAGAGGGGGAGACGAGAGAGCCCCCCCCTCCTGAACCGTACCAGGCCACATGCCCTTAACATGGGGAGGATGCTTTGGGGTTCTGTGACCCCTCAAAGTACCATGTCCCCATGTTGATGGGGACAAGGGCCTCATCCCCACAACCTTTGCCCGGTGGTTGTGGGGGTCTGCGGGCGGGGGGCTTATCGGAATCTGGAAGACCCCTTTAACAAAGTACATTGTACCCCTACCATTTCACAAAGAAAGTGTAAAAAATTGTAAAAAAACACACAGACACCGTTGGGAAAAGTTCCTTATTAAAAATAATAAATACAAAAAAAGATTCCAGCGGTGGTAATCCACTCTCGGTATCCTGCGATGGATGCTCTCCTCTCCGGGGTCCAGCGGTGGATGATCTCCTCTCCATCCAGGTCCAGGCTCCAGCGCAGCGCATCCTGTCTCCACTGGAGACACCCCGGGAATCCCGGCAGCCTGACAGGTCTCTTCTGTCGCTGAGGGCGGGGCCACCCGTCACGTGACCCCGCCCCCCTCTGATGCAAGGGGAAACCTGCGTTACATCAGAGGGGGGCAGGGTCACCCGCACATCACTAGGGAAGCCCAGGTTTCCCCTTGCGTCAGAGGGTGACGGGGTCACGTGATGGGTGGCCCATCCCTCAGCTTCATAAGAGACCTGTCACGTCGAACATTTGTTATCGGAAATTACAATCATGTGTATGCAGCATTAGAGTGAAAAATAGTCAGGTGCAATATTCCATTCTGAAAGCTCCATAAAAGGCCAAAGCAAAGGCCAACTGGAAAATACATCTCTCTTACTTGTCTTTACAGCCAGCATGTAATTCATGGAACAAAACTTCAAGCAAGCAAAAGGTTAAAGGCCTTCTCCTGTCCACGGAGCACTTGTCCATTCTAAAAACTTTAGCCAATTGCTGCACCAGGAATTCCTTAGTATTGTCAGGCAACCTTGCAACCTTGCAATTTGAACAGAAAGGAAAGTGCAGCCTTATCCACCCCACGTAAAAAACTGAATTACACAAGTCCATCAAAAACAGAGCATCAGTTCTCATTCAACTACATCTGAGGGGACATCCTGAGTTCTTTACCCAACCTGCTAATTGTCTGAAGCAATCCTCCACTGAAACTCTAGAACTGGAAACACGGTCAACTCTGCCTCTGGCACCAGCTTACAAAAATCCTGCAGCTAAAACCGAAAGCAGCAGTTCCAGTTTCAAATCCAAATACATGCAAATCCTGGAACTAAATATTGTTTTGTAAACAATGTAACACAAAAATAAAATTAAAATTAAATTCAATAGTGTGCTGTAAGTCTATTTATGTTGTCAGAACAAAAAATCATTATTTTTTTGCCAATAGGGGACTCCAGACTACAACTGCTATCACTAAGCCCTGGTTCACACTGGTGCGATTTGACATGCGATTTGACATGTCAAATCGCATGTCAAATCGGCGAAATTTGCCGCAAATTGCGGGCAATGGCACCGTCCTAATCGGTGCGACGCCGCATCTGCGGCGCTGCACCGATTTCAAAAAGTAGTTTCTGTACTACTTTTTGCGATTTCAGCCGCGATTTACATTGACATCTGTTTCAGATGTCTTTGAAATCGCGGCTGAAATCGGGACTGCCAGCAGGAGTGAAATCGTGCAAGTTCAGCTGAACTCGCAGGCTTCACTCCCGCAGCCCCAGTGTGAACGTGGGCTAAAGGAAAGAATTCTAGAATTGCCAAATTCTTGGTAAGGCCCTTTGCTGCTCACAACACAGTTCAGCCAGTGACATTGGCACCACTGTCTTTTGAAAATATGCCCCAAACCCATGTCCCCAAATGCATCCGTGAAAAGTTGCAGATGAGAGTTCAATTGGGCTTAAGACTGCTATTGTAACAGGGAACGGTCACCAAACTTCGAGGTCCTCCCAGGCTTCACTAGTGATAGGCCTCACTGTTTTTATATCTATCGATTCCTGGCACCCATAGGCATAATTCTGCAAGAAAATTCAACTTTCTTAACAATGACTGAAGATTAGAGATGAGCTTTATGTTCGGGTCGAACACGAATAGCGAACAATTTGGGGTGTTTGCGGCAAATTCAAAAGCTGCGGAACACCCTTTAAAAGTTTATGGGAGAAATCAAAAGTGCTAATTTAAAAGGTTAATATGCAAGTTATTGCCATAAAAAGTGTTTGGGCACATGTATCAATGCAAAAAGAAGTTTTAAAAACAGCCAATTTTTCGGGAGCAGTGATTTTAATAATGCTTAAAGTGAAACAATAAAAGTGAAATATCCCTTTAACCACTTGCTGACCGCTCACGGTATATATACGTCAGCAGAATGGCTCGTACAGGCACAATCACGTACCTGTATGTGGCCCTTTAACTGCCTCGCGACCCCCCTGCCTTCCCCGTGAGTGGGACCACGGGTCCCGCGGACTCAATCGCCGCGGGGATCCCCGCGATCGTCTCACGGAGGCTCGGAGCGGGGAGATGTGTGTGTAAACACAGCATCTCCCCGCTCCTCTACTGACAATGTCAGCGATCTCCGCTCTGTGTAATCAGAGCGGAGATCGGTGATGTGTCAGTCGTAGCCACGCCCCCACACAGTAGTAAACACTCCCCTAGGCACACTTAACCCCTCCAGCGCCCCTAATGGTTAACCCCTTCACTGCCAGTGTCATTTTCACAGTAACCAGTGCATTTTAATTGCACTGATTGCTGTGAAAATGACAATGGTCCCAAAAATGTGTCAAAAGTGTCTGATGTGTCCGCCATAATGTGGCAGTCACGAAAAAAATCGCTGATCGCCGGCATTACTAGTAAAAAAATTTTTTTTATAAAAATGCCTTAAAACTATACCCTATTTTGTAAACGCTATAATTTTTGCGCAAACCAATCAATAAACGGCGATTGCGATTTTTTTTTACCAAAAATATGTAGAAGAATACATATCGGCCTAAACTGAGTAAAAAAAAACATTTTTTATATATTTTTTGGGGATATTTATTATAACAAAAAGTAAAAAATATGTCATTTTTTTCAAAATTTTCGCTCTATTTTTGTTTATAGCGCAAAAAATAAAAACCGTAGAGGTGATCAAATACCACCAAAAGAAAGCTCTATTTGTGGGAAAAAAAAGGACGCCAATTTTGTTTGGGAGCCACGTTGCACGACCGCGCAATTGTCAGTTAAAGCGACACAGTGCCAAATCGCAAAAAGGGGCCTGGTCATAATGGCCCATATTGGTCCGAGGCTTAAGTGGTTAAATTTCGTACCTGGGGTGTGTCTATAGTATGCCTGTAAAGTGGCGCACATTTCCCGTGTTTAGAACAGCCCCTGCACAAAATTACATTTCTAAAGGAAAAAAAGTCATTTAAAACTACTTGCGGCTATAATTAATTGCCGGGTCTCGGCAATACAGATAAAAGTCTTTGAAAAAAATGGCATGGGTTCCCCCCAGTCCATTACCAGGCCTTTTGGGTCTGGTATGAATATTAAGGGGAACCCCGAACCAAAAAAAATAAAAATGCGTGGGGGTCCCCCCAAATTTCATACCCTTCAGGTCTGGTATGGATTTTAAGGGGAACCCCACGCCAAAATAAAAAAAAGGGCGTGGGGTTCCCCCCAAAAATCCATACCAGACCCTTATCCGAGCACGCAACCTGGCAGGCCGCAGGAAAAGAGGGGGGACGAGAGAGCGCCCCCCCCCTCCTGAACCGTACCAGGCAACATGCTCTCAACATAGGGAGGATGTCCCCATTGGGACAAGGGCCTCATCCCCACAACCCTTGCCCGGTGGTTGTGGGGGTCTGCAGATGGGGGGCTTAACGGAATCTGGAAGCCCCCTTTAACAAAGGAAAAAGGGAAAATAGGAACTGCTACAGCTGCTCAACCATCTCCATCCCTGTACGAACCAAAACCAAAGAGAGACGCCCTGGGACTTTGTATGAGGTGGAAGAGATAGGCACATGTAAGGCAAGGAGAAATTGTGATGTAATCTATTTTATTCGTAACAGATATGTCTGTACATCAAAGGAGGAGACAACAATGAGTGTGTGTCACCAGGCATAGTGGCTGTGATGTACAGCAAAAGTACAGAACATAGATAAAAAACAAGCAACAATACATCCATATAACAATGATAAAAGGTAAATGTACATATACAGAAAGGCCAGTGAGTAAATTGCACACAATATAAAAGTACATGAATACATGTGAGGTACACATAGTGTTGGCATATATGGTAATTGAAGTACAGTGGCACAGGTACTGGGTGAATCAGATGGATGGAGCATCAGGTAAGCCCTACGCGTTTCACGAGCTCTACTCGCTCATCAGGGGCAGATGCACAATCATCATATCTGTTATGAGGTAGAACAAATAATAAAGAGAATGAATATATGGCAACATTGTAGTGGAAGGTGTGGGGGATGGTGAGGGGGTCAAGCCAAAGGTTAACCTTGTACTCACCAAAGTCTGGACCAACAAATCCAAGCACCACGTACCAAAAAACGGCGGCAAACCCAAAATGCGGCTCGGGAGCTGAGGGGGCAAGGCATACGAACAACGCCCCACGGGAAATCCGGATAGGCTGTGCGGTCTGTGGGAAATACCCAGACAGCAATTGCTGGGCACCCCAGAAAACCAACAGTGTGTCTGAAAGAAATTAGGAATATATCTAAAAACATGTATATAACACAAAACATGGCGGTTTGTAAATGATGCTGTATGTCAAAACGCAAATGCAAGAAAGGTCTAAAGGTAATGATAAGTACAAAAAAATCCATATAGTATGAATGTGGAGTGGCTATGCTGGATACATGGCGTGTATTATGACCAAAAGCAATAAATAAACAATATGAAATGAACCAAGAAGGGGGGGGGGGGTAAGCTGCATAATCAAGGGCAGTCTAGACATAATGCGCATGTGAAATAGATACAGTAAACCATATTATGTGTGTATGGCTATTGGGCTACAGCTGGGTCCAAGTGATATTTCACTATGGAACCCTGGTATTGTAGGCAAACCAAGTGTGGTACTGATATAATCCACAAACAAGGTGGATACAATGCGCATATATGGGGGAGGGTAAAAACGTAATGTCAATGAAAAACCCAATATGACTGAAACAGTCATGAGTGGGGAGGCTACCTTGTTGCAGAGATCTGAAGGAAACACAGCCATAGGGAGGTGTCCAGCACGCCAGATGGAAAGACCGCAAATGCTGGTCCAACCGCACAGCCATCCGGATATAAACCCGGGGCGAGTCCGATGGCTCCGCCCCCAACATCATGTGCGGATGTGCGCAACCCAGCGTCATGAAGGCGCTGGTAGCATTACATCCGGGATGTCCCACACAGCCCGCAGCGGCGGCGTCAGAGACGCCGCATCAGCGGGCGTGAAAAAGACATGATGCCGTTGCGTGGGTGGCCCCACCCATCAGAGGTCAGTGAAACCTCCCTTTCACGCAATGCAGCCCCCGAGCCAAAAACCGAAAATGCCAGCGCCCGTGGAAACAGGGAGGAGAGGACAAGTGGCCCAGAGAGTACCCACAGTGCAATATAAAAAAGGCAACTGGCCAAACAATAACTGTACTAGAAATGACAAATAATAAAAAATGCATACATGGCCAGAGCTGCAGGAGACCTATTAGGGGCTAAATGGGTGTCTACCACCCGATATACACAGAAAAAGGGAAAATAGGAACTGCTACAGCTGCTCAACCATCTCCATCCCTGTACGAACCAAAACCAAAGAGAGACGCCCTGGGACTTTGTATGAGGTGGAAGAGATAGGCACATGTAAGGCAAGGAGAAATTGTGATGTAATCTATTTTATTCGTAACAGATATGTCTGTACATCAAAGGAGGAGACAACAATGAGTGTGTGTCACCAGGCATAGTGGCTGTGATGTACAGCAAAAGTACAGAACATAGATAAAAAACAAGCAACAATACATCCATATAACAATGATAAAAGGTAAATGTACATATACAGAAAGGCCAGTGAGTAAATTGCACACAATATAAAAGTACATGAATACATGTGAGGTACACATAGTGTTGGCATATATGGTAATTGAAGTACAGTGGCACAGGTACTGGGTGAATCAGATGGATGGAGCATCAGGTAAGCCCTACGCGTTTCACGAGCTCTACTCGCTCATCAGGGGCAGATGCACAATCATCATATCTGTTATGAGGTAGAACAAATAATAAAGAGAATGAATATATGGCAACATTGTAGTGGAAGGTGTGGGGGATGGTGAGGGGGTCAAGCCAAAGGTTAACCTTGTACTCACCAAAGTCTGGACCAACAAATCCAAGCACGACGTACCAAAAAACGGCGGCAAACCCAAAATGCGGCTCGGGAGCTGAGGGGGCAAGGCATACGAACAACGCCCCACGGGAAATCCGGATAGGCTGTGCGGTCTGTGGGAAATACCCAGACAGCAATTGCTGGGCACCCCAGAAAACCAACAGTGTGTCTGAAAGAAATTAGGAATATATCTAAAAACATGTATATAACACAAAACATGGCGGTTTGTAAATGATGCTGTATGTCAAAACGCAAATGCAAGAAAGGTCTAAAGGTAATGATAAGTACAAAAAAATCCATATAGTATGAATGTGGAGTGGCTATGCTGGATACATGGCGTGTATTATGACCAAAAGCAATAAATAAACAATATGAAATGAACCAAGAAGGGGGGGGGTAAGCTGCATAATCAAGGGCAGTCTAGACATAATGCGCATGTGAAATAGATACAGTAAACCATATTATGTGTGTATGGCTATTGGGCTACAGCTGGGTCCAAGTGATATTTCACTATGGAACCCTGGTATTGTAGGCAAACCAAGTGTGGTACTGATATAATCCACAAACAAGGTGGATACAATGCGCATATATGGGGGAGGGTAAAAACGTAATGTCAATGAAAAACCCAATATGACTGAAACAGTCATGAGTGGGGAGGCTACCTTGTTGCAGAGATCTGAAGGAAACACAGCCATAGGGAGGTGTCCAGCACGCCAGATGGAAAGACCGCAAATGCTGGTCCAACCGCACAGCCATCCGGATATAAACCCGGGGCGAGTCCGATGGCTCCGCCCCCAACATCATGTGCGGATGTGTGCAACCCAGCGTCATGAAGGCGCTGGTAGCATTACATCCGGGATGTCCCACACAGCCCGCAGCGGCGGCGTCAGAGACGCCGCATCAGCAGGCGTGAAAAAGACATGATGCCGTTGCGTGGGTGGCCCCGCCCATCCCGAGGGATGGGCGGGGACAGCAGGAAGTCAGTGAAACCTCCCTTTTTACGTAACGCAGCCTCCGAGCCAAAAACCGAAAATGCCAGCGCCCGTGGAAACAGGGAGGAGAGGACAAGTGGCCCAGAGAGTACCCACAGTGCAATATAAAAAAGGCAACTGGCCAAACAATAACTGTACTAGAAATGACAAATAATAAAAAATGCATACATGGCCAGAGCTGCAGGAGACCTATTAGGGGCTAAATGGGTGTCTACCACCCGATAGTCCCAGGGCGTCTCTCTTTGGTTTTGGTTCGTACAGGGATGGAGATGGTTGAGCAGCTGTAGCAGTTCCTATTTTCCCTTTTTCTGTGTATATCGGGTGGTAGACACCCATTTAGCCCCTAATAGGTCTCCTGCAGCTCTGGCCATGTATGCATTTTTTATTATTTGTCATTTCTAGTACAGTTATTGTTTGGCCAGTTGCCTTTTTTATATTGCACTGTGGGTACTCTCTGGGCCACTTGTCCTCTCCTCCCTGTTTCCACGGGCGCTGGCATTTTCGGTTTTTGGCTCGGGGGCTGCGTTGCGTGAAAGGGAGGTTTCACTGACCTCCTGCTGTCCCCGCCCATCCCTCGGGATGGGCGGGGCCACACACACAACGGCATCATGTCTTTTTCATGCCCGCTGATGCGGCGTCTCTGACGCCGCCGCTGCGGGCTGTGTGGGACATCCCGGATGTAATGCTACCAGCGCCTTCATGACGCTGTGTTGCGCACATCCGCACATGATGTTGGGGGCGGAGCCATCGGACTCGCCCCGGGTTTATATCCGGATGGCTGTGCGGTTGGACCAGCATTTGCGGTCTTTCCATCCCCCGTGCTGGACACCTCCCTATGGCTGTGTTTCCTTCAGATCTCTGCAACAAGGTAGCCTCCCCACTCATGACTGTTTCAGTCATATTGGGTTTTTCATTGACATTACGTTTTTACCCTCCCCCATATATGCGCATTGTATCCACCTTGTTTGTGGATTATATCAGTACCACACTTGGTTTGCCTACAATACCAGGGTTCCATAGTGAAATATCACTTGGACCCAGCTGTAGCCCAATAGCCATACACACATAATATGGTTTACTGTATCTATTTCACATGCGCATTATGTCTAGACTGCCCTTGATTATGCAGCTTACCCCCCCCTTCTTGGTTCATTTCATATTGTTTATTTATTGCTTTTGGTCATAATACACGCCATGTATCCAGCATAGCCACTCCACATTCATACTATATGGATTTTTTTGTACTTATCATTACCTTTAAACCTTTCTTGCATTTGCGTTTTGACATACAGCATCATTTACAAACCGCCATGTTTTGTGTTATATACATGTTTTTAGATATATTCCTAATTTCTTTCAGACACACTGTTGGTTTTCTGGGGTGCCCAGCAATTGCTGTCTGGGTATTTCCCACAGACCGCACAGCCTATCCGGATTTCCCGTGGGGCGTTGTTCGTATGCCTTGCCCCCTCAGCTCCCGAGCCGCATTTTGGGTTTGCCGCCGTTTTTTGGTACGTGGTGCTTGGATTTGTTGGTCCAGACTTTGGTGAGTACAAGGTTAACCTTTGGCTTGACCCCCTCACCATCCCCCACACCTTCCACTACAATGTTGCCATATATTCATTCTCTTTATTATTTGTTCTACCTCATAACAGATATGATGATTGTGCATCTGCCCCTGATGAGCGAGTAGAGCTCGCAAAACGCGTAGGGCTTACCTGATGCCCCATCCATCTGATTCACCCAGTACCTGTGCCACTGTACTTCAATTACCATATATGCTGTGAGGGGGTTAGCTCGGCAGCGGGTGTGTGTGACCCCCGGGATGGGCTCCCCACACAAAACAGGCCCAGCAAACGGAGGTTGTGGTTTTCAAAATCAAAAAGGTGCGGTTTATTTTCTATTTACAGTGACAAAACACAGCAAAGCAAAAGAAACATAAACAAAATAAATCCTGGTCAAGTTGACCTCTGACTAAACATACAGGTTTCCTAACTAACAACTGGGATCAGCCTAGGGCTGTCCTAGTCCCTAAGTCCCTGGTTTTAAATGTCCAAGCAAATAGCCACACAGGCTTTTTCTCACCGCACAGGGGTTCACTCTCTCCAGACAGTCCACACAGGTCTGGTTCCAGGCATGAGCTAACATCTAATGAAGCTGGGAGTTCTTATAGAGGCCTGAATGAGCTGACAAGCTTCAGCTGGTCTCATCAAGTCCCTGTCTGCGCAACGCCCCACACTCTCCCTAGAGGTATGAGTCATCCATGAGCCCACTAGCCTCAGCTGGGCTTATACAACACTCCACCTAGTTGTATAAGTCGGCGTAAAGCCTGAATCTGGGCGAAATATATCTACCCCCCTGGATGCAACCAGGTGACTTTACCTTCCTGCTGTCACATACCCCCCCCTCTTGTTTTAACCTCGGGGTTGGAACACCAGCAATCAGGCATTCATGTACTCGAGACAAAGCATCCACATTCCCCATTTGAACGCCAGGGCGATGCTTTACTGTGAAGTTGAATTCCTGGAGGGCCAGGAACCACCTATTCACTCTTCTATTTGTTTCCTTGTTTTGAGCCATCCACTTTAACGGAGCGTGATCCGTAACCATGTCAAAGTGCCTACCTAGCAGGTAGTACCGAAGGGAATCTAGAGCCCACTTCACCGCTAAACACTCCTTTTCAACGGTGGCGTAATTTACCTCATGGGACTTCAACTTCCTGCTGAGGTAAATGACTGGGTGCTCTTCCCCGTTCCAGACCTGGGACAATACTGCTCCTAACCCCACATCTGACGCATCACTTTGTACGACAAAGTCTTTAGAGAAGTCGGGTGAGTACAACACTGGCTGGCTACATAAGGCTTGTTTCAAGAATTGGAATGCTGCCTCAGCCTCGGGGGTCCATTTAATCATGACCGATCCTTTCCCCTTCTTCAGGTTGGTTAGGGGCACAGCCTTAGAAGCAAAGTGGGGAATGAATCGCCGATAATACCCAGCGATTCCCAGAAAGGCTCGTACCTGCTTCTTGCTGTTGGGACGTGGCCAACTCTGGATGGCCTCGACTTTGTTGAGTTGGGGTTTTATTACTCCCCTCCCAATGGTGTACCCAAGATATTTGGCCTCCTCCTGCCCAATGGTACACTTCTTGGGGTTAGCCGTAAACCCCGCTTCCCGAACAGAGTCCAGGACTGCTTGCACTTTTGGCAGATGTGAGGCCCAATCTGTGCTATGGACAATTACGTCATCCAGGTAAGCTGCAGCATACTTCCGATGGGGCCTCAGCATCTGGTCCATTTTCCGCTGGAATGTGGCCGGCGCATTCTGTAACCCGAACGGCATTCTTTTATATTGGAACGCCCCGTCTGGGGTTACAAATGCGGTTTTCTCTTTGGCCGACTTGGCCAGGGGGATTTGCCAATACCCTTTTGTGAGGTCAAGAGTCGTCATGTATCGGGCTGTTCCCAGCCGGTCGATCAACTCATCTATACGTGGCATGGGGTAGGTGTCAAATTTTGTAACTTTGTTCAACTGACGAAAATCGTTACAAAATCGCCAGCTCCCATCCGGTTTAGGCACCAACACGATGGGACTAGACCAATCACTTTGGGACTCCTCTATCACCCCTAAGTTCAGCATTTTCTGTACTTCCTCCCGTATTGCCTCCCGTCGGGCCTCTGGGATCCGATAGGGTTTTAACTTCACCCTTTCACCGGGCGGGGTAATGATGTCATGCTCTACCCCAGATGTTTGTCCCGGCAGCTCAGAGAATACCTCCTTGTTGCGAAGCACAAACTCCTTAACCTCCTGTTGTTGGGGTTGTGACAAGGTGGCTGCTATTCCAACCTCAGGAATCACGCAACCAGTTTGAGCTGGTGACCAAGTGTCTGCGACTAGGGACTCTCTATCCCTCCAGGCTTTCAACAGATTAACGTGATAGATCTGTTCGGGCTTTCGCCTTCCTGGTTGTCTGACCTTGTAATTCACTTCGCTCACTTTTTCCATTATCTCGTAGGGGCCTTGCCATTTGGCAAGGAATTTACTTTCAACCGTAGGGACAAGTACCAGTATCCTATCCCCCGGGGAAAAGGTACGGGTCTTGGCTCCACGGTTGTACACTCTCTGCTGTGCTAACTGCGCTTGGGCCAAATGTTCCTTCACGATGGGCATTACCTGTGCAATTCGGTCTTGCATCAGGGCGACATGCTCAATCACACTCCTGTGGGGAGAACTCTCACTTTCCCAAGTTTCCTTGGCAATATCCAACAGCCCTCTTGGGTGTCTCCCATACAGTAACTCAAAGGGGGAGAATCCCGTAGAGGATTGGGGCACCTCCCTAATAGCAAACATCAGATAAGGAAGTAGACAGTCCCAATCCTTTCCATCTCTATCCACCACTTTCTTCAACATTTGTTTTAGGGTTTTGTTGAATCTTTCAACCAGCCCATCGGTTTGGGGGTGATACACAGATGTACGTAATTGCGTCACTTTGAATAATTTACACAGCTCCTTCATAACCCGGGACATAAAGGGTGTACCTTGGTCCGTAAGCAGTTCTTTACAAATACCCACCCGGCTAAACACAAGAGATAGCTCTTTGGCTATGGTTTTGGCCGAGGTATTTCGGAGAGGGATCGCTTCTGGATAACGGGTGGCATAGTCCATTATAACTAATATGTACTGGTGCCCCCTAGCGGACTTGATTATAGGACCTACCAAATCCATGGCGATCCTCTCAAACGGGACCTCAATGATGGGTAGAGGGACCAGCGGGCTACGGAAATGTGGCATCGGGGCCGACCTCTGACACACAGGGCAGGAGGAACAATAATTTTCTACGTCCTTCATCACCCCCGGCCAATAGAATCTCTGTAATACCCTCTCTCGGGTTTTCTCTGTCCCCAGATGACCTCCAAGAATGTGCCCATGGGCCATCTCCAACACCAACTTCCTGTAAGGTTTGGGCACCACAAGCTGCTCAACGGTTTCTTCTGCCCTTTTTGCCACCCGATACAGTAGGTCCTTCTCTACGCTGAAGTATGGGTAAGTGCAGGTATTATCTGGGTTCACTAACTCGCCATCTATTTTCACTACGTTTTCCCGTGCCTTTATTAGGGCGGGGTCTTTCAACTGTTCTGTGGCAAAGTTTTCCCTGTGAAGCTCAAGATCAGAAAACTCCACAGACGGTAGGTTTTCGTCTGAGGAGGTGGGCTCCTCTCCAGTTTCTTGAGTCTCCCCTGCCAATACTGATAAGGGAAATTCCGGAGAGTCCTCACCACTCTCAGGGGAGTTCTGGCTATCACATTCCTGGTACATAGGGGCACCAGTGAGGGGCTCAGGATCATCCCACAGTTCCCAGAACTTCGGAAAATCCCTTCCCACAATGGCGTCATGCGGTAACTGAGATACTAAGCCCACTGGATGAGAGAGGGTACCTTTGGGGGTCTCGAAACACACTGTAGTCACTGGATACTCTCGGGTGTCCCCATGCACACAAATAACAGCTACCTTGCTATTCCCAGAGACCTCTGTTTTAACTAACTCAGCCTTTATCAGGGTCACAAGGCTACCTGAATCCAGCAATACCACAACATTTCTACCATTAACACACATTTTGCATAAATGTTTCTCAGTTCCTCGAATGGCAGTGCATGCGACTGTCGCACACAGCGACTGACGTCTGCCCGTCAGAAAGTCACACTGCATGGGTTCCTCCACAACCGGGCAATTGGCTGCAATATGTCCCGCTTGCCGGCAGCGGTAGCAAACGATCCTTCTTGCCGCCTCTTGAGCCGCTGATTTCCCAGGCTGTTCTCGCCAAACTTGGTGTAGAGCTCCCACCCTCTCACTCTCTCCACCCTCACCCCTTGGAATCCTCTTATCCGCCCCTGGGGATGGTCTGGTCTTAGGGTGGAAAGTCCGAGTGTCTCTGGAAGAGGCCGTCAGGTTCTCTGTAGCCAAGTATTTCTCCACACCATCCACAAGACCATCGGCCGTCTCTGGGTCTCCATGGCTTACCCACTTTTGGATGGCAGTAGGAAGAGCTCTCAAAAACCGATCCATTACAACACGTTCCACAATCTTTGGTGCGGACAAAGTCTCTGGCTGTAGCCACTTTCTGCTCAGGTGAATGAGATCATACATTTGAGACCTGGGGGGTTTTCCAAGCTGGAAAGTCCAGTTATGCACACGCTGAGCCCGGACAGCCTGGGTGACACCCAGCCTTGCCAATATTTCAGCTTTTAGCATCACATAGTCTTTTGCTTGGTTAGGCTCTAGGTCATAGTAAGCTTTCTGCGATTCACCAGTTAACAGAGGAGCCACCAGTCCAGCCCACTGCTCCTCAGGCCACTTTTCTCTTTCAGCGGTCCTTTCAAATGTGGTCAAAAATACCTCTGGATCATCCTCTCCAGTCATTTTTGTCAATAAACGACTCACCCCAAAGGACGCGGTATTAGTGGGACGGCTTTCCTCACTGGTCTGCGGACGTTGCTGCATTACTGCTTCCATCTGTTGTTGTAGTCTCTGCTCTGGCTTCTGCAACAGGTCTATGAAGCGGGCCTCAGATTGCTGCTGGGCTCGTTGCTGAGCCTCCAGACTCTGTTGCAAAGTTGCGTTTGTCTGCTGCTGGGCTGCAAGGCTCTGTTGATGAGCTTGCTGCTGGGCTGCGAAGTTCTGTTGTTGAGCTGCAAGGCTCTGTTGATGAGCTGCAAGGCTCTTTTGCAAACCTGCATTTGTCTGCTGTTGATTGGCATTTGCTAGAGCCAGCTGTTTCAGTATCTCCTCCATGCTGGCTTAAAAAAAAACTGCCCGCATTCTCCACCAACTGTGAGGGGGTTAGCTCGGCAGCGGGTGTGTGTGACCCCCGGGATGGGCTCCCCACACAAAACAGGCCCAGCAAACGGAGGTTGTGGTTTTCAAAATCAAAAAGGTGCGGTTTATTTTCTATTTACAGTGACAAAACACAGCAAAGCAAAAGAAACATAAACAAAATAAATCCTGGTCAAGTTGACCTCTGACTAAACATACAGGTTTCCTAACTAACAACTGGGATCAGCCTAGGGCTGTCCTAGTCCCTAAGTCCCTGGTTTTAAATGTCCAAGCAAATAGCCACACAGGCTTTTTCTCACCGCACAGGGGTTCACTCTCTCCAGACAGTCCACACAGGTCTGGTTCCAGGCATGAGCTAACATCTAATGAAGCTGGGAGTTCTTATAGAGGCCTGAATGAGCTGACAAGCTTCAGCTGGTCTCATCAAGTCCCTGTCTGCGCGACGCCCCACACTCTCCCTAGAGGTATGAGTCATCCATGAGCCCACTAGCCTCAGCTGGGCTTATACAACACTCCACCTAGTTGTATAAGTCGGCGTAAAGCCTGAATCTGGGCGAAATATATCTACCCCCTGGATGCAACCAGGTGACTTTACCTTCCTGCTGTCACAATGCCAACACTATGTGTACCTCACATGTATTCATGTACTTTTATATTGTGTGAAATTTACTCACTGGCCTTTCTGTATATGTACATTTACCTTTTATCATTGTTATATGGATGTATTGCTGCTTGTTTTTTATCTATGTTCTGTACTTTTGCTGTACATCACGGCCACTATGCCTGGTGACAAACACTCATTGTTGTCTCCTCCTTTGATGTACAGACATATCTGTTACGAATAAAATAGATTACATCACAATTTCTCCTTGCCTTACATGTGCCTATCTCTTCCACCTCCCTTTAACAAAGGGGACCCCCAGATCCCACCCCCCTATGTGAATTGGTAACGGGGTACCCCAGCCCCCTCTGATGTGATGGGGAAACGCCACGGGGTAACTCAGTGACATGTACGGGTGACCCTTCCCCCTCTGACGCCACGAGAAATGAGGGGGGGTTGTGGGGATGAGGCCCTTGTCCCCATCAACATCCTCCCCATGTTGAGGGCATGTGGCCTGGTACGGTTTAGGAGGGAGGGGGCGCTCTCTCGTCCCCCCCTCTTTTTGTGCGGCCTGCCAGGTTGCGTGCTCGGATAAGGGATAAGGGTCTGGTATGGCTTTTTTGGGGGAACCCCGCGCCATTTTTTTTTACATTTTGGCGCAGGGTTCCCCCAGAAAATCCAGACCAGACCTGAAGGGTCTGGTATGGTTTTTGAGGGGGGCCCCTACGCCATTTTTTTTAAATGGCGCAGGGTTCCCCTTAATATCCATACCAGGCATTTTTTTTTTCATTTTGGTTCGGGGTCCCCTAAATATTCATACCAGACCCAAAGGGCCTGGTCATGGAGTGGGGGGAACCCATGCTGTTTTTTTCAATGACTTTTATCTGTATTAGTAGTTTTAAATGACTTTTTTTTCCTTTAGAAATGTCATTTTGTGCAGGGACTGTTCTAAATACGGGAAACATGCGCCACTTTACAAGCATACTATAGTCACTCCCCAGGTACGAAATTTAAAGGAATATTTCACTTTTATTGTTTCACTTTAAGCATTATTAAAATCACTGCTCCTGAAAAAACGTCAGTTTTTAAAACATTTTTTTTGCATTGATACATGTCCCCTGGGGCAGGATCCAGGTCCCCAAACACTTTTTATGATAACAACTTGCATATTAACCTTTAAAATTAGCACTTTTGGTTTTCTCGTTCGTGTCTCATAGACTTTAAATGTGTTCGAACAAATTTTTTGCCTGTTCGCATGTTCTGCTGCGAACCAAACCGGGGGGTGTTCGGCTCATCCCTGAAGATATAATAAAGACTCCTTTTGACACTATAGCCAAATCTTCAGCCAAGCATGTACATTTTTCAGCTGGCAGTCTGCATTCCATGCCAGTGGAGGCAACTTCAAATGCCAAGAAAAAAGTGGTAGGACTATTTTTTTTTTTTTATAAAAAACATGTGTATACTTACCTACTCTCTGCAATAGAATAGATCCTCCTTTTCTCCTGTACCCCACCGGCGCTCCTGGCTCCTCCACTTTTGCTGGTACCCCCAATAGGAAACCGATTTCCATGGGGGCTCTTGTGCAGGCTCCCTCCTGAGCCCTGCTGATGCGTCCATTGACAAAGGCAGTGAGACTTGACCCTGCTACCTCATCACTGGAGTTGATTGACAGGAACAGGAGCCAATCTGCCCAGGGAGGAGGGACAAAGCCAGGAGAGCTTCAGCTCTCATGCACAGCGCTGGATTGCAAATGGGGTTCAGGTAAGTATATGGGGGGTAGGGGGAGGCTAGTCTGTGACACAGAAGTTTTTTTTACCCTAATGCATAGAATGCATTAAGGTAAAAAACCTTGAGGCTTTAGAACCACTTTATCCACTTCCCGACCAGCCCATTTTTTGCGATACGGCACTTACAGTAATCACTTTAACTGACAATTGCGCCATCGTGCGACGCTGTACACAAATAAAATTGATGTATTTTTTCCCCACAAATAGAGCTTTTTTTTGGTGGCACTTGATTACCTCTGCAGTTTTTTTTGCGCTATATGCAAAAAAATACCAACAATTTTGAAAAAAAATAAAATAATTTTTACTTTCTGCTATAATAGATATCCCCAAAAAATGTAAAAAAAATAATTTATTCATCAATATACAATATGTATTTTGCTACATATTTTTGGTAAAAAAATCCCATTAAGTGTATATTGATTGGTTTGCGCAAAAGTTATAGCGTCTCCAAAATAGGGAATTTTTTTAGTGGCAGCGATCTGCAATTTTTAGTGGGACTGCGATATTGCGGTGGACAAATCTGACCCTAAGTGACACTTTTTGGGGACCAGTTACACCAATACAGTGATCAGTGCTAAAAAAATGCACTGATCCCTGTATAAATGACACTGTCAGGGAAGGGGTTATCTACAGGGGAGATCAAGTGTGTTCCCTGGGAGGTGCTTTCTAACTGTGGGTGAGTGAATTCACTGGAGAAAAAGAGAGATCGTGATTCAGCTTACCTGAAACAGCTGCGACTTCTTCCTGACCACATCAGGGTATTCCAACGCCGACTGCAAATTAGAACATTCATACACCCACACATTAACTGACCTGAAAAAAACACATACACACAAGTAAAAAACAGTGCCTACAGTCCCTGCCAGTGCCATCTGCCGCCAGTGCCACCTGCCAGGGCCATCACCTGCCAGTGCCACCTGCCAGTGCCATCTGCCACCAGTCCCATCTGCCACCAGTGCCACCTGCCAGTGCCACCTGTCAGTGCCATCTGTGCCACCTGTCAGCGCCATCTGCCATCAGTGCCATCTGCCACCAGTCCCATCTGCCACCAGTCCCATCTGTCACCAGTCCCACCTGCCAGTGCCACCTGCCAGTGCCATCTGCCAGTGCCATCTGCCATCAGTGCCACCTGTCAGTGTCATCTGCCATCAGTGCAACCTGTCAGTGCCATCTCATCAAATGACTAAAAGAGTATTCTCAGCCAAGGAGGCATACGAAATTCTTGCGGCCGATGGGAGCAACGGGGAGCTCTCCGATTCAGATTCCTCCGCAAATTCAGATGAGTCTGACGTGGACTACAAGCCTGTTCTAAGCAGTGGATCAATGACGGAGGAGATGGAGGAGGAGGAGGAGGAAGAAGAAGAGGAGGAGGGCCCACCCGCCAGATGAAGGCGTTCTGCTGAGGAGGCAGTGCCATCCACCAGCACCGCAGTGCCATCCACCACCACCACTGCAGTGCCATCCACCAGCACCGCATTCCCTGGGGAAGCAAGGCCACATACCAGTGGGGTGTAACCTCAGCCCCAAAGGGTTAGGTCCCATGCCAGCCTTCCCCATTCCCTTCAGTACCCCTTGTGGCTTCCTCCTAATTCAGGAGAAGCCAACATTCCCTCATTCACTGCCCAGCCAGGAGTCCAGGTGGATACAGAAAACTTTCATCCAATTGATTTTTTTTATTTAATTTTTACTGAGGACATGCTGGCAACAATTGTGGCCCAGTGCAACTTATATGCCCAACAGTTTATAACCAGAAACCCAACGTCCTCTTATGCCCGTCCCTACGTGTGGAGAGCCCTTACAGTGGAGGAGTTTAGAATTTTTTTGGGCCTCACATTCTGCATGGGACTAAATGGAAAAAATAAGATGCGTTCCTATTGGTCAACCCGCCCCATCTATCACATGCCCATCTTTTCCTCAGTAATGCCCAGGTCCAGATATCTAATGATTATGAGATTCCTACACTACAATGATAATACCCAGTGCCCTCCCAGAAATGACCCAAATTTTGATAAGCTTTATAAAATTTGGCCGCTACTAAATTATTTTTCTGAAGCCTTCCTCCAGTTGTTTACCCCAGACCAACATATATGCGTGGATGAGTCCCTTATCAAATTTTCTGGCAGGCTGGGCATAAAACAATTTATACCCAGCAAAAGGGCCCGCTATGGGGTGAAGCTGTATAAATTGTGTGACCGAGCAACTGGGTATGTTTATGCCTTTATTGTATATGAAGGGAAGGACACCGAACTGCACCCCCCTAATTGCCCAGTCTACATTGGAACCTGTGGGAAAGTAGTTTGGGAACTCATAAACCCACTCCTGGAGAAAGGATACCACTTGTATGTGGACAATTTTTATACAAGTTTGCCCCTGTTCCGAAACCTACACAGAATGAAGACTCCAGCATGCGGCACAGTACGGACGACCCGGAAGGGCTTTCCTCAAAGCCTGGTCACCAAAAAATTGAGAAGAGGGGAGACGGCGAGTTTACGTAATGAGGACATTTTGGCTGTGAAGTGGAGGGACAGAAGAGACGTCTACGTACTTTCTTCCATCCACAACAATGAATTTGTTGAGATCACCAGGAGGAATGGCCGGATCCAAAAACCCAAATGCATCTACGAGTACAATAAGTTCATGGGGGGTGTCGACTTCAACGACCAGATGCTCGAACCCTACCTTTCCACAAGAAGATCATACCAGTGGTATAAGAAAGTTTCCATTTATTTGTTTAATTTGGCCATGTACAACTCATATGTAATATATCGAAAATCCACTGAAAGACCCAAATCCTTCCTTTTCTTCCAGGAGGAAATCACCACTGCCCTTTTATACCTGAACAGCCCACCAGTAAACATTAGATCCGATGTCATTAGCCGACTCTCCAAGCGCCACTTCCCAGATAAAATCCCTCCCAGACCAACAGGCCAAAAACGCCAGAAAAAATGCCGGGGGTGCACCAAAAGAGGAGAGAGAAAAGACACCATTTATTATTGTGCCCAATGTCCTTCAGAACCAGGCCTCTGCATAGGCGACTGCTTCCGCCATTACCATATCAAAATAAGTTATTAGTTCACTTCCTGACATTTATCTTCACACCCCTTATGCCTCTGCTTTCTCTGTAACTGAGCCTGGACTGTTATTCAACCACGCTTCTGCCTAACGATTCTGTTTATACCTCTGCCTGATCTGGAACTGACCCTGAACTGTTATTTGACCACGCTTCTGCCTACCGATTCTGTACATACCTCTGCCTGATCTGGAACTGACCCTGGACTGTTTGACCATGCTTTTTGCCTGCCTCTTGGACTGATCTTGTACCCTGCCAGTGGACTAGTGGGATTCATAACACAGGGGTCTCACATATGTGAGGGGCTCCAGAATTGTTTTTCTGGATGAAGAAAACAATTGTTTTTGTTTTTCTCATTCCCAGATTAGGGTCTGGAGACTCGGAGACTTCAAAGAGATTTGGGTGGGAGAAGCCTCTATCCCTGTCCCCATTCAGTCTTGAACGAGGCCCTTCTTCTGCCAACTGCCTGTAGGACCTATGCCATCATGCCTCTGCCTGTCGCATGAACTGACCACACCACATGGACCTGCCTACTACAAGGACCAATATTTTGGCACTGCTGACAATCTCTGCCTGCACTGACCCTGGACTGTATATGGACAGTATCCCTGCCTGCTGCCTGTACTGACTATGGACAGTATTCCTGCCTGTTGCCTGGACAATTGCATTCGCTTTTGCTGACCAAGTCCCTGCCTGCTGCCTGGACCAGTGCTATCCTCCTGTGGAAAACTGTGCTACTAAAACCACAGGTAATATTTTGTTTACCATTTGCTCAGCAGAATGTATTTTGGGGTGTAATTCTTGGTATGTTCATGCTATGTGTCCCTAGAACACCTGATGGTGTACCTTGCATGTTGGGCCTCTGTATGTGGACAGGTTGTATAAAAGTCTCACACATTTGGTATCGCCATACTCAAGAGGAGTAGCAGAATGTATTTTGGGGTGTAATTTTTGCTATGTACATGCTATGTGTTGGCAATATCTTATAAATGGACAACTTTGCGTAAAAAAATTGCGTTTTCATTTTTTTCCCGCATTTTCCAAAAACTTCAGGAAAAAAATGAACTGTTCAAAAGACTCATTATGCCTCACAGATTATACGTTGGGGTGTTAGCTTTCCAAAATGGGGTCACTTTGTGGGCGTTTCCATTGTCCTGGTGCTCCAGGGCCTTCAAAAGTGTAATAGGTAGTCAACTAGTTAGATGTGTAATTTATGCTCCCAATACCTGATGGTGCTCCCTGCATGTTGGGCCTCTGTATGTGGCCAGGCTGTGAAAAAGTCCCACACATGTGGTATCATAATACTCAGGAGGAGTAGCAGAATGTATTTTGGGGTGTCATTTGTGGTATACACATGCCATGTGAGAGAAATAACCTATTACAATGACAATTTTGTGGAAAAAATAAAAAAATAAAAAATAAATCTTAATTTAATTACAACATCAAAAACCTCACCATACATCTTACTAAATACCTTGGAATGTCTAATTTAAAAAAAGAGGTCATTTGGGGGGTATTTGTACTTTGCTGGCTTGTTCGGGTCGTAAGAAATGAGATAGGCCACCAGTACATTAGGTGTGATCAATTGTTTATGATCCACACCACAGCTTGTAGACTCTATAAATATCCACTAATTTGGGTTATTTTTACCAAAGATATGTAGCAGTATAAATTGTGGCCCAAATTTATGAAGAAAAATGTATAATTTGCTAAATTTTATCACATAAACTAAAAAAAAAATTTTTTTTTTCTAAATTTTCCGTATTTTTTCATTTATAGCGCAAAAAATTAAAAACCCAGAGGTGATCAAATACCACCAAAAGAAAGCTCTATTTTATATTGGAGCACTGTATATGAGTCCACAGGCCCGAGTTAGGGTCAATGGTCACTTGTCGGAGGCCTTCTGCATACACAACGGCACTAGGCAAGGTTGCCCCCTATCCCCTATTCTTTATATCCTCACGCTGGAACCACTCCTTCGTTGCATACGGGAAAGCCCTGATATTCGGGGTGTTGTCGTCCGCAGCAAGGAATACAAGCTTGCGGTATTTGCCGACGACATATTACTCTTCCTCTCCTCCCCCTTGATCTCTTTGCCCAACTTGATGTTAGTCCTTGACAGTTTTAGACGTATCTCACATCTGAAAATTAATTACTCCAAGTCTTTTGCGTTGAATGTCACCCTGCCCTCGACCTTGGTCACCCAATGTCAAGAAAACGTCCCCTTCTCTTGGAAGGCAGACGATATTACCTATCTAGGTAATCGGCTACCGCAGAACCTCTCAAAACTTTACGAGAAGAATTTCTTGAATGAGCTGAACGCCATACAACAGGATTTGCTCCGCTGGGACTCTCCCACAATTTATTGGTTTGGGCGTGCCTCCATCATTAAAATTACAGTGCTCCCCCGACTGCTATATAAACTTCAGACTATCCCGATCACCTTGCCGCCCTCCTTTTTTGCCTCCTATAAGAGACTTTGTAGAAAGTTTCTGTGGGGCTCTAAGGCCCCAAGAATTGGTTGGGCGAAGCTGGTACTCCCTAAATTGGAAGGAGGTATTGGACTCCCAGATCTGCAGAGGTACTATTGGGCCACACACCTGGCACGAGTAGTTGACTGGAAGGTGCACTCACATCGCAAGGGATGGGTACACGTAGAGAACTTGAGCTTAGGAATTGATCTGGAGAAAATGCCCTGGCTTTCCAAGAAATACTGGACGCCCAACGTTCTGTCTCATCCCCTAGTGGGGGCAACCTTGTCGGCCTTTGCGCGGGCTTGCAGGGCGCATGAGGTTTCAACCACGGAATGTGGATTGACCCCCATTAAGGGGAACCCTGATTTCGCACCAGGATTGGAGGGGACCTTCCCAGAGCTAGAATGGCCGCGTGCAGATATGTTAGCTAAGCACTTTTTCTCTGGGGATAGGTTCCTCACGCTGAGGGAGTTACAGTCAATGTCCCTGACCAGAGCTTTCCCTTTCTTTGCTTACCTTCAGTTGAAGCACTTTCTGGACGGCCCGAAAACAAGAGGCCGCTTTTCAAAATCAGCTACGGTATTGGAATCTCTATGCTCCGGCCCGTCCCCCCAGAGGCATGTAATTTCGATGCTGTACGCCTTTATGTTTAAGCGACCGTTCACTGCTATGGAAGCGGAATGAGCCTCTTGGGAAGCCTGTCTGGACAGATCTATAGAGTCAAAGAAATGGGAACGGGTTCATTGGTATATCCACAAAGGCTCACTCAACGTAAACATCCAGGAGAACGGGTATAAGATCAGATCACGGTGGTACAGGACTCCGGACCTCGTTGATAAATTTTGCCCGAACGTGTCGGATCGGTGCTGGAGATGTGGCAGGGATCTGGGTACCTTCCTACACGTGTGGTGGGAATGCCCTCTGATCCAGCCCTACTGGCGAGGGGTCCATGATGTGACGACTAAGATTTCCTCACTACCCCTGGAGTTTTCATCAGCACAGTATCTCCTTCATCTCTCTGAAATATCGAAAAAGACGTACCGCGCCTCGGTTGCGATCCATATGGTCAACGCAGCCAGACTGTGTATTCCTGTACACTGGAGGGATACGACGCCTCCATCAATGAAAGAATAGCTGACACGTCTCAACCGTATTGCAGCGATAGAGGAACTAATTCACACCGCGCAAGATAGCATTTCTACTTTTACTGCTACGTGGGATGATTGGTTTAAATTTCGAAACTCTGCAGAATACCAGACTCTCATGCTGAATGCGGATTGATTTGGTCTGAGCCAAAGGCTCTCATGTGACTAAAGCTGGTCCACAGGTTCGGGTGTGGGACCCTGCCTAGGGGCGGTATGAACGGGGAGGGTAGATGGTGGTACCCCCGCCCCCTCTTTAGGATTTTGCCTCTTAGTGGAGCGATCCCTACGCATTTCTCTGCTCCCCTTCCCCCCCTTCCTTTTTTTTTTTTTCTCCGTGTGTGTGCCCCTCCTTTAAGTCCGCACCCCACCTCTCTTATTCTTTCCTCCTGAGCCCACTCTAAACCTCTCCCCTTTCTCTTCTTCTCTCCTCTCTGCTCTTCTTCTCTCTCTCTTTCTCCCTCTTTCCCCCTTCCCTGTCCGTATGATTCTGCTGGGCGAGGGGCTTGGAGGCCCGGGACCACGATGGGTGACCCCTGTGTCCTAGCTCTTCGGAATATGCGAATCCTTAGATCAGATTGGGTTGCATTTAGCTTTAATAAGCAGGCTCTGACACAATGTGGCAAGGGATCTGAAGTGTGGCTTTGTTTCTTTTTCTCTTTGTCTGAGGATAACTACCAAAACATGTGCTACAATATTCGGGGCAAGCCCCATCTCAGAAGTACTGATGCATTTCTCTCTTGCGGGGGATGAGGGAAGAGCAATTGTTATTATGATGTGTTTTGGGTATGCTGTTCAGATCTTGCCACGTTCTGTGTTATTTATCTCTTGAACTGTTTCGCATGTGGAGCTAGAGCTCCTTTCTTCTAATCTGTATCTCTGGATATTATTGTGAACTTCTCTGTTATATCTGTAATTTGCTTTCTTTAATAAAAACTTTTTATGGAAAAAAAAAAAAAGAAAGCTCTATTTGTATGAAAAAAGGACAAAAAAATCATTTGGGTACAGTATTACATGACTGAGTAATTGTCATTCAAAGTGTGAGAGCGCTGAAAGCTGAAAATTGGTCTGGGCACGAAGGGGGTTTAGTGCCCAGTTGTCAAGTGGTTAAAGTTCCACTTTGGATTGGTCATACCTATTTCTTGGTTTAATTTAGGGATGATACCCCCCCGTGGCAAAACTATTAACACAGCATTACGTCCACATATATCATTTCTCAACCCAGGAATGGACATACAGAAATCTGCTGACAAAACTCTTCATCATACTGGACCCAGGTGTTGCACCCATATATCTGATATGCTTTAATATTGAGGCATGAGAATTTGTCTGGTGAGTAAAACCTTGGCATTGCTCTGGTGACTTCCCACCAATAATGCTCTCCAGAATTGCAAAAGCCGAAGCAGTAGTAAAATGTGCGAGATATTACAAGATATCTACATCTGCCATCCTCCTTCTTCAACGCTTTACCCTTATCCCATTTTGTTGAAAAACACTTTAGTGGCAAAAGGATAAAATAATCAATGTACTCTCTGTTTCAGACTTTCTCCCATTTTATTTTCATGTGCCCTCAAAGGACCCTCAAAATACACATATGTGCTACTCTTTGTGGCATCTGATATGGGCACTGGCTTATCACCTTCTTTAACCTTACAATTATTCTTCCAGTGAGTTGTCATAAGGACAGCTGAGTTGATGTAGACCCAGGTGACACCACATCAGTATTTACCTCCAAAATAGATACATGGACTTGCTCCCTGGACCCCACCACCTGCTAACTGTTGCCCAGTCCAGGAGTAACCCCAGGCTGCAACACAGGAGGTAGAATATTTTGAAGCTTACCTGAAGGCACACCACAGGTGGTAAGCTGTGGCACCGCTTTTCCCAACTCCAACAATGATCCTGATAGCAAAACTTGTCTGGATGCCACCTGACCAGTGCCACCTATGAAGGAACTGAAGGATTCTTGACCTAATGGCCTTGATGCTTCCAGCCACAGCAGGAATCTTGAGGCATTGCTGGAACCTTGTGACTTTTGTCTTGCTTGGGGACCTTGATCAGTATTCTGCAAAGGAGGCAAAAGACAGGAGACACCCTCTACCCACCCTCCAACCCGAATAGCCACACTAACCTCAACATCAAGGGTACTGTGCAGACCACCAGGCTGCAGCCTATCACCCTTGTAATCAAGTTGCTGCAAGGATCTCCTGCACAATACTTAGAAATGTCAGCAGACATCTCTAGACGTGCAGCCCTTCAGAACTAACTCTTACAGGTACTATGAGAGTTAAAAAAGCCTCTCTCCCTCACAGCAACTCTGTGCTTCTCCTACTGGCTGTACCTTGTATGGACCCAACCTGTGTGCTGCCTGAGATAGCAGACACAGTAGCCCTGTGCTAGTTTCCTGTCCTAGCTAAACACACAATCTGCACCCCTGGAACCCTCTCCTGGCAGCCTGGGTGGACCTTAAAGAGTGTTTCACATTCACAGAGCTCACTGCAGCCATGCTTCCTCCTCACCCGTGTGATGCTCCATCCTCCTTGATGTCAGCACAGTGCAGGGAACTGAACTACTAAGTGAATCTCTCGCTGATGAAGGACTCATATGCCTTTGCCATTATGTACTTGACTTATTTTAGATGACTCTTGGTAATAAGACATACATGTTTTCATGAATGCTGTGTAATTTTGATACTTATAGGCCATCTTTGAACAACCTTTACTTTTCTTTTTTTCTTGATGGTATATATTACTGTAGATTGGGTTGATGACCTATCAGTACAGGGCAGGTTAGCACTTTCTACCATATAATCCTCCCATATTTTATGTGTAAATCATGTATATATATAACAATTTTACAAAACTTGATTTAGTTTCATTAGGATTTGTTTTTAGTGCTTCCATGTTTTGTTCATGTATTGAGACTAGGGATGAGCTCGACGTTCGGGTCAAACATAAGTTCGACTCGAACATCGGCTGTTCGACCATTCGTAGAAAAACAAACATTATGGGGCGTTTGCGGCAAATTCAAGTGGCGCGGAATGCCCCATAATGCACTGCGAGATCGCAGTGCATTGCTGTATGATGATTGGCCAAAGCATGCACCATGACCTGCATGCTTTGGCCAATTCCAGCGCCCTGTGCTAAGAGAACGATAATTGGCCAAAGGCAGGGTGTGTAAGAGAAAACCGGAGACCAAGCACGCAGCTGTGCACAGACGTGCACTTTCCAAGAAATGTTAAAAAAAGGACATGTTTTGGTGCGTGCGCGCGCGAACGCGCAACCGCGCATGGGTGCGCGTGTACGCGTGCGCGTGTTTGGCACCGGTCTGCCTATTTAAACTTGTCAGTGATATGCACATCTTGCTGAATGGTCTTTCAGCTAGTGCCTGACTTACATGATTTGTTCCTGTTTCCTGTTAACCCGAACCGGCTTGCCTGAACCTTCCTCATGACCTCTGCCTGCCTACTTGTGACCCCGGCTTGTGCTTGACTCCGCCTCTGCCTGATGTTCCTGTGCCTCATCGCCCGACTCTGTACCGAACCTGGCCCATGTCCTGTCTCTGCCTCTGCCTCACGTCTCGGTACCTGCCCTATCCGGCTGTTGATGAACCACTGGCTTACGTCCCGGCTAGGCTTCCGGCTGCTGATCCAGCGAGACGGAGCTCGTGTTCTCAGTTCCTGCCCAGCGCTCTCCAGCCTCCTGGTTCCTGCCAAGTCTCAGTGTGTTACTGATGGTAGCCTTTGTTACATTGGTCCCAGCTCTCTGCAGGTCATTCACTAGGTCCCTCCTTGTGGTTCTGGGATTTTTGCTCACCATTCTTGTGATCATTTTGACCCCACGGGGTGAGATCTCGTGTGGTGCCCCAGATCGAGGGAGATTATCAGTGGTCTTGTATGTCTTCCATTTTCTAATTATTGCTCCCACAGTTGATTTATTCACACCAAGCTACTTGCCTATTGCAGATTCAGTCTTCCCAGCCTGGTGCAGGTCTACAATTTTGTTTCTGGTGTCCTTCGACAATCGACAGCTCTTTGGTCTTCACCATAGTGGAGTTTGGAGTGTGACTGTTTGAGGTTGTGGACAGGTGTCTTTTATACTGATAACAAGTTCAAACAAGTGTCATTAATACAGGTAATGAGTGGAGGACAGAGGAGCCTCCTGAAGAAGAAGATACAGGTCTGTGAGAGCCAGAAATCTTGCTTGTTTGTAGGTGATCAAATACTTATTTTCCACCATAATTTGCAATACATTCTTTCCAAATCAGACAATGTGATTGTCTGGATTTGTTTTCACATTTTGTCTCTCATAGTTGAGGCATACCTATGATGACAATTTCAGGCCTCTCTCATGTTTTTAAGTGGGAGAATTTGCACAATTGGTGTCTGACTAAATACTTTTTAGCCTCACTATAGATATATACGGTATATATACTGTATATATATTAGGGCTGTTACTGATTAAAAATTTTGTGTTTGATTAATCGTTTTTTTTTATTTTTATCGATTAATCGACTAATTTGAATTAATTATAACGCACATACAGATCCAACTACTTTTAGCTGATCTACTTGCAGGCCGATTCCCAGTGCAGCTACCAACCACTGGAAAAATGAATAGCAGGATACAAAAAACACACAAAGGCAGCGCTCGATGGGAATAGCATTAAAACTTTTATAGTCTTCAAGTAGGTAACAAAATAAATATTGCACTGGAGATAAAATCTAAAAAAGCGAAAAAAGCGAGGAATACCTAACGGTAGCAAAAGCAGTCATAAAAACATGTAGCCAAGTATAATACTGGTATAAAAAATGTGTATAACGATACCACTGCTGAATCCAGATGAGGAGGGGTTAACATCAGTCCGTCGGCATGTAGATGTCCCGTGAAGGGAACTATCACAACTCCCAGTGGATGGCTGTAGAATCCCAGGTTGATAGAGGGAAGTGATAGAGGGAAGTGTAACAGCCTTTGCGTGTGGCAGATAGTAAGGTCCTGCCAGCATGCAGATATGAAGGCACAGCAAAGGAGCCCTTCAGATGGACATGGCAAGCCCTATCGGTGTCTGTGACGTCACCGGATCTCCGACGGAACTCCCTGAAGACCCGGAAGCCGACGGAGAGGTGAGTACCGATCAAAAGAATTTTGATCGATCAAAAACATGAATCGATTAATCGAGGAATTAATAGTTAATTTCCACAGCCCTAATATATATATATATATATATATATATATATATATATATATATAAAAAATAATTTAGCAGACACCCTAGAGAATAAAATGGTGGTCGTTACAACTTTTTATGTTACACAACATTTGTGCAACAATTTTTCAAAAGCGTTTTTTTTGGTAAAAAACTGTTTCATGAATATAAAAAAAAAAAAAAACACTAAAGTTATCCCATTTTTTTTGTATACTATAAAAGATGATGCTATGCCAAGTAAATAGATACCTAACATGTCATGTTTTAAAATTGCACAAAGTTGTGGAATGGCGCTAAACTTTGGTACTTACAAATCTCCATAGGCGGCGCTTTAATTTTCTTAACAGGTTACATGTTTAGAGTTACAGAGGAGGTCTAGTGCTGGAATGATTGCTCTTGCTCTAATTATCGCAGCGTTATGTAACCTGTGTGTATCTGGCTCTGATACTAGCCAGTGCCTCACCAGCCACTGACCTCACTGCACGTCCCTGATAGTAACTGAATTTGGCACTTGTTAGAACTGTCCTACAAGAGCCTTTAGTTGTACTTTAAAAAAAAAGTTTGACTTTAATAGAATGGATTAACAAGACATTTTCTGAGTGTTAAATTAAAGCTCAAACACACATTGATGTTTCAGTAATACCCAGATAAATTGCACGTGGAAATATGGATTTTGATCACATATAAAAGTAGATCAACTATAAGGTAATTTTATACTATCACCATGAATGTTACCCACATGATTTATAATGGATATTACACAAGACTCTTACAGATTTTTACATTATTTTACAGACTTTCCTACTGAAAAATTATGAAAAATTCCCAGGAACAATGAAAAAAGCTCTTTGCATGTCTAAAGACAGAATAATGGATTTCTAGTCATGTCTGATAGAATACACAATCTGATTTATGATCCAATTTACCTTGACAAAGCATACTGATTTTAGCATGGTTAGCTCAATGCTGCTGCATTCTGTTTTTGCTGTATGATGCTGATATACTGATATAATACTAGTACTAGGATATTGAATTGCCTCCCAGGGGTTCAAAGATTTGACTAATAAATAGCCTTCCCCGTGATCTATAGCACCTTTTGTGTCCTATGTGCTCCCTAAATTGTACTGGTTCAAATACTGCCAAAATCAAGCTTTTTGTGAAAATCAGTCTGTTTATGACTTATGTTCTGGTATTACCGTATTTATTTTTTAACAACAGTTCCTGCATAGCTCAAGGAAGAAAATTCATCAAGAAGCAATTCTTCGGTATACAATCCGTAATAATGCAATTAAAAACAATAATATTTTATTTATACCCATTTCTGCTCTCTCACTTGTGTACCTCTTGTGGACCAGAGGAATTTTTACATTTTGGCTATTGACCTGCTTATTCAGGGATATAAATATATTGAAGTAGTGCTAAATACTTGTTTAACAAAGTGCTATGTGAATAAAGTTAGTGCAAATAAATCTAATGATAAAGTGCATCACAACAGTGTAATGTTAGCAATATAAAGTCCATAAAGATAAAATAAAACTAAAACCAAGTCCATATGACAAGTGCTTATAAATAGTGCATCCACAAAAAATCTGATCATCCAGGGAGCAAATCAGTCCTTATCACAGCAGAATGGTTTCATATATGAGCAAAATGAAGAGAGGGGGGAAGGGACAGGCAAGGAAGTCCAAGTCTGGAAAATATGTAGATTATAGCGACAGATTCCTCATATCCTCAGTGGTAAAAGCCTCTTACCTTATAGATAGACCCCACTGGGTCTAATGGTGCATTGAACGATAATGGCCAGCAAGCGGTAATTGTTCCTTCCTCCTCGGTGTGTTTTGGACAGGACACCACTGCAATACTGCCTCCAATCTCAGCACAGGTTTTCTAGAAGGTGTATCTCCAGATCCGAGAATTTAAAAAGCAAGAAAAAAGGATCTCCATAGTGTAGTAGATTAAAAGGCACAAAGGTCCATTTATTGAAATAAGTAATTGACGATATAAAAGGCAAAAAACGCCATACAGGTAAAAACAGCATCAAAGATATAGGGACTTCCGGTCAATGCACCATTAGACCCAGTGGGGTCTATCTATAAGGTAAGAGGCTATTACCACCGGGGGAGGATATGAGGAATCTGTCGCTATAATCTACATATTTTCCAGATTTGGACTTCCTTACCCGTCCCTTTCCCCCTCTCTTCATTTTGCTCATATATGAAACCATCCTGGTGTGATAAGGACTGATTTGCTCCCTGGATGATCAGATTTTTTGTGGATGCACTATTTATAAGCACTTGTCATATGGACTTGGTTTTAGTATTATTTTATCTTTATGGACTTTATATTGTTAACATTACACTGTTGTGATGCACTTTATCATTAGATTTATTTGCACTAACTTTATTCACATAAATAAGGGGGGTGTAATGGCGCTCACTAATTGATAGAAAAAGGGGGAGTTTAATTGGCTACGCTAATAACCAATCCCTTAGTGTGAAGGTGCAATAATAATCGTGGTCAAAATTAATTAACTAAAAACTAATTACGTAGAATATTAATAGTTTCAAATAATATTTTCCTTAAATGATGACATCATGATACAACTTCAATAATAATATAACAATAAAGTGCCATGCAATATTCATGCAGAGGACAATGTGAGTCTCTGTGCCAAAATCTGTGTAAAAATTAAATAAATATAAAACACATACAAAATCTTCAGTGCAAAATTATAGAAAAATGTACAATTGTTAAAGTGCAATTTGTGAGTCTCTGTGCAATCCAAAAATTAGTAATGGCATAAAATATCCAATATTGCAATAAAAACCACCCTTTTGATCTAATACAGCCATGAGTCTTTTTGAGAAAGATGCAACAAGTTTTTTACACCTGTATTTGGGGATTCTCTGCCATTCCTCCTTGCAGATCCTCTCCAGTTCTGTCAGGTTGGATGGTAAACGTTGGTGGACAGCCATTTCTAGGTCTCTCCAGAGATGCTCAATTTGGTTTAAGTCAGGGCTCTGGCTGGGCCGTTCAAGAACAGTCACAGAGTTGCTGTGAAGCCACTCCTTTGTTGTTTTAGCTGTGTGCTTAGGGTCATTGTCTTGTTGGAAGGTAAACCTTCGGCCCAGTCTGAGGTCCTGAGCACTCCGGAGAAGGTTTTCGTCCAGGATATCCCTGTACTTGGCTGTATTCATCTTTCCCTCGATTGCAACCAGTCGTCCTGTCCCTGCAGCTGAAAAACACCCCCACAGCATGATGCTGCCACCACCATGCTTCACTGTTGGGACTGTATTGGACATGTGATGAGCAGTGCCTGGTTTTCTCCACACATACCGCTTAGAATTAAAACCAAAAAGTTCTATCTTGGTCTCATCAGACCAGAGAATTTCTCACCATCTTGAAGTCCTTCAGGTGTTTGTTTTTTTAGCAAACTTCATGCAGGCTTTCATGTGTCTTGCACTGAGGAGAGGCTTCCGTCGGGCCATTCTGCCATAAAGCCCCGACTGGTGGAGGGCTGCAGTGATGGTTGACTTTCTACAACTTTCTTCCATCTCCTGACTGCATCTCTGGAGCTCAGCCACAGTGATCTTTGGGTTCTTCTTTACCTCTCTCACCAAGGCTCTTCTCCCCCGATAGCTCAGTTTGGCCAGACGGCCAGATCTAGGAAGGGTTCTGGTCATCCCAAGCGTCTTCCATTTAAGGATTATGGAGGCCACTGTGCTCTTAGGAACCTTAAGTGTAGCAGAAATTTTTTGTAACCTTGGCCAGATCTGTGCCTTGCCACAATTCTGTCTCTGAGCTCTTCAGGCAGTTCCTTTGACCTCATGATTCTCATTTGCTCTGACATGCACTGTGAGCTGTAAGGTCTTATATAGACAGGTGTGTGGCTTTCCTAATCAAGTCCAATCAGTATAATAAAACACAGCTGGACTCAAATGAAGGTGTAGAACCATCTCAAGGATGATCAGAAGAAATGGACAGCATCTGAGTTAAATATATGGGTGTCACAGCAAAGGGTCTGAATACTTAGGACCATGTAATATTTCAATTTTTCTTTTTTAATAAATCTGCAAAAATGTCAACAATTCAGTGTTTTTCTGTCAATATGGGGTGCTGTGTGTACATTAATGAGGAAAAAAATGAACTTAAATGATTTTAGCAAATGGCTGCAATAGAACAAAGAGTGAAAAATTTAAGGGGGTCTGAATACTTTCCGTACCCACTGTATATACATATTTTAATACATTTGTATTGTTAACCAATAGTAACATTTCACACGACCAAACAATACATACACACAAACAAAATATATAATTGTATAAACGCAGTCAAAGTCAAGCTGAGTCAGCGATGGGGGCAATGATCCTAGAGCATGTGCAGGGGCGCATTGGTGGGCTGCAGATGGCAACACAGAGAGTCAGCACCCACTGGGATGGCAAGTTGTATATGATGTGACGGTATGCAAGGTGAGATATAGGATAATCGCTACATTTCACCTCGCATTCGGTCCATTGTAAGGGACTGAACCAGAATCCGGCCCAGGTTTTTCCAGCCTCTGTAGTTGGCTGGGTTCCGGTCCGGATATTCAGATTCACTGAAATCCATAGGCAGCTGGGCTTTAAAGATCCAGGAAGAGAGCACAGCATGGCTCTGGCCTGAGACTCAGAAGGGAATCTGAGTAAGAGGAGCGCTGTTGATCTGGGCTGAAAGAAAAAGGTTTGCTTTACTTCACCTTGTGTTTTGTGGGTGACGGGGACCAGCCCCTCACCGTATAGAGAGCGGTTACTGTATAGTTTAGCGCCGGACTGCAAGGATTTGTTTTACTGTTTTGTTTATTTTGTATGACTATTGCAAACCACTTGTAAATAAAGCTGGCAATACGCCAGGTTTTAAAGAAACTGCCTGTACGCTGACCTTCATTCTGTGAAAAGGTGATCCCCACGAGCTAATCTCCCACAATGAATATAATATGAATAGACTAGTGTCTTTTTTTAACCAGATTAACTATGGTACCTGGGCCAATCACAGCACCTCGTACCGTGTGATTAGCTGTAGCCAATCACAGATCACTAGTAATTACAGCTGTCATGAATGTTCCCAATAAGGACAGATGAAAACATTGCTGTTAGAATGATCATCAAAGAGTTAAAAAAAAAAATCTGATTATCCCTCCCCAGAGTAGTACAGTGTTACTATGGTGACACTGAACTACTGTGATAAAAGTAAAAAAAAAAACAGTAAAACAAAAAAAAGTTGAAAAAAAAGAAAATAAAATGTTAAAAAAAGTTGAAAAAATGTACCGTATATACTCGAGTATAAGCTGAGATTTTCAGCCCTTTTTTTGGGGCTGAAAGTCCCCCCCTCGGCATATACTCGAGTCATCGAAATTTTTACATTGTAAATATTACCTGTAAAGAAGTTGCGGCTGCAGCGTCCATCGTTCAAATTCCGCGGCGTCCATCGTTCAAATTCCGCGGTCTCTTCCTGTTCCTTCCTTGATAGGCGAGTCTCAGCAGACACTCTCCGCCTATCACGAACGTTCTCTCATCCTCAGTTTTCCAGCAGACGTCTGTGATTGGCGGAACACCCAACACAGTGTCTGCTGGGAAAACTGAGGATGAGAGAATGATCGTGATAGGTGGAGAGTGTCTGCTGAGATTCGCCTATCAAGGAAGGAACAGGAAGAGACCACGGAATTTGAACGATGGACGCCGCGGAATTTGAACGATGGACGCCGCAGCCGCAACTTCTTTACAGGTAATATTTACAATGTAAAATAGGGAACAGCGAGCTAGGGAACAGTGGGGCATCGGCTTATACTCTAGTCAGCAAGGTTTCCCAGTTTTTTTGGCAACATTAGGTACCTCGGCTTATACTCGAGTCGGCTTATACTCAAGTATATACGGTAATAGAAAATTGTCATTAGTGCTGCACTGCGCTGTATGTAAAAAAATATTTCCTTTCTTAATATTCAACAAAATTGTGACAAAAAATTGCAACTTCAAAAAACTTACCATGCCTCTTACTAAATGCATCAGACTGTCTACTTTTCAAGGGGGTCATTTGGGGAGAATTTATACTGTCCTGGCATTTTAGGGTTCTCAAGAAATTAGGCCATCAGTACATTAGGATTGGGCATTTTTTAAATTTACAGTAGATATATCATAGTTTGTGGGCACTATAACCTTACTGCAACAAATTATTATACACTTATTGGGATTTTATTTTTCTCAAATACATGTAGCAGAAAACATTTTGGCCCAAATTTATGAATAAATTTGTTTGTTTTTTTGGATTTGATTTATAACAGAAAATAGAAAATATATATTTTTATTTTTTAATATTTTTTTTTCGTTTATAAAGCAAAAAATAGAACACCCAGTGGTGATCAAATACCACCAAAATAAATCTCTGTGATAAAAAATGATATAAGTTTAATTTGGTTACAGTGTTGCATGAAGAGGCAATTGCAATTTAAAGGAGCACAGTGCAGAATAGCAAAAAATGGCCTGGTCATGAAGAGTGTAAAACCTTGCAGAGCTCAGGTGGTTAAAGGCATACCACTATTTTTCTTTGACACCCCTAAATAGTAATGGTTACTATAAATAGTTAGGATATATCTATAATTATCAAAGCTTAAGAATGGTATTGAGATAACTGACCAGGAGACAAGAAGTCCAGTCAAACCTGTCACCTCAGTGAGGATGCAATTTAATTTGAAATGTCTATATATCTTTGATCAAAAGGCTTGTTAGAGGTTAGAAATTTCATTAAAATCACAGTGACACATAAAATTCATGTTCCTAGCTACACTACAGTCAAGAGTTTTGAATTTTTGTATGATTTTACAGTATATTCTTATTCCAAACTCTCTTTCTGAGATTTATAATTCTTTATCAGTACCATATTCTTAGGATCATTTATGTTGGAATCCTGGCTTGGCCTAAATAAAAAAAAAATCCCTTTACCCATACTGCATATGCTAAAAATAATATGCTTTTTTTGTCTATATGGGCTTTAATAGAAAATATTAGTTACTAAACGTGTGCATTCGTTTTTATCCGAATGCATTTTCGTCCGAATTTCTGGGATTTTCGCTTACGTTTTAACAAACGATAACGAATGTGCAGAATCCGAAATCAGAAAGATCCGACATAAGAAATGCTTTATTTTCGTTTAGTTGCGACAACAGTTCGATATAGATAGAAGATTCGACCTGACGGTGACAATAGCGATCTGTGTCTATCGAACCTGCAGTAGAATGTGCCTAACCTAACTCTATTATTCCAAGATTATTTGACATAGCGAGAAAAGATTCAACATTATAGAGAGAAAAGATTTGACATTAATAAATATAATTATTACTAGTCATACAACATTAGAATTCTACTATAGCTTGTGGGCGGAGCATTGGACCGGAAATGTACGATTGTGGCGTCATACAGTTTAGCGGCTTCGTCAAATCTTCTTAGAACATTCGAAAGACACCATAAGCCTTCAATTGACAGATTCGACCTAAATTAATTCAAATTTTCGGACGAATGCATTTTTTAAGGAAACAAAATAAATAAAAACGAATTTCGGGAGTAACTAAATAAATGTATTTTTCGGACGAAAACGAAATTCCAAAACAAAATATTTCAGTGTGCACAATTCTATTACTTACCTTATTTCACAGTCCTGCAGCTTTCCTCTACACCAGTTCTGAAAATGACAACCCATTCCCTGAAGCCCCTTCTCTGCTTTGGTCATGTCACTGCCCCTTTTGATAATGTCTTAGCCACCACTATTCCTCCATTGTAATATGATGTCAAGGGCCCATCCGCATTGTAGGGCAGAAGAGAAGAAGACCAAATTGTTGGTTGCTGCAAGACCATGGAACAAAGTAAGTATTCTTCTCTATTACATTCCCCAGACTTGTTTTTTTACTTTTTAATGAGAAATCAAATTAAAATATTGTTACCTTACTGGGACCCAAGAAGAGAATATTAACCAAAATGGTAGAAAAATCATACAAAGACCTTATAAGACATTGGAAGAATCCTTCACCATTTCTATAAGCGTTGATTAAAGTGTAAGGAAAATATTGTATTTCAATAATTTCCCGCAGTCAGTTAAGCAATGTACGTCCATCTGTGTGTATTGTTTAAAGCTGTGTGCTTGTGCCTTTTTTTCCTTAAAAGGCATTGCTATCACGTGACAGCATTGCCTCTCCATTCATACTGTAAGGGTGGCTGGTGGATGCGTTTCTTTCAGCCTAGTGACATGCAGGAAGTGTCTATGAGCAGCCACAGTTGGCTGCACAGGAACACCATTGTCAGTGAAGCAGATAAGGAATTCTGAATGTCTGGATTAAACAGTTATTTCTAATCATTTAGCAATTCCAGCAATGCTTAATATAAAATGTCATTATATTATTAATAGAAATAAGAGGTATTGTTTTATTCTTGTCAAAAATGTAGCTGCGCTGACCCAACCTGTAAAAATGAAAATAACATATGTATAACCCCCCAACGGATGATCTTGGTGAGTGCACAAAAATATAATAAGGGTGAACACCACTGAAGATGCAACGACCAATACAATTATATTAGTAGAAAAAGGATAGTGTGAACCGCAACCCAATAGGTCAAATAGTCCAACAATTGAATATCCAGTGTTAAACAGAATAAAAAAATATGATAAAAATATATATAATCAAAAAATATTGTTGAATGAAGGTCAAACAAAAATATTGCAAACATAGGTGACATCAACAGCTATTCCACCACCAAAAAGTGTTCACACCGTATTGATTAAGCGCTTACCAGACGGCAAGCAAGGTAAGATATTCGGCTGCAAACCTCAGCCAGGGCCTTTGAGGGAACTCCTTGATGGCAGCTTCACAGGGACTGCGATGGAAGACTCAGTGTTTGAGGGATACCGGATGTCATGCAAGGAATTACCGTGGTTACCGAGAATAAAGAAGGGCCACCATAGCATAAATCCAAATAACAAGGAAGATTTATTTGAGGTAAAAACACTTACAAGAAATCGTAGATAAAACAGCATGTAGGATTATAGCCGGCCGGCCAGCGAACGCCCTTCCGCTCTGACTTCAACACGATGACGTCAGCACGTCAACTCCTCCCGAAGCGGGTTTCGTCATAAAATGACGTCGTCTGGGGCATGGGCGACGCACTGACGCATCACGTTTAAATAGGAAAACATAACAACCAAGCCTCTAACTGAATCTAAGCCGGGAAACGTAAAATGGAAACCGAATTACTCTATATAATGATAGAGAATCTACGGGAAACATCAAAAAGACTAATAAAAACTGATACCAGTATATTTTGACTACATACCAGAGTATAGAGGAGAGAACTAAAATTTAATACGAAAAAGATTGACTGGACTTGGACTGGACATGTCTTTCTCTGCAGCCTCAGCTGCATGGGGCAGTGAATGGATGGGAAGTGCTATGTGCTGAGTGCCTTCCTGTTCATTCACAAATTGAAGCATAGTAAATACAGTTAGTGAGTGTGTTTACTGTGTTCATTTAGAAAAGGAAGGGGCTGGCAAATTATATATTTACTAGCCCCTTTCCCCACTCTCCATCCTGAAACATCCCCTGCATCAGCCGGGGGAGAGGAGAAGAGGGAAGCCAGCAGCACTGCAGGGGGGGGCAACATGGGGGTAAGCCCACGCATTAGGGCAAATCGGCACCACATATAGGGGGTTATTTACGAAAGGCAAATCCACTTTGCACTACAAGTGCAAACTGCACTTGAAATTGCACTGAAAGTGCACTTGGAAGTTCAGTCGCTGTAGATCTGAGAGGGACGTGCAAGGAAAATAAAAAACAGCATTTTAGCTTGCATATGATTGGATAACAAAATCAGCAGAGCTTACCCTCATTTCAGATCTACCCCTCAGATTTACAGCGACTGCACTTCCAAGTGTACTTTCAGTGCAATTTCAAGTGCACTTTGCACTTATAGTGCAAAGTGGATTTGCCTTTTGTAAATAACCCCCATAGTGATTTGACACAGCCCCTGCGCACGCATTTTAAACTGGTGGTCAACTGTTTTCAATTTGTTTTTATTAGTTTATACAAAATGTTTACAATTTTACCAGGTTCATTACTATACATACCGTATATACTCGAGTATAAGCCGACCCGAATATAAGCAGAGGCACCTAATTTTACCACAAAAAAATACGAAAACGTATTGACTCGAGTATAAGCCTAGGGTGAGAATGCAGCATACTGTAAGCGGAAAAGAGGGTCAACAATGCCTATCTGCAGCCTCACTGTGCCCATATACATGCCTCACTGCTCCCACACTGTGCCAATATGCCTCACTGCTCCCACATACATGCCTCACTGTGCCCCCCCTCAGTGCAGACCCCCATCAGTATAGACACCCCCCAGTGCAGAACCCCCTCAATCGGCATAGATACCTCCCAGTGCAGACCCCCCTCTATCAGCATAGATACCCCCAGTGCAGACCCCCCTCCATCAGCATAGACACCCCCCAGTGCAGACCACCCTCTCCACTTGTGCTAGTAGTCCCCCCTATCCCCTCCCATAGTGCCCTCAGCACATGTCCATCTAAGAAAAAATACACTATTCAGACCTCATTACAGCGTGGAATAGGCATAGCGGTGTGGCCCCTCCTCGGACTCCCTCCTCCTGTCCTGTGTACATGTAAACAGAGAGGAGGGAGGACTCGAGGAGGGGGCTTCAGTTCGCAACGCTGTCATAGATCAGTGCAGGGCTTTGCGCTGCCCACAGGTGTCACCCCTCTGGCGGGTGTCACCCGGTCTGCAACCCCCACCCAGCAACGCCACTGACATTACTCACTGTGGCCATCTGCAGCCTCATGTAACTGATCTGGAGCTGTGACATCGTTGGCGGCGTCCAGTGTAGCAAAGCCCCGCCTCCTCTTTGTCTTCGTCCGTGATGGAACACTTCATTCAGTTCCCAGCAGTGAGTGTGTGTTTTCTGCCTATCACGGACGAGGAAGAGAAGGAGGCGGGGCTTTGTAACACTGCACGGCCGCTGACTGCAGTTAAGACTGCATGTCGCAGCTCGTTAGGCTGCAGATGGACACAGTGAGGAAGCGTGACTCTAGTATAAGCCGAGAGGGGCTTTTTCAGCACAAAAAAATGTGCTGAAAAACTCGGCTTATACTCAAGTATATACGGTATTTGTTCCTTCTTGTTATGTATTATAATAAAAATACAGAGAACCTTGATTAATGTCTATTAAGGCGGCCATACATTCGTATCAAAGAATTTTCGTACGAATTTCGCACCGTTAGTGGGCTGCAGCAACAGCCGATTTTCGTGCGGCAATCAAATTTGAGGAATCCGACATGTTGGAAATTTTTTGGAAAAACTAACGATTTTCTGATCAATGATGGGAGAATCGTGCGAGAAATGTAACAGGAAAAAAAATGCGCATGTGCAAGAAAATAATATTCCCGGAGAGAAAAGAATATTCCCGGCAACATGAAGGTTTGGTCGGCCGAATTTTGAAAATCAATGGTGGCATCATCGGATCACAAAAAAATAACTTTCTGATTTTGAAAATAAAATTTGTTCGAAATTCGACCGTGTATGGCCTGCTTTAGCTTCTATATCATAAAAAAACACTACTATATTCACACTAACTTATTCTTACTCTATACCATTCCCATTCATATCCCATCATATCAATCACATAAACAAAACAAAAAATCAATTTTAAAATTTCTTTCCATTCTCTCCTTTTACCTCTTTCCTTTATATCCCTATAAGGGGGTTACCCGTTCTTTTCCATTTATAGATATTCTATCATATTTGTAGAGGACCGAAAATCATCCCATTTTTGCCATATTCCTGGCATTGGATTCTTTATATATCCTTCTTCTCTTATCTGATTTTCAATATATTTTATTTAGTTAATTTCACATATCCATTCTGTTATTGTAGGACTTTTAGTTTCTCTCCATTTACGAGCTATTATTGTTCTGGCTGCCGTTGTCATGTGGTGAAGAATATCCGTTTTAACCTTCTTTATTGATTCTGTCCTCAGGGATAACAATGAGATCTCTATACTTGGAGTCCTCTCTACTCCAGATACTTTCTGATATACTGTATCTCAAATATTTTAATCCAAAAGCTGTTCACCAGATGACAACCGTACCAGATGTAATCTGTAGTCCCTGTACCTGCCATACATCTCCAACAAGTCTCTGTATTGTCGTTATTTATTTTATTTAATGCTACTGGGCTCCAATACCATCTCATTACTATTTTATAATTTCTCTCTTGATATTTGATCTCTGTAGATGTTTTATGTATTATTGCAAATAGTTTCTCCCTTTCTATCTCTGATATTAATCTCCATATTTCCTATTCCCATTTTTTCATTGCTGTTAACTCTCTGAGGGATCCGGAGGGGAGTAATAATTCATATATCTTAGATAGTTTTTTAGTTGGTTTTTGTTCATCTATTAAAATTTGTTCAAATTTGTTTTTTGGTCTATTTATTAAAGATAGGTCTATTTTTGTTTCAATGTATGTCTTTAATTGATGGTATTGTAGCCATTTATGTTTATGCTCAGATCCTAAATCTTACATTTTTGGCAATTTACCATCCACTAGGATCTGGGTCATCCTCTCGTTCTCCAATTTATTCAATTTTAAGTATTTTGTGGTTTTTAAAGCTGGCGGGAATTCTGGATTGGAGAACAATGGGGTCATAGGTCCGGTCATAGTGGAAAGTTTCCCCCCTTTTAATATTGATTCCCATATTTTTAATGTGGCTCTTACAAAGATTGTTAATTTTTTGTTTCCGGGTCTTAAATGGGGTTTTATCCAGGGGAGGCTTTTAAGTTGTACTCCTATAATATCTTCCTCTAGTTTAACCCATTGTTTATCCTCTGTTATGATGCCAATCTATAATCCTAATCAGAGAGGCTGCTTGTAGATATTTAGAGAAGTCAGGTAATGCTAGGCCTCCATTTTTCTTAGCTCTAATTAAAATTTCTCTTTTTAATCTAGGTGTTTTTTGGGCCCAAATAAAGCTTCCTATTGCTTTTCTTAATTCATTCATTATTTTTTTGGAAATAACTAAGGGAATTGTTTGAAAAATATATAGTAATTTTGGCACTATATCCATTTTCACTATATTAATTCTTCCCATCCATGAATGCGTTGTTTTTTCATATTTATGTAATAATTTCATTACCTTTTGGATTGTCACGTTGTAATTCATGTCTTGTAACTGGTTTAAGTTATTCGGTATGTATATTCCCAAATATTTAATCGCTTCTTGTTGCCAATTAAACGGAAAGTCTTTTTGCAATAGTGACTGTGTTTTTTCTGTTAGTGACACATTTAACATTTCAGACTTATCATAATTAACTTTAAAGTTACTTAATTCCCCAAATCTTTTAAATTCCTTTTTTAAATTTGGTATTGTTATAATGGGGTTGGTCACATATATTAATAAATCATCTGTGTATACTGCTGTTTTGTATTCTTTATCTTTGATACTAATCCCTTGTATATCCTTGTTTTTCCTTATTGCTTGTATAAGATGTTCCATTACTATTATATATAATAAGGGGGATAAGGGACATCCCTGTCGGGTTCCATTTGATATTTCTATATTTTCCGATAACATTCCATTTGTTCTCATTTTGGCCCTTGGATTAGAATACAACGCGAGAATCCTACTCAGCATTTTTGGGCCCATTCCTATCTGAATGAATGTTTCTTGTAGGAACTGCCATCCCACCCTATCAAATGCTTTCTCAGCATCAATAGATAAAAGACATGTTGGGATGGCAGTTCTCTGAGCATATTCTACCAGTGTACAGGTTTTTATAATATTTTCGTAAAACCTGTTTGATCTAGGTTTATGTGCCCAGGTAAAATGGGTGTCAATCTATTAGAAATAATCTTAGAGTATAGTCTTATGTCAATATTTGTCAGAGAAATTGGTCGATAATTGTTGCATAATGTATGGTCTTTTTCAGGTTTTGGAATTAATGTGATATGAGCTTCCATACTTTGTGCTGTAAAAGTTTGTGTTTTAGATATGGAGTTATATGTTTTTTTTTTTTTAAGGATGGGTATTAATATATCTTGAAATGATTTGTAAAATCTGGAAGTAGATCTGTCTGGTCCAGGACTTTTGCCCACGACCAAGTCGGAGATAGCTTGTTGAATTTCTTCCAATGAGATTTATTTTTCCAGTTCTTCCAGTGTTGCCAACTGTATGTATATTTACGGACAGCCCGTGAATTTAACCCCTTTTTCTGGGTGTACGTTAAAGTCCGTTATGGTCCGTTATGGGCACCAGTGCCCATAAAAAAGATGGCCGCGAGCCGGCCATACAAATGCGCATGCGCCGCTACAAAGCCGGCCGAGCTCAGGGAAACGGTCTGGTGGCACACGCGCAGTAACATGATGGCGCCGCTGGCGCCATTTTTGAATAGACCACAGCGGCTGGCGCGAGCCGCGTGACTCCTGCGGTGAGTGCATGCCATGCACTCATCATAGGTGGAGGAGCGAGTGGAGCACTGACAGGGGTGAGGAGGATGGACTTGAGGTGAGTGAAACTGGGGGGATACAAGGGGACAGCGAGTGAGAGCCTGGAGTCCTGGACATTACTGGGAGCCTGAAGCCGTGCCATGCAGGGAACACAGAGACTGATGTGCTCTGTCCACCATATTACGTCTCAAAATCATCAGTGTGCTGTGTCCTCCTCTGGCTCCTGTGCCCCTTTCACCTCTCCACAGGTCAGGGCAGCACAGTGCTGCCCTGACCTGTGGAGAGGTGAAAGGGGCACAGGAGGAAGACACAGCACACTGATGATGTGGAGAAGTAATATGGTGGTGGACAGAGGAGGAGGTTACTGTGAGGGGGTGAGCAGGGCACCATCATGTCCGCAGCCTGTCTCCACCGGCACCTCCTGTAGTATGTCCACAGTCTCTGTCTACCTCCTGTAGTATGTCTGCAGTCTCTGTCCACCTCCTGTAGTATGTCCACAGTCTCTGTCTACCTCCTGTAGTATGTCCGCAGCCTCTGTCCATCTCCTGTAGTATGTCTGCAGTCTCTGTCCACCTCCTGTATCGTGTCCGCAGCCTCTGACCATCTCTTGTCTTTTATCATGTCTGCAGTCTCTGAGGGGATCCTAGAAAGGAGTCAAGAGTGGGAGTGCCGCCGGGATGGGGGTTGCGGCCCAGGAAGAAACAGATGTGTGGACTGGGGAGAAGAGATCAGAGCCACCAAGCTGGAGCCGTCTGACTGAGCCCCACACTGTGCACCTGAGAGGAGGTCAGTGACAGTGCCGCCAGGCCATTCTGAGGGGGGGGGTCACTGATGTAAGGAGGTGACTGAATACAAAAATGTAAGGGGGCACTGATATAAAGGTTTCCCGCTTATATTAGTACCCCCCCTTACCTTAGTGTATTCACTCTGTGGAAGGTGGTCTATATTCACCAGAGCCCCCCTCCACATCAGAGTTCCCACTTACATCATGATCTGCAGCGTTCTCCTTTACATAAGCATTCCCTTGCACTGTAAGGGGGCATCCTGCAGACTCTGATGTAAGAGGGAACTCTGTGCTGGCTTGGTTATAGTAACCTAACCGTCATGTAAATTGAGAAATATGTTTTTTTTTTACTTTTGTTTAACTTAAACACATTGATAATAGCATTAGCTGTGTGTTTATAGTTCAAATATTGATATTTGCACTGTTTAGCACTAAAAACAGTAATTGTAGGTATTTTTTTGCAGTGTCAGTAAAAAATGTGGCTCTGACAGTAATTTTCATGATTGTTGCCAATAAAAAAATTGGTGATAGAAAAAAACTTGCGCCACCTAGTGAATATATAAAAAAGCTGCACCTATAATTTCAGTGATAGCTGAAAACAATGTAAAAATAGTGAGAGATAAGGGCGCTAAGTATTAATAAACCTATTGATTAAAATATTACAAAATATTGAATTAATATAGTTACACCTGCCTAAATTATATAGTGCAAAATTGAGTGAATAATAAGCTTATATAATTTCAAACCAATGAAGATAAGTAAACCAATAATTCCCAACCAGACTACAAAAGAAACCAAGGAAAATGTAAATTTTGTGCATCAAAGTCCAAAAGAATAAACACAAAAAGAGTCCCACAATGATAGTGAGCAACAAATTAAGTTCCTTGTGTGTATCATAAGTCTTCAATAAACATGATCTTGCAATCAAATGAATTCTTGTGACTTTCACATCCACCTTCACCAAGAGCAAAAACACAGATAGTGCTGTGGTAATGATGGCAGCTTACCCCAACAAGTTGACCCTTTTAACTAAAAAAGAGGTCAAGCAGGCTTTTCTGCAAGTATCAACTTGCCAGATATCAGGAAATGATGTCCATAAAGGCAGGCAACACTGGGATAAAAGCAGTTGATGATGTCTCAAGCCTCTTTTTTAGTTAAAAGGGTCAACTTGTTGGGGTAAGCTGCCATCATTACCACAGCACTATCGGGTGTTTTTGCTCTTGGTGAAGGTGGATGTGAAAGTCACAAGAATTCATTTGATTGCAAGATCATGTTTATTGAAGACTTATGATACACACAAGGAACTTAATTTGTTGCTCACTATCATTGTGGGACTCTTTTTGTGTTTATTCTTTTGGACTTTGATGCACAAAATTTACATTTTCCTTGGTTTCTTTTGTAGTCTGGTTGGGAATTATTGGTTTACTTATCTTCATTGGTTTGAGATTATATAAGCTTATTATTCACTCAATTTTGCACTATATAATTTAGGCAGGTGTAACTATATTAATTCAATATTTTGTAATATTTTAATCAATAGGTTTATTAATACTTAGCGCCCTTATCTCTCACTATTAATAAAAAATTGGTGCCTTTCAGAAATTTTGGCATCCTTGCCAGTAAATTTCACTTCAGGGGGTTGGCAACACTGAGTTCTTCCATTATTTCTCTTGAGAATACAGGTAGAGCTGTTTCTTTTATATATTTACTAATCTCTTCCCCTTTTTTATCTTTTCCTTTATTTTCTTGTATATTTATATTGTATAGCTTAGAATAATATGCATGGAAAGTTTTAGATATTTATTTTGGGTCATAAGTCAATTCTCCATTCAGTTTTAAGATTTTGACTATGGAGGTCATGGGTTGTTGATTTTTTATAGTTCTAGCTAATATTTTCCCTGTTTTATGTCCTTGTTGTGTTTTCTTTTTATCCCTCAGGCGGAGGGACTCTTCATCAAGCAAGGACTGTAACTGTATTTGTTTTTCTTTTAGAGCTAATTTATCCCCTGATTTAAGGCTATGTTTAAACTGGTGGTCAACTGGTGCCTATGCTGTCAATTGTTTTCACAAATTTTGAGAGGCGTTGTAGTATTGTGGACAGCAATATTTATTATCATTTGATCCAATAGATCTGAACACTGGTACACAATCATTTATTTATTTAAAGACACTGTCTCAGATCATAGAAGTATATGATTTAAAACATAGATAAATAAAGCATGCTCTATTACTCTACACTGATTTTTCACTTGGGGGAACTAGACTTTTTTTACTACACACATCTATGTGTTGATACATCACAAACACATTGGCGACCCAATTTGATTCTTAATTCATAGTTTAAGAAATAATGCCCTAACAAATGAGCATTATATCCTGCATATGCAGGGGTGGAATACTGTTTTTTTAACCAGTCTGGACATGAGCTTTAAGCTGTAGTGCTTATAGCAACTATATTGTGGCTGCCCTTTTTCTAAATCCACTTAAGGGAAACTGGTAATGAGTGATCGCTATGACTAACTTCCTTCTTCTGAAAATGCTTCTTGTCTGTTTGTCATGCTAGTTCAATGGTTTTAAAACTTCAACAAAAATTGCAGACCAGAAGTCCTAACCACGCTGTGACTTAATCTGCTATATGCTTAGGCTGCATTCTAAATATTAAAGCCTGGGCTAGGCAAGTAGCATTTTCAGAAGAAAAGGTCAGCAATCAGTTACCTTTGGTTGCCTTTCTTACCTTCCTTTTTCTCTTAGTACAGGTTTCTTCTGAAATATGAAAGAAAATCTCTGATACTTATTCTAGGGTTTGTACATGAATGGCTCCACACAACAAATAAGTATTACTGCTGCTGTACCCTCTTAGCCAATAAGTCATGTACATAGATATCTTCCAATGCATATAAATATCAGATCAGTCTTTAGATCAGTCATAATGCTGTTAGCCATTTTTAGCAAACGACTATGAAAACTAAACAAAAATATTCTTATAAAATTCTTGGCACAGAAAAATAAGCTATAACTAAAATAAAATCAATTATAATAGGTACTTGAAACATTTACAAATGCATTTATGGTATTATATGGTAATATGCAGTATGTATATATATATATCTATATTAAGTGAGTTTTGATGTAAAAAAATAAAAAGCCCCAAAAAATTACCATTTTGAATTAATTTCAAATATATTCAAGTAATTATCAAAACAAAATCAAAGGCTTTGTACTTTTTCAAGTACAGAAACAGCACAATGATCAAAACAATACTATCACGCTTCTTTCAGCCATTCCTTTAGGGAGTTTAAAAGCTGTAAAATATGTGGAAAAATGAGAACAAAATGACAAGTGTGAATTGCAGTTTTTCAGTATGAATTAGCTAGATGTAGACACATGTTGCACCATGGAACAAAAAAATAACACATTTTGATTGAAAACATATTTATTTATGCCATGATTCAGCACTTTTGGCAATCACTAACCAGACCCAATCACAGCTCCTTACTAAGCTAATCACAGCTAGGCCTCAGTGGTACAATGGAGAATGTATAAAAAGAAATGAGTTGCATACCTTCACCTGGTAAGACCACTAGTACTGTTTATAAAGGGTAAAGTTACCGTATATACTCGAGAATAAGCTGATCCGAATATAAGCCGAGGCACCTAATTTTACCACAAAAAACTGGGAAAACGTATTGACTCGAGTATAAGCCTAGGGTGTCCATCTGCATGCCTCACTGTGACTCACTTTGCCTCACTGTACCCATGTGAATGCCTCACTGTGTCTCACTGTGTCCATGCCTCACTGTGTCCATGCTTCACTGTCACTGTGCCCATGCCTCACTGTGTCCATGCCTCACTGTGTCCAATCTCCCTACCTGACCTCCGGCGCTGTGTGACTAGACTGACTTTTAACATGGGAGTCTATGGAAGGGGTGCCCGGCTTTGAAAAATCAGTGCTCCCCGGCCGTAGGTCCCCTGGACAACAAACTTTGCACACTTGTAGATGAAGAGTGGGGCTACATGTGTGCCACGTTTTCTGGTATCAGGCGCACAAAGTTGAAGATGGACACAGACTCGAATATAAGCCGAGGGGGCATTTTCAGTACAAAAAAATGTGCTGAAAAACTCGGCTTATACTCGAGTATATATGGTAATTGTCATTGTAGGGGGTATATTTTCTCATGGCTTTTTGGCACAAGGTATAGGAAGAAAAGCCTGCATGAGTTTACAATTACAGGCAGTCCCAGGGTTACAAACAAGATAGGTCTGCAGGTTTGTTCTTAACCACTTCCCGACCGCGCCATGTACAAAAGACGTCCACAGCACGGTCGAGTTATCCTGAGTGGACGTCCCAGGGACGTCCTCACAGAATCTTGCTCCCGCGCGCCCCCAGGGGCGCGCTCCAGGATATGTCCGTGACCGCCGGGTCCGGAAGACCCGGCGCATCACGGATCACGGTAGATGGCCGCTAATCGCGGCCGTTTACCACGTGATCGCTCCGTCAAATGACGGAGCGATCACTTGTAAACAGACCGGCGTCATTTGATGACGCCGGTTCCTCCCTCCCCTCTCTGTACCGATCGGTACAGTGTGAGAGGAGAGGGGAGGGAGCGGATCATGTCCGCTCCCTCCCCCATGTCAGCTGTGGGCTGGATCTGTGACAATTGCAGTCACAGATCCAGCAATCCATCCATCCCTGCTCAGCCATCCCTGTGCAATACTCTGCCAATACTCTGCAATACACCCTGTGCAATACTCTGCAATACACCCTGTGCAATACTCTGCAATACACCCTGCCAATACTCTGCAATACCCTGTGCAATACTCTGCAATACACCCTGCCAATACTCTGCAATACCCTGTGCAATACTCTGCAATACACCCTGCCAATACTCTGCAATACCCTGTGCAATACTCTGCAATACACCCTGCCAATACTCTGCAATACACCCTGTGCAATACTCTGCAATACACCCTGTGCAATACTCTGCAATACACCCTGTGCAATACCCTGCCCATACTCTGCAATACCCTGTGCAATACCCTGCCCATACTGTGCAATACCCTGCCCATACCCTGCCATACTCCGCAATACTCCACAATACCCAGCAATACTCCACAATACCTGGCAATACTCCACAATACCCAGCAATACTCCACAATACCCGGCAATACTCCACAATACCCGGCAATACTCCACAATACCCGGCAATACTCCACAATACCCCGCAATACTCCACAATACCCGGCAATACTCCACAATACCCTGCAATACTCCACAATACCCTGCAATACTCCTCAATACCCGGCAATACCCGGCAATACCCGGCAATACTCCACAATACCCTGCAATACTCCACAATACCCAGCAATACTCCACAATACCCAGCAATACTCCACAATACCCGGCAATACTCCACAATACCCAGCAATACTCCACAATACCCGGCAATACTCCACAATACCCGGCAATACCCGGCAATACTCCACAATACCCGGCAATACTCCACAATACCCGGCAATACTCCACAATACCCGGCAATACTCCACAATACCCTGCAATACTCCACAATACCCTGCAATACTCCACAATACCCTGCAATACTCCACAATACCCTGCAATACTCCTCAATACCCCGCAATACTCCTCAATACCCCGCAATACTCGTCAATACCCGGCAATACTCGTCAATACTCCTCAATACCCGGCAATACTCCTCAATACCCGGCAATACTCTGCAATAACCACTTCCCGCCCGCCCGCCGGCCGTCATATGACGTCCTTGACTTTGTGCGGAGATATCTGAATGATGGGAGCAGCTACAGGCATCATTCAGATATTCGCTTTTTCAGCTGGCGATTCCCTACACCATAAGAACAATCATAGCGGCTGTTCCACCGCTTGATCGCTCTTACGGAAGGTGAGAGGGGATGCCCCCCCCTCCCGCTGCCCTCCGGTGCTTCTACCGACTCACCGCTACGATCAAAGCCAAGATTGTTTTTTTTTTTGTTTTTTTTTCAGGCTTCCCAGCCTAGAGGTGAGATGTGGGGTCTTATTGACACCCCCCCCCCATATCTCACTGTAAAGAGGACCTGTCATGCCATATTCCTATTACAAGGGATGTTTACATTCCTTGTAATAGGAATAAAAGTGCTAAAAAAAAATTTGGGGCGGAAAAACATGTCAAACTAAAATAAATAAAGTAAAATGAACAATAAAATATATATATATTTTTTAAAGCGCCCCTGCCCCCGCGAGCTCGCATGCAGAAGTGAACGCATACGTAAGCCCCGCCCACATATGAAAACAGTGTTCAAGCCACACATGTGAGGTATCGTTGCGAACGTTAGAGCGAGAGCAATAATTTTGGCCCTAGACCTCCTCTGTAACTCAAAACATATAACCAGTAAAAATATTTAAAGCATTGCCTATGGGGATTTTTAAGTAGCGAAGTTTGGCGCCATTCCACGAGCGTGTGCAATTTTGAAGGGTGACATGTTAGGTATCTATTTACTCGGCGTAACTTCATCTTTCACATTATGCAAAAACACTGGGCTAACTTTACTGTTTTTTTTTCTTTTAGGCACAAAACAGTTTTTTTCCGTAAAAAACGCGTTAGAAAAATTTCTGCGCAAATACTGTGCAAGATAAAAAGTTGCAATGACCACCATTATATTCTTTAAGGTCTTTGCTAAAAAAACATATATAATGTTTTGGGGTTCTATGTAATTTTATAGCAAATAAATGATGATTTTTACATGTAGGAGAGAAATGTCAGAATTGGCCTGGGTGCTCCAGAACGCCTGAAGGTGCTCCCTGCATGTTGGGCCTCTGTATGTGGCCACGCTGTGTAAAAGTCTCACACATGTGGTATCGCCATACTCGGGAGGAATAGCAGAATGTGTTTTGGGGTGTAATTTGTGGTATGCATATGCTGTGTGTGAGAAATAACCTGCTAATATGACAATTTTGTGGAAAAAAAAAAAAGAAAAAAAAATCTTGATTTTTGCAAAGAATTGTGGGAAAAAATGACAACTTCAAAAAACTCACAATGACTCTTTCTAAATACCTTGGAATGTCTTCTTTCCAAAAAGGGGTCATTTGGGGGGTATTTGTACTTTTCTGGCATGTTAGGGTCTCAAGAATTGAGATAGGCCGTCAGTACTTCAGGTGTGATCAATTTTCAGATATTGGCACCATAGCTTGTGGACTCTATAACTTTCACAAAGACCAAATAATATCCACCAATTTGTACTTATTTTTACCAAAGATATGTAGCAGTATGAATTTTGGCCAAAATTTATGAAGAAAAAATACTAATTTGCAAAATTTTATAACGGAAACAAAGAAAAATTCATTTTTTTACAAAATTTTCAGTCTTTTTTCTCTTATAGCGCAAAAAATAAAAAACCCAACAGTGATTAAATACCACCAAAAGAAAGCTCTATTTGTGTGAAAAAAAGGACAAAAATTTCATATGGGTACAGTGTTGTATGACTGAGTAATTGTCATTCAAAATGTGAGAGCACCGAAAGCTGAAAATTCGCCTGGTTAGGAAGGGGGTTTAAGTGCCCAGTTGTCAAGTGGTTAACCACTTCAGCCCCGGAAGTTTTTACCCTGACCAGAGCACTTTTTGCAATTTGGCACTGCGAGGCTTTAACTGGTAATTGCGCAGTCATGTAATATTGTACCCAAACAAAATTTACATCCTTTTTTTCCCACAATAAAGATTTATTTTTGTGGTATTTGATCAACCTTGCAGTTTAATTTTTTTGCAAAAAAAACGAAAAAAGACCAAAAATTATTAAAAATATATATATATTTTCACATTTTTGCTATAAGAAAAATACAATAAACTCAATTTTAGTCATACATTTAGGCCAAAAAGCATTCAGACACATGTCTTGGGTAATGAAAAAATCAATAAGCATATATTTATTGGTTTGTGCAAAAATTATAGCGTCTACAAACTAGGGTACATTTTCTGGAATTTACGCAGCTTTTAGTTTGACTGTCTATCTCATTTCTTGAGGTGCTAAAATGGCAGGGCAGTACAACCCCCCCCCCCCAAATGACAACATTTTGGGAAATAGGCACCCCAAGAAATTTTCTGAGAGGCTTGTTGAGCCCATTGAATATTGAATTTTTTTGTCACAAGTAATTGAAAAATTAAAAAAAAAAAAAAATACACAAAGTTGTCACTGAAATTATATATTTCTCAAACATGCCATGGGCAAATGTGAAATTACACCCCAAAATACATTCTTCTGCTTCTCCTGAGTATAGGGATACCACATGTGTGGGGCTTTTTGGCAGTCTAGCCGTGTCCAGGACCCCGAAAACCAAGCACTGTCTTCAGGCTTTCTAAGGGAGTACATTTTTTATTTCACTCCTCACTACCTATCACAGATTCAGAGGCCATGAAATGCCCTGATAGCACAAGCCCCCCCTCCAAATTACCCAATTTTCGAAAGTAGACACCCCAAGCTATTTGCTGAAAGGCATGTTGAGTCCATGGAATATTTTATATTTTGCCACACGTTTTGGGAATATTACATTTTATTTAATTTTTTTCACAAGTTTTCACTAAATGATATATTGCTGAAACATGCCATGGGCATATGTAAAATTACACCCCAAAATACATTCTGCTACTTCTCCTGAGTACGAGGATACCACATGTGTGGGACTTTTTGGCAGTCTAGCTGTGTACAGGACCCCAAAACCAAGCACCGCTTTCTAAGAGCGTAAATTCTTCATTTCACTTCTCACCCCATTTTGGAAAGTAGACACACCAAGCCCAACATTAGAAGCCTTTGCCACATATCACCCACTGTTCTAACCACTTGAAGACAAAGCCCTTCCTGACACTTTTTGTTTACATAAAAAAATACATTTTCTTTGCTAGAAAATTACTTTGAACCCCTAAACATTATATATATTTTAAAAAAGCAAAGGCCCAGCAGATTAAAATTGTGAGTGTTGCAATTTTTTTTTTTAGATAGATTTTTTAAACGCAATTTTTTGGTAAAAAAACACTTTTTTAAATTGTAATGCACTAAAACACTTTGCCCAAATGTTTGATAAAATATAAAAGATGATCTTATGCCGAGTACATAGATACCAAACACGACATGCTTTAAAATTGTGCACAACCTTGCAGCGAAGACAAACTACATACATTTTTAAAATCCTTAAAAAGCCTTTACAGGTTACCACTTTTTTACAGAGGAGGTCTACTGTTAGAATCACTGCCCTTGCTCTGCCGTCACAGTGATACCTCACATACATGGTGCAATTGCTGCTTACATATGACACGAGACCGATGCTTGCGTTCGCCTTTGCGCGTGAACACGGGGGCACAGGGATGCTTTTTTTTAATGATTTCGTTTGCCTTTTGATTTTATTTTTACGCTGCAACATGCAAATAGTTTTTTCCTTTGCACCCCCTTCCTTCTTGGTTTTAAATTTTCTTTTGCCCCATCTTTTTCCTTTCCTGGGTTTATGATTGCCATATAGGTGGGTGGTTTGCTGTAAATGCATGCATGTACGGCCAATTGCGGTTAGCAGTATATGCCTGCACGTATAATTTATGTGGGTCATTGCCTATGTATGTGTGTGTATATATACACTCTGTTCCAAATTATTATGCCAATGTTATTTTTCTCATTTACCTAAATAATTGATGTAAATAACAGTCAGCATAATTCTCATGTTATCAACTATTAAGAGTACAATTCAAATTTTATTTAACAAACCTCCTAATGATAACAGTTTTTTTTTAAAAAATAAAAAACTTACAATGCACTGTTCCAAATTATTACGCACAGTAAGTTTCAAAACACTTTACAGGTTGTAAAGAACTGAAAATTATCATTTGTTGTGTTTGCAGCATATTTACTGAAATCAAAAGCTATTTCAATCAAACTTTGAACAACATTTTAACTTTTTAAACATTTTAACAGGTCACGTTACATTTTAATATAGGACCCCTTATTTGATAGCAGCTTCACAAGTCTTGCATCCATTGAACTTGTGAGTTTTTTGACAGTTTCTGCTTGAATTTGTTTGCAAGATGTCAGAATAGCCTCCCAGAGCTGCTGTTTGGATGTAAACTGCCTCCCACTTTCATAGATCTTTTGCTTGAGGATGCTCCAAAGGTTCTCAATAGGATTGAGGTCAGGGGAGGATGGAGGCCACACCATGACTTTCTCTCCTTTTATCCCCATAGCAGCCATTGATGCAGAGGTATTCTTTGCAGCATGAGATGTGATTTTATTATGGAAAGCATAGTTCTTCTTTCTGTACCAGGGAAGGAAGTGGTCAGTCAGGAACTCCACATACTTTGCGTAGGTCATCTTTACACCTTCGGGGACCCTAAAGGGGCCGACCAACCAGGGCTGGTGCAAGGATCTTTGACACCCTAGGCGAACCCTAATTTTGCTGCCCCCCCCCGGCTGCGCCCCTGACTCCACTTTACCCTGCCCTTGCAACACATGTGACCTATCTGACCCCTACACTGACCCACCTGACATATACACTGACCCCCCCTTACCTGACACATACACTGACCCCCCCTTACCTGACACATACACTGACCCCCCCTTACCTGACACATACACTGACCCCCCCTTACCTGACACATACACTGACCCCCCCTTACCTGAAACATACACTGACCCCCCCTTACCTGAAACATACACTGACCCCCCCTTACCTGACACATACACTGACCCCCCTTGCCTGACACATACACTGACCCCCCCTACCTGAAACATACACTGACCCCCCTTACCTGAAACATACACTGACCCGCCCTTACCTGACACATACACTGACCCCCCCTTACCTGACACATACAGTGACTCCCCCTTACCTGACACATACAGTGGCCCCCCTTACCTGACACATACAGTGACCCCCCCTTACCTGACACATACACTGACCCCCCCTTACCTGACACATACAGTGGCCCCCCTTACCTGACATATACAGTGACCCTCCCTTGCCTGAAACATACAGTGACCCCCCTTACCTGACACATACAGTGACCCCCCCTTACCTGACACATACACTGACCCCCCCTTACCTGAAACATACACTGACCCCCCCTTACCTGAAACATACACTGACCCCCCCTTACCTGACACATACACTGACCCCCCTTGCCTGACACATACACTGACCCCCCCTACCTGAAACATACACTGACCCGCCCTTACCTGAAACATACACTGACCCGCCCTTACCTGACACATACACTGACCCCCCCTTACCTGACACATACAGTGACTCCCCCTTACCTGACACATACAGTGGCCACCCTTACCTGACACATACAGTGACCCCCCCTTACCTGACACATACACTGACCCCCCCTTACCTGACACATACAGTGGCCCCCCTTACCTGACACATACAGTGACCCCCCCTTACCTGACACATACACTGACCCACCTTTACCTGACACATACAGTGGCCCCCCTTACCTGACACATACAGTGACCCCCCCTTACCTGACACATACACTGACCACCCCTTGCCTGAAACATACAGTGACCCCCCTTACCTGACACATACAGTGACCCCCTTACCTGACACATACAGTGACCCCCCCTTACCTGACACATACAGTGGCCCCCCTTACCTGACACATACAGTGACCCCCCCTTATCTGACACATACAGTGACCCCCCCTTACCTGACACATACAGTGACCCCCCTTACCTGACACATACAGTGACCCCCCTTACCTGACACATACAGTGACCCCCCCTTACCTGACACATACAGTGACCCCCCTTACCTAACACATACAGTGACCCCCCTTACCTGACACATACAGTGACCCCCCCCCTTACCTGACACATACAGTGACCCCCCTTACCTGACACATACAGTGACCCCCCTTACCTGACACATACAGTGACCCCCCTTACCTGAAACATACAGTGACCCCCCCTCCCTTACCTGACACATACAGTGACCCCCCCTTACCTGACACATACAGTGACCCCCCCTTACCTGACACATACAGTGACCCCCCTTACCTGACACATACAGTGACCCCCCCTTACCTGAAACATACAGTGACCCCCCCTTACCTGACACATACAGTGACCCCCCTTTACCTCACACATACAGTGACCCCCCCTTACCTGACACATACAGTGACCCCCCCCCTTACCTGAAACATACAGTGACCCCCCTTACCTGACACATACAGTGACCCCCCCTTACCTAACACATACAGTGACCCCCCCTTACCTGACACATACAGTGACCCCCCCTTACCTAACACATACAGTGACCCCCCTTACCTGAAACATACAGTGACCCCCCCTTACCTAACACATACAGTGACCCCCCCCCCTTACCTGACACATACAGTGACCCCCCCCCTTACCTGACACATACAGTGACCCCCCCTTACCTGACACATACAGTGACCCCCCCCTTACCTAACACATAGAGTGACCTCCCTGACTACTACTTCCTGCACTACTCAAACACACACACCCCCTCCCCCTCATACAGCTCAATGTAGATCAGGGACGGGGAGGATCTGTCCTCCTCCTTACCTCTGCTCAGGGGTCAGGCCAGTGCCATCCATCCGCTCCACAGTGTCCCTGGGTCAGGCCAGTGCCATGCCATCCACCCGCTCTACGGAGTCCTTCGCTGGGCGGGAGGTCAGCTGCTCCTCTCAATGCTCCCATCTTGGTCGAGCCCCGCCCCTCCGCTGCACACACAGACACACAGCGCCGCACCAGAGGGACAGGCTGGAGCAAAGGAGTCCCGGAGCGGCGCTGTGTGATACCTGTCTGAGGAGATGTGACAGCGCAGCGGGGGGGGCGCGCTTAGCGCTACACATGGGGGATTGGCGGCGATACTGAATGGGGCGAGCGATCAGGAGAGGAGAGCCGATCTCACCCAGGAGAAAGGCTGTGGTTGCGCCCTAGGTGGTAGTGCGCCCCTAGGCGGCTGCCTACTTCGCCTAGTGGTAGCGCCGGCCCTGCGACCAGCTTTCTTCCCATGATTCTGGCCCAAAACATGACTTCACCACCGCCTTGTTGACGTTGCAGCCTTGTTGGAACAGGGTGGCCGTCCACCAACCATCCACTACTCCATCGATCTGGACCATCCAGGGTTGCACAGTACTCATCAGTGAACAGGACTGTTTGAAAATTAATCTTCATGTATATTTCTGCCCAATGCAGCCATTTCTGCTTGTGAGCATTGGTTAGTGGTGGCCGAATGGAACGTTTATGCACAGTTGCAAGACTCTGGAGGACTCTACACCTTGATGTCCATACGACCCCAGAGGCACCAGCAGCTTCAAATATCTGTTTGCTGCTATGTAATGGTGTTTTAGTAGCTGTTCTCTTGATCCGATGCATGGATCTGGCATAAATCTTCCTCAATGTGCCTTTATCTGCATAAAATCGTCTGTGCTCTGAATCAGGCACAAATCTCTTAATAGTGTGATGATCACACTTAAGTTTTCGTGAAATATCTAATGGTTTTATACCTCGTCCAAGGCATTGAACTATTTCACTCTTTTCGGGAGCAGAGAGATCCTTATTCTTCCCCATATTGTTTGAAAATGGTGCTCTGCTTAATAATGTGGAACACCCTCCTTTAGTAGTTTTTTCTTTAATTGGGCTCACCTGGCAATCTAATTATCCCAGGTGTCGGAGATTGTTTTCAGTGATCAAAGAGCCCTGATACACAATGCCATCCATGAGTTAAACTGAAAAACAAAATATTTAATCTTTGTGACACAGAAAAAGAATTTGCATTATAAACAGGGTGTGTATGTGTATATATATATATATATATATATATATATATATATATATATATAGATAGATAGACAGATATATAGATAGACAGATATATATGCATGGCACCAATGTTGATATAATTATATTTAGTTTTTTTGATTATCATTGCTTGTTTGTATGTTGAATTCTAGTGGTTGTCCGAACCCGTGTTCCAGCAGAGGGGGTGCCGTTTTTTCAACGTGCGTTTTTTCAACCTGCCTTTTTAAATTTGTTTTTATTTTTACAAGCCTTTATCAACATGCCTATATAATGCCACTGTCAGTTGCCAAGCCAGGATTTGACAAAGGGGTGTGTTCCGAAAGATGTGTCCCGAACAAAGCTGTTTGTTCAGCTTCCTGTTGGTGGATCAGCTAATCCCTGTGTTCCAGCCACTCTGTTCCAGTGACCTTCTGTTCGACTGCATCAGGCAGCTTTCTCACAGAGGATCTGACCTCCATCCAGATCTCTTGGTATACGCAGGTTTCCTCTCATCATCCTCTGCTGCTGCATGACAGGATTGGATCCACCTCCGGTAATGCTGTTTCAAATTCAGCTCTGGCTTCTTGCTGTTTTTATTGCTGCTTCATTATTGGAATAAACTGTGTTATATCTAACTTCTGGCTACTTATTTTACTGGGCTCTGGACTTCCAATCATCACTATCATTAGCCCCACACATATGGCCCATGGCCAGTTTACATTATGGTGCATTATAGCACCTGGCAGAGGTTTGGTTGTGTACAATTTCCCCACCATCCCTGTGACACTTTGTGGCTGCCCTGCTTTTTTGTGTGTCTATTACTAACTATTGTGCTTCAGCTGTCATCATGACACTAAGATGAGGAGACAGTCTTTTAGTGCCCAATCTGTTTGTGTTGAGCAACATGCAAATCACACCACTTTCTCTAACGTTACCCAAAAATCACTACACATAGTAAACCTAATACCAACATAATATAAAAACTACATAAAAATCTGGATCATAAACCAGATTAAATCCTCACATCCAGCACTCACAGAGAATAATTATATAATGTGATGGCCACAGGCAAAAATTATTTCATGAGTGGCTCTGTAGTGCATCGTGGTTGTAACAATCTACCATTGAAGTTACTCCTCAGACTGATGAGTATATTGGAGGATAGGAGGAGTTATCCAAAAGTTAATGTACCTTGAATAACAATCACCTCTCTAACACAGCTGTTAAAATCTCTAAATACAAACCAACAACATCAGTGCAAATCAGTTTATTGAGTCTGTTGGTGTTGGCTACCCTAAGTTTGCTTCCCCAGCATGCATCCGCATATAGGAGAGCACTAGCCACCACAGACTCATAAAACATCTTCAGCATCATCTGGCAGATGCTAAAGGACCTCAGCCTCCTCAAAAAATAGATTCCTGTAGAGCACTTCAGTGTTCTTGATCTAGTCCAGCTTATTATCTATGTGCACCCCCAGATACTTGTTATTCTCTACTACATCCACATCCACTCCTCAGAGGGAGACAGGGGTCACCAGTGCCTTCCTCCTTCTCAAGTCCACAACCAGTTCCTTTGTCGTAGTCACAATTAAATACAGATGCTTATCCTCACATTATGTGACAAAGTTCTCCACCACAGCCCTTTACTTTGAGCGATTCCCTCTGTATGTATTTTATGGCACGTTGTCACACATATTATCAAGCATATAAACAATAGTTGGCAACAATTCAAATAATTACATGGGGTATGATGATTCTGAGGAGGTCAGGCTTAGCCAGCCTTGCATATTACTGAATTAGAGAATTACTGACCAATTCACCCTTCATAACTACATATATGTGATATATATATATATCTATATAGATATATATATATATATAGATATATCTATATAGATATATATCTATCTATAGATATAGATATAGATATAGATATATATATATATCATACACAACATCAGCAAAGGAAGGCCTGTAATGTGTAAGCGGTCTCAAATTTAAAAACCAGTGGCAAGTTCAAGGACCAAAATTCCGGGATTGTTCTTGTAAGACAGTGAAAGCTGGCAGCTATGTCAACTAGTTGGATTAATCATTTGAAATTAACAATTCATATACCACCAATCTTGTGATAATTTCAAAGAGCACATTTAAATCTGAATGGTCACTGAGAAAGACTAATACAGTAATAACAACTTTTTTGCACAAGGTTGTGGGTAGGTGTGTTTTACAATTGCTCTCCTTCATGACAAGCAGGTCTCAGGTACTGAGAAGGGATGAGCCGAACACCCCCGGGTTCGGTTCGCACCAGAACCCGCGAACGGGCCGAAAGTTCGCACGAACGTTAGAACCCTATTAAATACAATGGATGCGAACGTTCAAAATCTAAAGTGCTAATTATAACCACTAATATGCATGTTATTGTCCTAAAAAGGGTTTGGGAACCCGGGTTCTGCACCAGGGGACATGTATCAATGCAAAAAGAAGTTTTAAAAACGGCCGTTTTTTGGGAGCAGTCATTTTAATGATGCATAAAGTGAAACAAAAAATGTCAAATATTCCTTTAAATATCATACCTGGGGGGTGTCTAAAGTATGCCTGTGAAGTGCCACGTGTTTCCCGTGTTTAGAACTGTCCCTGCACAAAATGACATTTCTAAAGGAAAAAAAAGCCATTTAAAACTGCTTGCGGCTTTAATGTAATGTATGGTCCCGGTAATATGGATGAAAATCTTTGAGAAAAATGGCATAAATTAGTCTGTTATATCAGCTTCAGGTGTTTGGTAGCTGGTGGTGATCCAAGACTGGTTCATCTTTATGAAAGTCAGTCGATCAACCAAGTCGGTGGACAGGCACACCCTGTGATCCGTGACAAATCCTCCAGCAGCACTGAATGTGCGTTCTGAAAGAACGCTGGATGCAGGACAGGCCAGTAGCTCAATTGCATACTGTGCAAGCTCTGGCCAGTGATCCATCCTCAAGACCCAGTAAGCCAGAAGATTTTTGGTGGGGAAGGTGTCCAAGTCTGACCTTGCCCCTAGGTATTCCTGCACCATGTATATCAGACGCTGGCGATGGTTGCTGGAACCGATCATACCTTGGGGCTGCGGACTAAAGAATTGTCTGAACGCATTGGTCAGACGGCCACCTTCCCCACCGCTCCTTCTTTGACTGACCGAAGCCTTAGCAACTCGTTGTCCAGGACCAGGAGTTTGTAACCTCCCAGTCTCTGGGAACGCGTTGCACAGACCTTTCTGCAAGGCCTCCCGGAGTTGTCTCATCCTCTGCTCCCTCTGCGATCGTAAGATAAGGTCCGCAACCTTACCCTTGTACCGTGGATCAAGGAGAGTGGCCAGCCAGTAATGGTCCCTCTCCTTGATCCGAAGAATACAAAGATCCTTCCGCAGACTTTGCAGGATCAGGGAGGCCATGCAGCGTAGGTTAGCTGAGGCATTCAGTCCGGAGTCCTCTGGGTCACTAAGGACGACATGATCCGCAGCCACCTCCTCCCAGCCACGTACAAGTCCACGGGTTTCTTGGGACTGTAAATCATCCCTAAAAGACTGCTGCTGATGATGCTTTGTGCCAGGCTCCACCTCCATGCTGACACAATCCTCCTCCTCCTCCTCTTCCTGTGTGATGGGTGGGACAGAAGGAACACTGTCTGGGTAAAGGAGTCCTCCTCTTCCTGCCTCTGTTCTGCCTCAAGTGCCCTGTCCATTATTCCACACAGCGTATGTTCCAACAGGTGGACAAGAGGTACAGTGTCACCGATGCATGCACTGTCACTGCTCACCATCCTCGTGGCCTCCTCAAATGGTGCCAGGACAGTGCATGCATCCCTGATCATGCCCCACTGGCGTGGTGAAAAAAAAACAAGCTCCCCTGACCCTGTCCTGGTGCCGTAGTCGCACAGGTACTCATTGATGGCCCTCTGCTGCGTGCGCAGCCGCTGCAGCATGGCCAACGTTGAGTTCCATCTGGTGGGCATGTCACATATAAGGCAGTTCTTGGGCAGGTTCAACTCCTTTTGCAGCTCAGCCAGGTGAGCACTGGCATTATAAGATCTGTGGAAATGCACACAAAACTTTCCTGGCCTGCCTCAGGACATCCTGTAAGCCCGGGTACCTGCCCAAGAACCGCTGCACCACCAGGTTAAGGACATGAGCCACACAGGGCACATGGGTCAGTTGTCCCTGTCGGAGGGCGGAGAGGAGGTTGGTGCCATTGTCGCAAACCACCATTCCTGGCTTAAGCTGGCGTGGCGTCAACCACCTCTCGGCCTGCCCCTGCAGAGCAGACAGAACCTCTGCCCCAGTGTGGCTCCTGTCCCCCAAACACACCAGCGCAAGCACGGCATGGCATCTTTTTGCCTGCGTACTTGCGTAGCCCCTTGAACGCCTACGGAGCACCGCTGGTTCCGAGGACAAAGCACAGGAAGAGGCCATGGAGGAAGAAGAAGAGGAGGGGGTGGATGAGAGAGGTGTGTCACAACCAGTAGTAGCATTTTGGAGGCGTGGCGGCGGAACAACCTCCAAGACTACTGCACCTTGTCCTGCATCCTTCCCAGCTGCCAAAAGAGTGACCCAATGGGCCGTGAAAGAAAGGTAACATCCCTGTCCATGCCTGCTGGACCATGAGTCAGCGGTAATATGCACCTTACCGCTGACCGCCCTGTCCAGCGAGGCCACGACATTGCCTTCCACATGCCGGTAGAGCAGTGTTTCTCAACTCCAGTCCTCAAGGCGCACCAACAGGTCATGTTTTTGGGATTTCCATTGATTTTCACAGGTGATTTGAGCAGTTTCACTGCCTTAGTAATTATCACAGCTGTTTTATCTGCAGGAAATCCCAAAAACATGACCTGTTGGTGCGCCTTGAGGACTGGAGTTGAGAAACACTGCGGTAGAGAGCCGAAATCGCCTTCCGTGAGAAAAAGTGGTGTTTGGAAACCTGCCACTGAGGAACCGCACATTGCACAAACTCCGGAAGGGGGCCGAGTCTACCAACTGAAAAGGCAGCAGCTGAAGCGCTAGCAATTTAGCCAAGCTAGCATTCAACCGCTGGGCATGTGGATGGCTGGGAGTGAACTTCTTTCGACGGTCCAGCAGCTGGGGCAGGGAAATTTGCCTGCTAGAATTGGACGTTGGTGTACTGCTAGCAGAGTGCCCGCAAGTACTTGGCTGTGACACACCTAATTCTACACCTTCATTCCTCTCAGTGCAGGTTTCAGAGAGGACTGAAGGTATAGTGGGGTTGGAGATCCCAGCTGATGCGGTGCAAGGAGAGGTCCGCTTTGTTCTTTGGTGTGGGTCTTTAAGGTAGGCTTGCCAACGAGCTGCATGGCAGGTCAACATATGTCTGGTCAAGCATGTGGTGCCCAAGCGCCTGATGTTTTGGCCACGCGATATACGCTTCAGACATATGTTGCAAACAGCAGCTGTGCGATCTGATGCACTCGACTCAAAAAAGGCCCACACCAAATAACTTTTTGAATAACGGGCAGAGGCAGCGCCCTGCACAGGCGGAGCTCTGCGGTGTGATTCAGTCGGTGTGCTGCCCTTACGCTGGCCCCCCGAGGGAATCCTGCCTCGTTGGAGATGTGCCTCCTCCTCATCCTTCTCCTCCTCCTCTCTCCTATTAGGCACCCACGTGGAGTCAGTGACCTCATCATCCCCTCCCTCCTCATCACTGGAGCCAATCTGGCAGTATGCTGCAGCTGCTGGAACATGACTGCCAGATTGGTGTCCTTCTTGAGCATCCCCTCTCTCTGCTCTCACGCTACTGCCTTCCTCTAGCTGGGTATCATCATCAGACCCTTCAAAACGCTGGGCATCCTCCTGGAGCATGTACCCAACACTGTGCTCAAACAGTTCGGGGGACTCCTCAGGAGGACATGGTGGGTCTAGGGAAGGAGTGACTGATGATGACATTGATACCAGGGAAGAGGACGCTTTGGCAGCTGCTTTGCCAGTACCCTGAGCCTGGGTGAGAGAGGATGAGGAGGATGAGGAGGGCTTGGTCATCCACTCTACCAAGTCTTCGGCATGATGAGGCTCAACACGTCCAGCTACCGAAAATAAGGACAAGCGTGTCCCATGGCCACGTGCTGATGACGATGCACCACGTCCACGACCAGCACTGTTGTCTCTAGACACAGAGCCTGCTTGCCCTCTTTTATTGGCTCCTGACTGTCTGCCTCTCCTTGTTTGCCTTCCAGACATTCTAATGGCCTGCAGGGAGATGGGAAAACCAGCAATAAGGGGTAGCTTCAGTTGTATATTTTGCAGGAAGCACACTACGCCCGCTGTAAGTGCTGCAGATGACTGCCTGTGTTACACAACAGGAAAAAACAGCAATAAGGGCTAGCTTCAGGTGTTTAATTTGCAGGAAGCACACTCCACCCGCTGTAAGTGCTGCAAATGCCTGTTAGTGTAACACAAAAGAAAAAAAGCTCCAGCAATAAGGGCTAGCTTCAGGTGTATAATGTGCAGGAGGCACACTCCGCCCGCTGTAAGTGCTGCAAATGCCTGTTAGTGTAACACACCAGGAAAACACAGCAATACGGGCTAGCTTCAGGTGTATATTTAGCAGGAAGCACACTCTGCCCGCTGTAAGTGCTGCAAATGCCTGTTAGTGTAACACACCAGGAAAACACAGCAATACAGGCTAGCTTCAGGTGTATATTTAGCAGGAAGCACACTCCGCCCGCTGTAAGTGCTGCAAATGCCTGTTAAGCCCCGTACACACGATCGGATAACCTATGGATTTTCGTCCGATGGATTTGTCCATCGGAAATCCGATGAAACTGTTTCTCATCAGTCTTGGCCACACACCATCAGTCAAAAAACCGACCGTTCCAAACGCGGTGACGTAAAACACTCCGATGAGCCGAGAAAAATGAAGTTTAATGCTTCTGAGCATGCGTCGACTTGATTCTGAGCATGCGTGGGTTTTTTAACCGATGGACTTGCCCATAGACGATCGGAAATTCCCATAGGTTTTTTATCCATCGGAAAATTTTAAAACAAGTTCTATTTTTTACAACCGATGGAAAAAAGAACGATGGGTACCATACACGATCGGTTGGTCTGATGAAAACCATCCATCGGACGGTTTTCATCAGTCAAACCAATCGTGTGTACGGGGCTTGAGTGTAACACACCAGGAAAACACAGCAATACGGGCTAGCTTCAGGTGTATATTTAGCAGGAAGCACACTCCGCCCGCTGTAAGTGCTGCAAATGCCTGTTAGTGTAACACACCAGGAAAACACAGCAATACGGGCTAGCTTCAGGTGTATATTTAGCAGGAAGCACACTCCGCCTGCTGTAAGTGCTGCAAATGCCTGTTAGTGTAACACACCAGGAAAACACAGCAATACGGGCTAGCTTCAGGTGTATACTGTGCAGGAGGCTTAGCAACAATGACACTGACACTGTCCCCTGCCTATTCTTCTCTCTCCCTGCACACAAGGTTTATCAAAGAATATGACACTGACACTCTCCCTGCCTATCCTTCTCTCTCCCTGCACACAAGGTTTAGCAAAGAATATGACACTGACACTCTCCCTGCATATCCTTCTCTCTCCCTGCACACAAGGTTTAGCAAAGAATATGACACTGACACTGTCCCCTGCCTATCCTTCTCTCTCCCTGCACACAAGGTTTAGCAAAGAATATGACACTGACACTCTCCCTGCCTATCCTTCTCTCTCCCTACACACAAGAATAGCACAAAGAATAGCACAATGACACTAACCCTGCCTATCCTTCTCTTTGCCTGCGCCGGAACACACTACACAAGGCCGCCGCACTGGTGGCCTTTTATAGTGTGGGGCGTGTGCTAAACCCCCTGAGCTATAATTAGCCACAGGCAACCTGCCTGTGGCCAATTATGGCTCTCCTAGCTGCCGGCGCTGTGATTGGCCAAGCATGCGGGGTCACAGTGCATGCTTGGCCAATCACAGCGCCGGGATTGCACTGCGATGGCGCAGTGTATTGTGGGCCGTTCGCGTCACTCGAATTTGGCGTGAACGGCCCAAAAAGTTCGTTCTTCGTCGAGCGATCAAACAGCCGATGTTCGAGTCGAACGTATGTTCGACTCGAACACCGAGCTCATCCCTAGTACTGAGAAATGAGAGGAAACTAGTCACACACTGCATTTGAAATCCAATAAAACATCCTTTATTCTTCAAACAACTGCAGTGTCTGACCAGTTTCCTCTCATTGCTATGTCACTGCAGTTGCGAGCTGGGGCCAGCAGCTGTGAGTAATCCATTACATACCACACCTGAGCGGTATCCTGTTCTTTAGTTTAGGTCTCAGGTACCAACATTATTGGCAAGAATGGAATGGTAACAAATGGTGCATTTAACAATGTCTAGATGAAAAATTGAAGGACTTAGCAGGTATGATGAGTTATTTATATGTATCTGAAAATGTAGATCTGAATTTTTACTCGAAGTTGGGGTTCCTGAGATTTGTTTTTCATCACCTTTGTAATGCATTAAACATATAAGTAGGTACTGGACAGTTTTTGAGAATCATTAAAATGTGAAAACTGTGTATAATTAAAACAACAGTAACTATATGGTATATGATGTGTATAAACATATGTCATGTATTTCTATTCTACTCAAAGAGGAAGTATACAATACAGACCTCATTTTCTCTCGTATTCTAGTTTTGATCTCCTTTGAAGTTTGATTGTCTGCAATTTCACAATATCTGATATTAGATACGATTTTCAAAGATATTTGTCTAAACACAAGGATAATAAATATAGAGATATAGCAATGCTCTGAAAGTAAAAGTAAAAAAACTGTTAATTTGAAATTGATTTGATGTTCAAATTGTCACTCTGAATGTAGCCCCAGAGAGGGGAGACACATTTCTTCACAGCACAAGCCAAGTCCATTTCAAGAATTACATAGCAGCATAAGTTAAGCCAATTAAATGACTAGAAGTTATATTTATAACACCTACTATATGTTTATATCTGTTATAAATAATGCATGCTTGGGTTATATAGAACTGTTTTATCATATCAGGGTGCTGTAAACTGAGTTAAAGTCTACTATTGATTAAAACCACAGAAAATATACTAAATTTTCCTAGTAAATAGTGTCCAAAATAGGCCATTTAAATAAAACAAAAAATAAACTTTTGAACTTGGAATGCTGATGTTTTTCAAAAAAAATTGAGTGTCTCAAAAGGGTTGAATAATCTGCATGAATCATCTGATTCAAGAAAACAAATAAAATGGTTTCAAGCAGAAAGAATATTGCACCTAAAGTGACTGATAATAGATGGAGCTGTCCACTACTGAAGTCTAATAAATCATAAAAAGCAAAAAAGTTTAGCAGATTCATTTCAACATAAAGCAATGCTAGGGCTGACGTTGTGTAATATATATGCCCTTTACTAATTGAAAAAAATGTATTAATAGTTCCTTAGGGACAAGTTTGTAATTTCTGGTTCTAATGCTTTGATAAGATGGGAGAGATTTGGTCATTTATTTATTTCAATAATTCATGGAGGTGTGCACTGGGAAAAAAATAAATACAAAGAATTAACATTATATCTAACTTTGGCTATATAATAATTGAATAGGGGAATCGGCATGCATATTGCTCTTACTCCTGTATTAGTTTAAATCACCACCCTTCTTTCTGAAGGTGATTCTTTAGAAAGCAATTGGTGGGATCAGAAACATTATATTTTAAAGTGTATGTAAACATTACAAATATGTAATATAATAGACTCACTAGTCTTTGAATGAGTTGTGTGCATTCGTTTTTTTGTTTTCCTTTTTTTGTTATGTTTTACTAGTAATGAGTGAGTGAGTGAGTGAGTGACTTGTATAGCACTGCAAATGCGAACTAAATCGCCTTTATATACAGTAATTACTGTATATAAATAACACATAGCTCCCGACTGTCCCTGATTTGGAGCAATGTCCCTCCGTCCCTCATTCCTCCTCATTTGTCCCTCATTTTGGTCTGATCTATATAGATGTATATAACATGCACTTTTTATCTTTCAAGAAGTGTTTTCCAGCACTAAACTTTTTATCTGATTTCTAAATTGTTGCATTTGTAAATTCCAAGAGCCAATATAAAGGAATAGTAGTGATAAAAAAGTACTTGTGGGTTTAACCAATCTTGTTTTTTGTACAATTCTCCTTTAAGGGGACATGGTAGGGAGTGTGTCCTATGCCCGCATACTTTTGCTGAAAGGTGTCCCTCATTCCCATCTCAAAAAGTTGGGAGGTGTGATAACATGATACTAACTCCTCCAATGTATCTGTAGAGGAAGCTATGGTTTGACCAGGCTGGACTTCAAACATGTCTGTTTTTGTTTATCTCCACTACATGGAAGTGACAAGATTAGTAGATCACACAGGACATGACAAATATAACATTATTTTGCTTCACGTTCATCCCACAGGAAATGACAAGGAGAATACATTTCTGGCAAGATTAGCATGTATTTTCTGTACTTGCTTAACCCTTTTACTACCGCCTGCCACATATCCGCCTGACATATATGTTGTAGGCAGCTCTAAGTCCAGGCTACAGATCAATAGCTGGCAGGACCAGCTTCCAATCACATGACTGCTGATCCTTCTTGCTCCTGAGTGTTTTAAATGGTTTGCAGGGATGTCGGGTGGCGTTAAAATGTTCTTAGCCTAAACAATGAAATGCAGTCACCACACAAGCTGGGTGGAAAATTGTCAGCTGACCAACAGCTGCATTCAATAAGATACAGCTGCTGTTTGTGTATTCTGACAGCCACCGCTGGCTGTTGGAATGCAATAGGGGGGGGGGGGGATTCATCTACCATTGCTATTATCATGGATGGAGGCATCTACTAGATTTTTTCATTCAGCCTCCAGGGTAAATTGAATAATACTTCAAGGTTACATTTTTGGTAAGGAAGTAAAAGGTTGGGGGGTTACATATTAAGAGCTCATTTTCGGTTTAGCTAAAATATATAGGCAAGGCCCAAATATTGGTTATAGATGGTACCACATACCAAACAGAGAATGTATAAGAAGAACAAGGGAAAAAGAGGGGACTTTAATGGTACAAAATCGACAAAAAAATTAAATAACAATAAATTGTATTCTGTTAGAAATTTATAAAAATTCATGAAAACACTGTGCATGTACAGACACATAAATATTTTTTAGATCAATCAACATATAAAACACCATCATGTAATACATAAGCATATGACATTGCATTGACATTGCACTTAAACGAGTTTCAATTCTTGCCACAAATCTTCCTCAGGGGGACAAATCACAGTATTTACGGTAGCAAGAAAAACAAGAAACACTCCTTGCCACGAGATGACCATCAAGCATTCAGTGGTTTACAATGATGACACAGGCCTTGCTGCCCTTCGTGGATAGGGGTATCCTGATAACAAACGAGAAAAGAAAGGGCGCACCAGCCTAGTGTAATATCGTTGGGGTAATTTATTGGATAAAATCAATGAAAAGGTACTCACAAAAGGTACAAGAGTTGTTCGCAATGTACAGATGATGCCATGGAAGGCTGCAATATGTAGAATCCACAACACACTCCAACAGATCATGAAGGACGTAGTGGGACACACTGCCGGCTGACGTATTTCAAAGCGCACAGCTTCTTCATCAGAGCCAAGCAGTCGTATAGTCTACAATACAAGCAACAGTATCACATATAGCATATTCAAACAAGAAAAGAGAAAAAGGAAAAACAGTTCTCAGAAGCCATATGTTGATAACATGGACCAATATATGTAGGTAACTTATAAAAAACAGCAAAAGTAAGATAATCATGCTTCCAAGAGAAAGTAATGTCTCTCAAAAAGGACAGGAGTAACTATATTCTAAGGGAGTGCAAAGAACGCCACAAAATCCCGACTGCAGGCAAAAAAATCAAACAAGCCAGTAAGAAAAACAAAAACAAAAGAATTTGTAAATAAACACTTAAATACATGGAGTATACCTGCTCAAAAGTTAGTACATAAGACATCTACACTTCCAATCCATACATGGGGGTGAAACTGGCTTAAAATCCCAGAAATCAAAAACATTTAAACAGTCAAGAAGGTTAAGAAAAAGGATATCCTAAGAGTGCAGCCATAGCCCCATCTATGGCAAGCATACAAATAGAAACAAATAAGTAAAGTAAAAAGAAAAATTGAATCAAAAAAGACAATAAGAAAAGCTTTTACTCCATTCACAAAGCCCCCCCCCCACAAAAAAAAAAAAAAAACACAAGGGAAAAACCCATGAGCCCCTGGATCTTGAGTGCATGCTATATAAAGGTTCTAGACTTTATCCTGACTTAGAACAAAGCTCTGTCCTGCTGTTTAACTATCCAATACCAATGCATTTGTGTCTAGTAGAGGTTCAGCACTGAATTGTTAAACAGCATGAGACAGAGCTTAGATGCATGACCAGAGATACAAAGAAATTCCAGTGCTTTCTTCATGTTTGGCTGCTCGGGCACTCAGCATTGTTACATGGGCCAGGGAGGCAATTATTGGCCCTGTGTAAGCTTTAAAGGGGTTATAAACCCTCCTGTTTTTTCACCTTAATGCATCCTAAGGCACCGGGCAGAAGGCAGAAAGAACCGGAAAGCAGAAGAAGAGACCCCCGAAGTCGGAAGAAGACCACCAAAGTCGGAAGAGACCCCCGGAGTCGGGAGAAGACCCCCGAAGTCGGAAGAGACCCTCGAAGTCGGAAGAGACCCCCGGAGTCGGAAGAAGACCCCCGGAACTGTGTAATAAATTACTTTAAAAACCTGTGTAGTGTTTTTTTTAATTTCAAAAGTTTTTTATTAGAGCATAATACAGAATACAACAAGAAGTAGTCAGAAATGGAGAATGTATATCATTCACGGTATATACAAAGTATAACCATTACAAAACATCAGAAGATTAGTGAATTAAGTGCTATCATTTGTCGCTGATCAATATCAGGGAGGGTGTTATCACGGTGGCATCAGTATGTATCAGCGGGGGTGGTCCCCAGAACTTCGACAACAAGTAACATTATTCATTTACATCAGGTTCATAGGGTATCAAATATGTAAAATCACAGCCTCAGAGGCTTGTTCTTGCTGAGGGAGTAAGGGAACAGAGGTACAAGCGGAATTCGCGGAAAAGGGAAAGGCGAGTAAAGAGAGGGGGGCACACAGGGGAGAAAGAGGAAGAGAGAGAAGAGAAAGGGGGAGGGGGGACGGTGTCGGCGGGGCCGCGGTGTTGCCAAAGGGACCACCACGTGCAAAGGTAGAGATAGATGGGAGATCATGGGATAAGGAGGTTGGGATCAAAGTCCGGGGGCAGAAAGTTATCCACCCATGGGGTCCATATTTTAGTGTGTCGAGGGACACGGTCTAGCAATGTGGCCTCAATTTTGCTGTGGATCATGGCTTGGGTTACTCTATTCTTTGTTTCTGCTATGTGAAGTTTCGGGGGTTTCCAGGCTTTGGCAATTGTTTGCTTGGCAGCAGTAGTCAACTGGAGGAGGAGACTGATCTGATTTCTGGTGTATTCTCCCTGGATATGGTTTAGGAGTGCTAGGGCCGGGTCAGGGATCACTGTTTCATGCAATATTGTGGAGATCATTTGAAAGACAGCTTTCCAGAATTGTTGTGCTATCTTACAAGACCACCAGATATGAAGATGGGTGCCATGGTCACTGCATCCTCGGAAACAGTTCGAGGGATAATTCGGTACAAATTTAGATATTCTTGCTGGAACCAGGTACCAGCGCATTAAAACTTTATAATTTGTTTCAAGCGCTACCACATTTTGGGAGGAAGATTTGGTAGTGGCCCAAATATCGGACCATTCTTCAGGAGTGAGAGAAATATTTAGGTCATTTGACCACTGTGCAGCATATAAAGGGAGGACAGCTGATGGTGTGGAGAAGTGGCTATATAGGCTAGATATAATGCCTGGGGCATGAGGGTCTGCTGCGCAGATTTTCTCGTATAGAGATTGGGTGTTCAGACTAGTGCAAGGGCCGACTATTGATTTGACAAAATGGAGTACTTGAAGGTAGCGGAAAGATTCCGAGGCTGGGAGTGTAGTGCTGGATTGGAGATCCAATAATGATTTAAAAGTGGAGTTGGCGGTAAGGTCACATATTTTAGTTATGCCCGCTTGTGACCAGCAAGAAAAGGTGCTGGGTTGAGTGTAGGCAGGGTAGAATGAAGGGTGGTGTAAGAAGGATAATAGGGGGTTGTGTGGAGAGATCAGTTTAAAGGGGTCGCGTAGTCTGTCCCATAGCTTTAAGGAGTGGTGGGTGATGGGGTTGGTAATATGACCACGGACGGAAGGGGGTAACCACAGAATATTATCAACTGTTAGCGGGTAAAGGTCTATAGCTTCAAGGGAAACCCATTTCGGGGTTTCAGTAAGCGCGTGTAATAGGGCTAGTTGGGCTAATTGGGCTGCATGGTAATATTTGGCAAAGTTTGGGATGCCCAGGCCCCCGTGTAGTTTATGGCGAAGAAGGATGATTTTCGGGACTCTGGGTTTGGTGAGGCCCCATATATATTTAAAGACTCTAGATTGAATAATCCGGTGGAAATAGGAGGGGACATTGATTGGGAGGACTCTATATAGATATAAGAGTTTGGGAAGCAAGGACATCTTAACAGCTGCCACCCGACCCAGCCAGGAAACACATAAAGGCTTCTAGGTGTCCAAGATAGATGTCAGTTGTGCCAGCATGGGGAGATAGTTAGCTTGGTATAAAGAGGCTGGATTTCCGGTCAGTTTTATACCAAGGTACGGGAGAGAGGTAGTAGACCAAGTAAAGGGGAAGTTTAGTTGTAAGTGGGTGACTTCGTGGGGTGGGAGAGATACATTGAGAGCTTTAGACTTTGTTTGATTAACCTCTAAACCTGAAATGGAGGCAAATTTATCCAGGGTTTGAATAAGGTTAGGAAGGGTGGTGCGGGGTGATGTCACAAATAGGAGTGCATCATCTGCAAATAGGCAGATCTTATGTGAGGTGGAAGCGATTTCTAGTCCTTTAATATTAATGTTTGTTCTAATCAAAGCTGCCAATGGTTCGATAGCTAATGCAAAAATTAAGGGGGAAAGGGGGCATCCCTGTCTAGTACCTCTCGCTATAGGAAAACAGTCCGAGCGAAATCCTGAGTACCTAATATAGGCTTGCGGCTGGTTATATAGGGAGTTTATCCACTGTAGAAAATGTGGGCCAAAGCCCCAGCGTTTAAGAATGTAGTCTAGATATGGCCAGGACACCGTGTCAAACGCCTTCCTTATATCAAGAGATAATAGGTGCATTGGGATATGACGGGTTTTTGCAATATGTTGGAGGAGTATCACTCGTCTGATGTTGTCACTGGCTTGCCTACGGGGTATAAAGCCTACCTGGTCTTTGTTTATTAGTTTGCCAATAAAAGGGTTGAGCCGAAGTGCCAATATTTTAGCCAGGAGTTTGATGTCCAGGTTAAGTAGGGAGATGGGTCTAAAATTAGACCAAAGGGAATTATCCGTGTTAGGTTTGGGTATCATTGCTATAATTGCTGTCAGCGTGTCTCGGCCAAAGACCTGGTTCTGTAGTAGGGCGTTGAACGATTTACTTAAGAGGGAAGCTAGAGTTGTGGCAATTTTTTTGAAGTATGTGGCAGATAGTCCATCTGGTAGACATGTGCATTAGTTTTCGTCCGAATGCATTTTCGTCCGAATTTCAGCTATTTTCGTTATCGTTTTAACAAACGAAAACGAAAGCACAGAATCCGAAAACCGAAAGATCCGACATAAACAAATGCTTTATTTTTGTTTTCATTGCTACAACAGTTCGATACAGATAGGAGATTCGACGTGACGCTGACAATAACAATCTGTGTCTATCGAACCTGTGGTCGAATGTGCCTAACCTTAACTCTATTAGTCCAAGATTATTCTACATAGGAGAGAAAAGATTCGACATTATAGAGAGAAAAGATTCGACATAGGAGAGAAAGATTCAACATAGGAGAGAAAAGATTCGACATAGGAGAGAAAAGATTCGACATAGGAGAGAAAAGATTCGACATTATAGAGAGAAAATATTCGACATAGGAGAGAAAAGATTCGACATAGGAGAGAAAAGATTTGTTATTATAGAGAGAAAAGATTCGACATAGAGAGAAAAGATCACTGCTGGAATTGGGTGGGGGAAGTAAAATAAAAATAAAGTTGATGATGAATGTTATTGGCTGATTGTAACCAAAGAGGAGGAGCAGTAAAATAGCTAGAATGACGAAGATTCGACAAAGCATCGAAAGTTAGAAGATTCGACGGTGCAGCAAAACTGTACGACGCTGCAATCGTACATTTCCGGTCAAATGCATCCGCCCATAGGCTATAGAAGAATTCTAATGTTGGTTGACTAGTAATAGTAATGAATAAATATAATTATTACTAGTCATACAACATTAGAATTCTTCTATAGCTTGTGGGCGGAACATTCGACCGGAAATGTATGATTGCAGCGTCGTACAGTTTCACTGCTCCGTCGAATCTTCTTTGAACATTCGACAGACACCATAAGCCTTCAATGACAGATTTGACCTTAATTAATTCAGATTTTCGGACGAATGCAATTTCTAACGAAAAACGAAATAAATAAAAACGAATTTCGGGAGTAACTAAATAAATTTATTTTTCGGACGAAAACAAAATTCCGAAATGAAATATTTCAGTGTGCACATGTCTACCATCTGGGCCTGGTCTCTTATGGGGTTTGAGGGTTTTTATCGCTGCAAGGACTTCTTCTGTAGAAATGGGTGCTTCTAAGGGGTCATGTTCTGAGTCCGACAGAGTGGGCAGAGGAGTGTCCTGAAGGAGTGAGTCAGCGGCGGAGTGGGAAAAGGTAGATTTAGCTTTATAGAGGTCTTCCAGACGTTTGCGAAATTCACTAAGAATTTTGATAGGGTTACTAGTGTATGTGTTTTTTTCGATCCGTAATCTGATGGGAACATGGTTCCGTTCTGGTCGATGGAGAATCATGGCTAGAAAAGTATCGGGTTTGTTAGCCTTAGTGTAAATGGTATGGTTGGATCTGCGGATGGCCTTATCGGCCGATTCAGCCAGCAGCAGATCCAGTTCAGTTCTGGATTTTTCCATTGCTATCCTATGGGGCTCAGTTGGGGTTGTCTGGAACTGAAGATAGTACTGGTGGAACTCCTTTTCAAGATTGGCTAGTTGGAGCTTCTTATCCCGTTTGAGGTGTGTAGATACTGATATGCATGTGCCTCGTATTACCGGTTTGTGTGCCTCCCAAAGGAGAACCGGAGAGATATCAGGGGTATTATTATGACGCAAGTAATCTGTGAGGGCCACCTGAATGTCAAGACAATAAGACGGGTTGGTAAGATGAGCTTCATTAATACACCAGGAGCGGTCACTGGTTTGGGGGATCAGGGAGGAAATTGTGGTAAGCACTGCACAGTGGTCCGACCATGGTATAGGTTGTATAAAGGAGTTGACAAGTATTGGGGAGGATGCAACCGAAAGGAATATATGATCAATCCTTGAAAAGGATTTATGGGGATATGAGTAGAACGTGAAGTTCTTCTTTGTTGGGTTGCATTCTCGCCAAGTGTCAAGCAATGAGGCTTGTTGCAGTAATTTTCTAAAACGTGTGGAGGGAGTATACTGGTCTGGAGCATATGGGGATTTATCCATATGTGGCTGGAGCACTGAGTTGGAGTCACCGCAAAGGATCACCGTGCCCTTGCAATGTATCCTAATGACCTGTAGGAGGTGAGAAAAGAAGGGATTTGGGTTATCATTTGGAGCATAATAGGAGACCAATGTAGTTTCCACTTCTTGAAGTGTGCCTACAAGAATTATGTAACGACCTTCCGGATCTTTGATTTCTGAGGTTAATACGAAAGGGAGGGATTGGTGAAGGGCTATGAGTACAACGCGCTTTTTCACATTAGCCGAGGCAGTATACACTTGGGGGTATCGGGAGCTAAAGAATTTTGGGGTCGCTTGCGCCGTATAGTGGGTTTCCTGGCGGGCCACAATGCTAGCTTTTAATGCTATGAATGTGTGGAAGGCCTTAACTCTTTTATGTGGTGAGTTGAGTCCCTTTACATTAAGAGAAAGAATGTTCAGGGGGGCCATGGGGAAAGAAATGAGACATGAGACAGAGGGGTCCCCAGGGCCCCGCAGCCCCGCCGACAAGGATCAGGAAAAAAGAAGATACAAGGGAGAAAGGAGGGAAGAAAGGGGAAAAAGAAAGGGTAACAATTGTAAGGCAAGTGGATGAATAGATAGAGTAAATAGTAATGGGGTTTGGTCGCCCGACCAGGTAGTGGACAGACTCGCCAGTCAGCCAGCCGGCTCGCGAGTGTGCACACCATGTAAAGGGGGCGGCAATGACAGCCTCCCGCCGCTAATGGGGGATTGTGGTTAAAGTTTTAGAAAATTAAACAAACAAGAAGTAACAGGAAAGACAGTGGTTATGCAGGTATTGCAATATAACCTATGTTTGTCTGGTGTCACACAGACCTCCAGACTAACCCTATGGAGACATGGTATAGGGATACACAAATACTCAGGTAGGGTATATCCGTACATATATATATCCTCTTATATGCATTTAAAGTAAGAAACAAACAGAGAGAAAAAAAAAATAACCGTTCATAACAATTCAATTTACCAAAGTTGTGCACAGGTGGACAAAAAATAGGCGGTAGTGTCCGGGTCGCCGCATGCGCCCAGGGAGAGCCCTGAGCACATGCGGCGAGCCAGAGAACAGGTGCCAACTAAAGTGTTACATAGTGAATGTTGTGCAAAAATTATAGTACATTTTCCCAAAAAGGGGACAGCATAGGAAAAGGATGAGGAAAAAAAGGAAATAACCTTCTTGGTTTTCCTGAACAGTAAGGTAAAAAAAAAAAAAAAAGGGGGGGGGGAAATATTTTTCTCTTCTTTTTTTCTTTTTTTCTTCCCCTTTTCCTTTTAACACCTGCTGGTGAGAAAGAAAATATAAAAGATACATGGGGCCTGAGCCCCCGCAACCCCGGGGAGAGGGGGGTAGGTGGACTGCATAGACATCCCTCTTACCAGTAGGGGGTGTCTATCACGGGACAGTCCTCCTTTAACTTGATTGAAGAGTTATCATCGAGTCATGGAATGTAGGTTAGCTTCAATCAAGGGACCTCCGGTGGCAAACAAAAAGTGATTATGAGGGGAACAAAAGTAAATTCAACGTGGGGAGTAGACTTGTCGGCCCGGCGAAATGTCCCTGGGTGGGCGAGCTGGTGTGCCTTTACGGATGGATGAAGGGCCAGGATTAGATCTCCTTGGAGTAGCAATATAGGGATGTGCTGCTGCCCGGGCGGGGGTGCGAGGCAGTGTCGTCTCCGCCGGTTGCTCCGGGGTAGTTAGGTGCAGGGATTCAAGAAGACGTTGGAGGGATTCCGGTGATGTACAGGAGTGTTGCTGGCCCTGGTAGGAGAATTGCAAAGCAAAAGGGAAGCGCCAGGTGTATTTAAGTTGGTGCTGCAGAAGAATCTGGAGTTGTGGTTTCATGGCACGGCGTTTAGCAATCGTAGATGGAGCTAGGTCAGAGAACAATTGATATGTGTGACCGTGGAACAGGAGAGTGTGTTTATTGCGAGCAGCAGCTAGGAGTTGTTCCTTTGTACGGAAAAAGTGCAGTTTAATGATAATATCTTGCGGCGGCCCGTCTTGCTGGCGGCGGGTCAGGGCCCTGTGTATTCTATCGAATTCCAAGCGTTCTATTGGTATAGTGGGTGATAGTTCTTGGAATAGTGCCGTTGAGAAGGATAGCAAGTCTTCCACATTTTCTGGAATACCTCTCCAGCGTAGGTTTGATCTACGGGAGCGATTTTCAGCGTCCTCGAGACGTGAGAGGAGCATGTTGTTCTCATCACGGAGGGCTGCCTGCTCTTTAAACTGCTCTTGGAGTGTAAGCTCTATATCGTCTACCCTGGTTTCCAGGTCTGCTGTGCGCTGGCCTAGCTCCCTGATCTCACGTGACAGCCTGCTAGTTATCTGGTCAGATGTAGCTTTTAGGGCCTTTTGTAGCATGGCTTTCATAAACTGTAGGAAATCACCCTGGGACATACCTGGGGAAGGCAGAAAGGAGGGACCGCTGATTTGACCGTCTATGTTGTCCTCATCTCCGCTTTCGGCGGTGGCTTGTCCCGGCCTGTCTGGTGAGGCAACGTGCTGCTTAGCCAGGGCCTTCGCCGCCATCTTGGATGAGGCGCGGACCAGGGCGTCTTTGATCGGCTTGGGTTTAGATTTACCGCGATGGCCGGTTAAAACCATCCCAGATGATGCTGTGACCGTTCCGGAGGCTATATTCGGCAAGAGCGGGGTTGCAGGGCGGCTCAGGCACGGCGTATGATCCCGATGTTGCGGCGGGAGGTGCGGAGCTCTAGTGGAACACGTCCGCCATACAGAGCCTCGCGCATGCGCCCCGTGTAGTGTTTTTTTATTGACATTTTTTTCCACCAGGTGAATGTGTAGGGGTACGATGTACCCCATACTCATTCACATAGGGTGGGGGGCCGGGATCTGGGGGCCTCCTTATTAAAGGGGGCTCCCGGATTCCGATAAGCCCCCCGCCCGCAGACCCTGACAACCAATGGCCAGGGTTTTCGGGAAGAGGCCCTTGTCCCCATCAACATGGGGGCAGGGTGCTTTGGGGTGGGGGGGCGCAGGTCTCCCCCCTGCCCCAAAGCACCAACCCCCCATGTTGAGGGCATGCAGCCTGGCACGGTTCAGGAGGGGGGGCGCTCTCTCCACCCCCCTCTTTTCCTGCGGCCTGCCAGGTTGCATGCTCGGATAAGGGTCTGGTTTGGATTTTGAGGCATTTTTTCAGCTTACGGGATTCCCCTTAAAATCCATACCAGACCGAAGTGCCTGGTATGCTCCTGGAGGGGAACCCATGCCGTTTTTTAATTTAAAATTCGGAGTGGAGTTCCCGCTCAGGATTCATACCAAACACAGTGCCTGGTATTGGCGGGAATCCACATCGGATCTCCGTCCACCGGCCTCAATGTCAGCAATGCGTATCACTCATTGCGAAAGGAAAAACAAAATTTTTCCTTTCCCGATGATGAGCCAGCTCGGCGCTGGCTCTCACGATGGGGATCGCGGGTGGTCAATCTCGCCGCTAGCAGAGGTGAGATTGACACAAAATCGGCGGCTCCTACTGTAAGCAAAAAAAAGGCTGCAAAATCCACTCTTGCAGATATAAGTTGCCAAAACCCCAGTGTATTGGATGTTTATGTCTGTTTGCTGTGTCTCTTGGTTTTCTGCTGTGGTTCAACTCACTGGTTGGCTACATCACTACTGCATCTCTGCAGTTCTAAAGGGACCCACTAGTAGCTTGTGTTCAGGGGGAAAAACCATTGCGGGCAGTGAGGAGACACAGCAATTTGACACACCCGAGTGTGTCAGATGTTGAAAAAAAAGATAGATGTGCATACATTTTTGTTTGTATGTCATCAAGATATATGTCTTTAAAGAATTGTTGGGGGGCGCATGCGTGGTGAAAAACTGGACGGAAGCAGGGGATAAGAGCTCCGCAGAGACCAGAGACTAAAGCCAATTCCCCAGGGCTACTAAATGGCTATACGAGCTTATATAGAACTTATATAGACCTTGCACCCCTGGCGGAACACACAGCGCATGCTAACTAACTATCTACTCCGCGTGAGGGAGCAGAGCAAGATGCCTCAAAATGGTGCCCAGCCAGACACAGCTCCAGAGTGCACACAGACCACAGCCTCATCTCCGGAGCACTCCACAGGGGACAGTGAGAACAATACATAGCTCACAAAGGCAGGCTTGGAGGACAGCCTCACATGTATGTATGACAAGATAGCTAGAAAATTTCAATCTGAGCTACACAAGTCCACAAACACCCTGTCCCTGGAGATTGCCCTGGGTACTAGAACCGATCTGCTAGAAACCAAGCATGATGAGCTTAGCCTCTCTCATTCAGACCTCAGGAAAGATCATGAGACCCTCACTGAAACGGTGCAGCTCTTACAAGCCCACCTTGAGGACCTTGACAATAGAAACAGGAGGAATAATCTGAGAGTGCGGGGGGTCCCAGAAACAGTGACAGATCTCCCCCAAGCCATGCAGAAATTGTTTCAGTCACTTCTCCCTGAAACCCCTGCAGCGTCCTTTACATGTGATAGAATCCACAGGGCCCTGCGTCCAAAACCACCCCCGGACAGGCCTCCCAGGGATATTGTGATGTGCCTGAAGGATTTCTTAATTAAAGAGGAGATCCTCAGAGCCTCACGCAACTCGCCTAATATCCAGCTGGAGGGTATCACGATTCAGATATACCCGGATATATCACCCACCACCCTTGACAAGCGCAGGAGAATAAGGAAGATAACAGTACTTCAGGCTGCCAGGATTAGATACCGATGGGGCTTCCCCTTCAAGCTACAGGTCCCACAGAACAGAACCACCTACACGGTCACCACAATCCCTGAAGGGAAGGACCTAATGGTGAAGCTTGGTCTCCTGGATGCCGCAGATCATCCGAGAATGCCATCCACCCCACGCCCGTCGGCCATCTGGGCTACTCCATCTCCCAGGATGGATCGCCACAACCAGCACTAGGCCCCATGGGGCCCACACGTGCTGCTACAGTCACTATATTGCCCGCATGTACAGTAACCCAAGTTCAGTCTCTACCCCAGGCGGAAGTTCTTTTGCACCCGTTTGATTGTCCCCACACTCCAATCAAGTCGGTTTGAGCATATAGACCAGGGATATGCAATTAGCGGACCTCCAGCTGTTGCCAAACTACAAGTCCCATGAGGCATAGCGATACTCTGACAGCATCAACCATGACACCCAGAGGCAGAGGCATGATGGGACTTGTAGTTTGGCAACAGCTGGAGGTCCGCTAATTGCATATCCCTGATATAGACCCTGACAAGTTTTTTTTTTCCTCGGGACTGGCCCCTTGCAGTCAACAGATTGGAAGGACAGTCTTTACCACTTGATTGGAGTTCAGGACCATTTGGTCCGAATTAGGAAGTTTTTTTTTTGGCCAGGGTGATTGTTTCTCCCCTGACCCCCATAGTAGTAAAGCTGCTTTTTGCAGTCATGACTTACATTTACAAGATGTTGCAGCCGTTGCTGCACGGGTTTGTCTTATTTTTACTTTTTTTTTTTTTACTGCCGCACACCTTATTTTTTACACGCAAGCTGCTTGTCAAGAGAGTACTTACCGAGGCCGAGATGCAGAGGATCAAACACAGGAGGCCAAAGGCAGATCCGGGTACAGGCCGAGGGTCAAGGACTGGAGACAAGAGGCTGGTCTGGGTCACAGACAGGAGGTCAAGCACTGAAGACAGGAGACAGGTCCGGGTCACAGGCAGAGGGTCAAACACTGGAGACAAGGCGGAGTCCGTAGGCAAGCCAGAGGTCGGTGCAGGAAAAGAGCAGAATGGTCAAGGTCAATCCGGGTCACAACAGGTAATCAGATGCAGGAAACAGGAATCAGAACACAACAGGAAGCTGAAGACAAACCAGCAATTCCTCTGAGCACTTGCTCAGCTTTTATAGACAGCCAGGAAGTCATGTGATGCGTGCACTAAGCAACTGAGTGTTTCTCTGACAGCTTGTTTGCTGCCATCTAGTGTTCGATGTATAATATGTTTCCCTGACAGTGCCCCCCCCCCGAGGGGCGGCCTCTGGATGCCCAAACTGGACATCAACTCTGGATGTTCCTGATGAAAGGCTTGGAGCAGGCGTGGAGCATGTAAATTTCTAGAAGGTTCCCAGGAGTTGTCTTCAGGGGGATACCCCTTCCATTTGACTAAGTACTAGAGCTGTCTACCCCTTTTCCTACAACTCAAGATAGACTCCACCTCAAATTCATTTTCTCCGTCCACTTCGACCAGAGGAGGAGGTAGTTCTTGTCTCCCAGAGAAGGGACTGAGGATGACAGGTTTCAGTAGGCATGCGTGAAATACTGGATGTATTCTGTAGGACTTAGGCAAGGCTAGTTCGAAGGCCACAGGGTTTACCATCCTTTTGATTCTGAAGGGGCCTATGAACCTTGGCCCCAGCTTTCGTGAAGGGAGAGGTAATCCGAGGTTGGTAGCTGATAGCCAGACTTCTTCACCAACCTTGAAAACTGGATTCTCCTTCCTTCCTTTGTCATAATACCTTTTGTAGTTGTCCTGGGACTTTTGCATGTTTTCCTGAATCTTCAGAAAGTTCTGCTGGATAGAAGCTATCCGGTCCTGTACAGCAGGGACAGATATCTCGGGGAAGGTGTCGGGGAGGAAGGATGGAACCCAACGTTCGCCCAGAAGGTTGACTGGTTGGTAGCTGTGTGAATATAGTTATAATATGCAAACTCAGCGTAAGGCAGGAGAGTAGACCAGTCATCTTGGGAGCCAGAACAAAAATAATGGAGATACTGCTCCAACGTCTGATTCGTTCTCTCCGTCTGGCCGTTGCTTTGAGGATGGTAGGCCGAGGAGAGACAAATCTTTATTTCCAAGGATTTGCAGAGTTCAGTCCAAAACTTGGAGGTAAATTGGACACCTCTATCCGAGACGATGTTCTTGGGTACACCATGAAGTCTTACTACTTCTATGAAGAAGGCATTGGCCGCGTCGGAAGCGGAGGGAGTACCCACCATGGGCAGGAAGTGGGCCATTTTAGAAAGGCTGTCAACAACGACCAGTATAGTGGTGAATCCCCCGAAGGAGGTAAGTCAACAATGAAGTCCATGGAGACTTCTGCCCATGGCTGTTCCGGGACGGATAAAGGTTTAAGTAAACCCCAGGTCTTGGTTTTGGGTCCCTTGCTGCGTTGGCAAAGGGTGCAAGACGAGACAAAGTCCTTATAGTCCTGTTTCCAACCTGGCCACCAGAAAGAACGAGAGATCAATTCGGCAGTCTTCTGGGTTCCGAAGTGGCCTGCCAACTTGTGATCATGGAAGGTTTTTAGGGTCAGTAATCTCGCTTCCTGTGGGACAAATTTTTTTCCATGAGCCCAGAGCAGATCATCGTGACTTTCCAGAGAGGGTACTTCTGAGTCGGTATAATGACTGGAAGTTGATTTGATGGAATTTATCAGGTCAGTTTGGGTAATTAAGAAAAAAATGTGTGGAGACAAGATGGTGCTAGGTTCGGATACCTGAGGTGTTTCGAGGAACATCCGTGAGAGGGCGTCTGCCTTTCCATTTTTGGAGCCGGATCTGTAGGATATGTGGAAATTGAACCTGGAGAAGAAGAGAGCCCAGTGGGCTTGTCTGGGTCTTAAACGTTTGGCTGACCTAAGGTACTCCAGGTTTTTATGATCAGTAAAGATCATAACGGGATGAGAAGCGCACTCCAGCAGGTACCTCCATTCTTCCAAGGCAAACTTAATGGCCAGTAATTCGTAGTTCCTCTCAGGTGGACTTAATTTTCGAGATGCGAAAGCCACGGGATGTAAAAGGGCTTTGGGACCATGTCTCTGGGAAAGAATGGCCCCCGTGGCTGTTTCGGAGGCGTTAACTTCCAGTACAAATGGCAGGGCTGGGTCTGGGTGCCGTAAAATTGGTGCAGAGATAAACAGAGTTTTTAAACAGAGTTTTTAGTTTTGCAAAGGCTTCCTGGGCTTCCTAAGACCACTGGAAACGGTTGTGTTGGCGTTTAAGTTGGGTAATAGGTGCCACAATTGCTGAAAAGCCAACAATGAATCGCCTGTAAAAGTTAGCAAAACCTATAAACCGTTGCACACCCTTCTTGTCACTTGGGGCCTGGCCACTCCTGAATTGCCTTGACCTTTTGTGGGTCCATTACAACCCCGTTGGTGGAGACGATGAACCCCAGGAACTGCACATCAGTTTTTTTTTAAAGTAACATTTTTCCGCCTTGAGGTATAATTTATGTGCTCTGAGGATGGCAAGAACTTTTTTGACATGGACTCGGTGCAACTCAATGGTGGAAGAGAAAATGAGGATGTCATCCAGATACACTACTAAGAAATTGTCAAGGTACTCTCAGAAAATATAATTTACTAGATGCTGGAAAGTGGCCGGGACGTTGCACAGTCAAAACGGCATTACCAGGTATTTGTAATGTCCAAACCTGGATCTGAAAGCGGTCTTCCACTCATCCCCAGCCCGAATCCGAATGAGGTTGTAGGCTCCTCGCAGGTCAAGTTTGGAGAAGATTTGAGCAGATCAGAAACGCTGAAATAACTCCGGGATAAGTGGCAGCGGGTATCGTTTTTTAACAGTTATTTTATTTAATTCCCGGTAATCAATGCATGGCCTCAGAGAACTGTCTTTTTTTTCCACAAAAAAGATACCAGCTCCAGCTGGTGAGGAGGAAGGATGGATGAAACCCTTCTCCAGGTTCTCATCTATGTAGGTTTTAAGGACTTTCAACTTCGTCTCAGACAGTGGAAAAATGCCGCCAAAAGGGACCTCAGTGCCGGGTAACAAGTCGTTTGTAGAAAACATCTCTGAACTCAAGGTATACAGAGGGAACATGTTAAAGGTTGTCAGGTGCGGGGGAGACAGGCAGACAGTGGGAACCGGAGTACCACAATGCTGAGAACAGTAATGGGAAGAGAAGGAGACCTCTTTCTTGTTCCAATTTATTTGAGGTTTTTGGGCCTGCAGCCAGGGGAGCCCCAAAATCATGGGGAACATAGGATAAGGGATGAAATGAAAGCGCAGAAGCTCCTGGTGACCAAAGTCTGTGGTGGTCAGAATGGGATTGGTCTCCTGTGTGATAAGTCCAGAACGGGGAAGAGACCCGTCGGCCAGATGTACCTGTAGGCTTTGCTTCTTGGTCTGAAGAGGGATGTGCAGTTCCTGGGCTAGCGAGATATCCAGGAAGCAGCTACAGGCTCCAGAATCAATAATAGCTGGCAGGCGGATTACTCTTTCTGCTAACTGTAAAGAGATGAAGAGAGTAACGTAAGTCTGAGGCACACCAGTGACTTGATAGTTCATAATAAAACGTGGAAAAGACTTACTGGGCCTCACAGGGCAGTTACGAAGGAAGTGGCCTGCACTCCCGCAATACAGGCACAGGTTGGCTTGGTGCCTGCATTTCTTCTCCTCCAGGGTAAGGGGAGCACGGACCAAACCAAGTTGCATGGGTTTGCCTTCAGGAGTAGGAGTGGCCGGAGGAGCCGCGAAAGGTGGATGAATGGGAGTCGGTTTAGGAAGCATCCAGCTGGGACGAGGAACCTGGAATCCCTCTGAGCGCTGCTCCCGCATGTGCCTGTCCAATTTAGTGGCTGACTGGATCAAGTCCTCCAAAGTAGCTTCTGACAGCCCCTGACAGTATTGGTACTTGAGGGCAGGTTCATTCCAGTCAGTGTCAGCTGACCATTTCCGAAACTCAGCCGTATAGTCCTCAACTGGCATCCGCCCTTGGGACAAGTTATGCAGGGTGGCCTCAGCCGTGGCTGTGCATTGGGGATCGTCATAAAGCTGTGCCATGCTTTCAAAAAAGGTATCAATGGAATTCAATACAAGACTTTTCTGTTACATCAGGCTGTGGGCCCAAGCTTGTGGTTCATCGGCCAAGAGGGAGATAATGAGCCCTACTTTTACCACTTCAGAGGAGAAAGTCCTGGGATGTAGGGCTAGGCAAAGAGAACAGGCATTCTTAAAGGCCCGGTATTTCTTGCGATTGCCTGCAAATCGCTCCAGTGTAGGAACTCTAGGCTCTGGGAGGGCCATTACCTCAGTTGGACTTAAAGAGGCTTGCGAAGAAGAGGCCCCACTGGCGGGTGCAGGAGCTGTGACTGTTGGTGAAGGTGATCCAGAAAGTTGCTGGAGGCGACCATCAATCTGGGTGTAGCCTTCCTGCAGCTTCTGAACCGCATCGGTAAGAGCTGTGACTTACTAGCACAGGATATCCAAAGGAGAACGCGCTCTGTCAGCCTCTGACATCTGGCTGATTTGTATTGTCAGGAGAGTACTTACCGAGGCCGAGATGCCGAGAGCGGTTCACCCTTGCGACTAGGCGCACTCCGCCACCTGGAGGTTAGACAGGGAGAGGATGGCACGAAGAGGCACAGGCTACCACGGAAGGAAGACTTGCGTAGAGGTCCTCTGTAGAGAAGGGCAGCTGTGCGATGACTGGGGGTCGCAGGACCAGCAGGACAAGAGTTCCACAGAAAGTCCAAAACAGACCGAGGATCAAACACAGGAAGGCAAAGGCAGATCCGGGTACAAGCTGAGGGTCAAGGACTGGAGATAAGAGGCTGGTCCGGGTCACAGGCAGGAGGTCAAGCACTGAAGACAGGAGACAGGTCCGGGTCACGGGCAGAGGGTCAAACACTGGAGACAAGACGGAGTCCGTAGGCAAGCCAGAGGTCGGTGAAGGAAAAGAGCAGAATGGTCAAGGTCAATCCGGGTCACAACAGGTAATCAGATGCAGGAAACAGGAAGCAGAACACAACAGGAAGCTGAAGACAAACCAGCAATTCCTCTGAGCTCTTGCTCAGCTTTTTTAGACAGCCAGGAAGTCATGTGATGTGTGCTCTAAGCAGCTGAGTGTTTCTCTGACAGCTTGTTTGCTGCCATCTAGTGTTCAATGTATAATATGTTTCCCTGACACTGCTTGATGGTATAACTGCCTTGACATGTTTGAATAAATTTATATATAATTGTTTTACGTTCTGTTTATTGCATCATCCTATTAATGCATAAGGTTACCGCAGAGAGACTTTAAACCACGGTTAACAGCGTATCCTGGACTCATCTACAACCATACGCTTCCCAGTTCTCCAAAATTATGGGTCTTAAGCTGGGAGAGCTTTTTGCCAAGAAAACCGGTCGTGTGTATGGTTTCTCATTGGAACCTGAGCTTGAAATAGACACTAAGGCATGTGTGAGAGGGCTGCACATCCCGAAATCGATATGGAGAAGAACAGGTATTTTTCCCGTGGGATTTTTTAGCAGCAAACAATATGAAACAGAATGTTTTAAGTAAAAAATATTTTATTCAATGGTTTGGATTCAAAAATCGATTGTACAATTATTTCTATGAACTCCGGTATGTATGAGGGCCAAATACATGTATACAAGGATAAACAGTATGGTACACGTATGGTACAGTATATAAGAAAGATAAAGCGTATATATACACATGTACAGAACAGAGAGGATACCCCGATGCATTTCTCATTGGAACCTGCTCTCTATTTTTCTCGTTGGGATTCTCGGCAGAGTTTTCCTGCCGAGAAAACCAGTCGCCTGTATGCTTACCTGTTCCACGGTAAACCCGCGCATACTCGAAAAGACTTTGACGCATGAGCGGAAGTATACAAGGGCAGTATAGGATGTAGCAAGATGGTGGCGACGGCATCGAATGTGACGAGCGCAGGCTCTTCGTAGTCGATGACATCACCGTGTTCTTGGCATTCAAAAGAACGGCGGTTCTTTTGAATGCCCGTGTGTACACTCAGCGTGCAAGGCAAGTTTGAAGAAGAAATAAACGGAGAAAGGCCTTTCGAGCTTAGAAGAGATTGGGGGCTGATGTCCTCCTTCTACAGGATATGCATTTCTCTGCCCAAAACCACCTGCACTATTCCTTTCAACAAGGATTTTTTTACCACTTTTGAGTCAAGGACATGTGGAGCCACTATTTTTATAAGGAATACAGTAATGTTTGATGTACAACACACTTATAGGGACCCAGATAGTCTCTTTGTAATTGTAAAGGGGTATATTCCGGGAAAAAGCATCACCATTGTCTCGGTGTATACACCTGATGACTCTCAGGCTTCCTTCTTTAAAAACTTTTTCCAAACACTGGATAAATACCACTCTCCCCATATGCTAATAGGTTGGGACTTCAACCTAGTGGTACACTCAGACCTAGACAGGAGTAGCAAAGGACAGTCCACCAATGCATTCCCAAAATCGCTACAATATATAACTAAAAAACCCACCAGCTATTGGACACGTGGAGAGCGCATAATGTGGGGTGCAGAGAGTACACTTTTTACTCCCACCCCCACAATAGCTACTCCAGGCTGGACTACATATTCTCCACAGCTGTATTGACAGCGAACTCCACCTCAGCCAAAATTCATGCATGTCGTGGTCAGACCACCAGATGGTTTCCTGTGTCTTTTCTCATGTTGGTCTCTCCAGAGCTATGGGAGCCTGGAGGCTTAATGACTCCATGCTCTAAGACCCAATAGCACTAGCCCAGATAACGGAATACATTTCGGAATACTTTTCCCACAACGAGGTTGGGGAGATCTCCCCTGCGTCCTTGTGGGCTGCACACAAGGCAGTACTGAGGGGACGTCTTATGCAGCTTGCCTCAGAGCTTAAACGCCAGAAGCTCCTAGATATTTCCTCCCTCACAGCTGACCTAGAAAAACTGTATCACAGGCATGGTCGAACCCCTACACAAGAATTGCTCGACCAGATTGCTCAGAACAGGAGAACTCTGGATACTCTCCTATTTGAGAAAATGGAAAAATCACTTAGGTGGTCCATGTTCGCGAGAAAGTTGAAACAATCCCTACAACCCACACATACATATAAGCTACGGGACGCGACAGGGAACCTCACCTCCCACCCAAAGGATGTGTTACAACTGTTTACCTCATACTATCAAACACTGCTGGCTGACTCTCAGGCCCCCATTGCTCCCTCATCCCCATCCTGATTGGATGCCATTTCCTTACCTAAGATTACAGAGGAACAACTGCAGGCCCTAATTGCCCCCTGCACAGAGGAGGAGGTAGCCAAAATAATTTCCACATTAAAACCCTCCAAGGCCCCAGGCCCAGATGGCTTCAAAGCCATTTATTTTAAAAAGTTTTCTGGACTATTAACCCCAAAATTCACAAAACTTTTTAATAGGGTTCTTGCAGGAGACGTGTTCCCTACTGATATGCTTATGGCCAACATGTCCCTGATCCCAAAGCCAGGAAAAGATCACTCCCTTCCCCAGAACTATAGACCTATATCGGTCATTAACAATGAATTTTTAAATATTTAGTCGCCTGTTAGCGGATCGCCTAGCATCCTTCATCACAACATTAATCTCCCCTGATCAAACAGGTTTTATCCCCACAAGACAAATAACAGATAACATACGCCTCGCATCAAATATTATACAAGATGCGGAATTACACTCGCGCAGGGTTTTGATGCTGAATTTGGACACAAACAATGCCTTTGATAGTGTCCTCTGGCTATATCTAGACACTATCTTATCCAAATTCGGGATCCAGGGAGAATTTGTAAGCGGCTTTCGAGCTCTGTATTGCCAACATCAAACCAGAATTAAACTTCCCGGATGTTCATCTGAATACTTTTCCCTGGGAAGGGGTACTAAGCAGGGCTGCCCTCTATCCCCTCTTTTATTTGCCCTCGCGATTGAACCCCTGGATCGGCATATTAATAGCAACCCCAACATTAAAGGATACTGCAGTGACAATCAGGAATATAAATTCATATATGCAGACAACGTCCTTCTATTCCTAACTGACCCCTTGATCTATTTGCTTAATCTTTTCACAGCATTAGACACCTTTAACAGTGTTTAGGGTCTGGGAGTTATCCCCTCTAAGTGTGTGGCTATGCCTATAAACTTACCCCACTCCTTGTTATCATGCCTGAAAGGCAGTCTTGACTTCTCCTGGAGCATGGAATCTTTACAATACCTGGGCATACGACTGGCACCAAGTCTTAAACAAATTTATGCCCACAATTATCCTCAGGCCTTCTCTAATTTTAAAAGGTTACTCTCTCAGTGGTCCCTATACCACATCTTCTTTTTAGGCTGAATACAGGCGGTCAAAATGTCGGTCCTCCCAAAATTATTGTTCTATTTTAGGGCCCTACCACTGTATGTATCCAGATCTACCATACAAGCCATACAAACTGATCTGCAAAAATGTATCTGGCAGGGTAAACATCCACGCATGGGCAGGGCACTGATGTATAGGTCCCGAGATAGAGGGGCCTAGGTTACCTGGACTTATGGAAGTATTAGTTGGCAGCTAGATTATTACAACTAGCCCAATGGCACACATCCGCGTCTCACATACCATGGCTGCAGTTTGAGAGGGCTTCCATTAAACCATATTTTCTCCCAGGCCTGCTATGGACCAATGCAGTAAACTACAGAATTGTTTCCCAGCTCAATGGAATAGTTGGACAGTCCCTATATCTCTAGACCCTATACAAAGAAAGGTTTGAGCTCTTCTCTAAACCCTCTTTATTAACATCTTTTTTGGGTGTAAAGATAAGTAGCATTCAGAACAGGCACTTGTCAGATATAGTAGTCAATAGCATCTACTGTACATCCCTGATAGAGTAAATGTGTAAAAGGTCCCCTGTGCGGGGTAGTGTATGGGACTATGAAGATGCCTATTGATTTGATATCCAGTAATCATCCCAAAGGGAGATAGAATGAGTATACAAGATACAAAAATTATACAATTAAAATTCATTTATTACAAAAACAAAATTACGTTAAAAAAGGAATACAGAAATACACCGTGATGCATTTGTTCCTTCAGTGTTGCGTGCTGCTGGTGCTACATGTTTCGCCTATAATCAAGCTTCATCAGGGACACAGACACTTTAACAAATCTACAACAATACATGAAAATTCATATTAGTGCATCCACTTAAAAAAATAAATCATTTATAATAATATAAAGAGATAAAAAAATATATACAGTTTACATTACATGCAAGACTCTCTCTAAGCCCTCGTTCACACTGGTGCGATTTGACAAGCGATTTGACATGTCAAATCGCATGTCAAATCGGCGATATTTGCCGCAAATTGCGGTCATTGACACCGTCCTAATCGGTGCGACGCCGCATCTGCGGTGCTGCACCGATTTCAAAAAGTAGTTTCTGTACAACTTTTTGCGATTTCGGGCCGCTATTTACATTGACATCTGTGCAGAAACCTGCACAGATGTCCCTGTAATCGCGGCCGAAATCGGGACTGACAGGCAGGAGTGAAATCGTGCGAGTTCAGCTGAACTCGCACGGCTTCACTCCCGCAGCCCAGTGTGAACCTGGGCTAAAGGCATGGACAGATACCTAATGATTCACAGACGGACTCCTCATGTCAGACCAGAATATGCCACCTCTCAACAAGATGGAGAAGTTGGTGTGTGTATCACCTTGCAAGTGACCCACAGTCAGACAAATACCACACTGAGATGTACACGGGGGTTTATCCTAATTCAAATATGAATGATCCTAAGTGTATGACAAAAAAATACAATAATATATATGCATATGTAATGGAAAAATAAAAAAGTAAGTGAAAGCTAATTATCAATATTATTAAATACATATTAATGGATCCCTTAAAGATCTCACAAGATACACGTCGCCTAAAGCAAGGCGAAGGCAGCACAAACTAGTTTATTATAGTAAAAAAAAGGGGGTAACACTTACATGTGAGTTAACAGGATATTGGATGGCTGGGGAGCCTAGAATGCACAGCTTAACCAAATAGCAGTAAATATAGTATTTAACAGGGAAGTTTTTCACCTGTAGCTGGTGTTCAGTGCTAAACAACCAGTAGGTAAAAAGAAAACAAAACAAATAGATTAGAAAGAGTGCAGGAGATGAGAAATATCAAACCATCTATCCTGCATAATTCACCCAAAATCTACAGAGATTCAGCAATTGATATGATCTCCCCAATGATAGTCATAAAAAACAAAGTTACTTCAGTCAATGAACAGTCGTTCAATCAGAATGCATAGGAAAAGCTTGCCCCTGGAATCTGTAAGCATATAAATAATGCATGCAGGTAAGTCCCGGAGAGTAGTCCTCAAATAGGGGCATTGAATAGCCCCTCATTACCAGGATCAAAAATTTCATAGTGCAGCAGGCTTTGAAAGCAAATTACCTGAGATCAGCTTGTGCAAAATCTGGCTCCCTCAGCTCTCCCCGTGTCAGCTCCTGCCGGCTGCTCAAGGCTTAATAAAGCCCCTATGCAGCGATCACGTGACCGTGGGAGAACGCGGTCACGTCACGGCGTGAATATGGGCCTACAGTGTTGTAGAGTATCGAGGAGAGAAGGCCCTCTGGATGACAGTAGGGGGAAGAGCGCATGCGCTGGAGGTTCGTGAGAACGCAGCGCCGCTCCGAGGTGGACGGGGCTGAACCAGAACAGCCTGACGTCACCGGCATTGGGTGACCCTAACGTCCCTGTGGCTTTTCATGCAGACAGAGACTTTGCACACTGGTCCTCGCAAGGACTGGAGACGCTGCATTCATTGCTACAGGCACAACCTGTTCTTTTGAACATTTGCACCAAACCTACGACATACCTTGCTAGAACACCCTTTGAAAATTTGTTCCACGAAGGGTCCAGAGACAGGGGTACGATCTCCACACTATACATGCACCTTAACGATCACCGCACAGAGGCTAAATCCCAAGCAATGCTGGGTTGGGAATCTGAGGTGGGCCAGGAGTTTTCAGCAGAAGACTGGCGGGATATGGTCACTAATATGCATACAGTAAATGTACCCGCTCAGTTGCCATTAAAGAAACTGTGGTGAAACTGAACACTAGATGGTATTATACACCAGTTAGAATTCATAGAATGTTCCCAACCATCACGGGCAGATGTTTCAGAGACTGTGGAGAAAGGGGCACTCTTCTCCTTACTTTCTGGAGCGGTAAGGTACTAGGCTCTCTCTGGCAGCAGACGGCTACGAAAGTACTCCAAATAACGGGATCAAACATCATCTTGACTTACCAAATGTGTATTTTGTTTGCAGACCTCCCAGAGGTCATACCCCCTGAGCAGAAATTGGTCCACACGCTGTTTAGTGCTATACAGTGGGCTATAGCCCTGAACTGGCGCAAACCCTCGGTCCCATGGTCCCAGGTGCTTCTCAGCATGGAATCCATAAAACTGATGGAACACATCCACCACACCCTTATGGATTCTATGCGAATCTTTGAACAAAAATGGGGCCCTTGGCCTGCTTTTTAGCTTGCTTGGGGGATGATTTTTCCTCAAGGGCACCAGAAAGCACTTTTGATTCTCACAGCGGGACTTGGTATGGGCTTGCTTATTTTGAAAACCAACACTGGTAGTGCCTTGACTATTTGTGAACCTATGCAGATGGACAAGAATTGATAGATATGCAGTGAGTCTCTTATACAGCTTGTAGCACTAGTAGCAGTTTTTATTTTTATTATTTTTTTTATTTTTTTGGTGTGTTTAAAAAATCAATGACATTTTATAAAATGGAGCACTGTGAGTGATACCTATACCTATACCTCTTGGATATCAGCACTTTAAACAGATAACTGTTTGTATTTTCACGGATTCTAGCTCTGTACAACACTCCCATTGCTGATTAATGTACATGTTATATTTTCTCCATGTAAACTGTCTGACTTGCCTTAATAAAAACGTTTGTAAACAAAAAAAAAAATTGTTATGCACATTTCATATGTTGCATATATTTTGTTTGCATGTGTATGCATGTTGTACAAATAAGTGTGGAATTTGTGTTCTGCATGGGAATGTGTGTATTGTGTGTAAGTTGTATGTTTGAATGTTCTAGTCAGGGTATGGTGTTCACAAATGTGTGTGTGGTGGAAGAAGGTCAGTGGTTACTGCACAGTAGAGAGAGTTCTAAAGCTAATTATATGTGCCATGCACATTTCATTTTGCCTTTACACAGAAATCTCATGCTTCTTGCTTTCTTCCAGCACAGCAGTAGCCATGATAATATAATCCGCATTGAGTATGCAGGACTGCCAGATCAGACATTATTTACCCATCTCTTTAATTCATGCCATGTCAAAAATAAGACTGAGACAAAGTGCAGTCAGAGGAAATCATGAAGTAAATGATATCCCTAAGAGCTACAAAACTGAGTATGCTTAAAAATCAGCTTAATGTAGCATTTTATATTCTTCGGGAAAAAGAAGCATTGTGAGCCATACTGTATCTTTACAGAGTATGTCAAAACTCTATATAACAGCTTCTATTTTGAAAACATAGGCTCCAAATAGCATTAATGGAGTTACCCTTCAATTACATCTGCTGATCCCATCATGCTTTTCTGTAATGTCTTTACAAATATCAATCAAACAACCAACACAAAGAAGGCCTGTTGGTTATTGCTATAAGTCAAAGTGCAGCCTGTGACAGATAGCTCACAAAATAAACAGGGCGGCCCTGCTAATGGCTTAACTGCTGGTGTGCTTTTGTATGCTGGCAGTTGAACAGTGCTGGTTGCAAAACAATTTCAAGATCCCTAGATATAATTCTTGTCCTTACATACACTTGTCTTTTTTTTTTTTTTGGATTATGTTCCCAGGAGTATATTTCTATTATGGAAGTGGTCCAATCTAATTTTACAGGAACCCCCCCCCCCAACCCAACCCCAACCCCAACCCATCCCATCCCAACCCAACATAACACAACGCTACTTTCTCATCCATTGGTTCTCTGATTTCAATTTTTTTTTCTGAAGAGGAAAATATGAGTTTGAGGATATAAGTTATTGCAACTTCCCCCTTTAGGCGTTTTTTTTTAATCAAGTATTTTTTATTGAGGTTTGTAAACATGAAATTTAAACACTGACAAGACTAAAAACAAAATAAGACAAAAACCAACATCCCATAGTCTTCTATGTCCAGGTCAAAAAAGTGTTACTCTGGCTATTACAATCCACAACTCTAACATATACAAATGACAAAGAGTATTCTTTTTCTCCCAAAGAGATTAGTAACCTCTTCATTTGATAGAAACAACTGAATCTCATGAAGAAGACAATGAAGACATACATATACAAACTACCGGCAATAAGTAAAACACAACAGTGCAGTAACTATAAATCATTTGACAACCAAGGTTCAGAAAAGTATACAGTATATAAAGATGTATCATAAAACTTATTTACATAACAGCATTTAACTCAATAAAATTATATGCAACTTAAGTCTATGATTTCCAGTAGCTTAATTATTAAAATGGAAGAGGAAAAAAAGAACAGCACCATCTAAGTGCAGCATTCAGGTAAATTTAATACACTATAAGAATAAAACTCACAATGTTGTAGAAAAGCCAGCAGCCGTCTGGCTACAGCATTAAAATACCTTTTGTGTAATCAGCTTAATAGGTGCTAAACTTGGCACCCATAACCATTGGTCCCCCAATGTAAGAAATATCTGTGGAGATCCTTTGTATTGCAACACCAACCTTTCTCTTGGTAAAAGAAGACTGACTTAATTTCTTGGTAAAAGAAGACTGACTTAATTTCTTCACTCATCAAAACTCAGTGGATTAGGGAAAAGTCATTTTGATTTTCAATTTGCATAAAACAAATAAGTCATCAGGGGGGAATTCATTAGAACCACCGCCAAACTAAAAAGAGAACAACAAATGAAAGTCTCATCGCTCATGTCCCGCATACGGGCATTAGAAGCGACCCACAAACAAAATATAGCAGCCTCCACCTACCAAGAGCTGACTCAGGCAAGACTTCTTCTTCTTCTTGAAGAATTGAACATGAAAACCAAGAGACAGTACATCCTAAGACACTTAATCTATTATGAGCAAGGAAATAAAAGTGGCAGACTTCTTGCCAGAGCAGTTCAAAATAAAAAAAGTAGTGCCACGATACACCACATAAAAGACAAACAAGGCTCTTTACACTCCTCGAACAAAGCCATAGCACATCAATTTGAAAAGTACTACCAATCCCTTTACAACTTACCCTCGAATCCCCACTGCCCTCACAAAGCAAGAAATCGCACTATCCAAGAATTCCTCTCACAATATGGTGCTCCTCCAATTTCTTCAGAAACCTTGCACGCACTAAACGTCCCTCTTACTGAAAAAATATTTGAAAAAGTCCTCATAGACATGAAAGTGGGCAAAGCCCCGGGTCCAGATGGCCTCTTATTACAATATTATAAAACATTCAAAGACACCTTAAAACCCCACTTCTTATCAGCCTTCCGCTTTCTTAACTCAGACTCTCAGATCCCCCCACAACTGCTAGAAGCACACATTGCGGGCATACTAAAGGAAGGAAAAGACCCCTTACTTGTAACAAACTATCGCCCCATATCGCTCATCAACTTAGATGTAAAAATGTATGCCAAAATCCTGGATAAACGCTTACTTCCACTCCTCCCCTCCTTAATCTCTCTTGATCAGGTTGGGTTCATACCCGGCAGAGAAGGGAGAGACAATACCATCAAGGCCCTCAATATCCACCACTGGCTCAATCACAATAAAAAACAAGGTTTCTTCCTCTCTCTAGATGCTGAAAAGGCATTCGACAGGGTGTCCTGGGACTACATAGACACTGTCCTCAAAGCAATTGGTTTACCTGAGTTGATGCTAACATACATAAAAGCATTATACACATCACCTATTGCCAGAGTTTGCGTGAATGGACACCTGTCGGACGCCTTCTGTCTCCACAATGGTACTAGACAGGGGTGCCCCCTCTCACCATTATTATCCAAATTAACCCCCAACCGAATACCACAAAACCTGCAAATGAGACACTTTTTATCTAGGTCCTTTACTGCCCACCACTGGACAAGGAAACTGTCTACATTAGAAGAACTGTGCATAAAAAAAAACACCCCAGAGACATCTAATTTCAATACTATACACCTCACTTTTCAATGATCTATCAGCGTTCTCCAGTAATGCAAACTCAACATGGAAACAAGAATTAAATATAGAGATTACAGACCCAGAATGGAAATTAATATGTACTTACATCCACAAGGGCTCACTAAATGTGGCCACACAAGAAGGTGGATTAGAGATCCTCTCAAGATGGTACAGAACCCCGGCATTGCTACACAAATTTTCAAAACACAATCCCCAATAGATGCTGGTCGAAGGTGAGGAATGAGGGACGAGTAGGTTGAAGGTGAGGGATGAGAAGGTCGAAGATGAGGGGCGAGAAGGTCGAAGGAGAGGGATGAGGGACGAGAAGGTCGAAGGTGACGGACGAGGCGTTCGATAGCTGCTCTGTCCCGCCCACCCACACATCGCTGATGACTTCTAAAAGCTCCTCTCTCTCTCCCTGCACAGTTATATTATAAGACCTTCTCGTACCTCATCCCTCACCTTTGACCTTCTCGTCCCTCATCCCTCACCTTCGACCTTCTCGTTCCTCACCTTCGACCTTCTCGTTCCTCACCTTTGACCTTCTCGTCCCTCATCCCTCACATTCAACCTTCTCGTCCCTCATCCCTTACCTTTGACCTTCTCGTCCCTCATCCCTCACCTTCGACCTTCTCGTCCCTCATCCCTCACCTTCAACCTTCTCGTCCCTCATCCCTCACCTTTGACCTTCTCGTTCCTCACCTTCGACCTTCTCGTCCCTAATCCCTCACCTTCGACCTTCTCGTCCCTCATCCCTCACCTTCAACCTTCTCGTCCCTCATCCCTCACCTTCAACCTTCTCGTTCCTCACCTTCGACCTTCTCATCCCTAATCCCTCACCTTTGACCTTCTCGTCCCTCATCCCTCACCTTCGACCTTCTCGTCCCTCATCCTTCACCTTCGACCTTCTCGTTCCTCACCTTCAACCTTCTCATCCCTCATCCCTCACCTTCGACCTTCTCGTCCCTCATCCCTCACCTTCGACCTTCTCGTCCCTCATCCCTTTTTTTTTTCTATTAATTTTTTTCTTTTTTTTTAGGATTTTTAATGTATTTTTTTTTTCTGGGTGGACCTCCGCTTTAAGAAACCAAAAATGTTAAATTTAAGAATGATGAACAACGTAATTATTATATCCCACTAATATTTTACGTTTGACTGGATATTGTTGGCCATGCACGGGTCTGTTTGTATGCCCTCCCTCACCCTCCCTCCCTTCCCTGCTTCTTCATCCTAGTTTTCACTCCCCTACTTTTGCTTTCTAACCCCCTCCCCCCCAATCTTTAACATATGATAAAGCCACCTACACTTTAACCTGACTCTGAGGTTATTGCAGCCTAATTTCTCTGTATAACCCTTTAAGTCTATTATAAAATTTTCTGTTGTAGATGCAAATATTTTTGTAAACTAACAAGATGTACAAATTTTAACTTTTCAGGGTACTGCTTTGACACAGATAACATTTTTATATTTTCCTATAGCACAGCAAAGCTTTACTTTTTTGTTCAGTTCCACGTTAATAAACTAATCTTTTTGGGATACATAAGACTTTCTTTTTGCAATACTATCAAACATTATGTTATTTTCTATACAATTTATAGACAAAAAATTTCACAAGGTTGTCCTCCCATTTATAATTCAGGTACAAAAACAAATACATTTACAAGTGAAATATTAGATTTATTTTTTATTTTTTCACATTTAAAAAAATATGAAATACATGAATATATTAACAAAAGAAGAAACAAAACAACAAGCTATATAGACCGCTGGACCGATAGGGCTGAAAATTGCTTTGCTTGTCTAAACACAGCTATTACTCCTGTGCCAATAAACCAGGACTGGTGCTAGCACATAAACTTTAAAAATTCTCCCAAATACCCCTCCCTTATCCAACTCAAGCACAAGACTGGCAATTCCACCTCCAACATATCCACAAATGTGACATTATTAAGAGAATTCCTCCAAAGACTCCTGACGGCAGCCCAAGGTGCTTTGGAATCCCCATCACTCAATGTAAAACCATCAAAACCATCAAATCTCTTCAAAACTCAAAAGCACCAGGCCCAGGACCAGGGTGGTTACACCATAATATGTTATAAAAAAAAAATAATGTATCCTGTTTAGCCTCACATCTTATAGCCTATTTTAGCACCATTAAAATGGTTAACCAGCTAAGCCCAACCTCTCTTCAAGCACACATTAGCACGATCTGCAAACTAGAGGTCATCATATACAGTATAACAGAAACTTGGTGCTGCGCTATACACTTCCTCTATACAATATGTGATTAACATATATAATATGTTGTGCTTTACCCAGTATTCCTAAATAAATATTTATATGTGCAATAAATATATGAATAAATGAATTAATCACTCAATAAATAAAGAAAAAACTTGTGTAGCGCCCTCACCCGCTCTCTCCCTTCTTCTTCTCGGCTGGTTAACTCGTCTAGGGGGACCAGGGAGAGGGGTGAGGTGCTGCCACCAGCTCGCACCTCTTATGTGTGTAGAGTCTTGAGCTAAGATCTTTACCTTCGGGTCTGCGTCCCTGTCCGGAGCTTCCACTTCAAATATGACAGGTAGATAGGTGAATGTAGAACACTTTGCTCCCAGAAAAGTAAGCCCACACCAGGTGACAGTACAACATCTATATTTATTTCCGCAGAGATAAATATGCCTCTTTGCAAGCAGACAGGTTGTTACAAACACAAACTTGGTGGGGTGAGGGTTCAGGCACAATCCTTTCGGATCAGAGAAGCTGTCAGGAGTTCACAACAACTTTTGGCGCACGGTCGCTGCCACCGACCGTGAGGTTGGTCCCAGCCACAGACCGGGTGAACGATGAGGCCTCTGCCACAGACCTTAGGATAGGCCTCTGCCACCGACCTGATGTAGCTGGGTCTCTGCAAAGACCATGGAACATGAACTACCTTCTAATGGCGACCCCTGTTAGGGAGATGATCCATCCCGAACAGTCCCCAGAGGCCTGCACTGTCACCAGCCAATGCTGTGCTGGATCTTCAGAACAGGTCACCTCCCTGGTTCTCCTCGCCCAGGACACGGGTCCCCTCACTCGGTGGACCCCTAGGTATCTTCTCCCATACGGGACCCAGTCGAAGGTACTGGGCCCCAGGCCTCGGCTAGTACCTCACCCCTGGCTTAAGGTGCCTGGGATGGAACTCGAACTCCCTCGCACCCAGGCCGAGGGCACCTGGGCGCAGACGAACAGAACAGCAGCCCCCAGGCTGAAGGTGCCTGGGGCTCGGACCTCGTGCGCAAGATGTCCGCCCCCTTTAGATCCCTAACAATTTGTGTGTCTGGGCCATGCTACCGTCCAGATACTCCCCCTAAATGTTAACCCCCGCTACACTTGTAATACAGAAGTGCTAAAAATGCATCAAACAATGAATTTTAATACACGCAATCTCCGGATAGATCAAAAAATCAATGATAAATTCAAATGCACAAATATTATTAACGTTGCAAATTCTTAAATTGCCTAATGCCGCGTACACACGACCGTTATTCATGTCATGCAAAAAAACGAAGTTTTTCTCGTCGTGATTCCTCTCAAGCCTGCCTTGCATACACACGTTCATGAAAAAAAAACGCTCGAGCAAAGCGGGTGACGTACAACACGTACGACGGCACTATAAAGGGGAAGTTCCATTCGAATGGCGCCACCCTTTGGTCTGCATTTGCTGATCCTCGTGTTACTAAAGTTTGGTGAGAGACGATTTGCGCTTTTCAGCCTCGTGCTCTTCAGTCCGTTACAGCGTGACGAATGTGCTATCTCCATTCTGAACGCTAGTTTTACCAGAACGAGCGCTCCCGTCTCATACTTGATTCTGAGCATGCGTGTTCTTTTTCCCCTCGTAAAAGCGTACATGCAACCGTTTTTCACGACGGGAAGAAGAACAACGTGAAAAACTATGAGAAAAAATAGAGCAGGTTCTAAAAAAAATTTGGGCAGTTTTCTTGTTGCGAAAAATGCTATGGAGCATACACACGACCGTTTTTCACAACCAATCTAAAAAATTGCATTTTTCTCGTCATGAAAAATGGTTGTGTGTTCGTGGCATTAGGCTCGATACACACCAGTGCATTTGTTCATGCTTTTGCTTTTCTTTTTGCAGAATCGCAGGACATTATTTTTAACAAGTGTTCCTATGGAACACATTCACATCAATGCATTTTTGTGCCTCTGCATTTTTCGAAAGGGTCAGGGACTTTTTTAAATGCAAAACGCTGCTTTTTTGGTCCAATAGACTTCAATGAAGAATCTACAGAAAAGCATGTAGTGCGTTTTTACAGCGTTTTTACAGCAATTCCGTTGCAATTTGCATTTTGCGTTTTTAAATCTTCCCAACAACAAATTTGCCTAAAAAAAGCGTGGGGGTCCCCCCAAATTCAATTACCAGGCCCTTCAGGTCTGGTATGGATATTAAGGGGAACCCTGCCGCAAATTTAAAAAAAAAATGCGTGGGGTTCCCCCCAAATATCCATACCGGGCCCTTCAGGTCTGGTATGGATTTTAAGGGGAAATCCACCACAAATAAAAAAAAAATGCCGCGGAGTTCCCCCAGAAAAAAGTTATTGATAAAAAAAAAAAAAAATGCGTGGGGGTCCCCTCAAATTCAATTACCAGGCCCTTCAGGTCTGGTATGGATATTAAGGGGAACCCTGCATAATTTTTTTTTTTAAATGACGTGGGGTTCCCCCCAAATATTCATACTAGACCCTTCAAGTCTGGTATGGATATTAAGGGGAACTCCACCCCAAATTTAAAAAAAAATGGCGTGGAGTTCCCCCAAAAATCCATACCAGACCCTTTATCCGAGCACGCAACCTGGCAGGCCGCAGGAAAAGAGGGGGGACGAGAGAGCGCCCCCCCCTCCTGAACCGTACCATGCCACATGCCCTCAACATGGGGAGGATGTCCCCATCTTGATGGAGACAAGGGCCTTATCCCCACAACCCTTGCCCGGTGGTTGTGGGGGTCTGCGGGCAGGGGGCTTATCGGAATCTGTAAGACCCCTTTAACAAAGGGGACCCCCAGATCCCGCCCCCATGTGAATTGGTAAGGGGTACATTGTACCCCTAACATTTCACAAAGAAAGTGTAATTAAAAAAAAAAAAAAACACAGACACCTTGGAAAAGTCCTTTATTAAAAAAAATAAATACATTCCAGCGATGTAATCCAATGTCCCGCGTTCATGATGGGGAACGTGAGAAGGGGCGGGTTTATTCATTTTTTTACACTGAAGAGGAAGTTCCCCATCAGATCCGCTCAGCCAAGACGTAGGCGGGGTCTTAGATACGAGGGCGCCCCGCCCCCTCGTACCTCAGACCCCGTTTCGAGTGGAGACGGCAGCGCTGGACATCGGATCGCCGCGGGACATTGGATTACTTCGCTGGAATGTGTTTTCTATTTTTTATTTTTAATAAAGAACTTTTCCAAGGTGTCTGTGTGTTTTCTTACATTTTTTTTACACTTTCTTCGTGAAATGGTAGGGGTACAATGTACCCCTTACCAATTCACATAGGGGGGCGGGATCTGGGGTCCCCTTTGTTAAAAGGGTCTTCCAGATTCCAATAAGCCTCCTGCCCGCAGACCCCCACAACCACCGGGCAAGGGTTGTGGGGATGAGGCCCTTGTCCCCATCAACATGGAGACATCCTCCCCATGTTGAGGGCATGTGGCCTGGTACGGTTCAGGAGGGGGGGCGCTCTCTCGTCCCCCCCTCTTTTCCTGCGGCCTGCCAGGTTGCGTGCTCGGATAAAGGGTCTGGTATGGATTTTTGGGGGAACTCCACGCCATTTTTTTTTAATTTGGGGTGGAGTTCCCCTTAATATCCATACCAGACTTGAAGGGTCTAGTATGAATATTTGGGGGGAACCCCACGTCATTTAAAAAAAAAATTATGCAGGGTTCCCCTTAATATCCATACCAGACCTGAAGGGCCTGGTAATTGAATTTGAGGGGACCCTCACGCATTTTATTTTTTATTTTTTTTATCAATAACTTTTTTCTGTATTGCCAGGAGCCGACAATTCATTATAGCCGCGGGTGAGTTTTAAATGACTTTTTTTCCTTCAGAAATTATATTTTGTGCAGGGACAGTTCTAAGCAAGGGAAACAAGCGCTGCTTTACAGGCATACTATACCCACCCCCCCACCCCCCCCCCAGGTACGTAATTTAAAGGAATATTTCACTTTTATTGTTTCACTTTATGCATTATTAAAATCACTGCTCCCGAAAAAACGTCAGTTTTTAAAACTTTTTTTTGCATTGATACATGTCCCCTGGGGCAGGACCCGGGTCCCCAAACCCTTTTTAGGACAATAACTTGCATATTAGCCTTTATAATTAGCATTTTAGATTTCGAACGTTCGAGTCCATTGTGTTAAATAGGGTTCTAAAGTTCACACGAACTTTAGGTCTGTTTGCAGGTTCTGGTGCGAACCGAACAGGGGGTTGTTCGGCTCATCCCTAGTGATCAGCAGATCGTGGGTGCCATGCAGGACTCCTGCAGACTGATCAGTGTATCTGTCTACTCGTACCTTGTAAGGGAAGGTAGATACACACTGACAGGAAGAGAGAATAAACTACCACAGCACTCAACAGAACTGTTCATTGAGAACTACAAGCCAACAGCCACTCACTGTCAAAACAGAGCCTTGAGGGGAGCATGTGTGCAATTGTAACATGTCACATGTTACACCCTGAATATGCGTGTAACATGTTACAAAAGGTGAACTTATCCTTTAACACTCAAGGCAGGTGCCTTTTCTGCCTCTGTGTTGGCCTAGCTCAGGATTAGTAAAAGAGTCTACAATTAGAATTTTTAGAAGGATAAGCAATGGACGCCTACACATTTCTTTCAGAAAAGGTGTGATTTGAAATATTTTTCTAAAAGTTAGTTTGATACAAGCTATAGTTTCTTCAGCAGTAATTCACATAAATTGCAACTTTGATTCCCAATGTCTCACTAGCTCTGTTCTGCATTTATGAGCATACACCTAATTAAGTAACATGTAATTATTAAATTGTCTCTAGGAGAGCAGAGAAATGTAAGCCATAAAACTTGTAAAGGGTGATAATTTGGACAAATTTCACACTGAGGTTGTAAAGTGGTGAATAATGGTGACATGACTTCATGGTGGTAACAAGCAGTGACATAAATCCCATCAGTTCATTAACTTAACCGAGGTACAGTTGGAAGCATAAAGTTAACTAAAGGCCATTAAAAACATTTTTAACCTACCCTCAATCTAAAGTGTTGATAACTTGCACATTTTAATCTGCTATTTTTTTTCCTTAGAGCTTAAACTTGTTTTTTTAACACATACTGTAAGTAATAAGTATTTTAGGACATACCATATATTAAAATGTATAGATTTTTGTAGGATTTTCTTTTTCATTTCCATTTTGTACTTTAAAAGGCTTAACTAACTATGCTATTTTAACATGCATGTTACAGGTTTGTGAAAAAAAAAACTTCACCCGCATTCCCTTATATATATATATATATATATATATATATATATATATATATATATATATATATATATACACAGTTTATATATCATATATTTTCTGAAAGTGCACAACCTGTAGAATAAAAGATGTTACTGTTAAACCCCCCAAACCTTAAATCCTCTGGAAGACCTCTTTCTCATTTATTCAATAACCCTGACTCCCCCCCTGGTCTAAATGTAGAGGCATTTAAATGGTGGATAGATAAAGGATTGTATTGTATAGGACATATTTTTAATCCTGGAGGGCCTATACCCCTTAGTTACTGCATCAGACATCTGAATCTTCCAGATTCTGAAAAACCATGGTTTAATCAAATTTTCTAATTTTTAAACCAAATCTGGAAGGAAAAACCCCTTCCTCCCCAATTTACAAAGTACGAGTTATGGTGCAGCCAGGCCGGTTCACAAAGGGGAGGCATATCTATAATATATTCATGCCTCACTCACCCTACAACAAAATCTTCCTATATGGAGGCTTGGGAAAAAGACGCCCAGTTTTGTTGGAATTTGGATACCTGGCACTCAGCCTTCTCTAAATCTTTCAAAGGGATTCTTAATGTCTCTCTAATGGAGGCAAATATTAAAGTTATAACGAGATGGTATCTAACTCCCTCCAGACTGGCATCTATATATCCAGCATCAGATCCATCGTGTTTCAGAGGTTGCCAACTTTGGCCAATTATAGCTCAGGGGGGTTTAGTACATGCCCTACACTATATAAGGCCACCAGCGCGGCGGCCTTGTGTAGTGTGTTGGCGTGCAGGGAGAGAGCAGGATAGGCAGGGACAGTGTCAGTGTCATATTTGCTTAACCTAGCGCAGTTACAGTGAGTGTAATGTGTTGGCGTGCAGGGAGAGAGCAGGATAGGCAGGGAAAGTGTCAGTGTCATCTTTGCTTAACCTAGTGCAGTTACAGTGAGTGTAGTGTGTTGGCGTGCAGGGAGAGAGCAGGATAGGCAGGGACAGTGTCAGTGTCATCTTTGCTTAACCTAGCACGGTTACAGTGGGTGTAGTGTGTTGGCGTGCAGGGAGAGAGCAGGATAGGCAGGGACAATGTCAGTGTCATCTTTGCATGTTAACCTGCAGCAGTTACAGTGGGTGTAGTGTGCCTCCTGCACAGTATACACCTGAAGCTACCCCTTATTGCTGGTGTTGGTGTTGTTCTGTTGTGTAACACAGGCATCTGCAAGCAGTTACAGTGGGTGTAGTGTGCCTCCTGCCACAGTATACACCTGAAGCTACCCCTTATTGCTGGTGTTGTTCTGTTGTGTAACACAGGCATCTGCAGCAGTTACAGTGGGTGTAGTGTGCCTCCTGCACAGTATACACCTGAAGCTACCCCTTATTCCTGGTGTTGGTGTTGTTCTGTAGTGTAACACAGGCATCTGCAAGCAGTTACAGTGGGTGTAGTGTGCCTCCTGCACAGTATACACCTGAAGCTACCCCTTATTGCTGGTGTTGGTGTTGTTCTGTTTTGTAACACAGGCATCTGCAAGCAGTTACAGTGGGTGTAGTGTGCCTCCTGCACAGTATACACCTGAAGCTACCCCTTATTGCTGGTATTGTTCTGTTGTGTAACACAGGCATCTGCAGCATTTACAGTGGGTGTAGTGTGCCTCCTGCACAGTATACACCTGAAACTACCCCTTATTGCTGGTGTTGTTCTGTTGTGTAACACAGGCATCTGCAAGCAGTTACAGTGGGTGTAGTGTGCCTCCTGCACAGTATACACCTGAAGCTACCCCTTATTGCTGGTGTTGTTCTGTTGTGTAACACAGGCCTCTGCAGTAGGCTTGTGCAATTCGTTTCGTAACAAATCGAAATTCGTCCGAATTTAGCAACTTTCGGACATTCGGAAGCATTCGAATTTCCGAACAAAGCAATTACGAATAAAACCGAATCCGAAATAAATTATACCGCAAAATAGCGAATGCCCGAATGTCTTCGGCATAATTCGTTATGAAAAAACTTACGAATGTACAAATCCATTGGAAGCACAATAACACTCACTCTGCTCTGCTCTCTGCTTCTCCTTCACCGTGCTGAACTCCCTCTCAAAATGGTGTACAGGGGCGGAGGCTATAGCCGCATGTAAAAAACGAACGTAAAATACGAGATTTCTAATCCATTCGAAGCACAATAACACTCACTCTGCTCTGCTCTCTGCTTCTCCCTCACCGTGCTGAACCCTCTCAAAATGGTGTACAGGGATCTCTCTCTTTTCCTCCCCCTCTCCCCCCCCCTCTCCTCCTCGATTTCGAATCGTTACAAATAACCGCTATGTATTTCGAAAAGTACAAATCCATTCGAAGCACATTAGGCATAATAGTCAGCGTCGTCGTGAGAGAGACACAGAAAATTACGAATCAACGAACCCAAAAAAAGTTACGAAAGTAGGAGTTGTGTCCAGAATCAACGAAAAACAACGTACTCTACCGAAAGTACGAATTATAAAGCAACAAAAAATTCAACGAAAAATGTCGCTTGCAAAAATACGAATGAGTCCGAACACGAAAAATCCCGTCTAGCAAAATTACGAATGATTACGAATCAACAGGACCGGAAAGAAACGAACCGAAACGGAACAAATTTTTCCGTTGTGCACAAGCCTACTCTGCAGCAGTTACAGTGGGTGTAGTGTGCCTCCTGCACAGTATACACCTGAAGCTAACCCTTATTGCTGGTGTTGGTGATGTTCTGTTGTGTAACACAGGCATCTGCAACAGTTACAGTGGGTGTAGTGTGCCTCCTGCACAGTATACACCTGAAGCTACCCCTTATTGCTGGTGTTGGTGTTGTTCTGTTGTGTAACACAGGCATCTGCAAGCAGTTACAGTGGGTGTAGTGTGCATCCTGCACAGTATACACCTGAAGCTACCCCTTATTGCTGGTGTTGTTCTGTTGTGTAAAACAGGCATCTGCAAGCAGTTACAGTGGGTGTAGTGTGCCTCCTGCACAGTATACACCTGAAGCTACACCTTATTGCTGGTGTTGGTGTTGTTCTGTTGTGTAACACAGGCATCTGCAAGCAGTTACAGTGGGTGTAGTGTGCCTCCTGCACAGTATACACCTGAAGCTACACCTTATTGCTGGTGTTGGTGTTGTTCTGTTGTGTAACACAGGCATCTGCAAGCAGTTACAGTGGGTGTAGTGTGCATACTGCACAGTATACACCTGAAGCTACCCCTTATTACTGGTGTTGTTCTGTTGTGTAAAACAGGAATCTGCAAGCAGTTACAGTGGGTGTAGTGTGCCTCCTGCACAGTATACACCTGAAACTACCCCTTATTGCTGGTGTTGTTCTGTTGTGTAACACAGGCCTCTGCAGCAGTTACAGTGGTTGTAGTGTGCCTCCAGCACAGTATACATCTGAAGCTACCCCTTATTGTTGGTGTTGTTCTGTTGTGTAACACAGGCATCTGCAGCAGTTACAGTGGGTGTAGTGTGCCTCCTGCACAGTATACACCTGAAGCTACCCCTCATTTCTGGTGTTGTTCTGTTGTGTAACACAGGCATCTGCAAGCAGTTACAGTGGGTGTAGTGTGCCTCCTGCACAGTATACACCTGAAGCTACCCCTTATTGCTGGTGTTGTTCTGTTGTGTAACACAGGCATCTGCAAGCAGTTACAGTGGGTGTAGTGTGCCTCCTGCACAGTATACACCTGAAGCTACCCCTTATTGCTGGTGTTGTTCTGTTGTGTAACACAGGCATCTGCAGCAGTTACAGTGGATGTAGTGTGCCTCCTGCACAGTATACACCTGAAGCTATCCCTTATTGCTGGTGTTGTTCTGTTGTGTAACACAGGCATCTGCAGCAGTTACAGTGGGTGTAGTGTGCCTCCTGCACAGTATACACCTGGAGATACCCCTTATTGCTGGTGTTGGTGTTGTTCTGTTGTGTAACACAGGCATCTGCAAGCAGTTACAGTGGGTGTAGTGTGCCTCCTGCACAGTATACACCTGAAGCTACCCCTTATTGCTGGTGTTGGTGTAGTTCTGTTTTGTACCACAGGCATCTGCAAGCAGTTACAGTGGGTGTAGTGTGTCTCCTGCACAGTATACACCTGAAGCTACCCCTTATTGCTGGTGTTGTTCTGTTGTGTAACACAGGCATCTGCAAGCAGTTACAGTGGGTGTATTTTGCCTCCTGCACAGTATACACCTGAAGCTACCCCTTATTGCTGGTGTTGTTCTGTTCTGTAAAACAGGCATCTGCAAGCAGTTACAGTGGGTGTAGTGTGCCTCCTGCACAGTATACACCTGAAGCTAACCCTTATTGCTGGTGTTGGTGATGTTCTGTTGTGTAACACAGGCATCTGCAACAGTTACAGTGGGTGTAGTGTGCCTCCTGCACAGTATACACCTGAAGCTACACCTTATTGCTGGTGTTGGTGTTGTTCTGTTGTGTAACACAGGCACCTGCAAGCAGTTACAGTGGGTGTAGTGTGCCTCCTGCACAGTATACACCTGAAGCTACACCTTATTGCTGGTGTTGGTGTTGTTCTGTTGTGTAACACAGGCATCTGCAAGCAGTTACAGTGGGTGTAGTGTGCATCCTGCACAGTATACACCTGAAGCTACCCCTTATTACTGGTGTTGTTCTGTTGTGTAAAACAGGAATCTGCAAGCAGTTACAGTGGGTGTAGTGTGCCTCCTGCACAGTATACACCTGAAACTACCCCTTATTGCTGGTGTTGTTCTGTTGTGTAACACAGGCCTCTGCAGCAGTTACAGTGGGTGTAGTGTGCCTCCTGCACAGTATACATCTGAAGCTACCCCTTATTGTTGGTGTTGTTCTGTTGTGTAACACAGGCATCTGCAGCAGTTACAGTGGGTGTAGTGTGCCTCCTGCACAGTATACACCTGAAGCTACCCCTCATTTCTGGTGTTGTTCTGTTGTGTAACACAGGCATCTGCAAGCAGTTACAGTGGGTGTAGTGTGCCTCCTGCACAGTATACACCTGAAGCTACCCCTTATTGCTGGTGTTGTTCTGTTGTGTAACACAGGCATCTGCAAGCAGTTACAGTGGGTGTAGTGTGCCTCCTGCACAGTATACACCTGAAGCTACCCCTTATTGCTGGTGTTGTTCTGTTGTGTAACACAGGCATCTGCAGCAGTTACAGTGGATGTAGTGTGCCTCCTGCACAGTATACACCTGAAGCTATCCCTTATTGCTGGTGTTGTTCTGTTGTGTAACACAGGCATCTGCAGCAGTTACAGTGGGTGTAGTGTGCCTCCTGCACAGTATACACCTGGAGATACCCCTTATTGCTGGTGTTGGTGTTGTTCTGTTGTGTAACACAGGCATCTGCAAGCAGTTACAGTGGGTGTAGTGTGCCTCCTGCACAGTATACACCTGAAGCTACCCCTTATTGCTGGTGTTGGTGTAGTTCTGTTTTGTACCACAGGCATCTGCAAGCAGTTACAGTGGGTGTAGTGTGTCTCCTGCACAGTATACACCTGAAGCTACCCCTTATTGCTGGTGTTGTTCTGTTGTGTAACACAGGCATCTGCAAGCAGTTACAGTGGGTGTAGTGTGCCTCCTGCACAGTATACACCTGAAGCTACCCCTTATTGCTGGTGTTGTTCTGTTGTGTAACACAGGCATCTGCAGCAGTTACAGTGGGTGTAGTGTGCCTCCTGCACAGTATACACCTGAAGCTACCCCTTATTGCTGGTGTTGTTCTGTTGTGTAACACAGGCCTCTGCAGCAGTTACAGTGGGTGTAGTGTGCCTCCTGCAGAGTATACATCTGAAGCTACCCCTTATTGCTGGTGTTGGTTTTGTTCTGTTGTGTAACACAGGCATCTGCAAGCAGTTACAGTGGGTGTAGTGTGCATCCTGCACAGTATACACCTGAAGCTACCCCTTATTGCTGGTGTTGTTCTGTTCGGTAAAACAGGCATCTGCAAGCAGTTACAGTGGGTGTAGTGTGCCTCCTGCACAGTATACACCTGAAGCTAACCCTTATTGCTGGTGTTGGTGATGTTCTGTTGTGTAACACAGGCATCTGCAACAGTTACAGTGGGTGTAGTGTGCCTCCTGCACAGTATACACCTGAAGCTACCCCTTATTGCTGGTGTTGGTGTTGTTCTGTTGTGTAACACAGGCATCTGCAAGCAGTTACAGTGGGTGTAGTGTGCATCCTGCACAGTATACACCTGAAGCTACCCCTTATTACTGGTGTTGTTCTGTTGTGTAAAACAGGAATCTGCAAGCAGTTACAGTGGGTGTAGTGTGCCTCCTGCACAGTATACACCTGAAGCTAACCCTTATTGCTGGTGTTGGTGTTGTTCTGTTGTGTAACACAGGCATCTGCAAGCAGTTACAGTGGGTGTAGTGTGCCTCCTGCACAGTATACACCTGAAGCTACCCCTTATTGCTGGTGTTGGTGTTGTTCTGTTGTGTAACACAGGCATCTGCAAGCAGTTACAGTGGGTGTAGTGTGCCTCCTGCACAGTATACACTTGAAGCTACCCCTTATTGCTGGTTTCGGTGTTGTTCTGTTTTGTAACACAGGCATCTGCAAGCAGTTACAGTGGGTGTAGTGTGCCTCCTGCACAGTATACACCTGAAGCTACCCCTTATTGCTGGTGTTGTTCTGTTGTGTAACACAGGCCTCTGCAGCAGTTACAGTGGGTGTAGTGTGCCTCCTGCACAGTATACATCTGAAGCTACCCCTTATTGTTGGTGTTGTTATGTTGTGTAACACAGGCATCTGCAGCAGTTACAGTGGGTGTAGTGTGCCTCCTGCACAGTATACACCTGAAGCTACCCCTCATTTCTGGTGTTGTTCTGTTGTGTAACACAGGCATCTGCAAGCAGTTACAGTGGGTGTAGTGTGCCTCCTGCACAGTATACACCTGAAGCTACCCCTTATTGCTGGTGTTGTTCTGTTGTGTAACACAGGCATCTGCAAGCAGTTACAGTGGGTGTAGTGTGCCTCCTGCACAGTATACACCTGAAGCTACCCCTTATTGCTGGTGTTGTTCTGTTGTGTAACACAGGCATCTGCAGCAGTTACAGTGGATGTAGTGTGCCTCCTGCACAGTATACACCTGAAGCTACCCCTTATTGCTGGTGTTGTTCTGTTGTGTAACACAGGCATCTGCAGCAGTTACAGTGGGTGTAGTGTGCCTTCTGCACAGTATACACCTGAAGCTACCCCTTATTGCTGGTGTTGGTGTTGTTCTGTTGTGTAACACAGGCATCTGCAAGCAGTTACAGTAGGTGTAGTGTGCCTCCTGCACAGTATACACCTGAAGATACCCCTTATTGCTGGTGTTGGTGTTGTTCTGTTGTGTAACACAGGCATCTGCAAGCAGTTACAGTGGGTGTAGTGTGCCTCCTGCACAGTATACACCTGAAGCTACCCCTTATTGCTGGTGTTGGTGTAGTTCTGTTTTGTACCACAGGCATCTGCAAGCAGTTACAGTGGGTGTAGTGTGTCTCCTGCACAGTATACACCTGAAGCTACCCCTTATTGCTGGTGTTGTTCTGTTGTGTAACACAGGCATCTGCAAGCAGTTACAGTGGGTGTAGTGTGCCTCCTGCACAGTATACACCTGAAGCTACCCCTTATTGCTGGTGTTGTTCTGTTGTGTAACACAGGCATCTGCAGCAGTTACAGTGGGTGTAGTGTGCCTCCTGCACAGTATACACCTGAAGCTACCCCTTATTGCTGGTGTTGTTCTGTTGTGTAACACAGGCCTCTGCAGCAGTTACAGTGGGTGTAGTGTGCTTCCTGCAGAGTATACATCTGAAGCTACCCCTTATTGCTGGTGTTGGTTTTGTTCTGTTGTGTAACACAGGCATCTGCAAGCAGTTACAGTGGGTGTAGTGTGCATCCTGCACAGTATACACCTGAAGCTACCCCTTATTGCTGGTGTTGTTCTGTTGTGTAAAACAGGCATCTGCAAGCAGTTACAGTGGGTGTAGTGTGCCTCCTGCACAGTATACACCTGAAGCTAACCCTTATTGCTGGTGTTGGTGATGTTCTGTTGTGTAACACAGGCATCTGCAACAGTTACAGTGGGTGTAGTGTGCCTCCTGCACAGTATACACCTGAAGCTACCCCTTATTGCTGGTGTTGGTGTTGTTCTGTTGTGTAACACAGGCATCTGCAAGCAGTTACAGTGGGTGTAGTGTGCATCCTGCACAGTATACACCTGAAGCTACCCCTTATTACTGGTGTTGTTCTGTTGTGTAAAATAGGAATCTGCAAGCAGTTACAGTGGGTGTAGTGTGCCTCCTGCACAGTTTACACCTGAAGCTAACCCTTATTGCTGGTGTTGGTGTTGTTCTGTTGTGTAACACAGGCATCTGCAAGCAGTTACAGTGGGTGTAGTGTGCCTCCTGCACAGTATACACCTGAAGCTACCCCTTATTGCTGGTGTTTGTGTTGTTCTGTTGTGTACCAAAGGCATCTGCAAGCAGTTACAGTGGGTGTAGTGTGCCTCCTGCACAGTATACACTTGAAGCTACCCCTTATTGCTGGTTTCGGTGTTGTTCTGTTTTGTAACACAGGCATCTGCAAGCAGTTACAGTGGGTGTAGTGTGCCTCCTGCACAGTATACACCTGAAGCTACCCCTTATTGCTGGTGTTGTTCTGTTGTGTAACACAGGCCTCTGCAGCAGTTACAGTGGGTGTAGTGTGCCTCCTGCACAGTATACATCTGAAGCTACCCCTTATTGTTGGTGTTGTTATGTTGTGTAACACAGGCATCTGCAGCAGTTACAGTGGGTGTAGTGTGCCTCCTGCACAGTATACACCTGAAGCTACCCCTCATTTCTGGTGTTGTTCTGCTGTGTAACACAGGCATCTGCAAGCAGTTACAGTGGGTGTAGTGTGCCTCCTGCACAGTATACACCTGAAGCTACCCCTTATTGCTGGTGTTGTTCTGTTGTGTAACACAGGCATCTGCAAGCAGTTACAGCGGGTGTAGTGTGCCTCCTGCACAGTATACACCTGAAGCTACCCCTTATTGCTGGTGTTGTTCTGCTGTGTAACACAGGCATCTGCAGCAGTTACAGTGGATGTAGTGTGCCTCCTGCACAGTATACACCTGAAGCTACCCCTTATTGCTGGTGTTGTTCTGTTGTGTAACACAGGCATCTGCAGCAGTTACAGTGGGTGTAGTGTGCCTTCTGCACAGTATACACCTGAAGCTACCCCTTATTGCTGGTGTTGGTGTTGTTCTGTTGTGTAACACAGGCATCTGCAAGCAGTTACAGTAGGTGTAGTGTGCCTCCTGCACAGTATACACCTGAAGCTACCCCTTATTGCTGGTGTTGGTGCTGTTCTGTTTTGTAACACAGGCATCTGCAAGCAGTTACAGTGGGTGTAGTGTGCCTCCTGCACAGTATACACCTGAAGCTACCCCTTATTGGTGGTGTTGTTCTGTTGTGTAACACAGGCATCTGCAAGCAGTTACAGTGGGTGTAGTGTGCCTCCTGCACAGTATACACCTGAAGCTACCCCTTATTGCTGGTGTTGGTGTTGTTCTGTTTTGTAACACAGGCATCTGCAAGCAGTTACATTGGGTGTAGTGTGCCTCCTGCACAGTATACACCTGAAGCTACCCCTTATTGCTGGTGTTGTTCTGTTGTGTAACACAGGCATCTGCAAGCAGTTACAGTGGGTGTAGTGTGCCTACTGAAAAGTATACACCTGAAGCTACCCCTTATTGCTGGTGTTGTTCTGTTGTGTAACACAGGCATCTGCAGCAGTTACAGTGGGTGTAGTGTGCCTCCTGCACAGGATACACCTGAAGCTACCCCTTATTGCTGGTGTTGCTGTTGTTCTGTTGTGTAACACAGACATCTGCAAGCAGTTACAGTGGGTGTAGTGTGCCTCCTGCACAGTATACACCTGAAGCTACCCCTTATTGCTGGTGTTGGTGTTGTTCTGTTGTGTAACACAGGCATCTGCAAGCAGTTACAGTGGGTGTAGTGTGCCTCCTGCACAGTATACACCTGAAGCTACCCCTTATTGCTGGTGTTGGTGTTGTTCTGTTTTGTAACACAGGCATCTGCAAGCAGTTACAGTGGGTGTAGTGTGCCTCCTGCACAGTATACACCTGAAGCTACCCCTTATTGCTGGTGTTGTTCTGTTGTGTAACACAGGCATCTGCAAGCAGTTACAGTGGGTGTAGTGTGCCTCCTGCACAGTATACACCTGAAGCTACCCCTTATTGCTGGTGTTGTTCTGTTGTGTAACCCAGGCATCTGCAGCAGTTACAGTGGGTGTGGTGTGCCTCCGCCACAGTATACACCTGAAGCTACCCCTTATTGCTGGTGTTGGTGTTGTTCTGTTGTGTAACACAGGCATCTGCAAGCAGTTACAGTGGGTGTAGTGTGCCTCCTGCACAGTATACACCTGAAGCTACCCCTTATTGCTGGTGTTGGTGTTGTTCTGTTTTGTAACACAGGCATCTGCAAGCAGTTACAGTGGGTGTAGTGTGCCTCCTGCAAGTATACACCTGAAGCTACCCCTTATTGCTGGTGTTGTTCTGTTGTGTAACACAGGCATCTGCAGCAGTTACAGTGGGTGTAGTATGCCTCCTGCACAGTATACACCTGAAGCTACCCCTCATTTATGGTGTTGTTCTGTTGTGTAACACAGGCATCTGCAAGCAGTTACAGTGGGTGTAGTGTGCCTCCTGCACAGTATACACCTGAAGCTACCCCTTGTTGCTGGTGTTGTTCTGTTGTGTAACACAGGAATCTGCAAGCAGTTACAGTGGGTGTAGTGTGCCTCCTGCACAGTATACACCTGAAGCTACCCCTTATTGCTGGTGTTGTTCTGTTGTGTAACACAGGCATCTGCAGCAGTTACAGTGGGTGTAGTGTGCCTCCTGCACAGTATACACCTGAAGCTACCCCTTATTGCTGGTGTTGGTGTTGTTCTGTTGTGTAACACAGGCATCTGCAAGCAGTTACAGTGGGTGTAGTGTGCCTCCTGCACAGTATACACCTGAAGCTACCCTTTATTGCTGGTGTTGGTGTTGTTCTGTTTTGTAACACAGGCATCTGCAAGCAGTTACAGTGGGTGTAGTGTGCCTCCTGCACAGTATACACCTGAAGCTACCCCTTATTTCTGGTGTTGTTCTGTTGTGTAACACAGGCATCTGCAAGCAGTTACAGTGGGTGTAGTGTGCCTCCTGCACAGTATACACCTGAAGCTACCCCTTATTGCTGGTGTTGCTGTTGTTCTGTTGTGTAACACAGGCATCTGCAAGCAGTTACAGTGGGTGTAGTGTGCCTCCTGCACAGTATACACCTGAAGCTACCCCTTATTGCTGGTGTTGTTCTGTTGTGTAACACAGGCCTCTGCAGCAGTTACAGTGGGTGTAGTGTGCCTCCTGCAGAGTATACATCTGAAGCTACCCCTTATTGCTGGTGTTGGTTTTGTTCTGTTGTGTAACACAGGCATCTGCAAGCAGTTACAGTGGGTGTAGTGTGCATCCTGCACAGTATACACCTGAAGCTACCCCTTATTGCTGGTGTTGTTCTGTTGTGTAAAACAGGCATCTGCAAGCAGTTACAGTGGGTGTAGTGTGCCTCCTGCACAGTATACACCTGAAGCTAACCCTTATTGCTGGTGTTGGTGATGTTCTGTTGTGTAACACAGGCATCTGCAACAGTTACAGTGGGTGTAGTGTGCCTCCTGCACAGTATACACCTGAAGCTACCCCTTATTGCTGGTGTTGGTGTTGTTCTGTTGTGTAACACAGGCATCTGCAAGCAGTTACAGTGGGTGTAGTGTGCATCCTGCACAGTATACACCTGAAGCTACCCCTTATTACTGGTGTTGTTCTGTTGTGTAAAACAGGAATCTGCAAGCAGTTACAGTGGGTGTAGTGTGCCTCCTGCACAGTATACACCTGAAGCTAACCCTTATTGCTGGTGTTGGTGTTGTTCTGTTGTGTAACACAGGCATCTGCAAGCAGTTACAGTGGGTGTAGTGTGCCTCCTGCACAGTATACACCTGAAGCTACCCCTTATTGCTGGTGTTTGTGTTGTTCTGTTGTGTACCAAAGGCATCTGCAAGCAGTTACAGTGGGTGTAGTGTGCCTCCTGCACAGTATACACTTGAAGCTACCCCTTATTGCTGGTTTCGGTGTTGTTCTGTTTTGTAACACAGGCATCTGCAAGCAGTTACAGTGGGTGTAGTGTGCCTCCTGCACAGTATACACCTGAAGCTACCCCTTATTGCTGGTGTTGTTCTGTTGTGTAACACAGGCCTCTGCAGCAGTTACAGTGGGTGTAGTGTGCCTCCTGCACAGTATACATCTGAAGCTACCCCTTATTGTTGGTGTTGTTATGTTGTGTAACACAGGCATCTGCAGCAGTTACAGTGGGTGTAGTGTGCCTCCTGCACAGTATACACCTGAAGCTACCCCTCATTTCTGGTGTTGTTCTGCTGTGTAACACAGGCATCTGCAAGCAGTTACAGTGGGTGTAGTGTGCCTCCTGCACAGTATACACCTGAAGCTACCCCTTATTGCTGGTGTTGTTCTGTTGTGTAACACAGGCATCTGCAAGCAGTTACAGCGGGTGTAGTGTGCCTCCTGCACAGTATACACCTGAAGCTACCCCTTATTGCTGGTGTTGTTCTGTTGTGTAACACAGGCATCTGCAGCAGTTACAGTGGATGTAGTGTGCCTCCTGCACAGTATACACCTGAAGCTACCCCTTATTGCTGGTGTTGTTCTGTTGTGTAACACAGGCATCTGCAGCAGTTACAGTGGGTGTAGTGTGCCTTCTGCACAGTATACACCTGAAGCTACCCCTTATTGCTGGTGTTGGTGTTGTTCTGTTGTGTAACACAGGCATCTGCAAGCAGTTACAGTAGGTGTAGTGTGCCTCCTGCACAGTATACACCTGAAGCTACCCCTTATTGCTGGTGTTGGTGTTGTTCTGTTTTGTAACACAGGCATCTGCAAACAGTTACAGTGGGTGTAGTGTGCCTCCTGCACAGTATACACCTGAAGCTACCCCTTATTGGTGGTGTTGTTCTGTTGTGTAACACAGGCATCTGCAAGCAGTTACAGTGGGTGTAGTGTGCCTCCTGCACAGTATACACCTGAAGCTACCCCTTATTGCTGGTGTTGGTGTTGTTCTGTTTTGTAACACAGGCATCTGCAAGCAGTTACATTGGGTGTAGTGTGCCTCCTGCACAGTATACACCTGAAGCTACCCCTTATTGCTGGTGTTGTTCTGTTGTGTAACACAGGCATCTGCAAGCAGTTACAGTGGGTGTAGTGTGCCTACTGAAAAGTATACACCTGAAGCTACCCCTTATTGCTGGTGTTGTTCTGTTGTGTAACACAGGCATCTGCAGCAGTTACAGTGGGTGTAGTGTGCCTCCTGCACAGGATACACCTGAAGCTACCCCTTATTGCTGGTGTTGCTGTTGTTCTGTTGTGTAACACAGACATCTGCAAGCAGTTACAGTGGGTGTAGTGTGCCTCCTGCACAGTATACACCTGAAGCTACCCCTTATTGCTGGTGTTGGTGTTGTTCTGTTGTGTAACACAGGCATCTGCAAGCAGTTACAGTGGGTGTAGTGTGCCTCCTGCACAGTATACACCTGAAGCTACCCCTTATTGCTGGTGTTGGTGTTGTTCTGTTTTGTAACACAGGCATCTGCAAGCAGTTACAGTGGGTGTAGTGTGCCTCCTGCACAGTATACACCTGAAGCTACCCCTTATTGCTGGTGTTGTTCTGTTGTGTAACACAGGCATCTGCAAGCAGTTACAGTGGGTGTAGTGTGCCTCCTGCACAGTATACACCTGGAGCTACCCCTTATTGCTGGTGTTGTTCTGTTGTGTAACACAGGCATCTGCAGCAGTTACAGTGGGTGTAGTGTGCCTCCTGCACAGTATACACCTGAAGCTACCCCTTATTGCTGGTGTTGTTCTGTTGTGTAACCCAGGCATCTGCAGCAGTTACAGTGGGTGTGGTGTGCCTCCGCCACAGTATACACCTGAAGCTACCCCTTATTGCTGGTGTTGGTGTTGTTCTGTTGTGTAACACAGGCATCTGCAAGCAGTTACAGTGGGTGTAGTGTGCCTCCTGCACAGTATACACCTGAAGCTACCCCTTATTGCTGGTGTTGGTGTTGTTCTGTTTTGTAACACAGGCATCTGCAAGCAGTTACAGTGGGTGTAGTGTGCCTCCTGCAAGTATACACCTGAAGCTACCCCTTATTGCTGGTGTTGTTCTGTTGTGTAACACAGGCATCTGCAGCAGTTACAGTGGGTGTAGTATGCCTCCTGCACAGTATACACCTGAAGCTACCCCTCATTTATGGTGTTGTTCTGTTGTGTAACACAGGCATCTGCAAGCAGTTACAGTGGGTGTAGTGTGCCTCCTGCACAGTATACACCTGAAGCTACCCCTTGTTGCTGGTGTTGTTCTGTTGTGTAACACAGGAATCTGCAAGCAGTTACAGTGGGTGTAGTGTGCCTCCTGCACAGTATACACCTGAAGCTACCACTTATTGCTGGTGTTGTTCTGTTGTGTAACACAGGCATCTGCAGCAGTTACAGTGGGTGTAGTGTGCCTCCTGCACAGTATACACCTGAAGCTACCCCTTATTGCTGGTGTTGGTGTTGTTCTGTTGTGTAACACAGGCATCTGCAAGCAGTTACAGTGGGTGTAGTGTGCCTCCTGCACAGTATACACCTGAAGCTACCCTTTATTGCTGGTGTTGGTGTTGTTCTGTTTTGTAACACAGGCATCTGCAAGCAGTTACAGTGGGTGTAGTGTGCCTCCTGCACAGTATACACCTGAAGCTACCCCTTATTTCTGGTGTTGTTCTGTTGTGTAACACAGGCATCTGCAAGCAGTTACAGTGGGTGTAGTGTGCCTCCTGCACAGTATACACCTGAAGCTACCCCTTATTGCTGGTGTTGCTGTTGTTCTGTTGTGTAACACAGGCATCTGCAAGCAGTTACAGTGGGTGTAGTGTGCCTCCTGCACAGTATACACCTGAAGCTACCCCTTATTGCTGGTGTTGTTCTGTTGTGTAACACAGGCATCTGCAAGCAGTTACAGTGGGTGTAGTGTGCCTACTGAAAAGTATACACCTGAAGCTACCCCTTATTGCTGGTGTTGTTCTGTTGTGTAACACAGGCATCTGCAGCAGTTACAGTGGGTGTAGTGTGCCTCCTGCACAGGATACACCTGAAGCTACCCCTTATTGCTGGTGTTGCTGTTGTTCTGTTGTGTAACACAGACATCTGCAAGCAGTTACAGTGGGTGTAGTGTGCCTCCTGCACAGTATACACCTGAAGCTACCCCTTATTGCTGGTGTTGGTGTTGTTCTGTTGTGTAACACAGGCATCTGCAAGCAGTTACAGTGGGTGTAGTGTGCCTCCTGCACAGTATACACCTGAAGCTACCCCTTATTGCTGGTGTTGGTGTTGTTCTGTTTTGTAACACAGGCATCTGCAAGCAGTTACAGTGGGTGTAGTGTGCCTCCTGCACAGTATACACCTGAAGCTACCCCTTATTGCTGGTGTTGTTCTGTTGTGTAACACAGGCATCTGCAAGCAGTTACAGTGGGTGTAGTGTGCCTCCTGCACAGTATACACCTGGAGCTACCCCTTATTGCTGGTGTTGTTCTGTTGTGTAACACAGGCATCTGCAGCAGTTACAGTGGGTGTAGTGTGCCTCCTGCACAGTATACACCTGAAGCTACCCCTTATTGCTGGTGTTGTTCTGTTGTGTAACCCAGGCATCTGCAGCAGTTACAGTGGGTGTGGTGTGCCTCCGCCACAGTATACACCTGAAGCTACCCCTTATTGCTGGTGTTGTTCTGTTGTGTAACACAGGCATCTGCAAGCAGTTACAGTGGGTGTAGTGTGCCTCCTGCACAGTATACACCTGAAGCTACCCCTTATTGCTGGTGTTGGTGTTGTTCTGTTTTGTAACACAGGCATCTGCAAGCAGTTACAGTGGGTGTAGTGTGCCTCCTGCACAGTATACACCTGAAGCTACCCCTTATTGCTGGTGTTGTTCTGTTGTGTAACACAGGCACCTGCAGCAGTTACAGTGGGTGTAGTATGCCTCCTGCACAGTATACACCTGAAGCTACCCCTCATTTATGGTGTTGTTCTGTTGTGTAACACAGGCATCTGCAAGCAGTTACAGTGGGTGTAGTGTGCCTCCTGCACAGTATACACCTGAAGCTACCCCTTGTTGCTGGTGTTGTTCTGTTGTGTAACACAGGAATCTGCAAGCAGTTACAGTGGGTGTAGTGTGCCTCCTGCACAGTATACACCTGAAGCTACCCCTTATTGCTGGTGTTGTTCTGTTGTGTAACACAGGCATCTGCAGCAGTTACAGTGGGTGTAGTGTGCCTCCTGCACAGTATACACCTGAAGCTACCCCTTATTGCTGGTGTTGGTGTTGTTCTGTTGTGTAACACAGGCATCTGCAAGCAGTTACAGTGGGTGTAGTGTGCCTCCTGCACAGTATACACCTGAAGCTACCCTTTATTGCTGGTGTTGGTGTTGTTCTGTTTTGTAACACAGGCATCTGCAAGCAGTTACAGTGGGTGTAGTGTGCCTCCTGCACAGTATACACCTGAAGCTACCCCTTATTGCTGGTGTTGTTCTGTTGTGTAACACAGGCATCTGCAAGCAATTACATTGGGTGTAGTGTGCCTCCTGCACAGTATACACCTGAAGCTACCCCTTATTTCTGGTGTTGTTCTGTTGTGTAACACAGGCATCTGCAAGCAGTTACAGTGGGTGTAGTGTGCCTCCTGCACAGTATACACCTGAAGCTACCCCTTATTGCTGGTGTTGCTGTTGTTCTGTTGTGTAACACAGGCATCTGCAAGCAGTTACAGTGGGTGTAGTGTGCCTCCTGCACAGTATACACCTGAAGCTACCCCTTATTGCTGGTGTTGTTCTGTTGTGTAACACAGGCATCTGCAAGCAGTTACAGTGGGTGTAGTGTGCCTCCTGCACAGTATACACCTGAAGCTACCCCTTATTGCTGGTGTTGTTCTGTTGTGTAACACAGGCATCTGCAGCAGTTACAGTTGGTGTAGTGTGCCTCCTGCACAGTATACATCTGAACCTACCACTTATTGTTGGTGTTGTTCTTTTGTGTAACACAGGCATCTGCAGCAGTTACAGTGGGTGTAGTGTGCCTCCTGCACAGTATACACCTGAAGCTACCCCTTATTGCTGGTGTTGTTCTGTTGTGTAACACAGGCATCTGCAGCAGTTACAGTGGGTGTAGTGTGCCTCCTGCACAGTATACATCTGAACCTACCGCTTATTGTTGGTGTTGTTCTTTTGTGTAACACAGGCCTCTGCAGCAGTTACAGTGGGTGTAGTGTGCCTCCTGCACAGTATACATCTGAAGCTACCCCTTATTGTTGATGTTGTTCTGTTGTGTAACACAGGCATCTGCAGCAGTTACAGTGGGTGTAGTGTGCCTCCTGCACAGTATACACCTGAAGCTACCCCTCTTTTCTGGTGTTGTTTTCTTGTGTAACACAGGCATCTGCAAGCAGTTACAGTGGGTGTAGTGTGCCTCCTGCCACAGTATACACCTGAAGCTACCCCTTATTGCTGGTGTTGTTCTGTTGTGTAACACAGGCATCTGCAAGCAGTTACAGTGGGTGTAGTGTGCCTCCTGCACAGTATACACCTGAAGCTACCCCTTATTGCTGGTGTTGGTGTTGTTCTGTTGTGTAACACTGGCATCTGCAAGCAGTTACAGTGGGTGTAGTGTGCCTCCTGCACAGTATACACCTGAAGCTACCCCTTATTGCTGGTGTTGGTGTTGTTCTGTTTTGTAACACAGGCATCTGCAAGCAGTTACAGTGGGTGTAGTGTGCCTCCTGCACAGTATACACCTGAAGCTACCCCTTATTGCTGGTGTTGTTCTGTTGTGTAACACAGGCCTCTGCAGCAGTTACAGTGGGTGTAGTGTGCCTCCTGCACAGTATACATCTGAAGCTACCCCTTATTGTTGGTGTTGTTCTGTTGTGTAACACAGGCATCTGCAGCAGTTACAGTGGGTGTAGTGTGCCTCCTGCACAGTATACACCTGAAGCTACCCCTCATTGCTGGTGTTGTTCTGTTGTGTAACACAGGCATCTGCAAGCAGTTACAGTGGGTGTAGTGTGCCTCCTGCACAGTATACACCTGAAGCTACCCCTTATTGCTGGTGTTGTTCTGTTGTGTAACACAGGCATCTGCAAGCAGTTACAGTGGGTGTAGTGTGCCTCCTGCACAGTATACACCTGAAGCTACCCCTTATTGCTGGTGTTGTTCTGTTGTGTAACACAGGCATCTGCAGCAGTTACAGTGGGTGTAGTGTGCCTCCTGCACAGTATACACCTGAAGCTACCCCTTATTGCTGGTGTTGTTCTGTTGTGTAACACAGGCCTCTGCAGCAGTTACAGTGGGTGTAGTGTGCCTCCTGCACAGTATACATCTGAAGCTACCCCTTATTGTTGGTGTTGTTATGTTGTGTAACACAGGCATCTGCAGCAGTTACAGTGGGTGTAGTGTGCCTCCTGCACAGTATACACCTGAAGCTACCCCTCATTTCTGGTGTTGTTCTGCTGTGTAACACAGGCATCTGCAAGCAGTTACAGTGGGTGTAGTGTGCCTCCTGCACAGTATACACCTGAAGCTACCCCTTATTGCTGGTGTTGTTCTGTTGTGTAACACAGGCATCTGCAAGCAGTTACAGCGGGTGTAGTGTGCCTCCTGCACAGTATACACCTGAAGCTACCCCTTATTGCTGGTGTTGTTCTGTTGTGTAACACAGGCATCTGCAGCAGTTACAGTGGATGTAGTGTGCCTCCTGCACAGTATACACCTGAAGCTACCCCTTATTGCTGGTGTTGTTCTGTTGTGTAACACAGGCATCTGCAGCAGTTACAGTGGGTGTAGTGTGCCTTCTGCACAGTATACACCTGAAGCTACCCCTTATTGCTGGTGTTGGTGTTGTTCTGTTGTGTAACACAGGCATCTGCAAGCAGTTACAGTAGGTGTAGTGTGCCTCCTGCACAGTATACACCTGAAGCTACCCCTTATTGCTGGTGTTGGTGTTGTTCTGTTTTGTAACACAGGCATCTGCAAACAGTTACAGTGGGTGTAGTGTGCCTCCTGCACAGTATACACCTGAAGCTACCCCTTATTGGTGGTGTTGTTCTGTTGTGTAACACAGGCATCTGCAAGCAGTTACAGTGGGTGTAGTGTGCCTCCTGCACAGTATACACCTGAAGCTACCCCTTATTGCTGGTGTTGGTGTTGTTCTGTTTTGTAACACAGGCATCTGCAAGCAGTTACATTGGGTGTAGTGTGCCTCCTGCACAGTATACACCTGAAGCTACCCCTTATTGCTGGTGTTGTTCTGTTGTGTAACACAGGCATCTGCAAGCAGTTACAGTGGGTGTAGTGTGCCTACTGAAAAGTATACACCTGAAGCTACCCCTTATTGCTGGTGTTGTTCTGTTGTGTAACACAGGCATCTGCAGCAGTTACAGTGGGTGTAGTGTGCCTCCTGCACAGGATACACCTGAAGCTACCCCTTATTGCTGGTGTTGCTGTTGTTCTGTTGTGTAACACAGACATCTGCAAGCAGTTACAGTGGGTGTAGTGTGCCTCCTGCACAGTATACACCTGAAGCTACCCCTTATTGCTGGTGTTGGTGTTGTTCTGTTGTGTAACACAGGCATCTGCAAGCAGTTACAGTGGGTGTAGTGTGCCTCCTGCACAGTATACACCTGAAGCTACCCCTTATTGCTGGTGTTGGTGTTGTTCTGTTTTGTAACACAGGCATCTGCAAGCAGTTACAGTGGGTGTAGTGTGCCTCCTGCACAGTATACACCTGAAGCTACCCCTTATTGCTGGTGTTGTTCTGTTGTGTAACACAGGCATCTGCAAGCAGTTACAGTGGGTGTAGTGTGCCTCCTGCACAGTATACACCTGGAGCTACCCCTTATTGCTGGTGTTGTTCTGTTGTGTAACACAGGCATCTGCAGCAGTTACAGTGGGTGTAGTGTGCCTCCTGCACAGTATACACCTGAAGCTACCCCTTATTGCTGGTGTTGTTCTGTTGTGTAACCCAGGCATCTGCAGCAGTTACAGTGGGTGTGGTGTGCCTCCGCCACAGTATACACCTGAAGCTACCCCTTATTGCTGGTGTTGGTGTTGTTCTGTTGTGTAACACAGGCATCTGCAAGCAGTTACAGTGGGTGTAGTGTGCCTCCTGCACAGTATACACCTGAAGCTACCCCTTATTGCTGGTGTTGGTGTTGTTCTGTTTTGTAACACAGGCATCTGCAAGCAGTTACAGTGGGTGTAGTGTGCCTCCTGCAAGTATACACCTGAAGCTACCCCTTATTGCTGGTGTTGTTCTGTTGTGTAACACAGGCATCTGCAGCAGTTACAGTGGGTGTAGTATGCCTCCTGCACAGTATACACCTGAAGCTACCCCTCATTTATGGTGTTGTTCTGTTGTGTAACACAGGCATCTGCAAGCAGTTACAGTGGGTGTAGTGTGCCTCCTGCACAGTATACACCTGAAGCTACCCCTTGTTGCTGGTGTTGTTCTGTTGTGTAACACAGGAATGTGCAAGCAGTTACAGTGGGCGTAGTGTGCCTCCTGCACAGTATACACCTGAAGCTACCACTTATTGCTGGTGTTGTTCTGTTGTGTAACACAGGCATCTGCAGCAGTTACAGTGGGTGTAGTGTGCCTCCTGCACAGTATACACCTGAAGCTACCCCTTATTGCTGGTGTTGGTGTTGTTCTGTTGTGTAACACAGGCATCTGCAAGCAGTTACAGTGGGTGTAGTGTGCCTCCTGCACAGTATACACCTGAAGCTACCCTTTATTGCTGGTGTTGGTGTTGTTCTGTTTTGTAACACAGGCATCTGCAAGCAGTTACAGTGGGTGTAGTGTGCCTCCTGCACAGTATACACCTGAAGCTACCCCTTATTTCTGGTGTTGTTCTGTTGTGTAACACAGGCATCTGCAAGCAGTTACAGTGGGTGTAGTGTGCCTCCTGCACAGTATACACCTGAAGCTACCCCTTATTGCTGGTGTTGCTGTTGTTCTGTTGTGTAACACAGGCATCTGCAAGCAGTTACAGTGGGTGTAGTGTGCCTCCTGCACAGTATACACCTGAAGCTACCCCTTATTGCTGGTGTTGTTCTGTTGTGTAACACAGGCATCTGCAAGCAGTTACAGTGGGTGTAGTGTGCCTACTGAAAAGTATACACCTGAAGCTACCCCTTATTGCTGGTGTTGTTCTGTTGTGTAACACAGGCATCTGCAGCAGTTACAGTGGGTGTAGTGTGCCTCCTGCACAGGATACACCTGAAGCTACCCCTTATTGCTGGTGTTGCTGTTGTTCTGTTGTGTAACACAGACATCTGCAAGCAGTTACAGTGGGTGTAGTGTGCCTCCTGCACAGTATACACCTGAAGCTACCCCTTATTGCTGGTGTTGGTGTTGTTCTGTTTTGTAACACAGGCATCTGCAAGCAGTTACAGTGGGTGTAGTGTGCCTCCTGCACAGTATACACCTGAAGCTACCCCTTATTGCTGGTGTTGTTCTGTTGTGTAACACAGGCATCTGCAAGCAGTTACAGTGGGTGTAGTGTGCCTCCTGCACAGTATACACCTGGAGCTACCCCTTATTGCTGGTGTTGTTCTGTTGTGTAACACAGGCATCTGCAGCAGTTACAGTGGGTGTAGTGTGCCTCCTGCACAGTATACACCTGAAGCTACCCCTTATTGCTGGTGTTGTTCTGTTGTGTAACCCAGGCATCTGCAGCAGTTACAGTGGGTGTGGTGTGCCTCCGCCACAGTATACACCTGAAGCTACCCCTTATTGCTGGTGTTGGTGTTGTTCTGTTGTGTAACACAGGCATCTGCAAGCAGTTACAGTGGGTGTAGTGTGCCTCCTGCACAGTATACACCTGAAGCTACCCCTTATTGCTGGTGTTGGTGTTGTTCTGTTTTGTAACACAGGCATCTGCAAGCAGTTACAGTGGGTGTAGTGTGCCTCCTGCACAGTATACACCTGAAGCTACCCCTTATTGCTGGTGTTGTTCTGTTGTGTAACACAGGCATCTGCAGCAGTTACAGTGGGTGTAGTATGCCTTCTGCACAGTATACACCTGAAGCTACCCCTCATTTATGGTGTTGTTCTGTTGTGTAACACAGGCATCTGCAAGCAGTTACAGTGGGTGTAGTGTGCCTCCTGCACAGTATACACCTGAAGCTACCCCTTGTTGCTGGTGTTGTTCTGTTGTGTAACACAGGAATCTGCAAGCAGTTACAGTGGGTGTAGTGTGCCTCCTGCACAGTATACACCTGAAGCTACCCCTTATTGCTGGTGTTGTTCTGTTGTGTAACACAGGCATCTGCAGCAGTTACAGTGGGTGTAGTGTGCCTCCTGCACAGTATACACCTGAAGCTACCCCTTATTGCTGGTGTTGGTGTTGTTCTGTTGTGTAACACAGGCATCTGCAAGCAGTTACAGTGGGTGTAGTGTGCCTCCTGCACAGTATACACCTGAAGCTACCCTTTATTGCTGGTGTTGGTGTTGTTCTGTTTTGTAACACAGGCATCTGCAAGCAGTTACAGTGGGTGTAGTGTGCCTCCTGCACAGTATACACCTGAAGCTACCCCTTATTGCTGGTGTTGTTCTGTTGTGTAACACAGGCATCTGCAAGCAATTACAGTGGGTGTAGTGTGCCTCCTGCACAGTATACACCTGAAGCTACCCCTTATTTCTGGTGTTGTTCTGTTGTGTAACACAGGCATCTGCAAGCAGTTACAGTGGGTGTAGTGTGCCTCCTGCACAGTATACACCTGAAGCTACCCCTTATTGCTGGTGTTGCTGTTGTTCTGTTGTGTAACACAGGCATCTGCAAGCAGTTACAGTGGGTGTAGTGTGCCTCCTGCACAGTATACACCTGAAGCTACCCCTTATTGCTGGTGTTGTTCTGTTGTGTAACACAGGCATCTGCAAGCAGTTACAGTGGGTGTAGTGTGCCTCCTGCACAGTATACACCTGAAGCTACCCCTTATTGCTGGTGTTGTTCTGTTGTGTAACACAGGCATCTGCAGCAGTTACAGTGGGTGTAGTGTGCCTCCTGCACAGTATACATCTGAACCTACCACTTATTGTTGGTGTTGTTCTTTTGTGTAACACAGGCATCTGCAGCAGTTACAGTGGGTGTAGTGTGCCTCCTGCACAGTATACACCTGAAGCTACCCCTTATTGCTGGTGTTGTTCTGTTGTGTAACACAGGCATCTGCAGCAGTTACAGTGGGTGTAGTGTGCCTCCTGCACAGTATACATCTGAACCTACCGCTTATTGTTGGTGTTGTTCTTTTGTGTAACACAGGCCTCCGCAGCAGTTACAGTGGGTGTAGTGTGCCTCCTGCACAGTATACATCTGAAGCTACCCCTTATTGTTGATGTTGTTCTGTTGTCTAACACAGGCATCTGCAGCAGTTACAGTGGGTGTAGTGTGCCTCCTGCACAGTATACACCTGAAGCTACCCCTCTTTTCTGGTGTTGTTTTCTTGTGTAACACAGGCATCTGCAAGCAGTTACAGTGGGTGTAGTGTGCCTCCTGCCACAGTATACACCTGAAGCTACCCCTTATTGCTGGTGTTGTTCTGTTGTGTAACACAGGCATCTGCAAGCAGTTACAGTGGGTGTAGTGTGCCTCCTGCACAGTATACACCTGAAGCTACCCCTTATTGCTGGTGTTGGTGTTGTTCTGTTGTGTAACACTGGCATCTGCAAGCAGTTACAGTGGGTGTAGTGTGCCTCCTGCACAGTATACACCTGAAGCTACCCCTTATTGCTGGTGTTGGTGTTGTTCTGTTTTGTAACACAGGCATCTGCAAGCAGTTACAGTGGGTGTAGTGTGCCTCCTGCACAGTATACACCTGAAGCTACCCCTTATTGCTGGTGTTGTTCTGTTGTGTAACACAGGCCTCTGCAGCAGTTACAGTGGGTGTAGTGTGCCTCCTGCACAGTATACATCTGAAGCTACCCCTTATTGTTGGTGTTGTTCTGTTGTGTAACACAGGCATCTGCAGCAGTTACAGTGGGTGTAGTGTGCCTCCTGCACAGTATACACCTGAAGCTACCCCTCATTGCTGGTGTTGTTCTGTTGTGTAACACAGGCATCTGCAAGCAGTTACAGTGGGTGTAGTGTGCCTCCTGCACAGTATACACCTGAAGCTACCCCTTATTGCTGGTGTTGTTCTGTTGTGTAACACAGGCATCTGCAAGCAGTTACAGTGGGTGTAGTGTGCCTCCTGCACAGTATACACCTGAAGCTACCCCTTATTGCTGGTGTTGTTCTGTTGTGTAACACAGGCATCTGCAGCAGTTACAGTGGGTGTAGTGTGCCTCCTGCACAGTATACATCTGAACCTACCCCTTATTGTTGGTGTTGTTCTTTTGTGTAACACAGGCATCTGCAGCAGTTACAGTGGGTGTAGTGTGCCTCCTGCACAGTATACACCTGAAGCTACCCCTTATTGCTGGTGTTGTTCTGTTGTGTAACACAGGCATCTGCAGCAGTTACAGTGGGTGTAGTGTGCCTCCTGCACAGTATACATCTGAACCTACCCCTTATTGTTGGTGTTGTTCTTTTGTGTAACACAGGCCTCTGCAGCAGTTACAGTGGGTGTAGTGTGCCTCCTGCACAGTATACATCTGAAGCTACCCCTTATTGTTGATGTTGTTCTGTTGTGTAACACAGGCATCTGCAGCAGTTACAGTGGGTGTAGTGTGCCTCCTGCACAGTATACACCTGAAGCTACCCCTCTTTTCTGGTGTTGTTTTCTTGTGTAACACAGGCATCTGCAAGCAGTTACAGTGGGTGTAGTGTGCCTCCTGCCACAGTATACACCTGAAGCTACCCCTTATTGCTGGTGTTGTTCTGTTGTGTAACACAGGCATCTGCAAGCAGTTACAGTGGGTGTAGTGTGCCTCCTGCACAGTATACACCTGAAGCTACCCCTTATTGCTGGTGTTGGTGTTGTTCTGTTGTGTAACACTGGCATCTGCAAGCAGTTACAGTGGGTGTAGTGTGCCTCCTGCACAGTATACACCTGAAGCTACCCCTTATTGCTGGTGTTGGTGTTGTTCTGTTTTGTAACACAGGCATCTGCAAGCAGTTACAGTGGGTGTAGTGTGCCTCCTGCACAGTATACACCTGAAGCTACCCCTTATTGCTGGTGTTGTTCTGTTGTGTAACACAGGCCTCTGCAGCAGTTACAGTGGGTGTAGTGTGCCTCCTGCACAGTATACATCTGAAGCTACCCCTTATTGTTGGTGTTGTTCTGTTGTGTAACACAGGCATCTGCAGCAGTTACAGTGGGTGTAGTGTGCCTCCTGCACAGTATACACCTGAAGCTACCCCTCATTGCTGGTGTTGTTCTGTTGTGTAACACAGGCATCTGCAAGCAGTTACAGTGGGTGTAGTGTGCCTCCTGCACAGTATACACCTGAAGCTACCCCTTATTGCTGGTGTTGTTCTGTTGTGTAACACAGGCATCTGCAAGCAGTTACAGTGGGTGTAGTGTGCCTCCTGCACAGTATACACCTGAAGCTACCCCTTATTGCTGGTTTTGTTCTGTTGTGTAACACAGGCATCTGCAGCAGTTACAGTGGATGTAGTGTGCCTCCTGCACAGTATACACCTGAAGCTACCCCTTATTGCTGGTGTTGTTCTGTTGTGTAACACAGGCATCTGCAGCAGTTACAGTGGGTGTAGTGTGCCTCCTGCACAGTATACACCTGAAGATACCCCTTATTGCTGGTGTTGGTGTTGTTCTGTTGTGTAACACAGGCATCTGCAAGCAGTTACAGTGGGTGTAGTGTGCCTCCTGCACAGTATACACCTGAAGCTACCCCTTATTGCTGGTGTTGGTGTTGTTCTGTTTTGTAACGCAGGCATCTGCAAGCAGTTACAGTGGGTGTAGTGTGCCTCCTGCACAGTATACACCTGAAGCTACCCCTTATTGCTGGTGTTGTTCTGTTGTGTAACACAGGCATCTGCAAGCAGTTACAGTGGGTGTAGTGTGCCTCCTGCACAGTATACACCTGAAGCTACCCCTTATTGCTGATGTTGTTCTGTTGTGTAACACAGGCATCTGCAGCAGTTACAGTGGGTGTAGTGTGCCTCCTGCACAGTATACACCTGAAGCTACCCCTTATTGCTGGTGTTGGTCTTGTTCTGTTGTGTAACACAGGCATCTGCAAGCAGTTACAGTGGGTGTAGTGTGCCTCCTGCACAGTATACACCTGAAGCTACCCCTTATTGCTGGTGTTGGTGTTGTTCTGTTTTGTAACACAGGCATCTGCAAGCAGTTACAGTGGGTGTAGTGTGCCTCCTGCACAGTATACACCTGAAGCTACCCCTTATTGCTGGTGTTGTTCTGTTGTGTAACACAGGCATCTGCAGCAGTTACAGTGGGTGTAGTATGCCTCCTGCACAGTATACACCTGAAGCTACCCCTCATTTATGGTGTTGTTCTGTTGTGTAACACAGGCATCTGCAAGCAGTTACAGTGGGTGTAGTGTGCCTCCTGCACAGTATACACCTGAAGCTACCCCTTGTTGCTGGTGTTGTTCTGTTGTGTAACACAGGAATCTGCAAGCAGTTACAGTGGGTGTAGTGTGCCTCCTGCACAGTATACACCTGAAGCTACCCCTTATTGCTGGTGTTGTTCTGTTGTGTAACACAGGCATCTGCAGCAGTTACAGTGGGTGTAGTGTGCCTCCTGCACAGTATACACCTGAAGCTACCCCTTATTGCTGGTGTTGGTGTTGTTCTGTTGTGTAACACAGGCATCTGCAAGCAGTTACAGTGGGTGTAGTGTGCCTCCTTCACAGTATACACCTGAAGCTACCCCTTATTGCTGGTGTTGGTGTTGTTCTGTTTTGTAACACAGGCATCTGCAAGCAGTTACAGTGGGTGTAGTGTGCCTCCTGCACAGTATACACCTGAAGCTACCCCTTATTGCTGGTGTGCTTCTGTTGTGTAACACAGGCATCTGCAGCAGTTACAGTGGGTGTAGTATGCCTCCTGCACAGTATACACCTGAAGCTACCCCTCATTTATGGTGTTGTTCTGTTGTGTAACACAGGCATCTGCAAGCAGTTACAGTGGGTGTAGTGTGCCTCCTGCACAGTATACACCTGAAGCTACCCCTTGTTGCTGGTGTTGTTCTGTTGTGTAACACAGGAATCTGCAAGCAGTTACAGTGGGTGTAGTGTGCCTCCTGCACAGTATACACCTGAAGCTACCCCTTATTGCTGGTGTTGTTCTGTTGTGTAACACAGGCATCTGCAGCAGTTACAGTGGGTGTAGTGTGCCTCCTGCACAGTATACACCTGAAGCTACCCCTTATTGCTGGTGTTGGTGTTGTTCTGTTGTGTAACACAGGCATCTGCAAGCAGTTACAGTGGGTGTAGTGTGCCTCCTGCACAGTATACACCTGAAGCTACCCTTTATTGCTGGTGTTGGTGTTGTTCTGTTTTGTAACACAGGCATCTGCAAGCAGTTACAGTGGGAGTAGTGTGCCTCCTGCACAGTATACACCTGAAGCTACCCCTTATTGCTGGTGTTGTTCTGTTGTGTAACACAGGCATCTGCAAGCAATTACAGTGGGTGTAGTGTGCCTCCTGCACAGTATACACCTGAAGCTACCCCTTATTTCTGGTGTTGTTCTGTTGTGTAACACAGGCATCTGCAAGCAGTTACAGTGGGTGTAGTGTGCCTCCTGCACAGTATACACCTGAAGCTACCCCTTATTGCTGGTGTTGCTGTTGTTCTGTTGTGTAACACAGGCATCTGCAAGCAGTTACAGTGGGTGTAGTGTGCCTCCTGCACAGTATACACCTGAAGCTACCCCTTATTGCTGGTGTTGTTTTGTTGTGTAACACAGGCATCTGCAGCAGTTACAGTGGGTGTAGTGTGCCTCCTGCACAGTATACATCTGAACCTACCCCTTATTGTTGGTGTTGTTCTTTTGTGTAACACAGGCATCTGCAGCAGTTACAGTGGGTGTAGTGTGCCTCCTGCACAGTATACACCTGAAGCTACCCCTTATTGCTGGTGTTGTTCTGTTGTGTAACACAGGCATCTGCAGCAGTTACAGTGGGTGTAGTGTGCCTCCTGCACAGTATACATCTGAACCTACCCCTTATTGTTGGTGTTGTTCTTTTGTGTAACACAGGCCTCTGCAGCAGTTACAGTGGGTGTAGTGTGCCTCCTGCACAGTATACATCTGAAGCTACCCCTTATTGTTGATGTTGTTCTGTTGTGTAACACAGGCATCTGCAGCAGTTACAGTGGGTGTAGTGTGCCTCCTGCACAGTATACACCTGAAGCTACCCCTCTTTTCTGGTGTTGTTTTCTTGTGTAACACAGGCATCTGCAAGCAGTTACAGTGGGTGTAGTGTGCCTCCTGCCACAGTATACACCTGAAGCTACCCCTTATTGCTGGTGTTGTTCTGTTGTGTAACACAGGCATCTGCAAGCAGTTACAGTGGGTGTAGTGTGCCTCCTGCACAGTATACACCTGAAGCTACCCCTTATTGCTGGTGTTGGTGTTGTTCTGTTGTGTAACACTGGCATCTGCAAGCAGTTACAGTGGGTGTAGTGTGCCTCCTGCACAGTATACACCTGAAGCTACCCCTTATTGCTGGTGTTGGTGATGTTCTGTTTTGTAACACAGGCATCTGCAAGCAGTTACAGTGGGTGTAGTGTGCCTCCTGCACAGTATACACCTGAAGCTACCCCTTATTGCTGGTGTTGTTCTGTTGTGTAACACAGGCCTCTGCAGCAGTTACAGTGGGTGTAGTGTGCCTCCTGCACAGTATACATCTGAAGCTACCCCTTATTGTTGGTGTTGTTCTGTTGTGTAACACAGGCATCTGCAGCAGTTACAGTGGGTGTAGTGTGCCTCCTGCACAGTATACACCTGAAGCTACCCCTCATTGCTGGTGTTGTTCTGTTGTGTAACACAGGCATCTGCAAGCAGTTACAGTGGGTGTAGTGTGCCTCCTGCACAGTATACACCTGAAGCTACCCCTTATTGCTGGTGTTGTTCTGTTGTGTAACACAGGCATCTGCAAGCAGTTACAGTGGGTGTAGTGTGCCTCCTGCACAGTATACACCTGAAGATACCCCTTATTGCTGGTGTTGGTGTTGTTCTGTTGTGTAACACAGGCATCTGCAAGCAGTTACAGTGGGTGTAGTGTGCCTCCTGCACAGTATACACCTGAAGCTACCCCTTATTGCTGGTGTTGGTGTTGTTCTGTTTTGTAACACAGGCATCTGCAAGCAGTTACAGTGGGTGTAGTGTGCCTCCTGCACAGTATACACCTGAAGCTACCCCTTATTGCTGGTGTTGTTCTGTTGTGTAACACAGGCATCTGCAAGCAGTTACAGTGGGTGTAGTGTGCCTCCTGCACAGTATACACCTGAAGCTACCCCTTATTGCTGGTGTTGTTCTGTTGTGTAACACAGGCCTCTGCAGCAGTTACAGTGGGTGTAGTGTGCCTCCTGCACAGTATACATCTGAAGCTACCCCTTATTGCTGGTGTTGGTTTTGTTCTGTTGTGTAACACAGGCATCTGCAAGCAGTTACATTGGGTGTAGTGTGCATCCTGCACAGTATACACCTGAAGCTACCCCTTATTGCTGGTGTTGTTCTGTTGTGTAAACAGGCATCTGCAAGCAGTTACAGTGGGTGTAGTGTGCCTCCTGCACAGTATACACCTGAAGCTAACCCTTATTGCTGGTGTTGGTGATGTTCTGTTGTGTAACACAGGCATCTGCAACAGTTACAGTGGGTGTAGTGTTCCTCCTGCACAGTATACACCTGAAGCTACCCCTTATTGCAGGTGTTGGTGTTGTTCTGTTGTGTAACACAGGCATCTGCAAGCAGTTACAGTGGGTGTAGTGGGCCTCCTGCACAGTATACACCTGAAGCTACCCCTTATTGCTGGTGTTTGTGTTGTTCTGTTTTGTAACACAGGCATCTGCAAGCAGTTACAGTGGGTGTAGTGTGCCTCCTGCACAGTATACACCTGAAGCTACCCCTTATTGCTGGTGTTGTTCTGTTGTGTAACACAGGCCTATGCAGCAGTTACAGTGGGTGTAGTGTGCCTCCTGCACAGTATACATCTGAAGCTACCCCTTATTGTTGGTGTTGTTCTGTTGTGTAACACAGGCATCTGCAGCAGTTACAGTGGGTGTAGTGTGCCTCCTGCACAGTATACACCTGAAGCTACCCCTCATTTCTGGTGTTGTTCTGTTGTGTAACACAGGCATCTGCAAGCCTTTACAGTGGGTGTAGTGTGCATCCTGCACAGTATACACCTGAAGCTACCCCTTATTGCTGGTGTTGTTCTGTTGTGTAACACAGGCATCTGCAAGCAGTTACAGTGGGTGTAGTCTGCCTCCTGCACAGTATACACCTGAAGCTACCCCTTATTTCTGGTGTTGTTCTGTTGTGTAACACAGGCATCTGCAGCAGTTACAGTGGATGTAGTGTGCCTCCTGCACAGTATACACCTGAAGCTACCCCTTATTGCTGGTGTTGTTCTGTTGTGTAACACAGGCATCTGCAGCAGTTACAGTGGGTGTAGTGTGCCTCCTGCACAGTATACACCTGAAGGTACCCCTTATTGCTGGTGTTGGTGTTGTTCTGTTGTGTAACACAGGCATCTGCAAGCAGTTACAGTGGGTGTAGTGTGCCTCCCGCACAGTATACACCTGAAGCTACCCCTTATTGCTGGTGTTGTTCTGTTGTGTAACACAGGCATCTGCAAGCAGTTACAGTGGGTGTAGTGTGCCTCCTGCACAGTATACACCTGAAGCTACCCCTTATTGCTGGTGTTGTTCTGTTGTGTAACACAGGCATCTGCAAGCAGTTACAGTGGGTGTAGTGTGCCTCCTGCACAGTATACACCTGAAGCTACCCCTTATTGCTGGTGTTGTTCTGTTGTGTAACACAGGCATCTGCAAGCAGTTACAGTGGGTGTAGTGTGCCTACTGCAAAGTATACACCTGAAGCTACCCCTTATTGCTGGTGTTGTTCTGTTGTGTAACACAGGCATCTGCAGCAGTTACAGTGGGTGTAGTGTGCCTCCTGCACAGTATACACCTGAAGCTACCCCTTATTGCTGGTGTTGCTGTTGTTCTGTTGTGTAACACAGGCATCTGCAAGCAGTTACAGTGGGTGTAGTGTGCCTCCTGCACAGTATACACCTGAAGGTACCCCTTATTGCTGGTGTTGGTGTTGTTCTGTTGTGTAACACAGGCATCTGCAAGCAGTTACAGTGGGTGTAGTGTGCCTCCTGCACAGTATACACCTGAAGCTACCCCTTATTGCTGGTGTTGGTGTTGTTCTGTTTTGTAACACAGGCATCTGCAAGCAGTTACAGTGGGTGTAGTGTGCCTCCTGCACAGTATACACCTGAAGCTACCCCTTATTGCTGGTGTTGTTCTGTTGTGTAACACAGGCATCTGCAAGCAGTTACAGTGGGTGTAGTGTGCCTCCTGCACAGTGTACACCTGAAGCTACCCCTTATTGCTGGTGTTGTTCTGTTGTGTAACACAGGCATCTGCAAGCAGTTACAGTGGGTGTAGTGTGCCTCCTGCACAGTATACACCTGAAGCTACCCCTTATTGCTGGTGTTGTTCTGTTGTGTAACACAGGCATCTGCAAGCAGTTACAGTGGGTGTAGTGTGCCTACTGCAAAGTATACACCTGAAGCTACCCCTTATTGCTGGTGTTGTTCTGTTGTGTAACACAGGCATCTGCAGCAGTTACAGTGGGTGTAGTGTGCCTCCTGCACAGTATACACCTGAAGCTACCCCTTATTGCTGGTGTTGGTGTTGTTCTGTTGTGTAACACAGGCATCTGCAAGTAGTTACAGTGGGTGTAGTGTGCCTCCTGCACAGTATACATCTGAAGCTACCCCTTATTGCTGGTGTTGGTGTTGTTCTGTTTTGTAACACAGGCATCTGCAAGCAGTTACAGTGGGTGTAGTGTGCCTCCTGCACAGTATACACCTGAAGCTACCCCTTATTGCTGGTGTTGTTCTGTTGTGTAACACAGGCATCTGCAAGCAGTTACAGTGGGTGTAGTGTGCCTCCTGCACAGTATACACCTGAAGCTACCCCTTATTGCTGGTGTTGTTCTGTTGTGTAACACAGGCATCTGCAGTAGTTACAGTGGGTGTAGTGTGCCTCCTGCACAGTATACACCTGAAGCTACCCCTTATTGCTGGTGTTGTTCTGTTGTGTAACACAGGCATCTGCAGCAGTTACAGTGGGTGTGGTGTGCCTCCTGCACAGTATACACCTGAAGCTACCCCTTATTGCTGGTGTTGGTGTTGTTCTGTTGTGTAACACAGGCATCTGCAAGCAGTTACAGTGGGTGTAGTGTGCCTCCTGCACAGTATACACCTGAAGCTACCCCTTATTGCTGGTGTTGTTCTGTTGTGTAACACAGGCATCTGCAAGCAGTTACAGTGGGTGTAGTGTGCCTCCTGCACAGTATACACCTGAAGCTACCCCTCATTTCTGGTGTTGTTCTGTTGTGTAACACAGGCATCTGCAAGCAGTTACAGTGGGTGTAGTGTGCCTCCTGCACAGTATACACCTGAAGCTACCCCTTATTGCTGGTGTTGTTCTGTTGTGTAACACAGGCATCTGCAAGCAGTTACAGTGGGTGTAGTGTGCCTCCTGCACAGTATACACCTGAAGCTACCCCTTATTGCTGGTGTTGTTCTGTTGTGTAACACAGGCATCTGCAAGCAGTTACAGTGGGTGTAGTGTGCCTCCTGCACAGTATACACCTGAAGCTACCCCTCTTTTCTGGTGTTGTTTTCTTGTGTAACACAGGCATCTGCAAGCAGTTACAGTGGGTGTAGTGTGCCTCCTGCACAGTATACACCTGAAGCTACCCCTAATTGCTGGTGTTGGTGTTGTTCTGTTGTGTAACACAGGCATCTGCAAGCAGTTACAGTGGGTGTAGTCTGCCTCCTGCACAGTATACACCTGAAGCTACCCCTTATTGCTGGTGTTGTTCTGTTGTGTAACACAGGCATCTGCAGCAGTTACAGTGGGTGTAGTGTGCCTCCTGCCACAGTATACACCTGAAGCTACCCCTTATTGCTGGTGTTGTTCTGTTGTGTAACACAGGCATCTGCAAGCAGTTACAGTGGGTGTAGTGTGCCTCCTGCACAGTATACACCTGAAGCTACCCCTTATTGCTGGTGTTGGTGTTGTTCTGTTGTGTAACACTGGCATCTGCAAGCAGTTACAGTGGGTGTAGTGTGCCTCCTGCACAGTATACACCTGAAGCTACCCCTTATTGCTGGTGTTGGTGTTGTTCTGTTTTGTAACACAGGCATCTGCAAGCAGTTACAGTGGGTGTAGTGTGCCTCCTGCACAGTATACACCTGAAGCTACCCCTTATTGCTGGTGTTGTTCTGTTGTGTAACACAGGCCTCTGCAGCAGTTACAGTGGGTGTAGTGTGCCTCCTGCACAGTATACATCTGAAGCTACCCCTTATTGTTGGTGTTGTTCTGTTGTGTAACACAGGCATCTGCAGCAGTTACAGTGGGTGTAGTGTGCCTCCTGCACAGTATACACCTGAAGCTACCCCTCATTGCTGGTGTTGTTCTGTTGTGTAACACAGGCATCTGCAAGCAGTTACAGTGGGTGTAGTGTGCCTCCTGCACAGTATACACCTGAAGCTACCCCTTATTGCTGGTGTTGTTCTGTTGTGTAACACAGGCATCTGCAAGCAGTTACAGTGGGTGTAGTGTGCCTCCTGCACAGTATACACCTGAAGCTACCCATTATTGCTGGTTTTGTTCTGTTGTGTAACACAGGCATCTGCAGCAGTTACAGTGGATGTAGTGTGCCTCCTGCACAGTATACACCTGAAGCTACCCATTATTGCTGGTGTTGTTCTGTTGTGTAACACAGGCATCTGCAGCAGTTACAGTGGGTGTAGTGTGCCTCCTGCACAGTATACACCTGAAGATACCCCTTAATGCTGGTGTTGGTGTTGTTCTGTTTTGTAACGCAGGCATCTGCAAGCAGTTACAGTGGGTGTAGTGTGCCTCCTGCACAGTACACACCTGAAGCTACCCCTTATTGCTGGTGTTGTTCTGTTGTGTAACACAGGCATCTGCAAGCAGTTACAGTGGGTGTAGTGTGCCTGCTGCACAGTATACACCTGAAGCTACCCCTTATTGCTGGTGTTGTTCTGTTGTGTAACACAGGCATCTGCAGCAGTTACAGTGGGTGTAGTGTGCCTCCTGCACCTTATACACCTGAAGCTACCCCTTATTGCTGGTGTTGTTCTGTTGTGTAACACAGGCATCTGCAGCAGTTACAGTGGGTGTAGTGTGCCTCCTGCACAGTATACACCTGAAGATACCCCTTAATGCTGGTGTTGGTGTTGTTCTGTTTTGTAACGCAGGCATCTGCAAGCAGTTACAGTGGGTGTAGTGTGCCTCCTGCACAGTACACACCTGAAGCTACCCCTTATTGCTGGTGTTGTTCTGTTGTGTAACACAGGCATCTGCAAGCAGTTACAGTGGGTGTAGTGTGCCTGCTGCACAGTATACACCTGAAGCTACCCCTTATTGCTGGTGTTGTTCTGTTGTGTAACACAGGCATCTGCAGCAGTTACAGTGGGTGTAGTGTGCCTCCTGCATCTTATACACCTGAAGCTACCCCTTATTGCTGGTGTTGTTCTGTTGTGAAACACAGGCCTCTGCAGCAGTTACAGTGGGTGTAGTGTGCCTCCTGCACAGTATACATCTGAAGCTACCCCTTATTGCTGGTGTTGGTTTTGTTCTGTTGTGTAACACAGGCATCTGCAAGCAGTTACAGTGGGTGTAGTGTGCATCCTGCACAGTATACACCTGAAGCTACCCCTTATTGCTGGTGTTGTTCTGTTGTGTAAACAGGCATCTGCATGCAGTTACAGTGGGTGTAGTGTGCCTCCTGCACAGTATACACCTGAAGCTAACCCTTATTGCTGGTGTTGGTGATGTTCTGTTGTGTAACACAGGCATCTGCAACAGTTACAGTGGGTGTAGTGTGCCTCCTGCACAGTATACACCTGAAGCTACCCCTTATTGCTGGTGTTGGTGTTGTTCTGTTGTGTAACACAGGCATCTGCAAGCAGTTACAGTGGGTGTAGTGTGACTGTGCATCCTGCACAGTATACACCTGAAGCTACCCCTTATTACTGGTGTTGTTCTGTTGTGTAAAACAGGCATCTGCAAGCAGTTACAGTGGGTGTAGTGTGCCTCCTGCACAGTATACACCTGAAGCTAACCCTTATTGCTGGTGTTGGTGTTGTTCTGTTGTGTAACACAGGCATCTGCAAGCAGTTACAGTGGGTGTAGTGTGCCTCCTGCACAGTATACACCTGAAGCTACCCCTTATTGCTGGTGTTGGTGTTGTTCTGTTGTGTAACACAGGCATCTGCAAGCAGTTACAGTGGGTGTAGTGTGCCTCCTGCACAGTATACACCTGAAGCTACCCCTTATTGCTGGTGTTAGTGTTGTTCTGTTTTGTAACACAGGCATCTGCAAGCAGTTACAGTGGGTGTAGTGTGCCTCCTGCACAGTATACACCTGAAGCTGCCCCTTATTGCTGGTGTTGTTCTGTTGTGTAACACAGGCCTCTGCAGCAGTTACAGTGGGTGTAGTGTGCCTCCTGCTCAGTATACACCTGAAGCTACCCCTCATTTCTGGTGTTGTTCTGTTGTGTAACACAGGCATCTGCAAGCAGTTACAGTGGGTGTAGTGTGCCTCCTGCACAGTATACACCTGAAGCTACCCCTTATTTCTGGTGTTGTTCTGTTGTGTAACACAGGCATCTGCAAGCAGTTACAGTGGGTGTAGTGTGCCTCCTGCACAGTATACACCTGAAGCTACCCCTTATTGCTGGTGTTGTTCTGTTGTGTAACACAGGCATCTGCAGCAGTTACAGTGGATGTAGTGTGCCTCCTGCACAGTATACACCTGAAGCTACCCCTTATTGCTGGTGTTGTTCTGTTGTGTAACACAGGCATCTGCAGCAGTTACAGTGGGTGTAGTGTGCCTCCTGCACAGTGTACACCTGAAGGTACCCCTTATTGCTGGTGTTGGTGTTGTTCTATTGTGTAACACAGGCATCTGCAAGCAGTTACAGTGGGTGTAGTGTGCCTCCTGCACAGTATACACCTGAAGCTACCCCTTATTGCTGGTGTTGGTGTTGTTCTGTTTTGTAACACAGGCATCTGCAAGCAGTTACAGTGGGTGTAGTGTGCCTCCTGCACAGTATACACCTGAAGCTACCCCTTCTTGCTGGTGTTGTTCTGTTGTGTAACACAGGCATCTGCAAGCAGTTACAGTGGGTGTAGTGTGCCTCCTGCACAGTATACACCTGAAGCTACCCCTTATTGCTGGTGTTGTTCTGTTGTGTAACACAGGCATCTGCAAGCAGTTACAGTGGGTGTAGTGTGCCTCCTGCACAGTATACACCTGAAGCTACCCCTTATTGCTGGTGTTGTTCTGTTGTGTAACACAGGCATCTGCAAGCAGTTACAGTGGGTGTAGTGTGCCTACTGCAAAGTATACACCTGAAGCTACCCCTTATTGCTGGTGTTGTTCTGTTGTGTAACACAGGCATCTGCAGCAGTTACAGTGGGTGTAGTGTGCCTCCTGCACAGTATACACCTGAAGCTACCCCTTATTGCTGGTGTTGCTGTTGTTCTGTTGTGTAACACAGGCATCTGCAAGCAGCTACAGTGGGTGTAGTGTGCCTCCTGCACAGTATACACCTGAAGCTACCCCTTATTGCTGGTGTTGGTGTTGTTCTGTTGTGTAACACAGGCATCTGCAAGCAGTTACAGTGGGTGTAGTGTGCCTCCTGCACAGTATACATCTGAAGCTACCCCTTATTGCTGGTGTTGGTGTTGTTCTGTTTTGTAACACAGGCATCTGCAAGCAGTTACAGTGGGTGTAGTGTGCCTCCTGCACAGTATACACCTGAAGCTACCCCTTATTGCTGGTGTTGTTCTGTTGTGTAACACAGGCATCTGCAAGCAGTTACAGTGGGTGTAGTGGGCCTCCTGCACAGTATACACCTGAAGCTACCCCTTATTGCTGGTGTTGTTCTGTTGTGTAACACAGGCATCTGCAGCAGTTACAGTGGGTGTAGTGTGCCTCCTGCACAGTATACACCTGAAGCTACCCCTTATTGGTGGTGTTGTTCTGTTGTGTAACACAGGCATCTGCAAGCAGTTACAGTGGGTGTAGTGTGCCTCCTGCACAGTATACACCTGAAGCTACCCCTTATTGCTGGTGTTGGTGGTGTTCTGTTTTGTAACACAGGCATCTGCAAGCAATTACATTGGGTGTAGTGTGCCTCCTGCACAGTATACACCTGAAGCTACCCCTTATTGCTGGTGTTGTTCTGTTGTGTAACACAGGCATCTGCAAGCAGTTACAGTGGGTGTAGTGTGCCTACTGAAAAGTATACACCTGAAGCTACCCCTTATTGCTGGTGTTGTTCTGTTGTGTAACACAGGCATCTGCAGCAGTTACAGTGGGTGTAGTGTGCCTCCTGCACAGGATACACCTGAAGCTACCCCTTATTGCTGGTGTTGCTGTTGTTCTGTTGTGTAACACAGACATCTGCAAGCAGTTACAGTGGGTGTAGTGTGCCTCCTGCACAGTATACACCTGAAGCTACCCCTTATTGCTGGTGTTAGTGTTGTTCTGTTTTGTAACACAGGCATCTGCAAGCAGTTACAGTGGGTGTAGTGTGCCTCCTGCACAGTATACACCTGAAGCTGCCCCTTATTGCTGGTGTTGTTCTGTTGTGTAACACAGGCCTCTGCAGCAGTTACAGTGGGTGTAGTGTGCCTCCTGCTCAGTATACACCTGAAGCTTCCCCTCATTTCTGGTGTTGTTCTGTTGTGTAACACAGGCATCTGCAAGCAGTTACAGTGGGTGTAGTGTGCCTCCTGCACAGTATACACCTGAAGCTACCCCTTATTTCTGGTGTTGTTCTGTTGTGTAACACAGGCATCTGCAAGCAGTTACAGTGGGTGTAGTGTGCCTCCTGCACAGTATACACCTGAAGCTACCCCTTATTGCTGGTGTTGTTCTGTTGTGTAACACAGGCATCTGCAGCAGTTACAGTGGATGTAGTGTGCCTCCTGCACAGTATACACCTGAAGCTACCCCTTATCGCTGGTGTTGTTCTGTTGTGTAACACAGGCATCTGCAGCAGTTACAGTGGGTGTAGTGTGCCTCCTGCACAGTATACACCTGAAGGTACCCCTTATTGCTGGTGTTGGTGTTGTTCTATTGTGTAACACAGGCATCTGCAAGCAGTTACAGTGGGTGTAGTGTGCCTCCTGCACAGTATACACCTGAAGCTACCCCTTATTGCTGGTGTTGGTGTTGTTCTGTTTTGTAACACAGGCATCTGCAAGCAGTTACAGTGGGTGTAGTGTGCCTCCTGCACAGTATACACCTGAAGCTACCCCTTCTTGCTGGTGTTGTTCTGTTGTGTAACACAGGCATCTGCAAGCAGTTACAGTGGGTGTAGTGTGCCTCCTGCACAGTATACACCTGAAGCTACCCCTTATTGCTGGTGTTGTTCTGTTGTGTAACACAGGCATCTGCAAGCAGTTACAGTGGGTGTAGTGTGCCTCCTGCACAGTATACACCTGAAGCTACCCCTTATTGCTGGTGTTGTTCTGTTGTGTAACACAGGCATCTGCAAGCAGTTACAGTGGGTGTAGTGTGCCTACTGCAAAGTATACACCTGAAGCTACCCCTTATTGCTGGTGTTGTTCTGTTGTGTAACACAGGCATCTGCAGCAGTTACAGTGGGTGTAGTGTGCCTCCTGCACAGTATACACCTGAAGCTACCCCTTATTGCTGGTGTTGCTGTTGTTCTGTTGTGTAACACAGGCATCTGCAAGCAGCTACAGTGGGTGTAGTGTGCCTCCTGCACAGTATACACCTGAAGCTACCCCTTATTGCTGGTGTTGGTGTTGTTCTGTTGTGTAACACAGGCATCTGCAAGCAGTTACAGTGGGTGTAGTGTGCCTCCTGCACAGTATACATCTGAAGCTACCCCTTATTGCTGGTGTTGGTGTTGTTCTGTTTTGTAACACAGGCATCTGCAAGCAGTTACAGTGGGTGTAGTGTGCCTCCTGCACAGTATACACCTGAAGCTACCCCTTATTGCTGGTGTTGTTCTGTTGTGTAACACAGGCATCTGCAAGCAGTTACAGTGGGTGTAGTGGGCCTCCTGCACAGTATACACCTGAAGCTACCCCTTATTGCTGGTGTTGTTCTGTTGTGTAACACAGGCATCTGCAGCAGTTACAGTGGGTGTAGTGTGCCTCCTGCACAGTATACACCTGAAGCTACCCCTTATTGGTGGTGTTGTTCTGTTGTGTAACACAGGCATCTGCAAGCAGTTACAGTGGGTGTAGTGTGCCTCCTGCACAGTATACACCTGAAGCTACCCCTTATTGCTGGTGTTGGTGTTGTTCTGTTTTGTAACACAGGCATCTGCAAGCAGTTACATTGGGTGTAGTGTGCCTCCTGCACAGTATACACCTGAAGCTACCCCTTATTGCTGGTGTTGTTCTGTTGTGTAACACAAGCATCTGCAAGCAGTTACAGTGGGTGTAGTGTGCCTACTGAAAAGTATACACCTGAAGCTACCCCTTATTGCTGGTGTTGTTCTGTTGTGTAACACAGGCATCTGCAGCAGTTACAGTGGGTGTAGTGTGCCTCCTGCACAGGATACACCTGAAGCTACCCCTTATTGCTGGTGTTGCTGTTGTTCTGTTGTGTAACACAGACATCTGCAAGCAGTTACAGTGGGTGTAGTGTGCCTCCTGCACAGTATACACCTGAAGCTACCCCTTATTGCTGGTGTTGGTGTTGTTCTGTTTTGTAACACAGGCATCTGCAAGCAGTTACAGTGGGTGTAGTGTGCCTCCTGCACAGTATACACCTGAAGCTACCCCTTATTGCTGGTGTTGGTGTTGTTCTGTTTTGTAACACAGGCATCTGCAAGCAGTTACAGTGGGTGTAGTGTGCCTCCTGCACAGTATACACCTGAAGCTACCCCTTATTGCTGGTGTTGTTCTGTTGTGTAACACAGGCATCTGCAAGCAGTTACAGTGGGTGTAGTGTGCCTCCTGCACAGTATACACCTGGAGCTACCCCTTATTGCTGGTGTTGTTCTGTTGTGTAACACAGGCATCTGCAGCAGTTACAGTGGGTGTAGTGTGCCTCCTGCACAGTATACACCTGAAGCTACCCCTTATTGCTGGTGTTGTTCTGTTGTGTAACCCAGGCATCTGCAGCAGTTACAGTGGGTGTGGTGTGCCTCCGCCACAGTATACACCTGAAGCTACCCCTTATTGCTGGTGTTGGTGTTGTTCTGTTGTGTAACACAGGCATCTGCAAGCAGTTACAGTGGGTGTAGTGTGCCTCCTGCACAGTATACACCTGAAGCTACCCCTTATTGCTGGTGTTGGTGTTGTTCTGTTTTGTAACACAGGCATCTGCAAGCAGTTACAGTGGGTGTAGTGTGCCTCCTGCACAGTATACACCTGAAGCTACCCCTTATTGCTGGTGTCGTTCTGTTGTGTAACACAGGCATCTGCAGCAGTTACAGTGGGTGTAGTATGCCTCCTGCACAGTATACACCTGAAGCTACCCCTCATTTATGGTATTGTTCTGTTGTGTAACACAGGCATCTGCAAGCAGTTACAGTGGGTGTAGTGTGCCTCCTGCACAGTATACACCTGAAGCTACCCCTTGTTGCTGGTGTTGTTCTGTTGTGTAACACAGGAATCTGCAAGCAGTTACAGTGGGTGTAGTGTGCCTCCTGCACAGTATACACCTGAAGCTACCCCTTATTGCTGGTGTTGTTCTGTTGTGTAACACAGGCATCTGCAGCAGTTACAGTGGGTGTAGTGTGCCTCCTGCACAGTATACACCTGAAGCTACCCCTTATTGCTGGTGTTGGTGTTGTTCTGTTGTGTAACACAGGCATCTGCAAGCAGTTACAGTGGGTGTAGTGTGCCTCCTGCACAATATACACGAAAAGCTACCCTTTATTGCTGGTGTTGGTGTTGTTCTGTTTTGTAACACAGGCATCTGCAAGCAGTTACAGTGGGTGTAGTGTGCCTCCTGCACAGTATACACCTGAAGCTACCCCTTATTGCTGGTGTTGTTCTGTTGTGTAACACAGGCATCTGCAAGCAATTACAGTGGGTGTAGTGTGCCTCCTGCACAGTATACACCTGAAGCTACCCCTTATTTCTGGTGTTGTTCTGTTGTGTAACACAGGCATCTGCAAGCAGTTACAGTGGGTGTAGTGTGCCTCCTGCACAGTATACACCTGAAGCTACCCCTTATTGCTGGTGTTGCTGTTGTTCCGTTGTGTAACACAGGCATCTGCAAGCAGTTACAGTGGGTGTAGTGTGCCTCCTGCACAGTATACACCTGAAGCTACCCCTTATTGCTGGTGTTGTTCTGTTGTGTAACACAGGCATCTGCAAGCAGTTACAGTGGGTGTAGTGTGCCTCCTGCACAGTATACACCTGAAGCTACCCCTCTTTTCTGGTGTTGTTTTCTTGTGTAACACAGGCATCTGCAAGCAGTTACAGTGGGTGTAGTGTGCCTCCTGCCACAGTATACACCTGAAGCTACCCCTTATTGCTGGTGTTGTTCTGTTGTGTAACACAGGCATCTGCAAGCAGTTACAGTGGGTGTAGTGTGCCTCCTGCACAGTATACACCTGAAGCTACCCCTTATTGCTGGTGTTGGTGTTGTTCTGTTGTGTAACACTGGCATCTGCAAGCAGTTACAGTGGGTGTAGTGTGCCTCCTGCACAGTATACACCTGAAGCTACCCCTTATTGCTGGTGTTGGTGTTGTTCTGTTTTGTAACACAGGCATCTGCAAGCAGTTACAGTGGGTTTAGTGTGCCTCCTGCACAGTATACACCTGAAGCTACCCCTTATTGCTGGTGTTGTTCTGTTGTGTAACACAGGCCTCTGCAGCAGTTACAGTGGGTGTAGTGTGCCTCCTGCACAGTATACATCTGAAGCTACCCCTTATTGTTGGTGTTGTTCTGTTGTGTAACACAGGCATCTGCAGCAGTTACAGTGGGTGTAGTGTGCCTCCTGCACAGTATACACCTGAAGCTACCCCTCATTGCTGGTGTTGTTCTGTTGTGTAACACAGGCATCTGCAAGCAGTTACAGTGGGTGTAGTGTGCCTCCTGCACAGTATACACCTGAAGCTACCCCTTATTGCTGGTGTTGTTCTGTTGTGTAACACAGGCATCTGCAAGCAGTTACAGTGGGTGTAGTGTGCCTCCTGCACAGTATACACCTGAAGCTACCCCTTATTGCTGGTTTTGTTCTGTTGTGTAACACAGGCATCTGCAGCAGTTACAGTGGATGTAGTGTGCCTCCTGCACAGTATACACCTGAAGCTACCCCTTATTGCTGGTGTTGTTCTGTTGTGTAACACAGGCATCTGCAGCAGTTACAGTGGGTGTAGTGTGCCTCCTGCACAGTATACACCTGAAGATACCCCTTATTGCTGGTGTTGGTGTTGTTCTGTTGTGTAACACAGGCATCTGCAAGCAGTTACAGTGGGTGTAGTGTGCCTCCTGCACAGTATACACCTGAAGCTACCCCTTATTGCTGGTGTTGGTGTTGTTCTGTTTTGTAACGCAGGCATCTGCAAGCAGTTACAGTGGGTGTAGTGTGCCTCCTGCACAGTATACACCTGAAGCTACCCCTTATTGCTGGTGTTGTTCTGTTGTGTAACACAGGCATCTGCAAGCAGTTACAGTGGGTGTAGTGTGCCTCCTGCACAGTATACACCTGAAGCTACCCCTTATTGCTGGTGTTGTTCTGTTGTGTAACACAGGCATCTGCAGCAGTTACAGTGGGTGTAGTGTGCCTCCTGCACAGTATACACCTGAAGCTACCCCTTATTGCTGGTGTTGTTCTGTTGTGTAACACAGGCCTCTGCAGCAGTTACAGTGGGTGTAGTGTGCCTCCTGCACAGTATACATCTGAAGCTACCCCTTATTGCTGGTGTTGGTTTTGTTCTGTTGTGTAACACAGGCATCTGCAAGCAGTTACAGTGGGTGTAGTGTGCATCCTGCACAGTATACACCTGAAGCTACCCCTTATTGCTGGTGTTGTTCTGTTGTGTAAACAGGCATCTGCAAGCAGTTACAGTGGGTGTAGTGTGCCTCCTGCACAGTATACACCTGAAGCTAACCCTTATTGCTGGTGTTGGTGATGTTCTGTTGTGTAACACAGGCATCTGCAACAGTTACAGTGGGTGTAGTGTTCCTCCTGCACAGTATACACCTGAAGCTACCCCTTATTGCAGGTGTTGGTGTTGTTCTGTTGTGTAATACAGGCATCTGCAAGCAGTTACAGTGGGTGTAGTGTGCCTCCTGCACAGTATACACCTGAAGCTACCCCTTATTGCTGGTGTTTGTGTTGTTCTGTTTTGTAACACAGGCATCTGCAAGCAGTTACAGTGGGTGTAGTGTGCCTCCTGCACAGTATACACCTGAAGCTACCCCTTATTGCTGGTGTTGTTCTGTTGTGTAACACAGGCCTATGCAGCAGTTACAGTGGGTGTAGTGTGCCTCCTGCACAGTATACATCTGAAGCTACCCCTTATTGTTGGTGTTGTTCTGTTGTGTAACACAGGCATCTGCAGCAGTTACAGTGGGTGTAGTGTGCCTCCTGCACAGATTACACCTGAAGCTACCCCTCATTTCTGGTGTTGTTCTGTTGTGTAACACAGGCATCTGCAAGCCTTTACAGTGGGTGTAGTGTGCCTCCTGCACAGTATACACCTGAAGCTACCCCTTATTGCTGGTGTTGTTCTGTTGTGTAACACAGGCATCTGCAAGCAGTTACAGTGGGTGTAGTGTGCCTCCTGCACAGTATACACCTGAAGCTACCCCTTATTTCTGGTGTTGTTCTGTTGTGTAACACAGGCATCTGCAGCAGTTACAGTGGATGTAGTGTGCCTCCTGCACAGTATACACCTGAAGCTACCCCTTATTGCTGGTGTTGTTCTGTTGTGTAACACAGGCATCTGCAGCAGTTACAGTGGGTGTAGTGTGCCTCCTGCACAGTATACACCTGAAGGTACCCCTTATTGCTGGTGTTGGTGTTGTTCTGTTGTGTAACACAGGCATCTGCAAGCAGTTACAGTGGGTGTAGTGTGCCTCCTGCACAGTATACACCTGAAGCTACCCCTTATTGCTGGTGTTGTTCTGTTGTGTAACACAGGCATCTGCAAGCAGTTACAGTGGGTGTAGTGTGCCTCCTGCACAGTATACACCTGAAGCTACCCCTTATTGCTGGTGTTGTTCTGTTGTGTAACACAGGCATCTGCAAGCAGTTACAGTGGGTGTAGTGTGCCTCCTGCACAGTATACACCTGAAGCTACCCCTTATTGCTGGTGTTGTTCTGTTGTGTAACACAGGCATCTGCAAGCAGTTACAGTGGGTGTAGTGTGCCTACTGCAAAGTATACACCTGAAGCTACCCCTTATTGCTGGTGTTGTTCTGTTGTGTAACACAGGCATCTGCAGCAGTTACAGTGGGTGTAGTGTGCCTCCTGCACAGTATACACCTGAAGCTACCCCTTATTGCTGGTGTTGCTGTTGTTCTGTTGTGTAACACAGGCATCTGCAAGCAGTTACAGTGGGTGTAGTGTGCCTCCTGCACAGTATACACCTGAAGGTACCCCTTATTGCTGGTGTTGGTGTTGTTCTGTTGTGTAACACAGGCATCTGCAAGCAGTTACAGTGGGTGTAGTGTGCCTCCTGCACAGTATACACCTGAAGCTACCCCTTATTGCTGGTGTTGGTGTTGTTCTGTTTTGTAACACAGGCATCTGCAAGCAGTTACAGTGGGTGTAGTGTGCCTCCTGCACAGTATACACCTGAAGCTACCCCTTATTGCTGGTGTTGTTCTGTTGTGTAACACAGGCATCTGCAAGCAGTTACAGTGGGTGTAGTGTGCCTCCTGCACAGTGTACACCTGAAGCTACCCCTTATTGCTGGTGTTGTTCTGTTGTGTAACACAGGCATCTGCAAGCAGTTACAGTGGGTGTAGTGTGCCTCCTGCACAGTATACACCTGAAGCTACCCCTTATTGCTGGTGTTGTTCTGTTGTGTAACACAGGCATCTGCAAGCAGTTACAGTGGGTGTAGTGTGCCTACTGCAAAGTATACACCTGAAGCTACCCCTTATTGCTGGTGTTGTTCTGTTGTGTAACACAGGCATCTGCAGCAGTTACAGTGGGTGTAGTGTGCCTCCTGCACAGTATACACCTGAAGCTACCCCTTATTGCTGGTGTTGGTGTTGTTCTGTTGTGTAACACAGGCATCTGCAAGTAGTTACAGTGGGTGTAGTGTGCCTCCTGCACAGTATACATCTGAAGCTACCCCTTATTGCTGGTGTTGGTGTTGTTCTGTTGTGTAACACAGGCATCTGCAAGCAGTTACAGTGGGTGTAGTGTGCCTCCTGCACAGTGTACACCTGAAGCTACCCCTTATTGCTGGTGTTGTTCTGTTGTGTAACACAGGCATCTGCAAGCAGTTACAGTGGGTGTAGTGTGCCTCCTGCACAGTATACACCTGAAGCTACCCCTTATTGCTGGTGTTGTTCTGTTGTGTAACACAGGCATCTGCAAGCAGTTACAGTGGGTGTAGTGTGCCTACTGCAAAGTATACACCTGAAGCTACCCCTTATTGCTGGTGTTGGTTTTGTTCTGTTGTGTAACACAGGCATCTGCAAGCAGTTACAGTGGGTGTAGTGTGCATCCTGCACAGTATACACCTGAAGCTACCCCTTATTGCTGGTGTTGTTCTGTTGTGTAAACAGGCATCTGCAAGCAGTTACAGTGGGTGTAGTGTGCCTCCTGCACAGTATACACCTGAAGCTAACCCTTATTGCTGGTGTTGGTGATGTTCTGTTGTGTAACACAGGCATCTGCAACAGTTACAGTGGGTGTAGTGTTCCTCCTGCACAGTATACACCTGAAGCTACCCCTTATTGCAGGTGTTGGTGTTGTTCTGTTGTGTAATACAGGCATCTGCAAGCAGTTACAGTGGGTGTAGTGTGCCTCCTGCACAGTATACACCTGAAGCTACCCCTTATTGCTGGTGTTTGTGTTGTTCTGTTTTGTAACACAGGCATCTGCAAGCAGTTACAGTGGGTGTAGTGTGCCTCCTGCACAGTATACACCTGAAGCTACCCCTTATTGCTGGTGTTGTTCTGTTGTGTAACACAGGCCTATGCAGCAGTTACAGTGGGTGTAGTGTGCCTCCTGCACAGTATACATCTGAAGCTACCCCTTATTGTTGGTGTTGTTCTGTTGTGTAACACAGGCATCTGCAGCAGTTACAGTGGGTGTAGTGTGCCTCCTGCACAGTATACACCTGAAGCTACCCCTCATTTCTGGTGTTGTTCTGTTGTGTAACACAGGCATCTGCAAGCCTTTACAGTGGGTGTAGTGTGCATCCTGCACAGTATACACCTGAAGCTACCCCTTATTGCTGGTGTTGTTCTGTTGTGTAACACAGGCATCTGCAAGCAGTTACAGTGGGTGTAGTGTGCCTCCTGCACAGTATACACCTGAAGCTACCCCTTATTTCTGGTGTTGTTCTGTTGTGTAACACAGGCATCTGCAGCAGTTACAGTGGATGTAGTGTGCCTCCTGCACAGTATACACCTGAAGCTACCCCTTATTGCTGGTGTTGTTCTGTTGTGTAACACAGGCATCTGCAGCAGTTACAGTGGGTGTAGTGTGCCTCCTGCACAGTATACACCTGAAGGTACCCCTTATTGCTGGTGTTGGTGTTGTTCTGTTGTGTAACACAGGCATCTGCAAGCAGTTACAGTGGGTGTAGTGTGCCTCCTGCACAGTATACACCTGAAGCTACCCCTTATTGCTGGTGTTGTTCTGTTGTGTAACACAGGCATCTGCAAGCAGTTACAGTGGGTGTAGTGTGCCTCCTGCACAGTATACACCTGAAGCTACCCCTTATTGCTGGTGTTGTTCTGTTGTGTAACACAGGCATCTGCAAGCAGTTACAGTGGGTGTAGTGTGCCTCCTGCACAGTATACACCTGAAGCTACCCCTTATTGCTGGTGTTGTTCTGTTGTGTAACACAGGCATCTGCAAGCAGTTACAGTGGGTGTAGTGTGCCTACTGCAAAGTATACACCTGAAGCTACCCCTTATTGCTGGTGTTGTTCTGTTGTGTAACACAGGCATCTGCAGCAGTTACAGTGGGTGTAGTGTGCCTCCTGCACAGTATACACCTGAAGCTACCCCTTATTGCTGGTGTTGCTGTTGTTCTGTTGTGTAACACAGGCATCTGCAAGCAGTTACAGTGGGTGTAGTGTGCCTCCTGCACAGTATACACCTGAAGGTACCCCTTATTGCTGGTGTTGGTGTTGTTCTGTTGTGTAACACAGGCATCTGCAAGCAGTTACAGTGGGTGTAGTGTGCCTCCTGCACAGTATACACCTGAAGCTACCCCTTATTGCTGGTGTTGGTGTTGTTCTGTTTTGTAACACAGGCATCTGCAAGCAGTTACAGTGGGTGTAGTGTGCCTCCTGCACAGTATACACCTGAAGCTACCCCTTATTGCTGGTGTTGTTCTGTTGTGTAACACAGGCATCTGCAAGCAGTTACAGTGGGTGTAGTGTGCCTCCTGCACAGTGTACACCTGAAGCTACCCCTTATTGCTGGTGTTGTTCTGTTGTGTAACACAGGCATCTGCAAGCAGTTACAGTGGGTGTAGTGTGCCTCCTGCACAGTATACACCTGAAGCTACCCCTTATTGCTGGTGTTGTTCTGTTGTGTAACACAGGCATCTGCAAGCAGTTACAGTGGGTGTAGTGTGCCTACTGCAAAGTATACACCTGAAGCTACCCCTTATTGCTGGTGTTGTTCTGTTGTGTAACACAGGCATCTGCAGCAGTTACAGTGGGTGTAGTGTGCCTCCTGCACAGTATACACCTGAAGCTACCCCTTATTGCTGGTGTTGGTGTTGTTCTGTTGTGTAACACAGGCATCTGCAAGTAGTTACAGTGGGTGTAGTGTGCCTCCTGCACAGTATACATCTGAAGCTACCCCTTATTGCTGGTGTTGGTGTTGTTCTGTTGTGTAACACAGGCATCTGCAAGCAGTTACAGTGGGTGTAGTGTGCCTCCTGCACAGTGTACACCTGAAGCTACCCCTTATTGCTGGTGTTGTTCTGTTGTGTAACACAGGCATCTGCAAGCAGTTACAGTGGGTGTAGTGTGCCTCCTGCACAGTATACACCTGAAGCTACCCCTTATTGCTGGTGTTGTTCTGTTGTGTAACACAGGCATCTGCAAGCAGTTACAGTGGGTGTAGTGTGCCTACTGCAAAGTATACACCTGAAGCTACCCCTTATTGCTGGTGTTGTTCTGTTGTGTAACACAGGCATCTGCAGCAGTTACAGTGGGTGTAGTGTGCCTCCTGCACAGTATACACCTGAAGCTACCCCTTATTGCTGGTGTTGGTGTTGTTCTGTTGTGTAACACAGGCATCTGCAAGTAGTTACAGTGGGTGTAGTGTGCCTCCTGCACAGTATACATCTGAAGCTACCCCTTATTGCTGGTGTTGGTGTTGTTCTGTTTTGTAACACAGGCATCTGCAAGCAGTTACAGTGGGTGTAGTGTGCCTCCTGCACAGTATACACCTGAAGCTACCCCTTATTGCTGGTGTTGTTCTGTTGTGTAACACAAGCATCTGCAAGCAGTTACAGTGGGTGTAGTGTGCCTCCTGCACAGTATACACCTGAAGCTACCCCTTATTGCTGGTGTTGTTCTGTTGTGTAACACAGGCATCTGCAGTAGTTACAGTGGGTGTAGTGTGCCTCCTGCACAGTATACACCTGAAGCTACCCCTTATTGCTGGTGTTGTTCTGTTGTGTAACACAGGCATCTGCAGCAGTTACAGTGGGTGTGGTGTGCCTCCTGCACAGTATACACCTGAAGCTACCCCTTATTGCTGGTGTTGGTGTTGTTCTGTTGTGTAACACAGGCATCTGCAAGCAGTTACAGTGGGTGTAGTGTGCCTCCTGCACAGTATACACCTGAAGCTACCCCTTATTGCTGGTGTTGTTCTGTTGTGTAACACAGGCATCTGCAAGCAGTTACAGTGGGTGTAGTGTGCCTCCTGCACAGTATACACCTGAAGCTACCCCTCATTTCTGGTGTTGTTCTGTTGTGTAACACAGGCATCTGCAAGCAGTTACAGTGGGTGTAGTGTGCCTCCTGCACAGTATACACCTGAAGCTACCCCTTATTGCTGGTGTTGTTCTGTTGTGTAACACAGGCATCTGCAAGCAGTTACAGTGGGTGTAGTGTGCCTCCTGCACAGTATACACCTGAAGCTACCCCTTATTGCTGGTGTTGCTCTGTTGTGTAACACAGGCATCTGCAGCAGTTACAGTGGGTGTAGTGTGACTCCTGCACAGTATACACCTGAAGCTACCCCTCTTTTCTGGTGTTGTTTTCTTGTGTAACACAGGCATCTGCAAGCAGTTACAGTGGGTGTAGTGTGCCTCCTGCACAGTATACACCTGAAGCTACCCCTAATTGCTGGTGTTGGTGTTGTTCTGTTGTGTAACACAGGCATCTGCAAGCAGTTACAGTGGGTGTAGTCTGCCTCCTGCACAGTATACACCTGAAGCTACCCCTTATTGCTGGTGTTGTTCTGTTGTGTAACACAGGCATCTGCAGCAGTTACAGTGGGTGTAGTGTGCCTCCTGCCACAGTATACACCTGAAGCTACCCCTTATTGCTGGTGTTGTTCTGTTGTGTAACACAGGCATCTGCAAGCAGTTACAGTGGGTGTAGTGTGCCTCCTGCACAGTATACACCTGAAGCTACCCCTTATTGCTGGTGTTGGTGTTGTTCTGTTGTGTAACACTGGCATCTGCAAGCAGTTACAGTGGGTGTAGTGTGCCTCCTGCACAGTATACACCTGAAGCTACCCCTTATTGCTGGTGTTGGTGTTGTTCTGTTTTGTAACACAGGCATCTGCAAGCAGTTACAGTGGGTGTAGTGTGCCTCCTGCACAGTATACACCTGAAGCTACCCCTTATTGCTGGTGTTGTTCTGTTGTGTAACACAGGCCTCTGCAGCAGTTACAGTGGGTGTAGTGTGCCTCCTGCACAGTATACATCTGAAGCTACCCCTTATTGTTGGTGTTGTTCTGTTGTGTAACACAGGCATCTGCACCAGTTACAGTGGGTGTAGTGTGCCTCCTGCACAGTATACACCTGAAGCTACCCCTCATTGCTGGTGTTGTTCTGTTGTGTAACACAGGCATCTGCAAGCAGTTACAGTGGGTGTAGTGTGCCTCCTGCACAGTATACACCTGAAGCTACCCCTTATTGCTGGTGTTGTTCTGTTGTGTAACACAGGCATCTGCAAGCAGTTACAGTGGGTGTAGTGTGCCTCCTGCACAGTATACACCTGAAGCTACCCCTTATTGCTGGTTTTGTTCTGTTGTGTAACACAGGCATCTGCAGCAGTTACAGTGGATGTAGTGTGCCTCCTGCACAGTATACACCTGAAGCTACCCCTTATTGCTGGTGTTGTTCTGTTGTGTAACACAGGCATCTGCAGCAGTTACAGTGGGTGTAGTGTGCCTCCTGCACAGTATACACCTGAAGATACCCCTTAATGCTGGTGTTGGTGTTGTTCTGTTTTGTAACGCAGGCATCTGCAAGCAGTTACAGTGGGTGTAGTGTGCCTCCTGCACAGTACACACCTGAAGCTACCCCTTATTGCTGGTGTTGTTCTGTTGTGTAACACAGGCATCTGCAAGCAGTTACAGTGGGTGTAGTGTGCCTGCTGCACAGTATACACCTGAAGCTACCCCTTATTGCTGGTGTTGTTCTGTTGTGTAACACAGGCATCTGCAGCAGTTACAGTGGGTGTAGTGTGCCTCCTGCACCTTATACTCCTGAAGCTACCCCTTATTGCTGGTGTTGTTCTGTTGTGTAACACAGGCCTCTGCATCAGTTACAGTGGGTGTAGTGTGCCTCCTGCACAGTATACATCTGAAGCTACCCCTTATTGCTGGTGTTGGTTTTGTTCTGTTGTGTAACACAGGCATCTGCAAGCAGTTACAGTGGGTGTAGTGTGCATCCTGCACAGTATACACCTGAAGCTACCCCTTATTGCTGGTGTTGTTCTGTTGTGTAAACAGGCATCTGCATGCAGTTACAGTGGGTGTAGTGTGCCTCCTGCACAGTATACACCTGAAGCTAACCCTTATTGCTGGTGTTGGTGATGTTCTGTTGTGTAACACAGGCATCTGCAACAGTTACAGTGGGTGTAGTGTGCCTCCTGCACAGTATACACCTGAAGCTACCCCTTATTGCTGGTGTTGGTGTTGTTCTGTTGTGTAACACAGGCATCTGCAAGCAGTTACAGTGGGTGTAGTGTGACTGTGCATCCTGCACAGTATACACCTGAAGCTACCCCTTATTACTGGTGTTGTTCTGTTGTGTAAAACAGGCATCTGCAAGCAGTTACAGTGGGTGTAGTGTGCCTCCTGCACAGTATACACCTGAAGCTAACCCTTATTGCTGGTGTTGGTGTTGTTCTGTTGTGTAACACAGGCATCTGCAAGAAGTTACAGTGGGTGTAGTGTGCCTTCTGCACAGTATACACCTGAAGCTACCCCTTATTGCTGGTGTTGGTGTTGTTCTGTTGTCTAACACAGGCATCTGCAAGCAGTTACAGTGGATGTAGTGTGCCTCCTGCACAGTATACACCTGAAGCTACCCCTTATTGCTGGTGTTAGTGTTGTTCTGTTTTGTAACACAGGCATCTGCAAGCAGTTACAGTGGGTGTAGTGTGCCTCCTGCACAGTATACACCTGAAGCTGCCCCTTATTGCTGGTGTTGTTCTGTTGTGTAACACAGGCCTCTGCAGCAGTTACAGTGGGTGTAGTGTGCCTCCTGCTCAGTATACACCTGAAGCTACCCCTCATTTCTGGTGTTGTTCTGTTGTGTAACACAGGCATCTGCAAGCAGTTACAGTGGGTGTAGTGTGCCTCCTGCACAGTATACACCTGAAGCTACCCCTTATTTCTGGTGTTGTTCTGTTGTGTAACACAGGCATCTGCAAGCAGTTACAGTGGGTGTAGTGTGCCTCCTGCACAGTATACACCTGAAGCTACCCCTTATTGCTGGTGTTGTTCTGTTGTGTAACACAGGCATCTGCAGCAGTTACAGTGGATGTAGTGTGCCTCCTGCACAGTATACACCTGAAGCTACCCCTTATTGCTGGTGTTGTTCTGTTGTGTAACACAGGCATCTGCAGCAGTTACAGTGGGTGTAGTGTGCCTCCTGCACAGTATACACCTGAAGGTACCCCTTATTGCTGGTGTTGGTGTTGTTCTATTGTGTAACACAGGCATCTGCAAGCAGTTACAGTGGGTGTAGTGTGCCTCCTGCACAGTATACACCTGAAGCTACCCCTTATTGCTGGTGTTGGTGTTGTTCTGTTTTGTAACACAGGCATCTGCAAGCAGTTACAGTGGGTGTAGTGTGCCTCCTGCACAGTATACACCTGAAGCTACCCCTTCTTGCTGGTGTTGTTCTGTTGTGTAACACAGGCATCTGCAAGCAGTTACAGTGGGTGTAGTGTGCCTCCTGCACAGTATACACCTGAAGCTACCCCTTATTGCTGGTGTTGTTCTGTTGTGTAACACAGGCATCTGCAAGCAGTTACAGTGGGTGTAGTGTGCCTCCTGCACAGTATACACCTGAAGCTACCCCTTATTGCTGGTGTTGTTCTGTTGTGTAACACAGGCATCTGCAAGCAGTTACAGTGGGTGTAGTGTGCCTACTGCAAAGTATACACCTGAAGCTACCCCTTATTGCTGGTGTTGTTCTGTTGTGTAACACAGGCACCTGCAGCAGTTACAGTGGGTGTAGTGTGCCTCCTGCACAGTATACACCTGAAGCTACCCCTTATTGCTGGTGTTGCTGTTGTTCTGTTGTGTAACACAGGCATCTGCAAGCAGCTATAGTGGGTGTAGTGTGCCTCCTGCACAGTATACACCTGAAGCTACCCCTTATTGCTGGTGTTGGTGTTGTTCTGTTGTGTAACACAGGCATCTGCAAGCAGTTACAGTGGGTGTAGTGTGCCTCCTGCACAGTATACATCTGAAGCTACCCCTTATTGCTGGTGTTGGTGTTGTTCTGTTTTGTAACACAGGCATCTGCAAGCAGTTACAGTGGGTGTAGTGTGCCTCCTGCACAGTATACACCTGAAGCTACCCCTTATTGCTGGTGTTGTTCTGTTGTGTAACACAGGCATCTGCAAGCAGTTACAGTGGGTGTAGTGGGCCTCCTGCACAGTATACACCTGAAGCTACCCCTTATTGCTGGTGTTGTTCTGTTGTGTAACACAGGCATCTGCAGCAGTTACAGTGGGTGTAGTGTGCCTCCTGCACAGTATACACCTGAAGCTACCCCTTATTGGTGGTGTTGTTCTGTTGTGTAACACAGGCATCTGCAAGCAGTTACAGTGGGTGTAGTGTGCCTCCTGCACAGTATACACCTGAAGCTACCCCTTATTGCTGGTGTTGGTGTTGTTCTGTTTTGTAACACAGGCATCTGCAAGCAGTTACATTGGGTGTAGTGTGCCTCCTGCACAGTATACACCTGAAGCTACCCCTTATTGCTGGTGTTGTTCTGTTGTGTAACACAAGCATCTGCAAGCAGTTACAGTGGGTGTAGTGTGCCTACTGAAAAGTATACACCTGAAGCTACCCCTTATTGCTGGTGTTGTTCTGTTGTGTAACACAGGCATCTGCAGCAGTTACAGTGGGTGTAGTGTGCCTCCTGCACAGGATACACCTGAAGCTACCCCTTATTGCTGGTGTTGCTGTTGTTCTGTTGTGTAACACAGACATCTGCAAGCAGTTACAGTGGGTGTAGTGTGCCTCCTGCACAGTATACACCTGAAGCTACCCCTTATTGCTGGTGTTGGTGTTGTTCTGTTTTGTAACACAGGCATCTGCAAGCAGTTACAGTGGGTGTAGTGTGCCTCCTGCACAGTATACACCTGAAGCTACCCCTTATTGCTGGTGTTGTTCTGTTGTGTAACACAGGCATCTGCAAGCAGTTACAGTGGGTGTAGTGTGCCTCCTGCACAGTATACACCTGGAGCTACCCCTTATTGCTGGTGTTGTTCTGTTGTGTAACACGGGCATCTGCAGCAGTTACAGTGGGTGTAGTGTGCCTCCTGCACAGTATACACCTGAAGCTACCCCTTATTGCTGGTGTTGTTCTGTTGTGTAACCCAGGCATCTGCAGCAGTTACAGTGGGTGTGGTGTGCCTCCGCCACAGTATACACCTGAAGCTACCCCTTATTGCTGGTGTTGGTGTTGTTCTGTTGTGTAACACAGGCATCTGCAAGCAGTTACAGTGGGTGTAGTGTGCCTCCTGCACAGTATACACCTGAAGCTACCCCTTATTGCTGGTGTTGGTGTTGTTCTGTTTTGTAACACAGGCATCTGCAAGCAGTTACAGTGGGTGTAGTGTGCCTCCTGCACAGTATACACCTGAAGCTACCCCTTATTGCTGGTGTCGTTCTGTTGTGTAACACAGGCATCTGCAGCAGTTACAGTGGGTGTAGTATGCCTCCTGCACAGTATACACCTGAAGCTACCCCTCATTTATGGTATTGTTCTGTTGTGTAACACAGGCATCTGCAAGCAGTTACAGTGGGTGTAGTGTGCCTCCTGCACAGTATACACCTGAAGCTACCCCTTGTTGCTGGTGTTGTTCTGTTGTGTAACACAGGAATCTGCAAGCAGTTACAGTGGGTGTAGTGTGCCTCCTGCACAGTATACACCTGAAGCTACCCCTTATTGCTGGTGTTGTTCTGTTGTGTAACACAGGCATCTGCAGCAGTTACAGTGGGTGTAGTGTGCCTCCTGCACAGTATACACCTGAAGCTACCCCTTATTGCTGGTGTTGGTGTTGTTCTGTTGTGTAACACAGGCATCTGCAAGCAGTTACAGTGGGTGTAGTGTGCCTCCTGCACAATATACACGAAAAGCTACCCTTTATTGCTGGTGTTGGTGTTGTTCTGTTTTGTAACACAGGCATCTGCAAGCAGTTACAGTGGGTGTAGTGTGCCTCCTGCACAGTATACACCTGAAGCTACCCCTTATTGCTGGTGTTGTTCTGTTGTGTAAAATAGGCATCTGCAAGCAATTACAGTGGGTGTAGTGTGCCTCCTGCACAGTATACACCTGAAGCTACCCCTTATTTCTGGTGTTGTTCTGTTGTGTAACACAGGCATCTGCAAGCAGTTACAGTGGGTGTAGTGTGCCTCCTGCACAGTATACACCTGAAGCTACCCCTTATTGCTGGTGTTGCTGTTGTTCCGTTGTGTAACACAGGCATCTGCAAGCAGTTACAGTGGGTGTAGTGTGCCTCCTGCACAGTATACACCTGAAGCTACCCCTTATTGCTGGTGTTGTTCTGTTGTGTAACACAGGCATCTGCAAGCAGTTACAGTGGGTGTAGTGTGCCTCCTGCACAGTATACACCTGAAGCTACCCCTTATTGCTGGTGTTGTTCTGTTGTGTAACACAGGCATCTGCAGCAGTTACAGTGGGTGTAGTGTGCCTCCTGCACAGTATACATCTGAACCTACCCCTTATTGTTGGTGTTGTTCTTTTGTGTAACACAGGCATCTGCAGCAGTTACAGTGGGTGTAGTGTGCCTCCTGCACAGTATACACCTGAAGCTACCCCTTATTGCTGGTGTTGTTCTGTAGTGTAACACAGGCCTCTGCAGCAGTTACAGTGGGTGTAGTGTGCCTACTGCACAGTATACATCTGAAGCTACCCCTTATTGTTGATGTTGTTCTGTTGTGTAACACAGGCATCTGCAGCAGTTACAGTGGGTGTAGTGTGCCTCCTGCACAGTATACACCTGAAGCTACCCCTCTTTTCTGGTGTTGTTTTCTTGTGTAACACAGGCATCTGCAAGCAGTTACAGTGGGTGTAGTGTGCCTCCTGCCACAGTATACACCTGAAGCTACCCCTTATTGCTGGTGTTGTTCTGTTGTGTAACACAGGCATCTGCAAGCAGTTACAGTGGGTGTAGTGTGCCTCCTGCACAGTATACACCTGAAGCTACCCCTTATTGCTGGTGTTGGTGTTGTTCTGTTGTGTAACACTGGCATCTGCAAGCAGTTACAGTGGGTGTAGTGTGCCTCCTGCACAGTATACACCTGAAGCTACCCCTTATTGCTGGTGTTGGTGTTGTTCTGTTTTGTAACACAGGCATCTGCAAGCAGTTACAGTGGGTTTAGTGTGCCTCCTGCACAGTATACACCTGAAGCTACCCCTTATTGCTGGTGTTGTTCTGTTGTGTAACACAGGCATCTGCAAGCAGTTACAGTGGGTGTAGTGTGCCTCCTGCACAGTATACACCTGAAGCTACCCCTTATTGCTGGTTTTGTTCTGTTGTGTAACACAGGCATCTGCAGCAGTTACAGTGGATGTAGTGTGCCTCCTGCACAGTATACACCTGAAGCTACCCCTTATTGCTGGTGTTGTTCTGTTGTGTAACACAGGCATCTGCAGCAGTTACAGTGGGTGTAGTGTGCCTCCTGCACAGTATACACCTGAAGATACCCCTTATTGCTGGTGTTGGTGTTGTTCTGTTGTGTAACACAGGCATCTGCAAGCAGTTACAGTGGGTGTAGTGTGCCTCCTGCACAGTATACACCTGAAGCTACCCCTTATTGCTGGTGTTGGTGTTGTTCTGTTTTGTAACGCAGGCATCTGCAAGCAGTTACAGTGGGTGTAGTGTGCCTCCTGCACAGTATACACCTGAAGCTACCCCTTATTGCTGGTGTTGTTCTGTTGTGTAACACAGGCATCTGCAAGCAGTTACAGTGGGTGTAGTGTGCCTCCTGCACAGTATACACCTGAAGCTACCCCTTATTGCTGGTGTTGTTCTGTTGTGTAACACAGGCATCTGCAGCAGTTACAGTGGGTGTAGTGTGCCTCCTGCACAGTATACACCTGAAGCTACCCCTTATTGCTGGTGTTGTTCTGTTGTGTAACACAGGCCTCTGCAGCAGTTACAGTGGGTGTAGTGTGCCTCCTGCACAGTATACATCTGAAGCTACCCCTTATTGCTGGTGTTGGTTTTGTTCTGTTGTGTAACACAGGCATCTGCAAGCAGTTACAGTGGGTGTAGTGTGCATCCTGCACAGTATACACCTGAAGCTACCCCTTATTGCTGGTGTTGTTCTGTTGTGTAAACAGGCATCTGCAAGCAGTTACAGTGGGTGTAGTGTGCCTCCTGCACAGTATACACCTGAAGCTAACCCTTATTGCTGGTGTTGGTGATGTTCTGTTGTGTAACACAGGCATCTGCAACAGTTACAGTGGGTGTAGTGTTCCTCCTGCACAGTATACACCTGAAGCTACCCCTTATTGCAGGTGTTGGTGTTGTTCTGTTGTGTAATACAGGCATCTGCAAGCAGTTACAGTGGGTGTAGTGTGCCTCCTGCACAGTATACACCTGAAGCTACCCCTTATTGCTGGTGTTTGTGTTGTTCTGTTTTGTAACACAGGCATCTGCAAGCAGTTACAGTGGGTGTAGTGTGCCTCCTGCACAGTATACACCTGAAGCTACCCCTTATTGCTGGTGTTGTTCTGTTGTGTAACACAGGCCTATGCAGCAGTTACAGTGGGTGTAGTGTGCCTCCTGCACAGTATACATCTGAAGCTACCCCTTATTGTTGGTGTTGTTCTGTTGTGTAACACAGGCATCTGCAGCAGTTACAGTGGGTGTAGTGTGCCTCCTGCACAGTATACACCTGAAGCTACCCCTCATTTCTGGTGTTGTTCTGTTGTGTAACACAGGCATCTGCAAGCCTTTACAGTGGGTGTAGTGTGCATCCTGCACAGTATACACCTGAAGCTACCCCTTATTGCTGGTGTTGTTCTGTTGTGTAACACAGGCATCTGCAAGCAGTTACAGTGGGTGTAGTGTGCCTCCTGCACAGTATACACCTGAAGCTACCCCTTATTTCTGGTGTTGTTCTGTTGTGTAACACAGGCATCTGCAGCAGTTACAGTGGATGTAGTGTGCCTCCTGCACAGTATACACCTGAAGCTACCCCTTATTGCTGGTGTTGTTCTGTTGTGTAACACAGGCATCTGCAGCAGTTACAGTGGGTGTAGTGTGCCTCCTGCACAGTATACACCTGAAGGTACCCCTTATTGCTGGTGTTGGTGTTGTTCTGTTGTGTAACACAGGCATCTGCAAGCAGTTACAGTGGGTGTAGTGTGCCTCCTGCACAGTATACACCTGAAGCTACCCCTTATTGCTGGTGTTGGTGTTGTTCTGTTTTGTAACACAGGCATCTGCAAGCAGTTACAGTGGGTGTAGTGTGCCTCCTGCACAGTATACACCTGAAGCTACCCCTTATTGCTGGTGTTGTTCTGTTGTGTAACACAGGCATCTGCAAGCAGTTACAGTGGGTGTAGTGTGCCTCCTGCACAGTATACACCTGAAGCTACCCCTTATTGCTGGTGTTGTTCTGTTGTGTAACACAGGCATCTGCAAGCAGTTACAGTGGGTGTAGTGTGCCTCCTGCACAGTATACACCTGAAGCTACCCCTTATTGCTGGTGTTGTTCTGTTGTGTAACACAGGCATCTGCAAGCAGTTACAGTGGGTGTAGTGTGCCTACTGCAAAGTATACACCTGAAGCTACCCCTTATTGCTGGTGTTGTTCTGTTGTGTAACACAGGCATCTGCAGCAGTTACAGTGGGTGTAGTGTGCCTCCTGCACAGTATACACCTGAAGCTACCCCTTATTGCTGGTGTTGCTGTTGTTCTGTTGTGTAACACAGGCATCTGCAAGCAGTTACAGTGGGTGTAGTGTGCCTCCTGCACAGTATACACCTGAAGGTACCCCTTATTGCTGGTGTTGGTGTTGTTCTGTTGTGTAACACAGGCATCTGCAAGCAGTTACAGTGGGTGTAGTGTGCCTCCTGCACAGTATACACCTGAAGCTACCCCTTATTGCTGGTGTTGGTGTTGTTCTGTTTTGTAACACAGGCATCTGCAAGCAGTTACAGTGGGTGTAGTGTGCCTCCTGCACAGTATACACCTGAAGCTACCCCTTATTGCTGGTGTTGTTCTGTTGTGTAACACAGGCATCTGCAAGCAGTTACAGTGGGTGTAGTGTGCCTCCTGCACAGTGTACACCTGAAGCTACCCCTTATTGCTGGTGTTGTTCTGTTGTGTAACACAGGCATCTGCAAGCAGTTACAGTGGGTGTAGTGTGCCTCCTGCACAGTATACACCTGAAGCTACCCCTTATTGCTGGTGTTGTTCTGTTGTGTAACACAGGCATCTGCAAGCAGTTACAGTGGGTGTAGTGTGCCTACTGCAAAGTATACACCTGAAGCTACCCCTTATTGCTGGTGTTGTTCTGTTGTGTAACACAGGCATCTGCAGCAGTTACAGTGGGTGTAGTGTGCCTCCTGCACAGTATACACCTGAAGCTACCCCTTATTGCTGGTGTTGGTGTTGTTCTGTTGTGTAACACAGGCATCTGCAAGTAGTTACAGTGGGTGTAGTGTGCCTCCTGCACAGTATACATCTGAAGCTACCCCTTATTGCTGGTGTTGGTGTTGTTCTGTTGTGTAACACAGGCATCTGCAAGCAGTTACAGTGGGTGTAGTGTGCCTCCTGCACAGTGTACACCTGAAGCTACCCCTTATTGCTGGTGTTGTTCTGTTGTGTAACACAGGCATCTGCAAGCAGTTACAGTGGGTGTAGTGTGCCTCCTGCACAGTATACACCTGAAGCTACCCCTTATTGCTGGTGTTGTTCTGTTGTGTAACACAGGCATCTGCAAGCAGTTACAGTGGGTGTAGTGTGCCTACTGCAAAGTATACACCTGAAGCTACCCCTTATTGCTGGTGTTGTTCTGTTGTGTAACACAGGCATCTGCAGCAGTTACAGTGGGTGTAGTGTGCCTCCTGCACAGTATACACCTGAAGCTACCCCTTATTGCTGGTGTTGGTGTTGTTCTGTTGTGTAACACAGGCATCTGCAAGTAGTTACAGTGGGTGTAGTGTGCCTCCTGCACAGTATACATCTGAAGCTACCCCTTATTGCTGGTGTTGGTGTTGTTCTGTTTTGTAACACAGGCATCTGCAAGCAGTTACAGTGGGTGTAGTGTGCCTCCTGCACAGTATACACCTGAAGCTACCCCTTATTGCTGGTGTTGTTCTGTTGTGTAACACAAGCATCTGCAAGCAGTTACAGTGGGTGTAGTGTGCCTCCTGCACAGTATACACCTGAAGCTACCCCTTATTGCTGGTGTTGTTCTGTTGTGTAACACAGGCATCTGCAGTAGTTACAGTGGGTGTAGTGTGCCTCCTGCACAGTATACACCTGAAGCTACCCCTTATTGCTGGTGTTGTTCTGTTGTGTAACACAGGCATCTGCAGCAGTTACAGTGGGTGTGGTGTGCCTCCTGCACAGTATACACCTGAAGCTACCCCTTATTGCTGGTGTTGGTGTTGTTCTGTTGTGTAACACAGGCATCTGCAAGCAGTTACAGTGGGTGTAGTGTGCCTCCTGCACAGTATACACCTGAAGCTACCCCTTATTGCTGGTGTTGTTCTGTTGTGTAACACAGGCATCTGCAAGCAGTTACAGTGGGTGTAGTGTGCCTCCTGCACAGTATACACCTGAAGCTACCCCTCATTTCTGGTGTTGTTCTGTTGTGTAACACAGGCATCTGCAAGCAGTTACAGTGGGTGTAGTGTGCCTCCTGCACAGTATACACCTGAAGCTACCCCTTATTGCTGGTGTTGTTCTGTTGTGTAACACAGGCATCTGCAAGCAGTTACAGTGGGTGTAGTGTGCCTCCTGCACAGTATACACCTGAAGCTACCCCTTATTGCTGGTGTTGCTCTGTTGTGTAACACAGGCATCTGCAGCAGTTACAGTGGGTGTAGTGTGCCTCCTGCACAGTATACACCTGAAGCTACCCCTCTTTTCTGGTGTTGTTTTCTTGTGTAACACAGGCATCTGCAAGCAGTTACAGTGGGTGTAGTGTGCCTCCTGCACAGTATACACCTGAAGCTACCCCTAATTGCTGGTGTTGGTGTTGTTCTGTTGTGTAACACAGGCATCTGCAAGCAGTTACAGTGGGTGTAGTCTGCCTCCTGCACAGTATACACCTGAAGCTACCCCTTATTGCTGGTGTTGTTCTGTTGTGTAACACAGGCATCTGCAGCAGTTACAGTGGGTGTAGTGTGCCTCCTGCCACAGTATACACCTGAAGCTACCCCTTATTGCTGGTGTTGTTCTGTTGTGTAACACAGGCATCTGCAAGCAGTTACAGTGGGTGTAGTGTGCCTCCTGCACAGTATACACCTGAAGCTACCCCTTATTGCTGGTGTTGGTGTTGTTCTGTTGTGTAACACTGGCATCTGCAAGCAGTTACAGTGGGTGTAGTGTGCCTCCTGCACAGTATACACCTGAAGCTACCCCTTATTGCTGGTGTTGGTGTTGTTCTGTTTTGTAACACAGGCATCTGCAAGCAGTTACAGTGGGTGTAGTGTGCCTCCTGCACAGTATACACCTGAAGCTACCCCTTATTGCTGGTGTTGTTCTGTTGTGTAACACAGGCCTCTGCAGCAGTTACAGTGGGTGTAGTGTGCCTCCTGCACAGTATACATCTGAAGCTACCCCTTATTGTTGGTGTTGTTCTGTTGTGTAACACAGGCATCTGCAGCAGTTACAGTGGGTGTAGTGTGCCTCCTGCACAGTATACACCTGAAGCTACCCCTCATTGCTGGTGTTGTTCTGTTGTGTAACACAGGCATCTGCAAGCAGTTACAGTGGGTGTAGTGTGCCTCCTGCACAGTATACACCTGAAGCTACCCCTTATTGCTGGTGTTGTTCTGTTGTGTAACACAGGCATCTGCAAGCAGTTACAGTGGGTGTAGTGTGCCTCCTGCACAGTATACACCTGAAGCTACCCCTTATTGCTGGTTTTGTTCTGTTGTGTAACACAGGCATCTGCAGCAGTTACAGTGGATGTAGTGTGCCTCCTGCACAGTATACACCTGAAGCTACCCCTTATTGCTGGTGTTGTTCTGTTGTGTAACACAGGCATCTGCAGCAGTTACAGTGGGTGTAGTGTGCCTCCTGCACAGTATACACCTGAAGATACCCCTTAATGCTGGTGTTGGTGTTGTTCTGTTTTGTAACGCAGGCATCTGCAAGCAGTTACAGTGGGTGTAGTGTGCCTCCTGCACAGTACACACCTGAAGCTACCCCTTATTGCTGGTGTTGTTCTGTTGTGTAACACAGGCATCTGCAAGCAGTTACAGTGGGTGTAGTGTGCCTGCTGCACAGTATACACCTGAAGCTACCCCTTATTGCTGGTGTTGTTCTGTTGTGTAACACAGGCATCTGCAGCAGTTACAGTGGGTGTAGTGTGCCTCCTGCACCTTATACACCTGAAGCTACCCCTTATTGCTGGTGTTGTTCTGTTGTGTAACACAGGCCTCTGCATCAGTTACAGTGGGTGTAGTGTGCCTCCTGCACAGTATACATCTGAAGCTACCCCTTATTGCTGGTGTTGGTTTTGTTCTGTTGTGTAACACAGGCATCTGCAAGCAGTTACAGTGGGTGTAGTGTGCATCCTGCACAGTATACACCTGAAGCTACCCCTTATTGCTGGTGTTGTTCTGTTGTGTAAACAGGCATCTGCATGCAGTTACAGTGGGTGTAGTGTGCCTCCTGCACAGTATACACCAGAAGCTAACCCTTATTGCTGGTGTTGGTGATGTTCTGTTGTGTAACACAGGCATCTGCAACAGTTACAGTGGGTGTAGTGTGCCTCCTGCACAGTATACACCTGAAGCTACCCCTTATTGCTGGTGTTGGTGTTGTTCTGTTGTGTAACACAGGCATCTGCAAGCAGTTACAGTGGGTGTAGTGTGACTGTGCATCCTGCACAGTATACACCTGAAGCTACCCCTTATTACTGGTGTTGTTCTGTTGTGTAAAACAGGCATCTGCAAGCAGTTACAGTGGGTGTAGTGTGCCTCCTGCACAGTATACACCTGAAGCTAACCCTTATTGCTGGTGTTGGTGTTGTTCTGTTGTGTAACACAGGCATCTGCAAGAAGTTACAGTGGGTGTAGTGTGCCTTCTGCACAGTATACACCTGAAGCTACCCCTTATTGCTGGTGTTGGTGTTGTTCTGTTGTGTAACACAGGCATCTGCAAGCAGTTACAGTGGGTGTAGTGTGCCTCCTGCACAGTATACACCTGAAGCTACCCCTTATTGCTGGTGTTAGTGTTGTTCTGTTTTGTAACACAGGCATCTGCAAGCAGTTACAGTGGGTGTAGTGTGCCTCCTGCACAGTATACACCTGAAGCTGCCCCTTCTTGCTGGTGTTGTTCTGTTGTGTAACACAGGCCTCTGCAGCAGTTACAGTGGGTGTAGTGTGCCTCCTGCTCAGTATACACCTGAAGCTACCCCTCATTTCTGGTGTTGTTCTGTTGTGTAACACAGGCATCTGCAAGCAGTTACAGTGGGTGTAGTGTGCCTCCTGCACAGTATACACCTGAAGCTACCCCTTATTTCTGGTGTTGTTCTGTTGTGTAACACAGGCATCTGCAAGCAGTTACAGTGGGTGTAGTGTGCCTCCTGCACAGTATACACCTGAAGCTACCCCTTATTGCTGGTGTTGTTCTGTTGTGTAACACAGGCATCTGCAGCAGTTACAGTGGATGTAGTGTGCCTCCTGCACAGTATACACCTGAAGCTACCCCTTATTGCTGGTGTTGTTCTGTTGTGTAACACAGGCATCTGCAGCAGTTACAGTGGGTGTAGTGTGCCTCCTGCACAGTATACACCTGAAGGTACCCCTTATTGCTGGTGTTGGTGTTGTTCTATTGTGTAACACAGGCATCTGCAAGCAGTTACAGTGGGTGTAGTTTGCCTCCTGCACAGTATACACCTGAAGCTACCCCTTATTGCTGGTGTTGGTGTTGTTCTGTTTTGTAACACAGGCATCTGCAAGCAGTTACAGTGGGTGTAGTGTGCCTCCTGCACAGTATACACCTGAAGCTACCCCTTCTTGCTGGTGTTGTTCTGTTGTGTAACACAGGCATCTGCAAGCAGTTACAGTGGGTGTAGTGTGCCTCCTGCACAGTATACACCTGAAGCTACCCCTTATTGCTGGTGTTGTTCTGTTGTGTAACACAGGCATCTGCAAGCAGTTACAGTGGGTGTAGTGTGCCTCCTGCACAGTATACACCTGAAGCTACCCCTTATTGCTGGTGTTGTTCTGTTGTGTAACACAGGCATCTGCAAGCAGTTACAGTGGGTGTAGTGTGCCTACTGCAAAGTATACACCTGAAGCTACCCCTTATTGCTGGTGTTGTTCTGTTGTGTAACACAGGCACCTGCAGCAGTTACAGTGGGTGTAGTGTGCCTCCTGCACAGTATACACCTGAAGCTACCCCTTATTGCTGGTGTTGCTGTTGTTCTGTTGTGTAACACAGGCATCTGCAAGCAGCTATAGTGGGTGTAGTGTGCCTCCTGCACAGTATACACCTGAAGCTACCCCTTATTGCTGGTGTTGGTGTTGTTCTGTTGTGTAACACAGGCATCTGCAAGCAGTTACAGTGGGTGTAGTGTGCCTCCTGCACAGTATACATCTGAAGCTACCCCTTATTGCTGGTGTTGGTGTTGTTCTGTTTTGTAACACAGGCATCTGCAAGCAGTTACAGTGGGTGTAGTGTGCCTCCTGCACAGTATACACCTGAAGCTACCCCTTATTGCTGGTGTTGTTCTGTTGTGTAACACAGGCATCTGCAAGCAGTTACAGTGGGTGTAGTGGGCCTCCTGCACAGTATACACCTGAAGCTACCCCTTATTGCTGGTGTTGTTCTGTTGTGTAACACAGGCATCTGCAGCAGTTACAGTGGGTGTAGTGTGCCTCCTGCACAGTATACACCTGAAGCTACCCCTTATTGCTGGTGTTGTTCTGTTGTGTAACACAGGCATCTGCAGCAGTTACAGTGGGTGTGGTGTGCCTCCTGCACAGTATACACCTGAAGCTACCCCTTATTGCTGGTGTTGGTGTGGTTCTGTTGTGTAACACAGGCATCTGCAAGCAGTTACAGTGGGTGTAGTGTGCCTCCTGCACAGTATACACCTGAAGCTACCCCTTATTGCTGGTGTTGGTGTTGTTCTGTTTTGTAACACAGGCATCTGCAAGCAGTTACAGTGGGTGTAGTGTGCCTCCTGCACAGTATACACCTGAAGCTACCCCTTATTGCTGGTGTTGTTCTGTTGTGTAACACAGGCATCTGCAGCAGTTACAGTGGGTGTAGTGTGCCTCCTGCACAGTATACACCTGAAGCTACCCCTCATTTCTGGTGTTGTTCTGTTGTGTAACACAGGCATCTGCAAGCAGTTACAGTGGGTGTAGTGTGCCTCCTGCACAGTATACACCTGAAGCTACCCCTTATTGCTGGTGTTGTTCTGTTGTGTAACACAGGCATCTGCAAGCAGTTACAGTGGGTGTAGTGTGCCTCCTGCACAGTATACACCTGAAGCTACCCCTTATTGCTGGTGTTGTTCTGTTGTGTAACACAGGCATCTGCAGCAGTTACAGTGGGTGTAGTGTGCCACCTGCCACAGTATACACCTGAAGCTACCCCTGATTGCTGGTGTTGTTCTGTTGTGTAACACAGGCATCTGCAGCAGTTACAGTGGGTGTAGTGTGCCTCCTGCACAGTATACACCTGAAGCTACCCCTTATTGCTGGTGTTGGTGTTGTTCTGTTGTGTAACACAGGCATCTGCAAGCAGTTACAGTGGGTGTAGTGTGCCACCTGCACAGTATACACCTGAAGCTACCCTTTATTGCTGGTGTTGGTGTTGTTCTGTTTTGTAACACAGGCATCTGCAAGCAGTTACAGTGGGTGTAGTGTGCCTCCTGCACAGTATACACCTGAAGCTACCCCTTATTGCTGGTGTTGTTCTGTTGTGTAACACAGGCATCTGCAAGCAGTTACAGTGGGTGTAGTGTGCCTCCTGCACAGTATACACCTGAAGCTACCCCTTATTGCTGGTGTTGTTCTGTTGTGTAACACAGGCATCTGCAGCAGTTACAGTGGGTGTAGTGTGCCTCCTGCACAGTATACACCTGAAGCTACCCCTTATTGCTGGTGTTGCTGTTGTTCTGTTGTGTAACACAGGCATCTGCAAGCAGTTACAGTGGGTGTAGTGTGCCTCCTGCACAGTATACACCTGAAGCTACCCCTTATTGCTGGTGTTGTTCTGTTGTGTAACACAGGCATCTGCAGCAGTTACAGTGGATGTAGTGTGCCTCCTGCACAGTATACACCTGAAGCTACCCCTTATTGCTGGTGTTGTTCTGTTGTGTAACACAGGCATCTGCAGCAGTTACAGTGGGTGTAGTGTGCCTCCTGCACAGTATACACCTGAAGGTACCCCTTATTGCTGGTGTTGGTGTTGTTCTATTGTGTAACACAGGCATCTGCAAGCAGTTACAGTGGGTGTAGTGTGCCTCCTGCACAGTATACACCTGAAGCTACCCCTTATTGCTGGTGTTGGTGTTGTTCTGTTTTGTAACACAGGCATCTGCAAGCAGTTACAGTGGGTGTAGTGTGCCTCCTGCACAGTATACACCTGAAGCTACCCCTTCTTGCTGGTGTTGTTCTGTTGTGTAACACAGGCATCTGCAAGCAGTTACAGTGGGTGTAGTGTGCCTCCTGCACAGTATACACCTGAAGCTACCCCTTATTGCTGGTGTTGTTCTGTTGTGTAACACAGGCATCTGCAAGCAGTTACAGTGGGTGTAGTGTGCCTCCTGCACAGTATACACCTGAAGCTACCCCTTATTGCTGGTGTTGTTCTGTTGTGTAACACAGGCATCTGCAAGCAGTTACAGTGGGTGTAGTGTGCCTACTGCAAAGTATACACCTGAAGCTACCCCTTATTGCTGGTGTTGTTCTGTTGTGTAACACAGGCACCTGCAGCAGTTACAGTGGGTGTAGTGTGCCTCCTGCACAGTATACACCTGAAGCTACCCCTTATTGCTGGTGTTGCTGTTGTTCTGTTGTGTAACACAGGCATCTGCAAGCAGCTATAGTGGGTGTAGTGTGCCTCCTGCACAGTATACACCTGAAGCTACCCCTTATTGCTGGTGTTGGTGTTGTTCTGTTGTGTAACACAGGCATCTGCAAGCAGTTACAGTGGGTGTAGTGTGCCTCCTGCACAGTATACATCTGAAGCTACCCCTTATTGCTGGTGTTGGTGTTGTTCTGTTTTGTAACACAGGCATCTGCAAGCAGTTACAGTGGGTGTAGTGTGCCTCCTGCACAGTATACACCTGAAGCTACCCCTTATTGCTGGTGTTGTTCTGTTGTGTAACACAGGCATCTGCAAGCAGTTACAGTGGGTGTAGTGGGCCTCCTGCACAGTATACACCTGAAGCTACCCCTTATTGCTGGTGTTGTTCTGTTGTGTAACACAGGCATCTGCAGCAGTTACAGTGGGTGTAGTGTGCCTCCTGCACAGTATACACCTGAAGCTACCCCTTATTGCTGGTGTTGTTCTGTTGTGTAACACAGGCATCTGCAGCAGTTACAGTGGGTGTGGTGTGCCTCCTGCACAGTATACACCTGAAGCTACCCCTTATTGCTGGTGTTGGTGTGGTTCTGTTGTGTAACACAGGCATCTGCAAGCAGTTACAGTGGGTGTAGTGTGCCTCCTGCACAGTATACACCTGAAGCTACCCCTTATTGCTGGTGTTGGTGTTGTTCTGTTTTGTAACACAGGCATCTGCAAGCAGTTACAGTGGGTGTAGTGTGCCTCCTGCACAGTATACACCTGAAGCTACCCCTTATTGCTGGTGTTGTTCTGTTGTGTAACACAGGCATCTGCAGCAGTTACAGTGGGTGTAGTGTGCCTCCTGCACAGTATACACCTGAAGCTACCCCTCATTTCTGGTGTTGTTCTGTTGTGTAACACAGGCATCTGCAAGCAGTTACAGTGGGTGTAGTGTGCCTCCTGCACAGTATACACCTGAAGCTACCCCTTATTGCTGGTGTTGTTCTGTTGTGTAACACAGGCATCTGCAAGCAGTTACAGTGGGTGTAGTGTGCCTCCTGCACAGTATACACCTGAAGCTACCCCTTATTGCTGGTGTTGTTCTGTTGTGTAACACAGGCATCTGCAGCAGTTACAGTGGGTGTAGTGTGCCACCTGCCACAGTATACACCTGAAGCTACCCCTTATTGCTGGTGTTGGTGTTGTTCTGTTGTGTAACACAGGCATCTGCAAGCAGTTACAGTGGGTGTAGTGTGCCACCTGCACAGTATACACCTGAAGCTACCCTTTATTGCTGGTGTTGGTGTTGTTCTGTTTTGTAACACAGGCATCTGCAAGCAGTTACAGTGGGTGTAGTGTGCCTCCTGCACAGTATACACCTGAAGCTACCCCTTATTGCTGGTGTTGTTCTGTTGTGTAACACAGGCATCTGCAAGCAGTTACAGTGGGTGTAGTGTGCCTCCTGCACAGTATACACCTGAAGCTACCCCTTATTGCTGGTGTTGTTCTGTTGTGTAACACAGGCATCTGCAGCAGTTACAGTGGGTGTAGTGTGCCTCCTGCACAGTATACACCTGAAGCTACCCCTTATTGCTGGTGTTGCTGTTGTTCTGTTGTGTAACACAGGCATCTGCAAGCAGTTACAGTGGGTGTAGTGTGCCTCCTGCACAGTATACACCTGAAGCTACCCCTTATTGCTGGTGTTGTTCTGTTGTGTAACACAGGCATCTGCAAGCAGTTACAGTGGGTGTAGTGTGCCTCCTGCACAGTATACACCTGAAGCTACCCCTTATTGCTGGTGTTGTTCTGTTGTGTAACACAGGCATCTGCAGCAGTTACAGTGGGTGTAGTGTGCCTCCTGCACAGTATACACCTGAAGCTACCTCTTATTGCTGGTGTTGTTATGTTGTGTAACACAGGCATCTGCAAGCAGTTACAGTGGGTGTAGTGTGCCTCCTGCACAGTATACACCTGAAGCTACCCCTTATTGCTGGTGTTGGTGTTGTTCTGTTGTGTAACACAGGCATCTGCAAGCAGTTACAGTGGGTGTAGTGTGCCTCCTGCACAGTATACACCTGAAGCTACCCCTTATTGCTGGTGTTGTTCTGTAGTGTAACACAGGCCTCTGCAGCAGTTACAGTGGGTGTAGTGTGCCTCCTGCACAGTATACACCTGAAGCTACCCCTTATTGCTGGTGTTGTTCTGTTGTGTAACACAGGCATCTGCAAGCAGTTACAGTGGGTGTAGTCTGCCTCCTGCACAGTATACACCTGAAGCTACCCCTTATTGCTGGTGTTGGTGTTGTTCTGTTTTGTAACACAGGCATCTGCAAGCAGTTACAGTGGGTGTAGTGTGCCTCCTGCACAGTATACACCTGAAGCTACCCCTTATTGCTGGTGTTGTTCTGTTGTGTAACACAGGCATCTGCAAGCAGTTACAGTGGGTGTAGTGTGCCTCCTGCACAGTATACACCTGAAGCTACCCCTTATTGCTGGTGTTGTTCTGTTGTGTAACACAGGCATCTGCAGCAGTTACAGTGGGTGTAGTGTGCCTCCTGCACAGTATACACCTGAAGCTACCTACCCCTTATTGCTGGTGTTGTTCTGTTGTGTAACACAGGCATCTGCAAGCAGTTACAGTGGGTGTAGTGTGCCTCCTGCACAGTATACACCTGAAGCTACCCCTTATTGCTGGTGTTGTTCTGTTGTGTAACACAGGCATCTGCAAGCAGTTACAGTGGGTGTAGTGTGCCTCCTGCACAGTATACACCTGAAGCTACCCCTTATTGCTGGTGTTGTTCTGTTGTGTAACGCAGGCATCTGCAGCAGTTACAGTGGGTGTAGTGTGCCACCTGCCACAGCATACACCTGAAGCTACCCCTTATTGCTGGTGTTGTTCTGTTGTGTAACACAGGCATCTGCAGCAGTTACAGTGGGTGTAGTGTGCCACCTGCCAAAGCATACACCTGAAGCTACCCCTTATTGCTGGTGTTGTTCTGTTGTGTAACACAGGCATCTGCAGCAGTTACAGTGGGTGTAGTGTGCCACCTGCCAAAGTATACACCTGAAGCTACCCCTTATTGCTGGTGTTGTTCTGTTGTGTAACACAGGCATCTGCAAGCAGTTACAGTGGGTGTAGTGTTCCTCCTGCACAGTATACATCTGAAGCTACCCCTTATTGCTGGTGTTGGTGTTGTTCTGTTTTGTAACACAGGCATCTGCAAGCAGTTACAGTGGGTGTAGTGTGCCTCCTGCACAGTATACACCTGAAGCTACCCCTTATTGCTGGTGTTGTTCTGTTGTGTAACACAGGCATCTGCAAGCAGTTACAGTGGGTGTAGTCTGCCTCCTGCACAGTATACACCTGAAGCTACCCCTTATTGCTGGTGTTGGTGTTGTTCTGTTTTGTAACACAGGCATCTGCAAGCAGTTACAGTGCGTGTAGGGTGCCTCCTGCACAGTATACACCTGAAGCTACCCCTTATTGCTGGTGTTGTTCTGTTGTGTAACACAGGCATCTGCAAGCAGTTACAGTGGGTGTAGTGTGCCTCCTGCACAGTATACATCTGAAGCTACCCCTTATTGCTGGTGTTGGTGTTGTTCTGTTTTGTAACACAGGCATCTGCAAGCAGTTACAGTGGGTGTAGTGTGCCTCCTGCACAGTATACACCTGAAGCTACCCCTTATTGCTGGTGTTGTTCTGTTGTGTAACACAGGCATCTGCAAGCAGTTACAGTGGGTGTAGTGGGCCTCCTGCACAGTATACACCTGAAGCTACCCCTTATTGCTGGTGTTGTTCTGTTGTGTAACACAGGCATCTGCAGCAGTTACAGTGGGTGTAGTGTGCCTCCTGCACAGTATACACCTGAAGCTACCCCTTATTGCTGGTGTTGTTCTGTTGTGTAACACAGGCAACTGCAGCAGTTACAGTGGGTGTGGTGTGCCTCCTGCACAGTATACACCTGAAGCTACCCCTTATTGCTGGTGTTGGTGTGGTTCTGTTGTGTAACACAGGCATCTGCAAGCAGTTACAGTGGGTGTAGTGTGCCTCCTGCACAGTATACACCTGAAGCTACCTCTTATTGCTGGTGTTGGTGTTGTTCTGTTTTGTAACACAGGCATCTGCAAGCAGTTACAGTGGGTGTAGTGTGCCTCCTGCACAGTATACACCTGAAGCTACCCCTTATTGCTGGTGTTGTTCTGTTGTGTAACACAGGCATCTGCAAGCAGTTACAGTGGGTGTAGTGTGCCTCCTGCACAGTATACACCTGAAGCTACCCCTTATTGCTGGTGTTGTTCTGTTGTGTAACACAGGCATCTGCAAGCAGTTACAGTGGGTGTAGTGTGCCTCCTGCACAGTATACACCTGAAGCTACCCCTTATTGCTGGTGTTGTTCTGTTGTGTAACACAGGCATCTGCAGCAGTTACAGTGGGTGTAGTGTGCCACCTGCCACAGTATACACCTGAAGCTACCCCTGATTGCTGGTGTTGTTCTGTTGTGTAACACAGGCATCTGCAGCAGTTACAGTGGGTGTAGTGTGCCTCCTGCACAGTATACACCTGAAGCTACCCCTTATTGCTGGTGTTGGTGTTGTTCTGTTGTGTAACACAGGCATCTGCAAGCAGTTACAGTGGGTGTAGTGTGCCACCTGCACAGTATACACCTGAAGCTACCCTTTATTGCTGGTGTTGGTGTTGTTCTGTTTTGTAACACAGGCATCTGCAAGCAGTTACAGTGGGTGTAGTGTGCCTCCTGCACAGTATACACCTGAAGCTACCCCTTATTGCTGGTGTTGTTCTGTTGTGTAACACAGGCATCTGCAAGCAGTTACAGTGGGTGTAGTGTGCCTCCTGCACAGTATACACCTGAAGCTACCCCTTATTGCTGGTGTTGTTCTGTTGTGTAACACAGGCATCTGCAGCAGTTACAGTGGGTGTAGTGTGCCTCCTGCACAGTATACACCTGAAGCTACCCCTTATTGCTGGTGTTGCTGTTGTTCTGTTGTGTAACACAGGCATCTGCAAGCAGTTACAGTGGGTGTAGTGTGCCTCCTGCACAGTATACACCTGAAGCTACCCCTTATTGCTGGTGTTGTTCTGTTGTGTAACACAGGCATCTGCAAGCAGTTACAGTGGGTGTAGTGTGCCTCCTGCACAGTATACACCTGAAGCTACCCCTTATTGCTGGTGTTGTTCTGTTGTGTAACACAGGCATCTGCAGCAGTTACAGTGGGTGTAGTGTGCCTCCTGCACAGTATACACCTGAAGCTACCTCTTATTGCTGGTGTTGTTATGTTGTGTAACACAGGCATCTGCAAGCAGTTACAGTGGGTGTAGTGTGCCTCCTGCACAGTATACACCTGAAGCTACCCCTTATTGCTGGTGTTGGTGTTGTTCTGTTGTGTAACACAGGCATCTGCAAGCAGTTACAGTGGGTGTAGTGTGCCTCCTGCACAGTATACACCTGAAGCTACACCTTATTGCTGGTGTTGTTCTGTAGTGTAACACAGGCCTCTGCAGCAGTTACAGTGGGTGTAGTGTGCCTCCTGCACAGTATACACCTGAAGCTACCCCTTATTGCTGGTGTTGTTCTGTTGTGTAACACAGGCATCTGCAAGCAGTTACAGTGGGTGTAGTCTGCCTCCTGCACAGTATACACCTGAAGCTACCCCTTATTGCTGGTGTTGGTGTTGTTCTGTTTTGTAACACAGGCATCTGCAAGCAGTTACAGTGGGTGTAGTGTGCCTCCTGCACAGTATACACCTGAAGCTACCCCTTATTGCTGGTGTTGTTCTGTTGTGTAACACAGGCATCTGCAAGCAGTTACAGTGGGTGTAGTGTGCCTCCTGCACAGTATACACCTGAAGCTACCCCTTATTGCTGGTGTTGTTCTGTTGTGTAACACAGGCATCTGCAGCAGTTACAGTGGGTGTAGTGTGCCTCCTGCACAGTATACACCTGAAGCTACCTACCCCTTATTGCTGGTGTTGTTCTGTTGTGTAACACAGGCATCTGCAAGCAGTTACAGTGGGTGTAGTGTGCCTCCTGCACAGTATACACCTGAAGCTACCCCTTATTGCTGGTGTTGTTCTGTTGTGTAACACAGGCATCTGCAAGCAGTTACAGTGGGTGTAGTGTGCCTCCTGCACAGTATACACCTGAAGCTACCCCTTATTGCTGGTGTTGTTCTGTTGTGTAACGCAGGCATCTGCAGCAGTTACAGTGGGTGTAGTGTGCCACCTGCCACAGTATACACCTGAAGCTACCCCTTATTGCTGGTGTTGTTCTGTTGTGTAACACAGGCATCTGCAGCAGTTACAGTGGGTGTAGTGTGCCACCTGCCAAAGTATACACCTGAAGCTACCCCTTATTGCTGGTGTTGTTCTGTTGTGTAACACAGGCATCTGCAAGCAGTTACAGTGGGTGTAGTGTGCCTCCTGCACAGTATACATCTGAAGCTACCCCTTATTGCTGGTGTTGGTGTTGTTCTGTTTTGTAACACAGGCATCTGCAAGCAGTTACAGTGGGTGTAGTGTGCCTCCTGCACAGTATACACCTGAAGCTACCCCTTATTGCTGGTGTTGTTCTGTTGTGTAACACAGGCATCTGCAAGCAGTTACAGTGGGTGTAGTCTGCCTCCTGCACAGTATACACCTGAAGCTACCCCTTATTGCTGGTGTTGGTGTTGTTCTGTTTTGTAACACAGGCATCTGCAAGCAGTTACAGTGCGTGTAGGGTGCCTCCTGCACAGTATACACCTGAAGCTACCCCTTATTGCTGGTGTTGTTCTGTTGTGTAACACAGGCATCTGCAAGCAGTTACAGTGGGTGTAGTGTGCCTCCTGCACAGTATACATCTGAAGCTACCCTTTATTGCTGGTGTTGGTGTTGTTCTGTTTTGTAACACAGGCATCTGCAAGCAGTTACAGTGGGTGTAGTGGGCCTCCTGCACAGTATACACCTGAAGCTACCCCTTATTGCTGGTGTTGTTCTGTTGTGTAACACAGGCATCTGCAGCAGTTACAGTGGGTGTAGTGTGCCTCCTGCACAGTATACACCTGAAGCTACCCCTTATTGCTGGTGTTGTTCTGTTGTGTAACACAGGCAACTGCAGCAGTTACAGTGGGTGTGGTGTGCCTCCTGCACAGTATACACCTGAAGCTACCCCTTATTGCTGGTGTTGGTGTGGTTCTGTTGTGTAACACAGGCATCTGCAAGCAGTTACAGTGGGTGTAGTGTGCCTCCTGCACAGTATACACCTGAAGCTACCCCTTATTGCTGGTGTTGGTGTTGTTCTGTTTTGTAACACAGGCATCTGCAAGCAGTTACAGTGGGTGTAGTGTGCCTCCTGCACAGTATACACCTGAAGCTACCCCTTATTGCTGGTGTTGTTCTGTTGTGTAACACAGGCATCTGCAGTAGTTACAGTGGGTGTAGTGTGCCTCCTGCACAGTATACACCTGAAGCTACCCCTCATTTCTGGTGTTGTTCTGTTGTGTAACACAGGCATCTGCAAGCAGTTACAGTGGGTGTAGTGTGCCTCCTGCACAGTATACACCTGAAGCTACCCCTTATTGCTGGTGTTGTTCTGTTGTGTAACACAGGCATCTGCAAGCAGTTACAGTGGGTGTAGTGTGCCTCCTGCACAGTATACACCTGAAGCTACCCCTTATTGCTGGTGTTGTTCTGTTGTGTAACACAGGCATCTGCAGCAGTTACAGTGGGTGTAGTGTGCCACCTGCCACAGTATACACCTGAAGCTACCCCTTATTGCTGGTGTTGTTCTGTTGTGTAACACAGGCATCTGCAGCAGTTACAGTGGGTGTAGTGTGCCTCCTGCACAGTATACACCTGAAGCTACCCCTTATTGCTGGTGTTGGTGTTGTTCTGTTGTGTAACACAGGCATCTGCAAGCAGTTACAGTGGGTGTAGTGTGCCTCCTGCACAGTATACACCTGAAGCTACCCTTTATTGCTGGTGTTGGTGTTGTTCTGTTTTGTAACACAGGCATCTGCAAGCAGTTACAGTGGGTGTAGTGTGCCTCCTGCACAGTATACACATGAAGCTACCCCTTATTGCTGGTGTTGTTCTGTTGTTTAACACAGGCATCTGCAAGCAGTTACAGTGGGTGTAGTGTGCCTCCTGCACAGTATACACCTGAAGCTACCCCTTATTGCTGGTGTTGTTCTGTTGTGTAACACAGGCATCTGCAGCAGTTACAGTGGGTGTAGTGTGCCTCCTGCACAGTATACACCTGAAGCTACCCCTTATTGCTGGTGTTGCTGTTGTTCTGTTGTGTAACACAGGCATCTGCAAGCAGTTACAGTGGGTGTAGTGTGCCTCCTGCACAGTATACACCTGAAGCTACCCCTTATTGCTGGTGTTGTTCTGTTGTGTAACACAGGCATCTGCAAGCAGTTACAGTGGGTGTAGTGTGCCTCCTGCACAGTATACACCTGAAGCTACCCCTTATTGCTGGTGTTGTTCTGTTGTGTAACACAGGCATCTGCAGCAGTTACAGTGGGTGTAGTGTGCCTCCTGCACAGTATACACCTGAAGCTACCTCTTATTGCTGGTGTTGTTCTGTTGTGTAACACAGGCATCTGCAAGCAGTTACAGTGGGTGTAGTGTGCCTCCTGCACAGTATACACCTGAAGCTACCCCTTATTGCTGGTGTTGGTGTTGTTCTGTTGTGTAACACAGGCATCTGCAAGCAGTTACAGTGGGTGTAGTGTGCCTCCTGCACAGTATACACCTGAAGCTACCCCTTATTGCTGGTGTTGTTCTGTAGTGTAACACAGGCCTCTGCAGCAGTTACAGTGGGTGTAGTGTGCCTCCTGCACAGTATACACCTGAAGCTATCCCTTATTGCTGGTGTTGTTCTGTTGTGTAACACAGGCATCTGCAAGCAGTTACAGTGGGTGTAGTGTGCCTCCTGCACAGTATACACCTGAAGCTACCCCTTATTGCTGGTGTTGTTCTGTTGTGTAACACAGGCATCTGCAAGCAGTTACAGTGGGTGTAGTGTGCCTCCTGCACAGTATACACCTGAAGCTACCCCTTATTGCTGGTGTTGTTCTGTTGTGTAACACAGACATCTGCAGCAGTTACAGTGGGTGTAGTGTGCCACCTGCCACAGTATACACCTGAAGCTACCCCTTATTGCTGGTGTTGTTCTGTTGTGTAACACAGGCATCTGCAGCAGTTACAGTGGGTGTAGTGTGCCACCTGCCAAAGTATACACCTGAAGCTACCCCTTATTGCTGGTGTTGTTCTGTTGTGTAACACAGGCATCTGCAGCAGTTACAGTGGGTGTAGTGTGCCTCCTGCACAGTATACACCTGAAGCTACCCCTTATTGCTGGTGTTGGTGTTGTTCTGTTGTGTAACACAGGCATCTGTAAGCAGTTACAGTGGGTGTAGTGTGCCTCCTGCACAGTATACACCTGAAGCTACCCTTTATTGCTGGTGTTGGTGTTGTTCTGTTTTGTAACACAGGCATCTGCAAGCAGTTACAGTGGGTGTAGTGTGCCTCCTGCACAGTATACACCTGAAGCTACCCCTTATTGCTGGTGTTGTTCTGTTGTGTAACACAGGCATCTGCAAGCAGTTACAGTGGGTGTAGTGTGCCTCCTGCACAGTATACACCTGAAGCTACCCCTTATTGCTGGTGTTGTTCTGTTGTGTAACACAGGCATCTGCAGCAGTTACAGTGGGTGTAGTGTGCCTCCTGCACAGTATACACCTGAAGCTACCCCTTATTGCTGGTGTTGCTGTTGTTCTGTTGTGTAACACAGGCATCTGCAAGCAGTTACAGTGGGTGTAGTGTGCCTCCTGCACAGTATACACCTGAAGCTACCCCTTATTGCTGGTGTTGTTCTGTTGTGTAACACAGGCATCTGCAAGCAGTTACAGTGGGTGTAGTCTGCCTCCTGCACAGTATACACCTGAAGCTACCCCTTATTGCTGGTGTTGTTCTGTTGTGTAACACAGGCATCTGCAGCAGTTACAGTGGGTGTAGTGTGCCTCCTGCACAGTATACACCTGAAGCTACCTCTTATTGCTGGTGTTGTTCTGTTGTGTAACACAGGCATCTGCAAGCAGTTACAGTGGGTGTAGTGTGCCTCCTGCACAGTATACACCTGAAGCTACCCCTTATTGCTGGTGTTGGTGTTGTTCTGTTGTGTAACACAGGCATCTGCAAGCAGTTACAGTGGGTGTAGTGTGCCTCCTGCACAGTATACATCTGAAGCTACCCCTTATTGTTGGTGTTGTTCTGTTGTGTAACATAGGCATCTGCAGCAGTTACAGTGGGTGTAGTGTGCCTCCTGCACAGTATACACCTGAAGCTACCCCTCATTTCTGGTGTTGTTTTGTTGTGTAACACAGGCATCTGCAAGCAGTTACAGTGGGTGTAGTGTGCCTCCTGCACAGTATACACCTGAAGCTACCCCTTATTGCTGGTGTTGTTCTGTTGTGTAACACAGGCATCTGCAAGCAGTTACAGTGGGTGTAGTCTGCCTCCTGCACAGTATACACCTGAAGCTACCCCTTATTGCTGGTGTTGTTCTGTTGTGTAACACAGGCATCTGCAGCAGTTACAGTGGGTGTAGTGTGCCTCCTGCCACAGTATACACCTGAAGCTACTCCTTATTGCTGGTGTTGTTCTGTTGTGTAACACAGGCATCTGCAGCAGTTACAGTGGGTGTAGTGTGCCTCCTGCACAGTATACAGCTGAAGCTACCCCTTATTGCTGGTGTTGGTGTTGTTCTGTTTTGTAACACAGGCATCTGCAAGCAGTTACAGTGCGTGTAGTGTGCCTCCTGCACAGTATACACCTGAAGCTACCCCTTATTGCTGGTGTTGTTCTGTTGTGTAACACAGGCATCTGCAAGCAGTTACAGTGGGTGTAGTGTGCCTCCTGCACAGTATACATCTGAAGCTACCCCTTATTGCTGGTGTTGGTGTTGTTCTGTTTTGTAACACAGGCATCTGCAAGCAGTTACAGTGGGTGTAGTGTGCCTCCTGCACAGTATACACCTGAAGCTACCCCTTATTGCTGGTGTTGTTCTGTTGTGTAACACAGGCATCTGCAAGCTGTTACAGTGGGTGTAGTGGGCCTCCTGCACAGTATACACCTGAAGCTACCCCTTATTGCTGGTGTTGTTCTGTTGTGTAACACAGGCATCTGCAGCAGTTACAGTGGGTGTAGTGTGCCTCCTGCACAGTATACACCTGAAGCTACCCCTTATTGCTGGTGTTGTTCTGTTGTGTAACACAGGCAACTGCAGCAGTTACAGTGGGTGTGGTGTGCCTCCTGCACAGTATACACCTGAAGCTACCCCTTATTGCTGGTGTTGGTGTGGTTCTGTTGTGTAACACAGGCATCTGCAAGCAGTTACAGTGGGTGTAGTGTGCCTCCTGCACAGTATACACCTGAAGCTACCCCTTATTGCTGGTGTTGGTGTTGTTCTGTTTTGTAACACAGGCATCTGCAAGCAGTTACAGTGGGTGTAGTGTGCCTCCTGCACAGTATACACCTGAAGCTACCCCTTATTGCTGGTGTTGTTCTGTTGTGTAACACAGGCATCTGCAGTAGTTACAGTGGGTGTAGTGTGCCTCCTGCACAGTATACACCTGAAGCTACCCCTCATTTCTGGTGTTGTTCTGTTGTGTAACACAGGCATCTGCAAGCAGTTACAGTGGGTGTAGTGTGCCTCCTGCACAGTATACACCTGAAGCTACCCCTTATTGCTGGTGTTGTTCTGTTGTGTAACACAGGCATCTGCAAGCAGTTACAGTGGGTGTAGTGTGCCTCCTGCACAGTATACACCTGAAGCTACCCCTTATTGCTGGTGTTGTTCTGTTGTGTAACACAGGCATCTGCAGCAGTTACAGTGGGTGTAGTGTGCCACCTGCCACAGTATTCACCTGAAGCTACCCCTTATTGCTGGTGTTGTTCTGTTGTGTAACACAGGCATCTGCAGCAGTTACAGTGGGTGTAGTGTGCCTCCTGCACAGTATACACCTGAAGCTACCCCTTATTGCTGGTGTTGGTGTTGTTCTGTTGTGTAACACAGGCATCTGCAAGCAGTTACAGTGGGTGTAGTGTGCCTCCTGCACAGTATACACCTGAAGCTACCCTTTATTGCTGGTGTTGGTGTTGTTCTGTTTTGTAACACAGGCATCTGCAAGCAGTTACAGTGGGTGTAGTGTGCCTCCTGCACAGTATACACCTGAAGCTACCCCTTATTGCTGGTGTTGTTCTGTTGTGTAACACAGGCATCTGCAAGCAGTTACAGTGGGTGTAGTGTGCCTCCTGCACAGTATACACCTGAAGCTACCCCTTATTGCTGGTGTTGTTCTGTTGTGTAACACAGGCATCTGCAGCAGTTACAGTGGGTGTAGTGTGCCTCCTGCACAGTATACACCTGAAGCTACCCCTTATTGCTGGTGTTGCTGTTGTTCTGTTGTGTAACACAGGCATCTGCAAGCAGTTACAGTGGGTGTAGTGTGCCTCCTGCACAGTATACACCTGAAGCTACCCCTTATTGCTGGTGTTGTTCTGTTGTGTAACACAGGCATCTGCAAGCAGTTACAGTGGGTGTAGTGTGCCTCCTGCACAGTATACACCTGAAGCTATCCCTTATTGCTGGTGTTGTTCTGTTGTGTAACACAGACATCTGCAAGCAGTTACAGTGGGTGTAGTGTGCCTCCTGCACAGTATACACCTGAAGCTACCCCTTATTGCTGGTGTTGTTCTGTTGTGTAACACAGGCATCTGCAAGCAGTTACAGTGGGTGTAGTGTGCCTCCTGCACAGTATACACCTGAAGCTACCCCTTATTGCTGGTGTTGTTCTGTTGTGTAACACAGGCATCTGCAGCAGTTACAGTGGGTGTAGTGTGCCACCTGCCACAGTATACACCTGAAGCTACCCCTTATTGCTGGTGTTGTTCTGTTGTGTAACACAGGCATCTGCAGCAGTTACAGTGGGTGTAGTGTGCCACCTGCCAAAGTATACACCTGAAGCTACCCCTTATTGCTGGTGTTGTTCTGTTGTGTAACACAGGCATCTGCAGCAGTTACAGTGGGTGTAGTGTGCCTCCTGCACAGTATACACCTGAAGCTACCCCTTATTGCTGGTGTTGGTGTTGTTCTGTTGTGTAACACAGGCATCTGTAAGCAGTTACAGTGGGTGTAGTGTGCCTCCTGCACAGTATACACCTGAAGCTACCCTTTATTGCTGGTGTTGGTGTTGTTCTGTTTTGTAACACAGGCATCTGCAAGCAGTTACAGTGGGTGTAGTGTGCCTCCTGCACAGTATACACCTGAAGCTACCCCTTATTACTGGTGTTGTTCTGTTGTGTAACACAGGCATCTGCAAGCAGTTACAGTGGGTGTAGTGTGCCTCCTGCACAGTATACAGCTGAAGCTACCCCTTATTGCTGGTGTTGGTGTTGTTCTGTTTTGTAACACAGGCATCTGCAAGCAGTTACAGTGCGTGTAGTGTGCCTCCTGCACAGTATACACCTGAAGCTACCCCTTATTGCTGGTGTTGTTCTGTTGTGTAACACAGGCATCTGCAAGCAGTTACAGTGGGTGTAGTGTGCCTCCTGCACAGTATACATCTGAAGCTACCCCTTATTGCTGGTGTTGGTGTTGTTCTGTTTTGTAACACAGGCATCTGCAAGCAGTTACAGTGGGTGTAGTGTGCCTCCTGCACAGTATACACCTGAAGCTACCCCTTATTGCTGGTGTTGTTCTGTTGTGTAACACAGGCATCTGCAAGCAGTTACAGTGGGTGTAGTGGGCCTCCTGCACAGTATACACCTGAAGCTACCCCTTATTGCTGGTGTTGTTCTGTTGTGTAACACAGGCATCTGCAGCAGTTACAGTGGGTGTAGTGTGCCTCCTGCACAGTATACACCTGAAGCTACCCCTTATTGCTGGTGTTGTTCTGTTGTGTAACACAGGCAACTGCAGCAGTTACAGTGGGTGTGGTGTGCCTCCTGCACAGTATACACCTGAAGCTACCCCTTATTGCTGGTGTTGGTGTGGTTCTGTTGTGTAACACAGGCATCTGCAAGCAGTTACAGTGGGTGTAGTGTGCCTCCTGCACAGTATACACCTGAAGCTACCCCTTATTGCTGGTGTTGGTGTTGTTCTGTTTTGTAACACAGGCATCTGCAAGCAGTTACAGTGGGTGTAGTGTGCCTCCTGCACAGTATACACCTGAAGCTACCCCTTATTGCTGGTGTTGTTCTGTTGTGTAACACAGGCATCTGCAGTAGTTACAGTGGGTGTAGTGTGCCTCCTGCACAGTATACACCTGAAGCTACCCCTCATTTCTGGTGTTGTTCTGTTGTGTAACACAGGCATCTGCAAGCAGTTACAGTGGGTGTAGTGTGCCTCCTGCACAGTATACACCTGAAGCTACCCCTTATTGCTGGTGTTGTTCTGTTGTGTAACACAGGCATCTGCAAGCAGTTACAGTGGGTGTAGTGTGCCTCCTGCACAGTATACACCTGAAGCTACCCCTTATTGCTGGTGTTGTTCTGTTGTGTAACACAGGCATCTGCAGCAGTTACAGTGGGTGTAGTGTGCCTCCTGCACAGTATACACCTGAAGCTACCCCTTATTGCTGGTGTTGGTGTTGTTCTGTTGTGTAACACAGGTGTCATGGATATGCATTAATGTCTGTCTGCCATCTTACCTTCCTCCTCATGTGTTCATCTAGAGACCAGACCTCCTTCACCTGGCTTCCTTTATAATCTCCTCCCAGCCTGACTCCACCCCAGGCCCTATCACTGAACACTATATTAACCTGTGCACTGCAAGCCTGCTTTGCTGATCAACGTGTTTGTTAGGCATTGTGTGTTTGGGTTCCTGCCTGCCGTGTGCTACGTCTGTCTCTCTGTTACGTTATTGGCTTGTCCCCGACCATCCCTGTCTGCTCGTGACCCTTGACCTTCGGCTCGTTCTTCGTTATCCTTGTCTGCTTGTGGCCCCTGACCTTCGGCTTGTTATTCGGTTCTCTCTATCGTGTGCCGCTGCTTCCCCTTATCCTACGGGGCGTGAGCTAGGAAACTCCAGGGGCCGCGACCTGGTCCCAGCCTGCAGCGTAACATCCTCACCACTAGAGGCCCTGGAGAAGACCAGCTGGGTCTTAGACTCCGCGCCCTGGGGAATCTTGGCTCTCGCTTCCGTTGGGATCCCGGTTGTGCTCCTCTGGTCCCGCTTTCCACAACCACCCAGTTTCCTACCCACAGAAGCCAGCCATAGGGTTCACTACCTCGCGGTGCACTCCTGTCCCCCTACGGTGTGCATCTGTCACCTGGCCACAGGTGACCCTGACAGTTTGATCAGCCATGAACCCGGCTGACATCCCGCTTCCCGCGGATGATCCATTGCAGGGCATAGTTCGCAGACTTGAGACCCAGGAATCAAATCAGACCCAGGTGATGCGATTCCTCCAGGATCTGGCTTCTCGATTCGAGCAGCTTCAGGTCTCCTTGGGAACCCCGAATCCGCAACCCCAAGTACAACCAGCGGCTGTACCTATCGCACCAGTCGCAGCCTCACACTCACTAAGATTGCCAGCTCCGTTCCGTTTCTCTGGGGACTCCAAGGCCTGCAGGGGGTTTCTCAGCCAATGCACTATTCATTTTGAGCTTCAGCCTCAAAGCTTCCTATCTGACCGGGCTAAGGTAGCCTATATCATTTCCCTCCTCTCCGGTGAAGCTTTGGCCTGGGCTGCCCCCCTGTGGGAGAGGAACGATCCGGTGGTTTCCAGTCTGTCCGAATTCTTGAAGCTCTTTCGTAATATCTTCGAAGAGCCGGCTCGGGCTTCTTCAGCGGCTAGTGCTGTCTTACGTCTTCGCCAAGAATCTAGTTCAGTGGGGCAATATGCTCTTCAGTTCCGTATCCACACAGCTGAATTGAGCTGGAATAATGAGGCCCTGGTCGCTACCTTTTTACATGGCCTCTCTGACCGAGTGAAAGACGAATTAGCGGGAAGAGCCATTCCCGTCGGTCTGGACGATGTAATTTCATTATGCAACCAGATCGACATTCGTTTTCAAGAGAGGTCCTTAGAAAAAAGACGCCAGCACTCTCTGGGTCCTAGCCAGTCTGAGCTCCCCTCCCTTCATTCCGTGGAGCATCCTCTACCTGCTGAAGAACCTATGCAGCTGGGCCGGACCAGACTAACCCCCGAAGAACGTGCTAGGCGCAGAACTCTGGGCTTGTGCCTCTATTGTGGGGGCAAGGGTCATTTTCGTGACTCCTGCTCGCTTCGTCCGGGAAACGCTCGGGTCTAATACATTTGGAAGGTGGAGTATTGGACCCAGAAACATCACCTTCTCGCCTGCTCTTGCCGGTGTCCCTTCATGTAGGCACTTCTCCTCAGTCAACCCTTGCATACCTGGATTCCGGGGCTGCCGGCAATTTCATGGATTGGAGAACTGCTTCTTCTATGAAGCTTACCCTTTCACCTCTCACTACCCCATTGGTAGTCTCGGCAATTGATGGCACTGTTCTCCCAGGGGGCCCTATTCGCTTCCAGACGCTACCCATTAGGATGTCGGTAGGGATTCTCCACCAGGAGTGGATATCCTTTCTTATTCTACCCAAGGCCTCTACCCCAGTTGTATTGGGCCTCCCTTGGCTACAGCTCCACTCTCCACATGTGGACTGGGTCTCTGGGCAGATCCTGGCCTGGGGTTCCTCATGTTTCTCGTCGTGTCTTCTCAAGGTGACCCCCAAGGAGAGTCTTCCGGTTGCTGCCACTTCTGTTTCTTCTGATCTTCCCGCCGCATACAGCGATTACCGGGATGTGTTCTGTAAAAAATCAGCTGAGGTGCTTCCTCCCCACAGGTCTTTTGACTGTGCTATTGATCTTGTCCCCGGAGCAACTCTACCCAGGGGTCGTACCTACCCTCTGTCCATCCCAGAGACCCAGGCCATGTCGGAGTATGTAGCAGAGAATCTGGAGAGAGGGTTCATCCGGAAATCCTCATCGCCTGCAGGGGCAGGGTTCTTTTTTGTTGCCAAAAAGGATGGTACCTTAAGACCCTGCATCGATTATCGGGGTTTAAATGCGGTTACTATTAAAAATCGATACCCCTTACCCTTAATATCTGAGCTATTCGATAGGTTGAAGGGTGCCTCCATTTTCACCAAGTTGGATCTCAGAGGCGCGTACAATCTCATTCGAATACGGGAGGGTGACGAATGGAAGACTGCATTTAACACTAGAGACGGGCATTACGAATATCTGGTGATGCCTTTTGGTCTGTGTAATGCTCCAGCCGTGTTTCAAAACTTTGTCAATGAAATCTTCAGAGATCTGCTGTACCAGTTTGTTGTCATCTATCTGGAGGACATTCTGATCTTTTCTGAAAATCTGCTCGTCCACAGAAACCATGTCCGCACTGTACTTCAACGTCTTAGAGAGAACAATCTCTATGCCAAGCTGGAGAAATGTTCCTTTGAATGTTCTGAGGTCCTGTTTTTGGGGTGCTTTGTCTCATGTTCGGGGCTTCGTATGGACCCTGGGAAGGTCTTGGCTATCACCAACTGGCCTCTTCCTGCTAGCCTCAAGGCCACACAGCGCTTTCTTGGCTTCACTAATTATTATAGGCAGTTCATAAGGAATTACTCTTCCATTGCCGCGCCTATTATCGCTTTGACCAAGAAGGGTGTGAATGCCAGAGACTGGCCTCCCGAAGCTGTCTCTGCATTTCACAACCTGAAACAGGCCTTTGTTTCTGGCCCCCTCTTGAGGAGACCAAATCCTGGGAATGCATTTTTTATTGAAGTGGACGCTTCCTCAATGGGGGTGGGAGCTGTGCTTCTTCAAATCTTTGAGAAGAGACGCCAACCATGTGCGTTCTTCTCCAAAAAATTTTCTCAGGCAGAGAGGAATTATGCCATCGGTGATCGGGAACTTCTCGCTATTAAATTGGCGTTAGAGGAGTGGCGTCATCTCTTGGAGGGTTCCCCTCACTCCATAACGATCTTTACCGATCACAAGAATTTACAGTATCTACAGAATGCTAAACGTCTGAATCCTAGACAGGCCAGGTGGAGTCTCTTCTTTGCCCGTTTTAATTTCACGATTACCTACAAACCTGGTTCCTGCAACGGTCGGGCTGATGCGCTCTCTAGGTCATTTGACACTTTGGACGAGGAGTCCGCCCCTGAACCTGAGCCGATCATTCCCACCTCATGCATTGTTGCCCACTCTACCACCCTGAAGTCTAAAATTCCGCCTGGTAAGACCTTTGTCCCCACTGAGCTAAGAGCTAAGATCCTTCGTTGGGGACATGATTCCAAGGTGGCAGGGCATTCTGGATTCCTCCGATCCTTCCTACTCATCAGTCGTCACTACTGGTGGCCTAATCTCCGCTCAGACGTCAAAGACTACGTTAAAGCTTGTCATGTCTGTGCTCAGTCCAAATCCTCCACACAAGCTCCTGCTGGTCTCCTCATGCCCTTGCCTATTCCTAAGGAACCCTGGGCCCATATTGCCATGGATTTTATCACCGATCTCCCACTGTCTGAGAATAATACAGTCATTTGGGTGGTAATCGATCGATTCTCCAAGATGGCTCATTTTGTTCCTCTTCCTGGTCTTCCTTCTGCCCCTGCCTTGGTTCCCATTTTCATTCGAGAAATTCTCCGCCTACATGGGGTCCCTTCTCATATTGTTTCCGACAGGGGAGTCCAATTCACGTCTCGTTTTTGGAGAGCCTTTTGCAAATCCCTCAATATTGTCTTGGATTTTTCTTCTTCTTACCATCCCCAATCCAATGGACAGACTGAGAGGGTTAATCAGGAGTTAGAGGTCTTTCTTCGCACCTTTGTGTCTTCTCACCATGACGATTGGTCCTCTCTACTCCCGTGGGCAGAATTCTCCCATAACAATCATGTGAATACCAGTTCGCAGAAGACACCCTTTTTCACAGTTTATGGAAAACACCCTCAACTTCCTCTTCCTATGATCTGTTCTCCAGACATTCCAGCTTTGGCTTCGGTTCAGGAGTCTCTCAATTCCGTTTGGGGTCACGTTCATGATTCCCTCCGGGCAGCTGCTGAAAAATTCAAAGGCTTTGCAGACCGCCGCAGGCGTAAACCGCCTTCTCTTCAGCCAGGGGACAAAGTCTGGCTCTCTACCAGGAACATCAAGCTCCGAGTTCCTTCTCTGAAGTTTGCTCCACGATTCATTGGTCCATACACGGTAACTGCTAAACTGAATCCGGTTTGTTTCAAACTCCAGATTCCTAAGAGCCTTAAAATCACTAACTCCTTTCATGTTGCTCTTCTAAAGCCTTTAGTCCTCAATAAATTCTCTCGTCCTCTTCCTACCGTGGCGCCTGTCTCGGAGGATAATCAGGAGTACGAGATCAGTCAAATTCTGGACTCCCGACTCTGTAAAGGCGTTCTTCAGTACCTCGTTCATTGGAAAGGGTTTGGTCCTGAGGAGAGGTCTTGGATCACTGCATCTGAGGTCTTTGCACCTCGTCTGTTAAAGGAGTTTCATCTGAAGTTTCCCTCTAAACCTGGGGCCAGGCGGGGAAGGGGGAGGCCTCGTAAGAGGGAGGGTACTGTCATGGATATGCATTAATGTCTGTCTGCCATCTTACCTTCCTCCTCATGTGTTCATCTAGAGACCAGACCTCCTTCACCTGGCTTCCTTTATAATCTCCTCCCAGCCTGACTCCACCCCAGGCCCTATCACTGAACACTATATTAACCTGTGCACTGCAAGCCTGCTTTGCTGATCAACGTGTTTGTTAGGCATTGTGTGTTTGGGTTCCTGCCTGCCGTGTGCTACGTCTGTCTCTCTGTTACGTTATTGGCTTGTCCCCGACCATCCCTGTCTGCTCGTGACCCTTGACCTTCGGCTCGTTCTTCGTTATCCTTGTCTGCTTGTGGCCCCTGACCTTCGGCTTGTTATTCGGTTCTCTCTATCGTGTGCCGCTGCTTCCCCTTATCCTACGGGGCGTGAGCTAGGAAACTCCAGGGGCCGCGACCTGGTCCCAGCCTGCAGCGTAACATCCTCACCACTAGAGGCCCTGGAGAAGACCAGCTGGGTCTTAGACTCCGCGCCCTGGGGAATCTTGGCTCTCGCTTCCGTTGGGATCCCGGTTGTGCTCCTCTGGTCCCGCTTTCCACAACCACCCAGTTTCCTACCCACAGAAGCCAGCCATAGGGTTCACTACCTCGCGGTGCACTCCTGTCCCCCTACGGTGTGCATCTGTCACCTGGCCACAGGTGACCCTGACAACAGGCATCTGCAAGCAGTTACAGTGGGTGTAGTGTGCCTCCTGCACAGTATACACCTGAAGCTACCCTTTATTGCTGGTGTTGGTGTTGTTCTGTTTTGTAACACAGGCATCTGCAAGCAGTTACAGTGGGTGTAGTGTGCCTCCTGCACAGTATACACCTGAAGCTACCCCTTATTGCTGGTGTTGTTCTGTTGTGTAACACAGGCATCTGCAAGCAGTTACAGTGGGTGTAGTGTGCCTCCTGCACAGTATACACCTGAAGCTACCCCTTATTGCTGGTGTTGTTCTGTTGTGTAACACAGGCATCTGCAGCAGTTACAGTGGGTGTAGTGTGCCTCCTGCACAGTATACACCTGAAGCTACCCCTTATTGCTGGTGTTGCTGTTGTTCTGTTGTGTAACACAGGCATCTGCAAGCAGTTACAGTGGGTGTAGTGTGCCTCCTGCACAGTATACACCTGAAGCTACCCCTTATTGCTGGTGTTGTTCTGTTGTGTAACACAGGCATCTGCAAGCAGTTACAGTGGGTGTAGTGTGCCTCCTGCACAGTATACACCTGAAGCTATCCCTTATTGCTGGTGTTGTTCTGTTGTGTAACACAGGCATCTGCAAGCAGTTACAGTGGGTGTAGTGTGCCTCCTGCACAGTATACACCTGAAGCTACCCCTTATTGCTGGTGTTGTTCTGTTGTGTAACACAGGCATCTGCAAGCAGTTACAGTGGGTGTAGTGTGCCTCCTGCACAGTATACACCTGAAGCTACCCCTTATTGCTGGTGTTGTTCTGTTGTGTAACACAGGCATCTGCAGCAGTTACAGTGGGTGTAGTGTGCCACCTGCCACAGTATACACCTGAAGCTACCCCTTATTGCTGGTGTTGTTCTGTTGTGTAACACAGGCATCTGCAGCAGTTACAGTGGGTGTAGTGTGCCACCTGCCAAAGTATACACCTGAAGCTACCCCTTATTGCTGGTGTTGTTCTGTTGTGTAACACAGGCATCTGCAGCAGTTACAGTGGGTGTAGTGTGCCTCCTGCACAGTATACACCTGAAGCTACCCCTTATTGCTGGTGTTGGTGTTGTTCTGTTGTGTAACACAGGCATCTGTAAGCAGTTACAGTGGGTGTAGTGTGCCTCCTGCACAGTATACACCTGAAGCTACCCTTTATTGCTGGTGTTGGTGTTGTTCTGTTTTGTAACACAGGCATCTGCAAGCAGTTACAGTGGGTGTAGTGTGCCTCCTGCACAGTATACACCTGAAGCTACCCCTTATTACTGGTGTTGTTCTGTTGTGTAACACAGGCATCTGCAAGCAGTTACAGTGGGTGTAGTGTGCCTCCTGCACAGTATACACCTGAAGCTACCCCTTATTGCTGGTGTTGTTCTGTTGTGTAACACAGGCAACTGCAGCAGTTACAGTGGGTGTGGTGTGCCTCCTGCACAGTATACACCTGAAGCTACCCCTTATTGCTGGTGTTGGTGTGGTTCTGTTGTGTAACACAGGCATCTGCAAGCAGTTACAGTGGGTGTAGTGTGCCTCCTGCACAGTATACACCTGAAGCTACCCCTTATTGCTGGTGTTGGTGTTGTTCTGTTTTGTAACACAGGCATCTGCAAGCAGTTACAGTGGGTGTAGTGTGCCTCCTGCACAGTATACACCTGAAGCTACCCCTTATTGCTGGTGTTGTTCTGTTGTGTAACACAGGCATCTGCAGTAGTTACAGTGGGTGTAGTGTGCCTCCTGCACAGTATACACCTGAAGCTACCCCTCATTTCTGGTGTTGTTCTGTTGTGTAACACAGGCATCTGCAAGCAGTTACAGTGGGTGTAGTGTGCCTCCTGCACAGTATACACCTGAAGCTACCCCTTATTGCTGGTGTTGTTCTGTTGTGTAACACAGGCATCTGCAAGCAGTTACAGTGGGTGTAGTGTGCCTCCTGCACAGTATACACCTGAAGCTACCCCTTATTGCTGGTGTTGTTCTGTTGTGTAACACAGGCATCTGCAGCAGTTACAGTGGGTGTAGTGTGCCACCTGCCACAGTATACACCTGAAGCTACCCCTTATTGCTGGTGTTGTTCTGTTGTGTAACACAGGCATCTGCAGCAGTTACAGTGGGTGTAGTGTGCCTCCTGCACAGTATACACCTGAAGCTACCCCTTATTGCTGGTGTTGGTGTTGTTCTGTTGTGTAACACAGGCATCTGCAAGCAGTTACAGTGGGTGTAGTGTGCCTCCTGCACAGTATACACCTGAAGCTACCCTTTATTGCTGGTGTTGGTGTTGTTCTGTTTTGTAACACAGGCATCTGCAAGCAGTTACAGTGGGTGTAGTGTGCCTCCTGCACAGTATACACCTGAAGCTACCCCTTATTGCTGGTGTTGTTCTGTTGTGTAACACAGGCATCTGCAAGCAGTTACAGTGGGTGTAGTGTGCCTCCTGCACAGTATACACCTGAAGCTACCCCTTATTGCTGGTGTTGTTCTGTTGTGTAACACAGGCATCTGCAGCAGTTACAGTGGGTGTAGTGTGCCTCCTGCACAGTATACACCTGAAGCTACCCCTTATTGCTGGTGTTGCTGTTGTTCTGTTGTGTAACACAGGCATCTGCAAGCAGTTACAGTGGGTGTAGTGTGCCTCCTGCACAGTATACACCTGAAGCTACCCCTTATTGCTGGTGTTGTTCTGTTGTGTAACACAGGCATCTGCAAGCAGTTACAGTGGGTGTAGTGTGCCTCCTGCACAGTATACACCTGAAGCTATCCCTTATTGCTGGTGTTGTTCTGTTGTGTAACACAGACATCTGCAAGCAGTTACAGTGGGTGTAGTGTGCCTCCTGCACAGTATACACCTGAAGCTACCCCTTATTGCTGGTGTTGTTCTGTTGTGTAACACAGGCATCTGCAAGCAGTTACAGTGGGTGTAGTGTGCCTCCTGCACAGTATACACCTGAAGCTACCCCTTATTGCTGGTGTTGTTCTGTTGTGTAACACAGGCATCTGCAGCAGTTACAGTGGGTGTAGTGTGCCACCTGCCACAGTATACACCTGAAGCTACCCCTTATTGCTGGTGTTGTTCTGTTGTGTAACACAGGCATCTGCAGCAGTTACAGTGGGTGTAGTGTGCCACCTGCCAAAGTATACACCTGAAGCTACCCCTTATTGCTGGTGTTGTTCTGTTGTGTAACACAGGCATCTGCAGCAGTTACAGTGGGTGTAGTGTGCCTCCTGCACAGTATACACCTGAAGCTACCCCTTATTGCTGGTGTTGGTGTTGTTCTGTTGTGTAACACAGGCATCTGTAAGCAGTTACAGTGGGTGTAGTGTGCCTCCTGCACAGTATACACCTGAAGCTACCCTTTATTGCTGGTGTTGGTGTTGTTCTGTTTTGTAACACAGGCATCTGCAAGCAGTTACAGTGGGTGTAGTGTGCCTCCTGCACAGTATACACCTGAAGCTACCCCTTATTACTGGTGTTGTTCTGTTGTGTAACACAGGCATCTGCAAGCAGTTACAGTGGGTGTAGTGTGCCTCCTGCACAGTATACAGCTGAAGCTACCCCTTATTGCTGGTGTTGGTGTTGTTCTGTTTTGTAACACAGGCATCTGCAAGCAGTTACAGTGCGTGTAGTGTGCCTCCTGCACAGTATACACCTGAAGCTACCCCTTATTGCTGGTGTTGTTCTGTTGTGTAACACAGGCATCTGCAAGCAGTTACAGTGGGTGTAGTGTGCCTCCTGCACAGTATACATCTGAAGCTACCCCTTATTGCTGGTGTTGGTGTTGTTCTGTTTTGTAACACAGGCATCTGCAAGCAGTTACAGTGGGTGTAGTGTGCCTCCTGCACAGTATACACCTGAAGCTACCCCTTATTGCTGGTGTTGTTCTGTTGTGTAACACAGGCATCTGCAAGCAGTTACAGTGGGTGTAGTGGGCCTCCTGCACAGTATACACCTGAAGCTACCCCTTATTGCTGGTGTTGTTCTGTTGTGTAACACAGGCATCTGCAGCAGTTACAGTGGGTGTAGTGTGCCTCCTGCACAGTATACACCTGAAGCTACCCCTTATTGCTGGTGTTGTTCTGTTGTGTAACACAGGCAACTGCAGCAGTTACAGTGGGTGTGGTGTGCCTCCTGCACAGTATACACCTGAAGCTACCCCTTATTGCTGGTGTTGGTGTGGTTCTGTTGTGTAACACAGGCATCTGCAAGCAGTTACAGTGGGTGTAGTGTGCCTCCTGCACAGTATACACCTGAAGCTACCCCTTATTGCTGGTGTTGGTGTTGTTCTGTTTTGTAACACAGGCATCTGCAAGCAGTTACAGTGGGTGTAGTGTGCCTCCTGCACAGTATACACCTGAAGCTACCCCTTATTGCTGGTGTTGTTCTGTTGTGTAACACAGGCATCTGCAGTAGTTACAGTGGGTGTAGTGTGCCTCCTGCACAGTATACACCTGAAGCTACCCCTCATTTCTGGTGTTGTTCTGTTGTGTAACACAGGCATCTGCAAGCAGTTACAGTGGGTGTAGTGTGCCTCCTGCACAGTATACACCTGAAGCTACCCCTTATTGCTGGTGTTGTTCTGTTGTGTAACACAGGCATCTGCAAGCAGTTACAGTGGGTGTAGTGTGCCTCCTGCACAGTATACACCTGAAGCTACCCCTTATTGCTGGTGTTGTTCTGTTGTGTAACACAGGCATCTGCAGCAGTTACAGTGGGTGTAGTGTGCCTCCTGCACAGTATACACCTGAAGCTACCCCTTATTGCTGGTGTTGGTGTTGTTCTGTTGTGTAACACAGGTGTCATGGATATGCATTAATGTCTGTCTGCCATCTTACCTTCCTCCTCATGTGTTCATCTAGAGACCAGACCTCCTTCACCTGGCTTCCTTTATAATCTCCTCCCAGCCTGACTCCACCCCAGGCCCTATCACTGAACACTATATTAACCTGTGCACTGCAAGCCTGCTTTGCTGATCAACGTGTTTGTTAGGCATTGTGTGTTTGGGTTCCTGCCTGCCGTGTGCTACGTCTGTCTCTCTGTTACGTTATTGGCTTGTCCCCGACCATCCCTGTCTGCTCGTGACCCTTGACCTTCGGCTCGTTCTTCGTTATCCTTGTCTGCTTGTGGCCCCTGACCTTCGGCTTGTTATTCGGTTCTCTCTATCGTGTGCCGCTGCTTCCCCTTATCCTACGGGGCGTGAGCTAGGAAACTCCAGGGGCCGCGACCTGGTCCCAGCCTGCAGCGTAACATCCTCACCACTAGAGGCCCTGGAGAAGACCAGCTGGGTCTTAGACTCCGCGCCCTGGGGAATCTTGGCTCTCGCTTCCGTTGGGATCCCGGTTGTGCTCCTCTGGTCCCGCTTTCCACAACCACCCAGTTTCCTACCCACAGAAGCCAGCCATAGGGTTCACTACCTCGCGGTGCACTCCTGTCCCCCTACGGTGTGCATCTGTCACCTGGCCACAGGTGACCCTGACAGTTTGATCAGCCATGAACCCGGCTGACATCCCGCTTCCCGCGGATGATCCATTGCAGGGCATAGTTCGCAGACTTGAGACCCAGGAATCAAATCAGACCCAGGTGATGCGATTCCTCCAGGATCTGGCTTCTCGATTCGAGCAGCTTCAGGTCTCCTTGGGAACCCCGAATCCGCAACCCCAAGTACAACCAGCGGCTGTACCTATCGCACCAGTCGCAGCCTCACACTCACTAAGATTGCCAGCTCCGTTCCGTTTCTCTGGGGACTCCAAGGCCTGCAGGGGGTTTCTCAGCCAATGCACTATTCATTTTGAGCTTCAGCCTCAAAGCTTCCTATCTGACCGGGCTAAGGTAGCCTATATCATTTCCCTCCTCTCCGGTGAAGCTTTGGCCTGGGCTGCCCCCCTGTGGGAGAGGAACGATCCGGTGGTTTCCAGTCTGTCCGAATTCTTGAAGCTCTTTCGTAATATCTTCGAAGAGCCGGCTCGGGCTTCTTCAGCGGCTAGTGCTGTCTTACGTCTTCGCCAAGAATCTAGTTCAGTGGGGCAATATGCTCTTCAGTTCCGTATCCACACAGCTGAATTGAGCTGGAATAATGAGGCCCTGGTCGCTACCTTTTTACATGGCCTCTCTGACCGAGTGAAAGACGAATTAGCGGGAAGAGCCATTCCCGTCGGTCTGGACGATGTAATTTCATTATGCAACCAGATCGACATTCGTTTTCAAGAGAGGTCCTTAGAAAAAAGACGCCAGCACTCTCTGGGTCCTAGCCAGTCTGAGCTCCCCTCCCTTCATTCCGTGGAGCATCCTCTACCTGCTGAAGAACCTATGCAGCTGGGCCGGACCAGACTAACCCCCGAAGAACGTGCTAGGCGCAGAACTCTGGGCTTGTGCCTCTATTGTGGGGGCAAGGGTCATTTTCGTGACTCCTGCTCGCTTCGTCCGGGAAACGCTCGGGTCTAATACATTTGGAAGGTGGAGTATTGGACCCAGAAACATCACCTTCTCGCCTGCTCTTGCCGGTGTCCCTTCATGTAGGCACTTCTCCTCAGTCAACCCTTGCATACCTGGATTCCGGGGCTGCCGGCAATTTCATGGATTGGAGAACTGCTTCTTCTATGAAGCTTACCCTTTCACCTCTCACTACCCCATTGGTAGTCTCGGCAATTGATGGCACTGTTCTCCCAGGGGGCCCTATTCGCTTCCAGACGCTACCCATTAGGATGTCGGTAGGGATTCTCCACCAGGAGTGGATATCCTTTCTTATTCTACCCAAGGCCTCTACCCCAGTTGTATTGGGCCTCCCTTGGCTACAGCTCCACTCTCCACATGTGGACTGGGTCTCTGGGCAGATCCTGGCCTGGGGTTCCTCATGTTTCTCGTCGTGTCTTCTCAAGGTGACCCCCAAGGAGAGTCTTCCGGTTGCTGCCACTTCTGTTTCTTCTGATCTTCCCGCCGCATACAGCGATTACCGGGATGTGTTCTGTAAAAAATCAGCTGAGGTGCTTCCTCCCCACAGGTCTTTTGACTGTGCTATTGATCTTGTCCCCGGAGCAACTCTACCCAGGGGTCGTACCTACCCTCTGTCCATCCCAGAGACCCAGGCCATGTCGGAGTATGTAGCAGAGAATCTGGAGAGAGGGTTCATCCGGAAATCCTCATCGCCTGCAGGGGCAGGGTTCTTTTTTGTTGCCAAAAAGGATGGTACCTTAAGACCCTGCATCGATTATCGGGGTTTAAATGCGGTTACTATTAAAAATCGATACCCCTTACCCTTAATATCTGAGCTATTCGATAGGTTGAAGGGTGCCTCCATTTTCACCAAGTTGGATCTCAGAGGCGCGTACAATCTCATTCGAATACGGGAGGGTGACGAATGGAAGACTGCATTTAACACTAGAGACGGGCATTACGAATATCTGGTGATGCCTTTTGGTCTGTGTAATGCTCCAGCCGTGTTTCAAAACTTTGTCAATGAAATCTTCAGAGATCTGCTGTACCAGTTTGTTGTCATCTATCTGGATGACATTCTGATCTTTTCTGAAAATCTGCTCGTCCACAGAAACCATGTCCGCACTGTACTTCAACGTCTTAGAGAGAACAATCTCTATGCCAAGCTGGAGAAATGTTCCTTTGAATGTTCTGAGGTCCTGTTTTTGGGGTGCTTTGTCTCATGTTCGGGGCTTCGTATGGACCCTGGGAAGGTCTTGGCTATCACCAACTGGCCTCTTCCTGCTAGCCTCAAGGCCACACAGCGCTTTCTTGGCTTCACTAATTATTATAGGCAGTTCATAAGGAATTACTCTTCCATTGCCGCGCCTATTATCGCTTTGACCAAGAAGGGTGTGAATGCCAGAGACTGGCCTCCCGAAGCTGTCTCTGCATTTCACAACCTGAAACAGGCCTTTGTTTCTGGCCCCCTCTTGAGGAGACCAAATCCTGGGAATGCATTTTTTATTGAAGTGGACGCTTCCTCAATGGGGGTGGGAGCTGTGCTTCTTCAAATCTTTGAGAAGAGACGCCAACCATGTGCGTTCTTCTCCAAAAAAAATTCTCAGGCAGAGAGGAATTATGCCATCGGTGATCGGGAACTTCTCGCTATTAAATTGGCGTTAGAGGAGTGGCGTCATCTCTTGGAGGGTTCCCCTCACTCCATAACGATCTTTACCGATCACAAGAATTTACAGTATCTACAGAATGCTAAACGTCTGAATCCTAGACAGGCCAGGTGGAGTCTCTTCTTTGCCCGTTTTAATTTCACGATTACCTACAAACCTGGTTCCTGCAACGGTCGGGCTGATGCGCTCTCTAGGTCATTTGACACTTTGGACGAGGAGTCCGCCCCTGAACCTGAGCCGATCATTCCCACCTCATGCATTGTTGCCCACTCTACCACCCTGAAGTCTAAAATTCCGCCTGGTAAGACCTTTGTCCCCACTGAGCTAAGAGCTAAGATCCTTCGTTGGGGACATGATTCCAAGGTGGCAGGGCATTCTGGATTCCTCCGATCCTTCCTACTCATCAGTCGTCACTACTGGTGGCCTAATCTCCGCTCAGACGTCAAAGACTACGTTAAAGCTTGTCATGTCTGTGCTCAGTCCAAATCCTCCACACAAGCTCCTGCTGGTCTCCTCATGCCCTTGCCTATTCCTAAGGAACCCTGGGCCCATATTGCCATGGATTTTATCACCGATCTCCCACTGTCTGAGAATAATACAGTCATTTGGGTGGTAATCGATCGATTCTCCAAGATGGCTCATTTTGTTCCTCTTCCTGGTCTTCCTTCTGCCCCTGCCTTGGTTCCCATTTTCATTCGAGAAATTCTCCGCCTACATGGGGTCCCTTCTCATATTGTTTCCGACAGGGGAGTCCAATTCACGTCTCGTTTTTGGAGAGCCTTTTGCAAATCCCTCAATATTGTCTTGGATTTTTCTTCTTCTTACCATCCCCAATCCAATGGACAGACTGAGAGGGTTAATCAGGAGTTAGAGGTCTTTCTTCGCACCTTTGTGTCTTCTCACCATGACGATTGGTCCTCTCTACTCCCGTGGGCAGAATTCTCCCATAACAATCATGTGAATACCAGTTCGCAGAAGACACCCTTTTTCACAGTTTATGGAAAACACCCTCAACTTCCTCTTCCTATGATCTGTTCTCCAGACATTCCAGCTTTGGCTTCGGTTCAGGAGTCTCTCAATTCCGTTTGGGGTCACGTTCATGATTCCCTCCGGGCAGCTGCTGAAAAATTCAAAGGCTTTGCAGACCGCCGCAGGCGTAAACCGCCTTCTCTTCAGCCAGGGGACAAAGTCTGGCTCTCTACCAGGAACATCAAGCTCCGAGTTCCTTCTCTGAAGTTTGCTCCACGATTCATCGGTCCATACACGGTAACTGCTAAACTGAATCCGGTTTGTTTCAAACTCCAGATTCCTAAGAGCCTTAAAATCACTAACTCCTTTCATGTTGCTCTTCTAAAGCCTTTAGTCCTCAATAAATTCTCTCGTCCTCTTCCTACCGTGGCGCCTGTCTCGGAGGATAATCAGGAGTACGAGATCAGTCAAATTCTGGACTCCCGACTCTGTAAAGGCGTTCTTCAGTACCTCGTTCATTGGAAAGGGTTTGGTCCTGAGGAGAGGTCTTGGATCACTGCATCTGAGGTCTTTGCACCTCGTCTGTTAAAGGAGTTTCATCTGAAGTTTCCCTCTAAACCTGGGGCCAGGCGGGGAAGGGGGAGGCCTCGTAAGAGGGAGGGTACTGTCATGGATATGCATTAATGTCTGTCTGCCATCTTACCTTCCTCCTCATGTGTTCATCTAGAGACCAGACCTCCTTCACCTGGCTTCCTTTATAATCTCCTCCCAGCCTGACTCCACCCCAGGCCCTATCACTGAACACTATATTAACCTGTGCACTGCAAGCCTGCTTTGCTGATCAACGTGTTTGTTAGGCATTGTGTGTTTGGGTTCCTGCCTGCCGTGTGCTACGTCTGTCTCTCTGTTACGTTATTGGCTTGTCCCCGACCATCCCTGTCTGCTCGTGACCCTTGACCTTCGGCTCGTTCTTCGTTATCCTTGTCTGCTTGTGGCCCCTGACCTTCGGCTTGTTATTCGGTTCTCTCTATCGTGTGCCGCTGCTTCCCCTTATCCTACGGGGCGTGAGCTAGGAAACTCCAGGGGCCGCGACCTGGTCCCAGCCTGCAGCGTAACATCCTCACCACTAGAGGCCCTGGAGAAGACCAGCTGGGTCTTAGACTCCGCGCCCTGGGGAATCTTGGCTCTCGCTTCCGTTGGGATCCCGGTTGTGCTCCTCTGGTCCCGCTTTCCACAACCACCCAGTTTCCTACCCACAGAAGCCAGCCATAGGGTTCACTACCTCGCGGTGCACTCCTGTCCCCCTACGGTGTGCATCTGTCACCTGGCCACAGGTGACCCTGACAACAGGCATCTGCAAGCAGTTACAGTGGGTGTAGTGTGCCTCCTGCACAGTATACACCTGAAGCTACCCTTTATTGCTGGTGTTGGTGTTGTTCTGTTTTGTAACACAGGCATCTGCAAGCAGTTACAGTGGGTGTAGTGTGCCTCCTGCACAGTATACACCTGAAGCTACCCCTTATTGCTGGTGTTGTTCTGTTGTGTAACACAGGCATCTGCAAGCAGTTACAGTGGGTGTAGTGTGCCTCCTGCACAGTATACACCTGAAGCTACCCCTTATTGCTGGTGTTGTTCTGTTGTGTAACACAGGCATCTGCAGCAGTTACAGTGGGTGTAGTGTGCCTCCTGCACAGTATACACCTGAAGCTACCCCTTATTGCTGGTGTTGCTGTTGTTCTGTTGTGTAACACAGGCATCTGCAAGCAGTTACAGTGGGTGTAGTGTGCCTCCTGCACAGTATACACCTGAAGCTACCCCTTATTGCTGGTGTTGTTCTGTTGTGTAACACAGGCATCTGCAAGCAGTTACAGTGGGTGTAGTGTGCCTCCTGCACAGTATACACCTGAAGCTATCCCTTATTGCTGGTGTTGTTCTGTTGTGTAACACAGGCATCTGCAAGCAGTTACAGTGGGTGTAGTGTGCCTCCTGCACAGTATACACCTGAAGCTACCCCTTATTGCTGGTGTTGTTCTGTTGTGTAACACAGGCATCTGCAAGCAGTTACAGTGGGTGTAGTGTGCCTCCTGCACAGTATACACCTGAAGCTACCCCTTATTGCTGGTGTTGTTCTGTTGTGTAACACAGGCATCTGCAGCAGTTACAGTGGGTGTAGTGTGCCACCTGCCACAGTATACACCTGAAGCTACCCCTTATTGCTGGTGTTGTTCTGTTGTGTAACACAGGCATCTGCAGCAGTTACAGTGGGTGTAGTGTGCCACCTGCCAAAGTATACACCTGAAGCTACCCCTTATTGCTGGTGTTGTTCTGTTGTGTAACACAGGCATCTGCAGCAGTTACAGTGGGTGTAGTGTGCCTCCTGCACAGTATACACCTGAAGCTACCCCTTATTGCTGGTGTTGGTGTTGTTCTGTTGTGTAACACAGGCATCTGTAAGCAGTTACAGTGGGTGTAGTGTGCCTCCTGCACAGTATACACCTGAAGCTACCCTTTATTGCTGGTGTTGGTGTTGTTCTGTTTTGTAACACAGGCATCTGCAAGCAGTTACAGTGGGTGTAGTGTGCCTCCTGCACAGTATACACCTGAAGCTACCCCTTATTACTGGTGTTGTTCTGTTGTGTAACACAGGCATCTGCAAGCAGTTACAGTGGGTGTAGTGTGCCTCCTGCACAGTATACAGCTGAAGCTACCCCTTATTGCTGGTGTTGGTGTTGTTCTGTTTTGTAACACAGGCATCTGCAAGCAGTTACAGTGCGTGTAGTGTGCCTCCTGCACAGTATACACCTGAAGCTACCCCTTATTGCTGGTGTTGTTCTGTTGTGTAACACAGGCATCTGCAAGCAGTTACAGTGGGTGTAGTGTGCCTCCTGCACAGTATACATCTGAAGCTACCCCTTATTGCTGGTGTTGGTGTTGTTCTGTTTTGTAACACAGGCATCTGCAAGCAGTTACAGTGGGTGTAGTGTGCCTCCTGCACAGTATACACCTGAAGCTACCCCTTATTGCTGGTGTTGTTCTGTTGTGTAACACAGGCATCTGCAAGCAGTTACAGTGGGTGTAGTGGGCCTCCTGCACAGTATACACCTGAAGCTACCCCTTATTGCTGGTGTTGTTCTGTTGTGTAACACAGGCATCTGCAGCAGTTACAGTGGGTGTAGTGTGCCTCCTGCACAGTATACACCTGAAGCTACCCCTTATTGCTGGTGTTGTTCTGTTGTGTAACACAGGCAACTGCAGCAGTTACAGTGGGTGTGGTGTGCCTCCTGCACAGTATACACCTGAAGCTACCCCTTATTGCTGGTGTTGGTGTGGTTCTGTTGTGTAACACAGGCATCTGCAAGCAGTTACAGTGGGTGTAGTGTGCCTCCTGCACAGTATACACCTGAAGCTACCCCTTATTGCTGGTGTTGGTGTTGTTCTGTTTTGTAACACAGGCATCTGCAAGCAGTTACAGTGGGTGTAGTGTGCCTCCTGCACAGTATACACCTGAAGCTACCCCTTATTGCTGGTGTTGTTCTGTTGTGTAACACAGGCATCTGCAGTAGTTACAGTGGGTGTAGTGTGCCTCCTGCACAGTATACACCTGAAGCTACCCCTCATTTCTGGTGTTGTTCTGTTGTGTAACACAGGCATCTGCAAGCAGTTACAGTGGGTGTAGTGTGCCTCCTGCACAGTATACACCTGAAGCTACCCCTTATTGCTGGTGTTGTTCTGTTGTGTAACACAGGCATCTGCAAGCAGTTACAGTGGGTGTAGTGTGCCTCCTGCACAGTATACACCTGAAGCTACCCCTTATTGCTGGTGTTGTTCTGTTGTGTAACACAGGCATCTGCAGCAGTTACAGTGGGTGTAGTGTGCCACCTGCCACAGTATACACCTGAAGCTACCCCTTATTGCTGGTGTTGTTCTGTTGTGTAACACAGGCATCTGCAGCAGTTACAGTGGGTGTAGTGTGCCTCCTGCACAGTATACACCTGAAGCTACCCCTTATTGCTGGTGTTGGTGTTGTTCTGTTGTGTAACACAGGCATCTGCAAGCAGTTACAGTGGGTGTAGTGTGCCTCCTGCACAGTATACACCTGAAGCTACCCTTTATTGCTGGTGTTGGTGTTGTTCTGTTTTGTAACACAGGCATCTGCAAGCAGTTACAGTGGGTTTAGTGTGCCTCCTGCACAGTATACACCTGAAGCTACCCCTTATTGCTGGTGTTGTTCTGTTGTGTAACACAGGCATCTGCAAGCAGTTACAGTGGGTGTAGTGTGCCTCCTGCACAGTATACACCTGAAGCTACCCCTTATTGCTGGTGTTGTTCTGTTGTGTAACACAGGCATCTGCAGCAGTTACAGTGGGTGTAGTGTGCCTCCTGCACAGTATACACCTGAAGCTACCCCTTATTGCTGGTGTTGCTGTTGTTCTGTTGTGTAACACAGGCATCTGCAAGCAGTTACAGTGGGTGTAGTGTGCCTCCTGCACAGTATACACCTGAAGCTACCCCTTATTGCTGGTGTTGTTCTGTTGTGTAACACAGGCATCTGCAAGCAGTTACAGTGGGTGTAGTGTGCCTCCTGCACAGTATACACCTGAAGCTATCCCTTATTGCTGGTGTTGTTCTGTTGTGTAACACAGGCATCTGCAAGCAGTTACAGTGGGTGTAGTGTGCCTCCTGCACAGTATACACCTGAAGCTACCCCTTATTGCTGGTGTTGTTCTGTTGTGTAACACAGGCATCTGCAAGCAGTTACAGTGGGTGTAGTGTGCCTCCTGCACAGTATACACCTGAAGCTACCCCTTATTGCTGGTGTTGTTCTGTTGTGTAACACAGGCATCTGCAGCAGTTACAGTGGGTGTAGTGTGCCACCTGCCACAGTATACACCTGAAGCTACCCCTTATTGCTGGTGTTGTTCTGTTGTGTAACACAGGCATCTGCAGCAGTTACAGTGGGTGTAGTGTGCCACCTGCCAAAGTATACACCTGAAGCTACCCCTTATTGCTGGTGTTGTTCTGTTGTGTAACACAGGCATCTGCAGCAGTTACAGTGGGTGTAGTGTGCCTCCTGCACAGTATACACCTGAAGCTACCCCTTATTGCTGGTGTTGGTGTTGTTCTGTTGTGTAACACAGGCATCTGTAAGCAGTTACAGTGGGTGTAGTGTGCCTCCTGCACAGTATACACCTGAAGCTACCCTTTATTGCTGGTGTTGGTGTTGTTCTGTTTTGTAACACAGGCATCTGCAAGCAGTTACAGTGGGTGTAGTGTGCCTCCTGCACAGTATACACCTGAAGCTACCCCTTATTACTGGTGTTGTTCTGTTGTGTAACACAGGCATCTGCAAGCAGTTACAGTGGGTGTAGTGTGCCTCCTGCACAGTATACACCTGAAGCTACCCCTTATTGCTGGTGTTGTTCTGTTGTGTAACACAGGCATCTGCAGCAGTTACAGTGGGTGTAGTGTGCCTCCTGCACAGTATACACCTGAAGCTACCCCTTATTGCTGGTGTTGCTGTTGTTCTGTTGTGTAACACAGGCATCTGCAAGCAGTTACAGTGGGTGTAGTGTGCCTCCTGCACAGTATACACCTGAAGCTACCCCTTATTGCTGGTGTTGTTCTGTTGTGTAACACAGGCATCTGCAAGCAGTTACAGTGGGTGTAGTGTGCCTCCTGCACAGTATACACCTGAAGCTACCCCTTATTGCTGGTGTTGTTCTGTTGTGTAACACAGGCATCTGCAGCAGTTACAGTGGGTGTAGTGTGCCTCCTGCACAGTATACACCTGAAGCTACCTCTTATTGCTGGTGTTGTTCTGTTGTGTAACACAGGCATCTGCAAGCAGTTACAGTGGGTGTAGTGTGCCTCCTGCACAGTATACACCTGAAGCTACCCCTTATTGCTGGTGTTGGTGTTGTTCTGTTGTGTAACACAGGCATCTGCAAGCAGTTACAGTGGGTGTAGTGTGCCTCCTGCACAGTATACATCTGAAGCTACCCCTTATTGTTGGTGTTGTTCTGTTGTGTAACATAGGCATCTGCAGCAGTTACAGTGGGTGTAGTGTGCCTCCTGCACAGTATACACCTGAAGCTACCCCTCATTTCTGGTGTTGTTTTGTTGTGTAACACAGGCATCTGCAAGCAGTTACAGTGGGTGTAGTGTGCCTCCTGCACAGTATACACCTGAAGCTACCCCTTATTGCTGGTGTTGTTCTGTTGTGTAACACAGGCATCTGCAAGCAGTTACAGTGGGTGTAGTCTGCCTCCTGCACAGTATACACCTGAAGCTACCCCTTATTGCTGGTGTTGTTCTGTTGTGTAACACAGGCATCTGCAGCAGTTACAGTGGGTGTAGTGTGCCTCCTGCCACAGTATACACCTTAAGCTACTCCTTATTGCTGGTGTTGTTCTGTTGTGTAACACAGGCATCTGCAGCAGTTACAGTGGGTGTATTGTGCCTCCTGCACAGTATACAGCTGAAGCTACCCCTTATTGCTGGTGTTGGTGTTGTTCTGTTGTGTAACACAGGCATCTGCAAGCAGTTACAGTGGGTGTAGTGTGCCTCCTGCACAGTATACACCTGAAGCTACCCCTTATTGCTGGTGTTGGTGTTGTTCTGTTTTGTAACACAGGCATCTGCAAGCAGTTACAGTGGGTGTAGTGTGCCTCCTGCACAGTATACACCTGAAGCTACCCCTTATTGCTGGTGTTGTTCTGTTGTGTAACACAGGCATCTGCAAGCAGTGAAGCCTCGTACACACGACCAAGTTTCTCGTTGTAAAAAACACGTCGTTTTTTTCGACGAGATTCTTGTTAAGCTTGTCGATTTTCTCGTCAAGCTTTCCATGCGTACACACTGACATTTCCCAATTTCCTCGTTGTTCTCCGCGGTCACGTCCAGCACGTATGACGGCACTATAAAGGGGAAGATCTTTTTTCTTGGCGCCACCCCTTGGGCTGCTTTTGCTGATCTCGTGTTACCGCGTGTGAAGTTAAAGTTTGGGAAGAGACGATTCGCGCTTTTCAGTCTTCGTACTTTTCAGATCGTTTTCTGCGGTTCAGTTTGTGCTTGTGGGTTCGTATCTTGACTTTCAGGGCGTCTAGGCAGGTTGTATCTGTTTTACAGTGCGTTCTTGCCTGTTCTTTTCTGTTTTTCAGTTCGTTATTCATAGGCCTTGCTGTTCTAAAGTGCGTTCTGTTCTGTTCGTTCTGATAAGACAACCGTTTCCTAGCCATGTCGCCTGTACGTTCTCGTCGTCGAGTTCGTGCTGTGCGTGAACTTGGTGTTGGTCTGCTTGTTTTGGACCAAGACCAGTCCATGAATGGTGTGAGGAGGAGTTCATGGACCAAGAATTGGTTGCTCCAGCGGGACCAATTCTGCCACATGCCTCTGCTGCGGGAGATCGTCGAGAATAATCCTGAGGACTACAGGAATTTTCTGCGGATGTCTGACCCCGTTTTTCAGGAACTGTTGGCTTTGGTGTCCCCCTATATTACCAGGAAGGACACCATTATGCGGGAAGCCATCAGTGCTGAGCAGAGGCTCATCGCCACGTTACTTTATCTGGCGACAGGGAGAAGTCTTCAGGACTTGAAGTTCACGACAGGCATCTCCCCCCAGGCTCTGGGCCTCATAATCCCAGACACCTGTTCTGCTATTATACAAGTCCTGCAGGAGGACTATATTAGGGTAAGTTTTCTCCATTAACATCACATTTTATGTATTACATGTATGCTAATATATTGTATTTCTTTCATCCTTCCCTAATTACCATGATTGTAATATGCTGAGAATGTCCCCTTTGTCCTCATGTATGCCTGATGCTTTAGATTGCCCCTTTTTTCTCCTCCATGCATAGTTTCCTTCACTAACCTTTCCAGCAGGGGCGCCTGTTGCTCCAAATGTTTGGGGGTTCAAACCCCAATTTAGGAAATAAACTTCCTCCTTTTTTGCTCTGGTGCCTATTAAACGCCCCCATTTGTTCCCTCCAATGCAGCCATTTTGTCCCCTCCAATGCAGCCATTTTGTCCCCTCCAATGCAGCCATTTTGTTCCCTCTAATGCAGCCATTTTGTCCCCTCCAATGCAGCCAGTTCCCCCCCAGCCCTGCACTTACCTTCTTGTAGTCAGCGCCATCCTTCTTCTGTCCTTGATGTCTTCTCCTTCCCTTGATGTTGCATCAGCCAATCATGTTACCATTAAACAGACTTGGTGAACATGATTGGCAGAGCAGCCTGTCAGTGTTTACCCAAGGAATGCCCCCCCCTGCATCCCCTATTTAACTTTTCTGCAGCCAATTACATCCCTCAGGCTGTAATGTGCAAGACAATTTTCCTTACTGTTTCTGCTATGCAATTTTAAGCCCATAAATGCCGCAGTTCTTCATATGTCGGTCGCTTAACAGGGGGCCATCCACCTGAATAGTGGGCAGCATAGACAATACATAGGTTAATGCAAGGCATAAACCTATGTATTGTTTTGAGTGACGGGCACAGGAGAGAGGGGGCAGTGCTCCAGCGCCCACTCTGGACGCACCGCCACTGCAATGCTATCCTGTGGCCAAACACATCCCCCCCTCCGCATTATAATTTATTAATGGCCCATCATAGGGGGTGATGAATATGATACATGAGCCTTCCATTATACTTATTTAAAACACCTTAATAAACGTCGACTTTGCTTGATGTTGGCCTCTAATGTATTTTCTTAGAATATACTTGTAATGTTTGATTTGTGTATTCTAATATTTTTTCATCTTGTTTGACTCCACAGCTTCCTTCCACGCCACAGGAATGGCAGACTGTGGCATCGGAGTTTGCCACGCGGTGGGACTTCCCCATCTGCAGTGGTGCTATAGACGGGAAGCACGTCCGCATCGTGCCGCCACCCTGTTCTGGGTCCTACTACTTCAATTACAAGGGGTTTCATAACATTGTGCTGATGGCGGTGGTGTCAGCACGGTATGAATTCCTCTATGTTGATGTAGGGAAGAATGGCCGGATGTCCGATGGGGGATCCTTCATCCAGACGGAGTTTGCCCTCCGTCTCCAGAGTGCCGACCTTGCATTGCCACTGGATGCAGGGAATATTGAAGGACTCCCCTTTGTTTTTTTGGCTGATGAAGCCTTCGGGCTCGGACCACATCTTATGAGGCCATTTCCTCAGAGGACCCTGACCCCAGAGAAGAGGGTGTTCAATTACCGGCTGGCCAGGGGCCGAAGAGTCGTTGAAAATGCCTTTGGCATAATGGCCAGCCGGTTCCGCCTTTTTAGGACTCCCATCCACTTGGCGGGCTACAAAATAAACTATGTAGTGTTATGCTGCTGTGTGCTACACAATTTTCTTTGCCGCAAATCGAATTCATATATGGCCTCAGTTTTGCCTGAGGCTGGACTTTCCCCTGATAATCCCCTGCCGGGCCTGGAATCTGCCCGTGCTGGCTTGCCCCCCCAAAATGCCCGTGATGTTCGGGACAAATACATGGACTATTTCACGGGTAGGGGGCAATTCCTATGCCAGGCTATGTCTAAAGATTGCTGTCTAACGATCCAAATAAAAATCTTGTGTAAACTTCTAACTTTTCTTGGTTTCCTGTCTCCTAGTTTGTCTTAGTGCATTTGTAGTACCAAGTGTATTTTCCTTTAGTAAATACCAACCATTTCACTATGTAACCTTAAAAAATTTACCAAATAAGGTTAGAGCATATTAGAAAAAGAAGCTACACGTTGTTTGTGTTCAAATCTTTTACTATGTGCAAATTCACACACCTTTTTTTTTATTTTTACATTTTTTGTTTGCCTGGCCACAAACCGGCAATTGTTTTCTTAGGAAAATACAAAAACAACAGTTGCATTCCAAAAATTACAAAATTGGATACCTCGGAGCAATCTGAGACATTCACTTACACAAACTATATGTCTCTATGTGCCCGTCCTAATATGGGGTCCTGCCACCCCTTGCCCAGCCAAAAATTGAATATGCACACAATTGGGATTATTTTCCTATAGGGATTTTAGACTCCTGATCCCTATTGTCAACATGTGCTATCTGCCATCAGGGGTGATCAATGGACGTGTTTTGGGGGTGCAACCCCTTCCTCAGTTCACCTACTTGAGATACGAGGAAGGGGTTGCACCCCCAAAAGACGTACATGGATATCCCCTGATGGCAGATAGCACATGTTGACACACTGTGTGCAGATTCAATTTTTGGCTGGTTTGATTGTCAAAAAGTTTTTTAAAAGTTGAAGAACAAACATGAGAAAAAAGGGGGTTGGGATGCCTTATTGAATTCTCCCCAAAACATCGAGAATGTCTTTAAATGTTTGATCCATCACATGAATTCTTTCTTTAATTTTGTCCAGTTCCGTGCTACATTCCATCACTTGCTGGATGAGGCGAAGGGCACTGTCAGCAGAGAAACCTGTACTATCCTTCACCCCAACATTCACATCCCCTAAAAACAAAATAAAAAGGTATTATAACTCTGCAGGCCTACCTCTCTTACCTGAAGCTGTGGTGACAGATACTGACCTGTTGTGGTGACCAGTTCCACAACGTCATCCACCTCTCCTTCCTGCACTTCTCCTTCCTCCACCTCAACTTCCTCTACATCCTTCGTTTGTGGGTCTTTGGGAGTTTGGGGTTGTTGTGAAGCTGTGGGGTTCTTGTGCTCCCTGGAGTGTCCTCCTCCCAGTCTTCTCTCCCCTTTGAGAATCAAACAAAAGGTAGAGTTATCACACAGAAATTCTCTATGTTAAACAAAAAAACAGGCTAAATTGCTTGGAAGTGGGGTACAAGTGTGTGTTTGGGCGGAAGTTAAAGATGAATGCATTATTTCTGACCAAGAATATGCTTAGTATTCACCTTTGTCTGTCATTTTTTAGACATGTAGGCAACACAAAAATTCTCTGAAGCACCTGTGTGGGACACCCAAAAAAGGCGGGTCTGGTGGCCCACACTATAGTGCTCCAAAGTACAGATGTGGAAGCAGCTGCTGAGTGTCCTCTCCTTTACACTGACAAAAGTTTGCATTTCATTCTCTTTACAAACACATCATCTAGCCTAAAACTTTGTGCCCCAAATTTGTGAAAAAATGGCAGATGTCTAATTACTTTTGCGGCTGTAAAATAATCCAAAACAGCGGATAGTGGCCGAACGAAGTGTCTGTAACGTAACGAACGATTACTGTGCCCAATCAAGTTCAAAATATAACATTTTGGAAGGGAGTCCAATAAGAAAAACAAAAAAAAACAGCAACATGTCAGTTTAGAAAAGGATTAATAGCATAAAAGTGTACATTTTACTTACTTTTAGTGAGCATTCTCTTAATGCTCCTTAACTTCTCTGGCTCCCTCAGTTTCAGGTCTGACCACCTCTTTCTGAGCTGCTCATTTGAGCGTTTCACCCCGAAATTCGTCTTCAGACTCTTCACGACTTTAGTGAGGATTTTGGCCTTCCTTCTATTTGGTTTGCTATACGGCCCATGCTTTGCGTCATAATCAGACTTGATGTCCACCATCTCCGCCATCTCTGCAAAAGACATATTCGATGCCTTGACTCTCCTCCTTGATCGTGACGTTTCCTCAGTCTCCGGGCTTGTCTCCTCCTCGTTAGTTGCGGAATTATCAGACACCTGCTGTAACTCAGCCATATCTGTCTGCGCGCCGAAAGAGAAGGGGCGGGGAAAAGATGTTAGTTAGAACGTCATGGGCGGGCGACGTGTTCGAATTTTGACTCATGCGTGGTGTGTATATAGCAAACACACATGTGACTATAGTACGTTCGGTGTGCGGAGAGAGGAGTTCAAGTGACGGACGTGCGAACGAAGGTATGTGATTTTGTGACTTGTACAAATTGTTGGCCTATACTGTTTTGAGAATGTTGTAGGATATATATGGTGACTACGATGTTAAGGAGGTTAGACTGTTTGCCTCACATTAGTTATATATTATTTCTTAAACTTGCAGATACAATATGAATGTCTTTATTAGCGACAAAGAGTTCCTGGCGGAATTTATTGACCGGGTAAGGGAGCTGCCCGCTCTGTGGGAGACGAAAAACCCCATCCATAAAAAAAGAGGGGTGAGAAAAGCAGCGCTGGAGAAGCTGCTCCCATTTGTGCAGACCAAGGTGCCCAGAGCCACAGCAAAACAAGTGGACACTAAAATTGGGAGCTTGAGAGGCACCTACAGGACTGAACGCTCTAAGGTCCTGGCTTCTCAGAGGTCAGGATCAGCAGCAGATGATGTGTATGTCCCGAATTTGTGGTACTACAGCAGGATGTCCTTCCTGGATGACCACATTGAGGCAAGGCCATCACTCTCCACTCTTCCCCCCAGACTTCCCTGCAGCCAACCTGAGCCTTCTCTGGAGCAAGAGGAGGCAGCCATCCTGGATGATCCTGATTTGGCCATCTGGAGCCAGGTATAGTATTAAATGAAAATGTATTGGGATAAAATTAATGTTTGACAAATATGTCAAGATGAGAAACATACAATATTTTGGGTTTCACAAGTGAAATCAAGATCTCGAGACATTAGTCTGCACTTAATTGGGTGCTAAATAGTCAATCTGATGTAGGTGTAAATTATAAAAAATGATTTCTGGATTTACATTCTAATTGCTTCAATCATGTTTATAAAGTTTGATGCAAAGATTAAAACAACATATTAAACTATGTCCCTTTTTCATACACAGGATGAAATCAGCCAGGAGGAGGGTCTGGAAACTGTCAGGCAGGAGGAGGAAGGGCCCAGTGGCAGCCAGGAGGTGGCAGGGCCCAGTGGCAGCCAGGAGGTGTCAGGGCCCAGTGGCAGCCAGGAGGTGGCAGGGCAAAGGAGAAGCACCAGATCCCAGGTGCCTCCCATCCGGCTTCCCAAAAGAGGCAGGAGGGACAGGACCACCAGTGAGGCAGCAATGGCCCTTATTAAAGAGGCCCATGCCACCCTCAAAGAGCCCACATCCCCTGAAGAGGCCATTGCCGGCCTAGTGGAGGCAAAGTTCAAGGTGATGAGCATGGAGCAACGCCTCCTATGCGAGCCCCTGCTCATCACCTTGCTCAACAAGGGGGTGATGGAAAAAATTACCCCCAATACCGCCATTTGTGAGGTGGCACAACTGTCCCAACCTCAACCTCCTCCTCCACCTCCACATTCTTCTTCCACCCCACCCCCTTCTCCTCCACCTCCACCTTGTTTTTCCGCCCCACCCCCTTCTCCTCCACCTCCACCTTGTTCTTCCGCCCCACCCCCTTCTCCTCCACCTCCACCTTGTTCTTCTGCGCCACCCCCTTCTCCTCCACCTCCTCCTCCTCCTGACAGGAGTACCCCTCCAGTGGCCCAGCCTCCAGCCAAACGAAGAAGGAAGGCTGCAGGGAAGGCTTCAGGAAAGGTTGCAGGGAAGGTTGCCAGGAAGACGAGGAAGTGATGGCCTTGCTTCATTGTGGTGGGACAGAAGGCAGCCTGTTGTTGTACCACACACTTGGGACATATATATCACCTGCTGCTGTTCCTGACCTCTGGGAGGCCAGCATCAGATTGTGTTCAGAAATGTTGGCCTTCTCAAGCTCCCAATTTTAGTGTCCACACAGGGTTGCTGTGTGGTCTGGGGTCCCTGGGATGCACAAATGGCAGCAGCTTCTCCAGCGCTGCCTTCTCTTTATTTTAGTTCAAACATGAATAAATGTTATTTTTCTTTAAGTTCATACTTGACTATGTGTATTTGTAAAAATGTAAAATCTAGCTTTGGAGTAAGCAGATATATTTGACTGACAAAAAAAGGGACAGATAACAACCCCCCAAAAAAATAACTAAATCGTGTTTCCCAAAAAAGTGTGTAAATTTAAATCATATATATTAAAAGATCCAATGGAGATCACTACCAAAACATTGCGAAATTACAATTAACATCAGTTAGAAAAATAACTAATTTTTAAATATTCCTAAAAACTTGCACGATATAATACACATAAATCTTCTTAAGAGCAGCATGAAAAAGGTTAAAAAAAGATAGTCATAACTCTGTGTGAATATCAGCAGCAAAAGAAGTTCATTCGTTTGGATTAATGTCACATTCTAACGAAGATTTCAATGCACAACATTTAAACGATGCAAAAAAATTGACCGTGACGAATGTGCTATCTCCATTACGAAGGCTTGTTTTACCAAAAGATGCGCTCCCGTCTCATAGTTGCTTGTGAGCATGCGCGCTTTTGTAAGAGTCGTAAAAGCATACACACGAACCATTTTCTCGTCACAAAACAGGCCGACGAGAAACACGACGAGAAAATCTGGAATCCTGACGAGAAAATAGAGAGCAGGTTCTCTATTTTCTCGTCGAGATTCACGGCAATTTTCTCGTCGTAAAACCATACACACGAACGGTTTTCTCGACAAAAAAGCTCACGCGGCACTTTTCTTGCCGGTTTTGGACGAGAAACTCGGTCGTGTGTACGAGGCTTCACAGTGGGTGTAGTGTGCCTCCTGCACAGTATACACCTGAAGCTACCCCTTATTGCTGGTGTTGTTCTGTTGTGTAACACAGGCATCTGCAGCAGTTACAGTGGGTGTAGTGTGCCTCCTGCACAGTATACACCTGAAGCTACCCCTTATTGCTGGTGTTGTTCTGTTGTGTAACACAGGCATCTGCAGCAGTTACAGTGGGTGTGGTGCTCCTCCTGCACAGTATACACCTGAAGCTACCCCTTATTGCTGCTGTTGGTGTTGTTCTGTTTTGTAACACAGGCATCTGCAAGCAGTTACAGTGGGTGTAGTGTGCCTCCTGCACAGTATACACCTGAAGCTACCCCTTATTGCTGGTGTTGTTCTGTTGTGTAACACAGGCCTCTGCAGCAGTTACAGTGGGTGTAGTGTGCCTCCTGCACAGTATACATCTGAAGCTACCCCTTATTGTTCTGTTGTGTAACACAGGCATCTGCAGCAGTTACAGTGGGTGTAGTGTGCCTCCTGCACAGTATACTCCTGAAGCTACCCCTTATTTCTGGTGTTGCTGTTGTTCTGTTGTGTAACACAGGCATCTGCAAGCAGTTACAGTGGGTGTAGTGTGCCTCCTGCTCAGTATACACCTGAAGCTACCCCTTATTGCTGGTGTTGGTGTTGTTCTGTTGTGTAACACAGGCATCTGCAAGCAGTTACAGTGGGTGTAGTTTGCCTCCTGCACAGTATACACCTGAAGCTACCCCTTATTGCTGATGTTGGTGTTGTTCTGTTGTGTAACACAGGCATCTGCAAGCAGTTACAGTGGGTTTAGTGTGCCTCCTGCACAGTATACACCTGAAGCTACCCCTCATTTCTGGTGTTGTTCTGTTGTGTAACACAGGCATCTGCAAGCAGTTACAGTGTGTGTAGTGTGCCTCCTGCACAGTATACACCTGAAGCTACCCCTTATTGCTGGTGTTGTTCTGTTGTGTAACACAGGCATCTGCAAGCAGTTACAGTGGGTGTTGTGTGCCTCCTGCACAGTATACAACTGAAGCTACCCCTTATTTCTGGTGTTGTTCTGTTGTGTAACACAGGCATCTGCAGCAGTTACAGTGGATGTAGTGTGCCTCCTGCACAGTATACACCTGAAGCTACCCCTTATTGCTGGTGTTGTTCTGTTGTGTAACACAGGCATCTGCAGCAGTTACAGTGGGTGTAGTGTGCCTCCTGCACAGTATACACCTGAAGCTACTCCTTATTGCTGGTGTTGGTGTTGTTCTGTTGTGTAACACAGGCATCTGCAAGCTGTTACAATGGGTGTAGTGTGCCTCATGCACAGTATACACCTGAAGCTACCCCTTATTGCTGGTGTTGGTGTTGTTCTGTTTTGTAACACAGGCATCTGCAAGCAGTTACAGTGGGTGTAGTGTGCCTCCTGCACAGTATACACCTGGAGCTACCCCTTATTGCTTGTGTTGTTCTGTTGTGTAACACAGGCATCTGCAAGCAGTTACAGTGGGTGTAGTGTGCCTCCTGCACAGTATACACCTGAAGCTACCCCTTATTGCTGGTGTTGTTCTGTTGTGTAACACAGACATCTGCAGCAGTTACAGTGGGTGTAGTGTGCCTCCTGCACAGTATACACCTGAAGCTACCCCTTATTGCTGGTGTTGTTCTGTTGTGTAACACAGGCATCTGCAAGCAGTTACAGTGGGTGTAGTGTGCCTCCTGCACAGTATACACCTGAAGCTACCCCTTATTGCTGGTGTTGTTCTGTTGTGTAACACAGACATCTGCAGCAGTTACAGTGGGTGTAGTGTGCCTCCTGCACAGTATACACCTGAAGCTACCCCTTATTGCTGGTGTTGGTGTTGTTCTGTTGTGTAACACAGGCATCTGCAAGCAGTTACAGTGGGTGTAGTGTGCCTCCTGCACAGTATACACCTGAAGCTACCCCTTATTGCTGGTGTTGGTGTTGTTCTGTTTTGTAACACAGGCATCTGCAAGCAGTTACAGTGGGTATAGTGTGCCTCCTGCACAGTATACACCTGAAGCTAGCTCTTATTGCTGGTGTTGTTCTGTTGTGTAACACAGGCCTCTGCAGCAGTTACAGTGGGTGTAGTGTGCCTCCTGCTCAGTATACACCTGAAGCTACCCCTTATTGCTGGTGTTGTTCTGTTGTGTAACACAGCCATCTGCAGCAGTTACAGTGGGTGTAGTGTGCCTCCTGCACAGTATACACCTGAAGCTACCCCTTATTGCTGGTGTTGGTGTTGTTCTGTTGTGTAACACAGGCATCTGCAAGCAGTTACAGTGGGTGTAGTGTGCCTCCTGCACAGTATACACCTGAAGCTAACCCTTATTGCTGGTGTTGTTCTGTTGTGTAACACAGGCATCTGCAGCAGTTACAGTGGGTGTAGTGTGCCTCCTGCACAGTATACACCTGAAGCTACTCCTTATTGCTGGTGTTGGTGTTGTTCTGTTGTGTAACACAGGCATCTGCAAGCAGTTACAATGGGTGTAGTGTGCCTCCTGCACAGTATACACCTGAAGCTACCCCTTATTGCTGGTGTTGGTGTTGTTCTGTTTTGTAACACAGGCATCTGCAAGCAGTTACAGTGGGTGTAGTGTGCCTCCTGCACAGTATACACCTGAAGCTACCCCTTATTGCTGGTGTTGTTCTGTTGTGTAACACAGGCATCTGCAAGCAGTTACAGTGGGTGTAGTGTGCCTCCTGCACAGTATACACCTGAAGCTACCCCTTATTGCTGGTGTTGTTCTGTTGTGTAACATAGACATCTGCAGCAGTTACAGTGGGTGTAGTGTGCCTCCTGCTCAGTATACACCTGAAGCTACCCCTTATTGCTGGTGTTGTTCTGTTGTGTAACACAGCCATCTGCAGCAGTTACAGTGGGTGTAGTGTGCCTCCTGCACAGTATACACCTGAAGCTACTACTTATTGCTGGTGTTGGTGTTGTTCTGTTGTGTAACACAGGCATCTGCAAGCAGTTACAGTGGGTGTAGTGTGCCTCCTGCACAGTATACACCTGAAACTACCCCTTATTGCTGGTGTTGGTGTTGTTCTGTTGTGTAACACAGGCATCTGCAAGCAGTTACAGTGGGTGTAGTGTGCCTCCTGCACAGTATACACCTGAAGCTACCCCTTATTGCTGGTGTTGGTGTTGTTCTGTTTTGTAACACAGGCATCTGCAAGCAGTTACAGTGGGTGTAGTGTGCCTCCTGCACAGTATACACCTGAAGCTACCCCTTATTGCTGGTGTTGTTCTGTTGTGTAACACAGGCCTCTGCAGCAGTTACAGTGGGTGTAGTGTGCCTCCTGCACAGTATACATCTGAAGCTACCCCTTATTGTTCTGTTGTGTAACACAGGCATCTGCAGCAGTTACAGTGGGTGTAGTGTGCCTCCTGCACAGTATACTCCTGAAGCTACCCCTTATTTCTGGTGTTGCTGTTGTTCTGTTGTGTAACACAGGCATCTGCAAGCAGTTACAGTGGGTGTAGTGTGCCTCCTGCTCAGAATACACCTGAAGCTACCCCTTATTGCTGGTGTTGGTGTTGTTCTGTTGTGTAACACAGGCATCTGCAAGCAGTTACAGTGGGTGTAGTTTGCCTCCTGCACAGTATACACCTGAAGCTACCCCTTATTGCTGATATTGGTGTTGTTCTGTTGTGTAACACAGGCATCTGCAAGCAGTTACAGTGGGTTTAGTGTGCCTCCTGCACAGTATACACCTGAAGCTACCCCTCATTTCTGGTGTTGTTCTGTTGTGTTACACAGGCATCTGCAAGCAGTTACAGTGTGTGTAGTGTGCCTCCTGCACAGTATACACCTGAAGCTACCCCTTATTGATGGTGTTGTTCTGTTGTGTAACACAGGCATCTGCAAGCAGTTACAGTGGGTGTTGTGTGCCTCCTGCACAGTATACAACTGAAGCTACCCCTTATTTCTGGTGTTGTTCTGTTGTGTAACACAGGCATCTGCAGCAGTTACAGTGGGTGTAGTGTGCCTCCTGCACAGTATACACCTGAAGCTACCCCTTATTGCTGGCGTTGTTCTGTTGTGTAACACAGGCATCTGCAGCAGTTACAGTGGGTGTAGTGTGCCTCCTGCACAGTATACACCTGAAGCTACTCCTTATTGCTGGTGTTGGTGTTGTTCTGTTGTGTAACACAGGCATCTGCAAGCAGTTACAATGGGTGTAGTGTGCCTCCTGCACAGTATACACCTGAAGCTACCCCTTATTGCTGGTGTTGGTGTTGTTCTGTTTTGTAACACAGGCATCTGCAAGCAGTTACAGTGGGTGTAGTGTGCCTCCTGCACAGTATACACCTGAAGCTACCCCTTATTGCTGGTGTTGTTCTGTTGTGTAACACAGGCATCTGCAAGCAGTTACAGTGGGTGTAGTGTGCCTCCTGCACAGTATACACCTGAAGCTACCCCTTATTGCTGGTGTTGTTCTGTTGTGTAACACAGACATCTGCAGCAGTTACAGTGGGTGTAGTGTGCCCCCTGCACAGTATACACCTGAAGCTACCCCTTATTGCTGGTGTTGTTCTGTTGTGTAACACAGGCATCTGCAGCAGTTACAGTGGGTGTAGTGTGCCTCCTGCACAGTATACACCTGAAGCTACCCCTTATTGCTGGTGTTGGTGTTGTTCTGTTGTGTAACACAGGCATCTGCAAGCAGTTACAGTGGGTGTAGTGTGCATCCTGCACAGTATACACCTGAAGCTACCCCTTATTGCTGGTGTTGGTGTTGTTCTGTTTTGTAACACAGGCATCTGCAAGCAGTTACAGTGGGTATAGTGTGCCTCCTGCACAGTATACACCTGAAGCTAGCTCTTATTGCTGGTGTTGTTCTGTTGTGTAACACAGCCATCTGCAGCAGTTACAGTGGGTGTAGTGTGCCTCCTGCACAGTATACACCTGAAGCTACTACTTATTGCTGGTGTTGGTGTTGTTCTGTTGTGTAACACAGGCATCTGCAAGCAGTTACAGTGGGTGTAGTGTGCCTCCTGCACAGTATACACCTGAAACTACCCCTTATTGCTGGTGTTGGTGTTGTTCTGTTGTGTAACACAGGCATCTGCAAGCAGTTACAGTGGGTGTAGTGTGCCTCCTGCACAGTATACACCTGAAACTACCCCTTATTGCTGGTGTTGGTGTTGTTCTGTTGTGTAACACAGGCATCTGCAAGCAGTTACAGTGGGTGTAGTGTGCCTCCTGCACAGTATACACCTGAAGCTACCCCTTATTGCTGGTGTTGGTGTTGTTCTGTTTTGTAACACAGGCATCTGCAAGCAGTTACAGTGGGTGTAGTGTGCCTCCTGCACAGTATACACCTGAAGCTACCCCTTATTGCTGGTGTTGTTCTGTTGTGTAACACAGGCCTCTGCAGCAGTTACAGTGGGTGTAGTGTGCCTCCTGCACAGTATACATCTGAAGCTACCCCTTATTGTTCTGTTGTGTAACACAGGCATCTGCAGCAGTTACAGTGGGTGTAGTGTGCCTCCTGCACAGTATACTCCTGAAGCTACCCCTTATTTCTGGTGTTGCTGTTGTTCTGTTGTGTAACACAGGCATCTGCAAGCAGTTACAGTGGGTGTAGTGTGCCTCCTGCTCAGAATACACCTGAAGCTACCCCTTATTGCTGGTGTTGGTGTTGTTCTGTTGTGTAACACAGGCATCTGCAAGCAGTTACAGTGGGTGTAGTTTGCCTCCTGCACAGTATACACCTGAAGCTACCCCTTATTGCTGATATTGGTGTTGTTCTGTTGTGTAACACAGGCATCTGCAAGCAGTTACAGTGGGTTTAGTGTGCCTCCTGCACAGTATACACCTGAAGCTACCCCTCATTTCTGGTGTTGTTCTGTTGTGTTACACAGGCATCTGCAAGCAGTTACAGTGTGTGTAGTGTGCCTCCTGCACAGTATACACCTGAAGCTACCCCTTATTGATGGTGTTGTTCTGTTGTGTAACACAGGCATCTGCAAGCAGTTACAGTGGGTGTTGTGTGCCTCCTGCACAGTATACAACTGAAGCTACCCCTTATTTCTGGTGTTGTTCTGTTGTGTAACACAGGCATCTGCAGCAGTTACAGTGGGTGTAGTGTGCCTCCTGCACAGTATACACCTGAAGCTACCCCTTATTGCTGGCGTTGTTCTGTTGTGTAACACAGGCATCTGCAGCAGTTACAGTGGGTGTAGTGTGCCTCCTGCACAGTATACACCTGAAGCTACTCCTTATTGCTGGTGTTGGTGTTGTTCTGTTGTGTAACACAGGCATCTGCAAGCAGTTACAATGGGTGTAGTGTGCCTCCTGCACAGTATACACCTGAAGCTACCCCTTATTGCTGGTGTTGGTGTTGTTCTGTTTTGTAACACAGGCATCTGCAAGCAGTTACAGTGGGTGTAGTGTGCCTCCTGCACAGTATACACCTGAAGCTACCCCTTATTGCTGGTGTTGTTCTGTTGTGTAACACAGGCATCTGCAAGCAGTTACAGTGGGTGTAGTGTGCCTCCTGCACAGTATACACCTGAAGCTACCCCTTATTGCTGGTGTTGTTCTGTTGTGTAACACAGACATCTGCAGCAGTTACAGTGGGTGTAGTGTGCCCCCTGCACAGTATACACCTGAAGCTACCCCTTATTGCTGGTGTTGTTCTGTTGTGTAACACAGGCATCTGCAGCAGTTACAGTGGGTGTAGTGTGCCTCCTGCACAGTATACACCTGAAGCTACCCCTTATTGCTGGTGTTGGTGTTGTTCAGTTGTGTAACACAGGCATCTGCAAGCAGTTACAGTGGGTGTAGTGTGCATCCTGCACAGTATACACCTGAAGCTACCCCTTATTGCTGGTGTTGGTGTTGTTCTGTTTTGTAACACAGGCATCTGCAAGCAGTTACAGTGGGTATAGTGTGCCTCCTGCACAGTATACACCTGAAGCTAGCTCTTATTGCTGGTGTTGTTCTGTTGTGTAACACAGGCCTCTGCAGCAGTTACAGTGGGTGTAGTGTGCCTCCTGCTCAGTATACACCTGAAGCTACACCTTATTGCTGGTGTTGTTCTGTTGTGTAACACAGGCATCTGCAAGCAGTTACAGTGGGTGTAGTGTGCCTCCTGCACAGTATACACCTGAAGCTACCCCTTATGGCTGGTGTTGGTGTTGTTCTGTTGTGTAACACAGGCATCTGCAAGCAGTTACAGTGGGTGTAGTGTGCCTCCTGCACAGTATACACCTGAAGCTACCCCTTATTGCTAGTGTTGGTGTTGTTCTGTTGTGTAACACAGGCATCTGCAAGCAGTTACAGTGGGTGTAGTGTGCCTCCTGCACAGTATACTACTGAAGCTACCCCTTATTGCTGGTTTTGGTGTTGTTCTGTTGTGTAACTCAGGCATCTGCAGGCAGTTACAATGGGTGTAGTGTGCCTCCTACACAGTATACATCTGAAGCTACCCCTTATTGCTGGTGTTGTTCTGTTGTGTAACACAGGCATCTGCAGCAGTTACAGTGGGTGTAGTGTGCCTCATGCACAGTATACACCTGAAGCTACCCCTTATTGCTGGTGTTGGTGTTGTTCTGTTGTGTAACACAGGCATCTGCAAGCAGTTACAGTGGGTGTAGTGTGCCTCCTGCACAGTATACACCTGAAGCTACCCCTTATTGCTGGTGTTGTTCTGTTGTGTAACACAGCCATCTGCAGCAGTTACAGTGGGTGTAGTGTGCCTCCTGCACAGTATACACCTGAAGCTACCCCTTATTGCTGGTGTTGTTCTGTTGTGTAACATAGATATCTGCAGCAGTTACAGTGGGTGTAGTGTGCCTCCTGCTCAGTATACACCTGAAGCTACCCCTTATTGCTGGTGTTGTTCTGTTGTGTAACACAGCCATCTGAAGCAGTTACAGTGGGTGTAGTGTGCCTCCTGCACAGTATACACCTGAAGCTACTACTTATTGCTGGTGTTGGTGTTGTTCTTTTGTGTAACACAGGCATCTGCAAGCAGTTACAGTGGGTGTAGTGTGCCTCCTGCACAGTATACACCTGAAACTACCCCTTATTGCTGGTGTTGGTGTTGTTCTGTTGTGTAACACAGGCATCTGCAAGCAGTTACAGTGGGTGTAGTGTGCCTCCTGCACAGTATACACCTGAAGCTACCCCTTATTGCTGGTGTTGGTGTTGTTCTGTTTTGTAACACAGGCATCTGCAAGCAGTTACAGTGGGTGTAGTGTGCCTCCTGCACAGTATACACCTGAAGCTACCCCTTATTGCTGGTGTTGTTCTGTTGTGTAACACAGGCCTCTGCAGCAGTTACAGTGGGTGTAGTGTGCCTCCTGCACAGTATACATCTGAAGCTACCCCTTATTGTTCTGTTGTGTAACACAGGCATCTGCAGCAGTTACAGTGGGTGTAGTGTGCCTCCTGCACAGTATACTCCTGAAGCTACCCCTTATTTCTGGTGTTGCTGTTGTTCTGTTGTGTAACACAGGCATCTGCAAGCAGTTACAGTGGGTGTAGTGTGCCTCCTGCTCAGAATACACCTGAAGCTACCCCTTATTGCTGGTGTTGGTGTTGTTCTGTTTTGTAACACAGGCATCTGCAAGCAGTTACAGTGGGTATAGTGTGCCTCCTGCACAGTATACACCTGAAGCTAGCTCTTATTGCTGGTGTTGTTCTGTTGTGTAACACAGGCCTCTGCAGCAGTTACAGTGGGTGTAGTGTGCCTCCTGCTCAGTATACACCTTAAGCTACACCTTATTGCTGGTGTTGTTCTGTTGTGTAACACAGGCATCTGCAAGCAGTTACAGTGGGTGTAGTGTGCCTCCTGCACAGTATACACCTGAAGCTACCCCTTATGGCTGGTGTTGGTGTTGTTCTGTTGTGTAACACAGGCATCTGCAAGCAGTTACAGTGGGTGTAGTGTGCCTCCTACACAGTATACACCTGAAGCTACCCCTTATTGCTGGTGTTGGTGTTGTTCTGTTGTGTAACACAGGCATCTGCAAGCAGTTACAGTGGGTGTAGTGTGCCTCCTGCACAGTATACACCTGAAGCTAGCCCTTATTGCTGGTGTTGTTCTGTTGTGTAACACAGACATCTGCAGCAGTTACAGTGGGTGTAGTGTGCCTCCTGCACAGTATACACCTGAAGCTACCCCTTATTGCTGGTGTTGTTCTGTTGTGTAACACAGGCATCTGCAAGCAGTTACAGTGGGTGTAGTGTGCATCCTGCACAGTATACACCTGAAGCTACCCCTTATTGCTGGTGTTGGTGTTGTTCTGTTTTGTAACACAGGCATCTGCAAGCAGTTACAGTGGGTATAGTGTGCCTCCTGCACAGTATACACCTGAAGCTAGCTCTTATTGCTGGTGTTGTTCTGTTGTGTAACACAGGCCTCTGCAGCAGTTACAGTGGGTGTAGTGTGCCTCCTGCTCAGTATACACCTTAAGCTACACCTTATTGCTGGTGTTGTTCTGTTGTGTAACACAGGCATCTGCAAGCAGTTACAGTGGGTGTAGTGTGCCTCCTGCACAGTATACACCTGAAGCTACCCCTTATGGCTGGTGTTGGTGTTGTTCTGTTGTGTAACACAGGCATCTGCAAGCAGTTACAGTGGGTGTAGTGTGCCTCCTACACAGTATACACCTGAAGCTACCCCTTATTGCTGGTGTTGGTGTTGTTCTGTTGTGTAACACAGGCATCTGCAAGCAGTTACAGTGGGTGTAGTGTGCCTCCTGCACAGTATACTACTGAAGCTACCCCTTATTGCTGGTGTTGTTCTGTTGTGTAACACAGGCATCTGCAGCAGTTACAGTGGGTGTAGTGTGCCTCATGCACAGTATACACTTGAAGCTACCCCTTATTGCTGGTGTTGGTGTTGTTCTGTTGTGTAACACAGGCATCTGCAAGCAGTTACAGTGGGTGTAGTGTGCCTCCTGCACAGTATACACCTGAAGCTACCCCTTATTGCTGGTGTTGTTCTGTTGTGTAACACAGCCATCTGCAGCAGTTACAGTGGGTGTAGTGTGCCTCCTGCACAGTATACACCTGAAGTTACCCCTTATTGCTGGTGTTGGTGTTGTTCTGTTGTGTAACACAGGCATCTGCAAGCAGTTACAGTGGGTGTAGTGTGCCTCCTGCACAGTATACACCTGAAGCTACCCCTTATTGCTGGTGTTGGTGTTGTTCTGTTGTGTAACACAGGCATCTGCAAGCAGTTACAGTGGGTGTAGTGTGCCTCCTGCACAGTATACACCTGAAGCTACCCCTTATTGCTGGTTTTCCCATCTCCCTGCAGGCCATTACTATGTCTGGAAGACCAACAAGGAGAGGCAGACAGTCACGAGCCAATAAAAGAGGGCAAGCAGGCTCTGTGTCTAGGGGCAACAGTGCTGGTTGTGGACGCAGTGCATCGTCATCAGTACGGGGCCATGGGACACGCTTGTCCTTATTTTCGGCAGCTGGACGTGTTGAGCCGCATCATGCCAAAGACTTGGTAGAGTGGATGACCAAGCCCTCCTCATCCTCCTCATCCTCTCTCACCCAAGCTCAGGGTACTGGCAAAGCAGCTGCCAACACGTCCTGGGGGACAGGAGCCACACTGGGGCAGAGGTTCTGTCAGCTCTGCAGGTACAGGCCGAGAGGAGGTTGACGCCACGCCAGCTTAAGCCAGGAATGGTGGTTTGTGACAATGGCACAACCTCCTCTCCGCCCTCTGACAGGGATAACTGACCCATGTGCCCTGTGTGGCTTACGTTCTTAACCTGGTGGTGCAGCGATTCTTGGGCAGGTACCCAGGCTTACAGGATGTCCTGAGGCAGGCCAGGAATGTCTGTGTGCATTTCCGCCGATCATATAATGCCAGTGCTCGGCTGGCTGAGCTGCAAAAGGAGATGAACCTGCTCAAGAACCGCCTTATATGTGACATGCCCACCAGGTGGAACTCAACGTTGGCCATGCTGCAGCGGCTGCACACGCAGCAGAGGGCCATCAATGAGTACCTGTGCGACTACGGCACCAGGACAAGGTCAGGGGAGCTCGTTTTTTTTTTCACCACGCCAGTGGTGCATGAATAGGGATGCATGTCCTGTCCTGGCACCATTTGAGGAGGCCACGAGGATGGTGAGCAGTGACAGTGCATGCATCAGTGACACTGTACCTCTTGTCCACCTGTTAGAGCATACGCTGCGTGGAATAATGCACAGGGCACTTGAGGCAGAACAGAGGCAGGAAAAGAAGGACTTCCTTGCCTCTCAAAGCCCCTTTTATCCAGACAGTGTTCCTTCTGTCCCACCCATCACACAGGAAGAGGACAAGGAGGAGGAGGAGGAGGATTGTGTCAGCATGGAGGTGAAGCCTGGCAATCAGCATCAGCAGCAGCAGTCTTTTAGGGATGATTTACAGTCCCAAGAAACCTGTGGACTTGTACGTGGCTGGGAGGAGGTGGCTGCGGATGATGTCGTCCTTAGTGACCCAGAGGACTCCGGACCGAATGCCTCAGTTAACCTACGCTGCATGGCCTCCCTGATCCTTCAAAGCCTGCGGAAGGATCATCGTATTCTTCGGATCAAGGAGAGGGACCATTACTGGCTGGCCACTCTCCTTGATCCACGGTACAAGGGTAAGGTTGCGGACCTTATCTTGCCGTCACAGAGGGAGCAGAGGATGAGACATCTCTGGGAGGCCTTGCAGAAAGGTCTGTGCAATGCGTTCCCAGAGACTGGGAGGTTACAAACTCCTGGTCCTGGACAACGAGTTGCTGAGGCTTCGGACAGTCACAGAAGGAGCAGTGGAGAAGGTGGCCGTCTGACCGATGCGTTCAGACAATTTTTTAGTCCGCAGCTCCAAGGTATGATTGGTTCCAGCAACCATCGCCAGCGTCTGCTTTACATGGTCCAGGAATACCTAGGGGCAAGGTCAGACTTGCACACCTTTCCCATCGAAAATCCTCTGGCTTACTGGGTCTTGATGAATGGATCACTGGCCAGAGCTTGCACAGTATACAATTGAGATACTGGCCTGTCCTGCATCCAGCATTCTTTCGGAACGCACATTCAGTGCTGCTGGAGGCTTTGTAACCGATCACAGGGTGCGCCTGTCCACCGACTCGGTTGATCGACTGACCTTCATAAAGATGAATCAGTCTTGGATCACCACCAGCTACCAAGCACCTGAAGCTGATGTAACCGAATATATTTTTTTAAAATGTCACATCCCTTCAAGACTGCCTATGCTGATGCTGAGTGACTGTCCTGTTATGTTGACTGACTATCCTCTTCCTCCTCAATGATCCTGCTGATAGCTTGGAAGAACATTTTTGGTTCTGGGTGCCGCCACCAGTGGCTAAGGCCCAATTTTTCAGCCCCTGTTTAACAGGGGCATGTAATTACAATTTTTGATGCAATGCTTTGCAGCAGGGCTCATTCCTGCACTCCAACTAGAGTATCTGGGAGAGGTTGCAGTGTCGTGGCACCAGCACCAGTGCCTAAGGCCCAATTTTTCAGCCCCTGTTTAACAGGGGCGTGTATTTACAATTTTTTATGCAATGCTTTGCAGCAGGGCTCATTGCTGCGCTCCAAGTACAGTATCAGTGAGGGGTTGTAGTGTTGTTGCACCAGTGCCTAAGGCCCAATTTTTCAGCCCCTGTTCAACAGGGGCATGCAATTACAATTCTTGATCTAATAATTCACAGCAGGGCCCATTCATGCGCCCACCAAGAGTAACTGTGAGGGCTTACAGTGTTGTGGCACCAGCACCACCACCAAAGGCCCTATTTTTTCTACCACTGTTCAACAATGGCATGTAATTACAATTCCTGATATAATAGTTCACAGCAGGGAATTCCAGCGCCCACCAAGAGTAACTGTGAGGGCTTACAGTGTTGTGGCAACACCAACACCTAAGGGGCAAATTTCTGCAGAGTACATACGGCAGGCCCCTACTTTCAAACATCCAACTTACAAACGACTCTTACTTGCAAACGGAAGGAGCCAACAGGAAGTGAGAGGAAATCAACCCCTAGGAAGGGAAATTCTCTCCTGTAAGAGTTAATATGGGAAAAAGGTGTCTCCTCTCTACTGATGCTTTATCACCAATCCTTGTTTCAATAAAAACCCAAAATTTTCCAAAAACATTTGTCATTGGGACGGAAAGTGAGGTGAAATGTTCTGAACAGGTGCACAGACAGCAAAACAAATGTTTCAGGGGTGTTAGCCCTTCCCTATGTTCTCCAAAAAGCTTAAAAATAGATTTTTTGGCTAGAGCTACACTTAAAAAATGTACCTGTTCCAAATTACAAACAGATTCTACTTAAGAACAAACCTAAAGTCCGTGTCTTGTTTGCACCACCTGTATACTGCAGGTCAGAGTATATGGGGCCTTTTTTTACTTTGGGTGCGGGGTTCCCCTTAATATCCATACAAGACCTAAAGGGGCTGGTAATGGGCTGGGGTAGGGTGGGGGGGGGGTGATGGGATAGCCATGCCATTTTTCTCAATGCTTTTCATCCATATTGCCGGGACCAGACATTACATTAAAGCCGCAAGCAGTTTTAAATGGCTTCATTTCCTTTAGAAATGTCATTTTGTGCAGGGACAGTTCTAAACACAGGAAACACGTGCCACTTCACAGGCATAATTTAGACACCCCCCAGGTATGATATTTAAAGGAATATTTCACTTTTTTTTTCACTTTATGCATCATTGAAATCACTGCTCCCGAAAAAACGACCGTTTTAAAAATTTATTTTTGCATTGATACATGTCCCCTGGGGCAGGACTCGGGTCCCCAAACCCTTTTTAGGACAATAACATATTAGCCGTTATAATTAGCACTTTAGATTTCGAACACTAGCATCCATTGTATTTAATAGGGTTTTAAAGTTTGCGCAAACTTTCAGTCCGTTCGCAGGTTCTGGTGCGAACCGAACCGGGGGGTGTTCGGCTCATCCCTATTCCTTAGTTAAAACAAGCGCACTATTGAAAACTTCTCACAATCTCACTATTAGGGAAGATCTTCGAGTTCGAGTCAAACTCACGTTCGACTCGAACATTGGGGTGTTCGCGGCAAATTCGAAAAGCCGCGGAACACCCTGTAAATGTCTATGGGAGAAATCTAAAGTGCTAATTTTAAAGGCTAATATGCAAGTTATTGTCATAAAAAGTGTTTGGGGACCCGTGTGCTGCCCCAGGTGACATGTATCAATGCAAAAAAAAGTTTTAAAAACTGCAGTTTTTTCGGGAGAAGTGATTTTAATAATGCTTAAAGTGAAACAATGGAAGTGAAATATCCCTTTAAATTTCGTACCTAGGAAGTGTGTATAGTATGCCTCTAAAGCAGCGCCTGTTTCCCGTGCTTAGAACTGTCCCTGCACAAAGTGTCATTTCTGAAGGAAAAAAAGTCATTTAAAAGCACTCGCGGCTATAATGAATTGTCGGCTCCCGGCAATACAGAGAAAAGTCATTGATAACAAAAAAAAATGCGTCGGGGTCCCTCCAAATTCAATTACCAGGCCCTTCAGGTCTGGTATGGATATTAAGGGGAACCCTGTGTCAAATTGAAAAAAAATATGACGTGGGGTTCTCCCCAAATATCCATACCAGACCCTTTATCCGAGCACACAACCTGGCAGGCCGCAGGAAAAGAGGGGGGATGAGAGAGCACCCCCCCTCCTCAACCGTACCAGGCCACATGCCCTCAACATGGGGAGGATGCTTTGGGGGTCTGTGACCCCTCAAAGCACCATGTCCCCATGTTGATGGGGACAAGGGCCTCATCCCCACAACCCTTGACCGGTGGTTGTGGTGGTCTGCGGGCGGGGGGCTTATCGGAATCTGGAAGACCCCTTTAACAAAGGGGACCCCACGATCCTGCCCCCCCTATGTGAATTGGTAAGGGGTACATTGTACCCCTACCATTTCACAAAGAAAGTGTAAAAAAAAAAAAAAAAACACCGTTGGGAAAAGTCCTTTATTAAAAATTTTTTAAAGAAAATAAATAAAGATTCCAGCGGCGGTAATCCACTCTCGGTATCCTGCGATGGGTGGTCTCCTCCCTGGGGTTCAGCGATGGATGATCTCTCCCCTACGGGGTCCAGGCTCCAAAGATGATGTCCAGCGCAGCGAGGAACAGCACTCTTCAGCGGAGCGGAGACACCCTGGGAATGACGCCGCTGAAGCCAGTGACGGCTCTTAAGTAGCTGAGGGCGGGGCCACTCGTCACGTGACCCTGTCCCCCTCTGACGCAAGGGGAAACCCGGGCTTCCCCAGTGACGTGCGGGTGACCCCGCCCCCTCTGATGCAACGGAAACCGGCAAACCTTTCTTATCAATGACTTTTCTCTGTATTGCCGGGAGCCGACAATTCATTATAGCCGCGAGTGCTTTTAAATTACTTTTTTCCTTCAGAAATTACACTTTGTGCAGGGACAGTTCTAAGCACGGGAAACAAGCGCTGCTTTACAGGCATACTATACACCCCCCCCCCAGGCACGAAATTTAAAGGAATATTTCACTTTTATTGTTTCACTTGAAGCATTATTAAATCACTGCTCCCGAAAAAACTTCAGTTTTTCAAACTTTTTTTTGCATTGATACATTTCCCCTGGGGCAGGACCCGGGTCCCCAAACACTTTTTATGACAATAACTTGCATATTAGCCTTTAAAATTAGCACTTTAGATTTTTCATGTTCGAGTCCCATAGACTTTAACGATGTTCGGATGTTCGAACAATTTTTTGTGTTCGGCTCATCCCTACTTACTATCATTGGTTACACTGTTGTATGAACTTCAGGTACTTAGAGGTACTAGCACATACAGTACTGACAGAAGCCTCCTAAACCTACTTGTTATGACCGAAACTCAGCCTTTCTGACAGGTAAATCTCTAATACATCTGTGTACAATACATGACTGCACCAAAATTATAGTTGTTTCTGCCCCTTTTTCCCAGAAATATACACATATCTACAGAGGCTTTCAGCATTCTATGATTCGTTTGAAATTCTTATTAAGCAAATCTCTCAGACTTCTGTGTCATGTTAGAAGGTGTGAGGGAAAGGATAAGCTTTAGCAATAGCTGAAAAATTGTCAATTATGATATATATAGCATGATGGTGAAGAAGAGGATACTGAAAGCTGCTTAAAGCGAAGTTCCACCCATTTAAAAGTCAACAGCGACAAAAAGTTTAGCTGCTGACTTTCAATAAACAACAGACACTCACCTGTCCCACAGTCCAGCGATGCAGCCACCCAAAGCCACCCGAAGCCTCGCACCTCTTTCCCTCCTCTCCAAGGCGCCAGCATTGTAAGTGTGGGCGCCCGGCTGTGACAGCTTGTGGCTTAACTGCCAGGCACACACTGCACATGCGTGAGTAACGCTGCGCTGTCTTGAATGACCGGGCAATCTTTTGGGACCTGTGATGTGTCCCAGAAGATTGCAGGGAGGGAGGGGGGAGAGGTGAAATTCTGCTTGGCGCCGCTGCACCAGTATAGGAAGTGGGAGCTGGGTACCTGTCAAAACCAGGTACACGCCCTCCCCCAAAAAAATTACATGCCAAATGTTGCATGTCAGGGGGTCACAAGTGCTTAAAGCGGAATTTTTGGGTGGAACTCCGCTTTAAGGAATTTTCAGGCATCTTTGGATACCTGAACTTCATATGAACCCTTACCTCACTGACAACAACCTTCCTCACCCCTTACAGTCTGGCTTTGCTTACTAAACTTCACTGGGCCTGCCCTACTAAAACTCACTAATAATTTACTAACTGCTAAAACCAATGGCCACTACTCAAATAATCATACTACTAACCCTCTCTGCCACTTTTGATACTGTTGACCATCCCCTCCTCCTCAAAAATCTTCATTCTCTTGGCCTTAAAGACTCTGCTCTCTCCTGGTTCTCCTCCTATCTTTCACAGCACTCCTTCAGTGTTACCTATAACTCTGTCTTCTCCTCTCCACTTCCTCTTTCTGTAGGGGTACCCCAAGGTTCTGTCCTCTGACCCCCTCCTCTTCTCCATCTACACCTCCTCCCTTTGTCACTTGATAAACTCACATGGCTTCCAATACCATCTCTATGCTGATGACACACAAATCTGTCTCTCTACTCCCCACCTCACTGCTTTAGTCTCCTCTCGCATTACTTATTTACTAACTGACATCAGCATTGACATCACCCCACTTCATCAAACTCAATCTTTCTAAAACTGAGCTCATAATATCCCCTCCTGACCCTGCCTCCTCCCCTGAGTTCCAGGGTATTAGGTTTAATCCTGGACTTTGACCTGTCCTTTCAGCCCCAAATCCAATCACTGTCTAAATCTTGTAGACTTCACCTCCATAACTCTCCAAAATATGCCTTTTTTTAACTGTTGAAACCACTAAGCAACTTATTCGCTCACTTGTTATCTCTTGCCTTGATTATTGTAACGCCCTCTTCATTGGCCTACCTCTTCCCATTTACAACTCTGCCCAAAACTACATCACCAATCTTGTCTCCAAATATCACCCAAACTGTCCTCTCTGCTCCTCTGAAGACCTTGTCCCCTCCTCCCATACTCATCTCCAGGACTTCTCCAGAGTCCCTTCCATCCTCTGGAACTCCCTACCCCAATCTAGCTGGCTATCTCCTACTCTGTCCATTTTTAGGCAATCCCTGAAAACTCATCTCTTCAGGAAAGTCTATCCTGCCTTCATCTAATAACCAAATCTTCTATTTCTCTCATTAGTTTATCCCTTGGTTATTACCTGTACTTACACCAGTTCCTCCCTAATAGATTTTAAGCTCCCAGGAGCAGGGCCCTCCTAACCCTCTTGTATTGTTTCTGTATTGTCTCCCTTTATATTGTAAAGTGCTGCGCAAACTGTTGGCACTAAATAAATCCTGTATAATAATAATAATAATAATAATACTTATCAGTAGCTTTGTTTGTCCATAAAGTGACATGGTCTTTAAACTTATACTTAGTATTCATGTCTTTTTTTCTGATCCTCTCTGCCACTAAAGCCCTATACACACAGGCCTGAATATTGTCAGAAATCAGCCAGTACAGTAGATACTGGCCGACATTCGGCTGGTGTGTACAGGTCCTTGTTCGCTAGAAGCCAATCTCACAACTGGCTTCTGTCAAACAAACATGCTGAAAAACCAGCAGTTGATCGGCAGCTGATCAGCACTGTCAGCCAGGTGCTATTCCCCTGCCAGAACAGTAGGGAAATCCCTGTACCAATATTTCTGTACTAACTTTGCATCATTGGGATCACCCATGTCGGGGGGGGGGCGTGACCGGATGTAGAGGGGTGAGGTGAGGTGAGAGGCCGTAGCAGCACGGACCGCACACCCGCTCCCATGCCACTCGTTGTCTGAGCCGTCTTTACTACCTTGTGTGGAGGAGGAGGGAGAGCTGAGGGAAGGTGGAGATGCCGGACATATAGCTACTGCGATCCCGAAACCAACCCGAGCCGCCTGAGCTGCCGCCGCCTGAGCTGCCTGAACTGCTCTACATGGAGGTGGTAGGAAGATTATAACGTCCGGATGTCCAGCCGCCGCAACACCGCAGCCCCGTAACCCCATAAAGCCGCAAACAGTGCACGCTGCCGGTAGCATTTGAGCCGCCCTGCATGGAGGAGGAGGAGGGGAAGCCCTAGGGTGGACACTCCGGAGATCCCGGGCGTGATAGCCTTACAGCGTACACGGTAAGGAAGTTTATGCGGTGGATATAATACATACCTCTTTTTTCAAAAAAAATACAATAGACTGTCCCTTGAGATCACTATTTTTACGGAGGAGCGGGCAGCCGGGGACTGTGGAGGTGGTGGTGAATATAAGGTGGCCTCTCCAGCTGGTGGGCCGCCCTGTTTTTGCAAAAAAAAAAAAAAAATTTCCTCTCTCCCTCTGCCTGTGATTTATTCTTTGGCCGCACTATTGGGTGTATGGCTCTTTGTGTCAGCCGGAGTACAAGCCAGGTTAGGTATCCGGGACACTAAAAGGAAGAACTGTGGGGTATTGTGAGACATTGTGAAGCATCATGAACAGGGGTCAGATTCAGTGTAACTCAGCGTAAACCCTGTGCAAACCCAGTGCTTATAGATACTCTGTGTGCCAATCTGTATTGGGGTCGCTGCAGGGAATGGTGGAATAATGACACGGAGACAGGAAGAGACAATATAAAGACCTCTCAGATGCACTATACCTGGTACAGATCCCCCACAGGGACCCGCTACATTGGCACCTTGCATTTTAAAATACATACCCTGTCTCCTGAGATTTGTGATAAAGGAGACTTAGGGGGCAGAGCTATATAGCTGTAAAGCTTGGACGCCAGGAGAATTGTAGGAACAAGATTACCTGACTTGGAACTACGGAAGAAGTAAAAGCTATAGAGCCGTACAGCCCCATAACTCCACAGTTCTAATAAAAACTGGAGGATAACGCCGGATACCTGGTCAGTAATGACAAAGAAAAAGGTGTGGAAGTTATTTCTCAGGAAAGAACCAGCTCAGGTGGCAGGGAACAGATGTATGTACAGTCGCAGCCACAGTCACAGATACATACAACGCGAGGAACCAAGGCAAGTCAGGCTGCAGCGGCGGCTGCGGCAGCCAAGTTGGAGAGATCTGCACATACGGCAGGCCATACACCGACCCAGACACCCAAAAAAGCACAGGGGGAGCAACAACCCACTTCCCTGAGGAGAAGTCAGGGAAAGACATTAACAATGGACATATCAGCAGTTGTGGCCGGCAATACGGGGGCAAAGAAAAAGACACAGAAGGAAAATGCAGAACCGATTGCAGAACAGGCGAAAGAGGGTGAACCATCCATGAGAGAGATTCTCCAAGCAGTGAATAACTGCAAGTCTTCATTAACCGATATATTTGGTCAACTAAAAGTTATAAGAGAAGACATGTCAGCGCTTAAGCAAGATGTGCAGGGGATTGGGGAACGGACATCTGTTCTAGAGGGGAGACTTAGTCAGGTAGAAGACGATGTGGACCCATTCAAAAATGAGATAAAAGTAATGTGGGAACAGCTAAATATATGCATGAATAAGATGGATGATATGGAGAACAGATTACGCAGGAAAAATATTAGGGTACTAGGTCTCCCCGAAAAAAGTGAAGGTAACAATCCCACAGAGTTTATGGAAGACTGGCTTGGAGAAATGCTCGGTAAAGATTGCTTGTCAAAATTCTTCACAATTGAACGAGCCCACAGAGTGCCATCTAGGAACCTCGCTACTGGAGGCCAGCCTAGGCCCCTCCTCACTGCTCCATTTTAGGGACAAGGTTGCAATACTGCAAAAGGCAAGAGAAATGGGGGAGATACAATATAAAGGTGTGAGAATTTCAATCTATCCAGATTTCTCCCCAGAACTACAGAGACAAAGGGCAAAATTTTCAGACTGTAAGCGTAGGCTGCAACATAATAAACTGAAATATGCAATGTTCTATCCAGCGCGCCTACGGATAACGGGGAACATACCTTCTTTTCTACACCTGCAGAAGTGACACTGTGGTTGGACGGGAGGGATGGGAGGGAACGGGTTGGAGGGGAGGAGGGTAGGGGATAGAAGGAATAGGAGGGTAAAGGATAAAGTTTTTGTCCCTTTTTCCACCCACCGCCTTGATTTTTTCCTCCCTTCCCTCCCCCTTTCTTCTTCTTCTTCTTTTTCTTTGAATCTTTTTTTTTTCTTGACGGTTAGGACACGGGGAAGCGGGGAAAAGGGTGGAGTGGGGAAGTTTTGTAATATGGCCAATCTGAAATGTGTATGTGTTTTGCTTATTCTTTGTTTGGTACCATGTGTGAAGGGGAAAAGGAAGTATATAAATATAAATGGTTGAAACTGAAAAAATTGGGAATATGGGGAAACACAGCGAAAGATAAAATAGCACTAAGCACCTTAAAGGGAATACTCGGTCACTTTAGAAGCCCTCAATATAGGCCCAAAGGAGGGCAGGGAAGGGGGGGGGAGGGGAGAGAGAGCAAGGGTGGGATAAAGATATGAGTGAGGAGTATGAATGGGTGAATCCACTAAACATAAAACACGATTTTTGGAAAGGAATTAAAAACAAAGACATGAAAATTAAAAGGAAAGCATGTTTGAGACACAAATGTTTGAGACACAAAATTACAATATGGGAAGTACACTGATAAATTTGAATAATGGTAGTTAACAGACAGGATAAAGGGGTATTCCTAGGACAGACTAAAAGTATTAGGGTATGTTCCTGGAATGTTTGTGGGGTAAGAGAACCAGTCAAAAGAAGCATAATTTACTCGATGGCAGAGCTGGATAACATTGGGATACTGTGTCTGCAGGAGACACATCTGGAAAAGGAAACCATCAATACACTAAAACATAGAAAATATCAATACCATGCCACGCATACCTCATATTCAAGGGGTGTCAGTGTGCTGGTTGATTCTGGAATAGTGTTCTCCTGCAGGCAGAGTAAAGTGGATGATAAAGGGCGGTTTATATCTTTTTTGTCAGATAGAGACAAGGGAATATGTGCTGGATAACCTCTATATACCACCACCCTTTAGTACCGAAATTTTAGAGGAGCTAATAAAGTTTTCTATGGACAAGGAAGGGGTGCCAGTTATAGTGACAGGAGATTTTAATATGACTATGAATAAAAAGGTGGATAGATTCCCCCCCGGGGTCTCCCCCAGTGGCACGCCTGGCAGTCCCCTCCTCCAATTCTGTGGAGAGACGGGACTGGTGGACGTGTGGAGGGTGAGACACCCAGAGGAAAAACAGTTTTCTTGTCACTCAAAAACGCACGCGACCTTGTCCAGAATAGATTTGGTGCTTTGTAGTGAAGATGCCCTGAGGGAGGTGGGGGAAGTGAAATATGAACCGAGAAGTATTTCAGACCATGCTGCAGTAATTTTTGAAATAAATACAAGTAGGAAACTTAGTAAAGGGGATTGGAAGTTGAATCCATTTTGGCTAGGAATAATTAACAATGTGGGGGGAGTCTGTGCCAGCCTGGAAGAATTTATAAAACTAAATGAAGGATCAGCATCTAAAGGAACTATTTGGGATGCCCTGAAAGCCTTCCTTCGGGGAGTCTTAATACAAAAAATTTCATATGTAAAAAAACAAACACAAGCTAAGGAAGTTACAGCAAGGGAAAAGGTAAGAAGGTCTGAAGTAAAATATGTGGAAAGTCCAACAATAGAGAAACATAAAGAATGGGTAAAAAGTCAGGAAGAATATAAAGACTTGTTACTAAAAAAGGCAGAAAATAAAATGCTGTTACAAAAACAGACCTTCTTTGGGGAGGGAGAGAGAGTGGGGAGGATGCTGTCCCTGATTGCTAGGGCCAATGCCCCCTCCTCGGTTATATCGGCTATATGTGATAAAGAAGGGGAGATTAGGAGAGGCACTAGTAAAATAACAGAGGTCTTTAAAAACTACTACCAAAACTTGTACAGTAGTACTCTATCAGAAAACGTAGAAAGGGAGATGGGAACCTTTTTTGAAGGGCTACAGGTCCCCCAACTATCAAGGGAAGACAGAGAAGGACTGGAGGCACCACTGACGCTGGAAGAATTACAAAAAGCAACAGCAGATATGGCGAACCAGAAGGCCCCCGGACCTGATGGTTTGCCAATAGAAATATATAAGACTTACAGTAAGGTGCTGCTTCCAAAACTTCTGGAAGTACTTAACTGGGCAGCTGTAGAGGGGAAGCTGCCACTGTCTATGACAGAGGCAACAATTATAGTGCTTCCTAAGGAGGGGAAAAGTCAACTTGACGTAGCATCATATAGGCCGATATCAGTGGCGTAACTAGAACCTTCAGGGCCCGGGTGCAAGAAACCATAAAGGGCCCCCCTGACCACCAGCCGGGGCGCACCCATGGTGGCAGAGCGCCAGAGCTAGGTCACAAGTGCGACCTTTTGGGACTCTGGTAGTACCGACACTGGTGTCAGTATTTTTTTATTTTAGTTATTTTATTTGTTACCATTTTATTTATTTATTTTTTCACAATTTTTTTTTAGGATCCGGTTGTGGGTGGGGTGGGGGGGGTGGGGGGCTTGGGTGAGATATCATATGTGGATATTTGCCAGCACACCATGGATCGTCAATTTCGTCCAAACGTTTTTTTATTCAAGAAAGCTCACATCACAAAACAATGTAGTGCAACTTTTAGGAGCAACGTAGGACCCCGTTACTTCCTCTATATGCCAGTCCTCCTATCCAGGTGTACAGGGGACTGCACGGGAATCCTGGAGCATGCAAATGTGACCCCGGCAACCTCTGAACATACACCCTGCTGGTGGGATGGGATGAGTGACAGTGTTGGGGGGATGGGATGAGTGGAATTTCTGGGGGGAATGGGATGAGTGGCAGTGCTAGGGGGGGGTAGTAATGAGTGTCAGTGGTGGGTGGGTGGGATAAGTGTCAGTAGTGGGGGGGGGGAATGTCAGTGGTGGGGAGGTAGGGATGAGTGTCAGTGGTGGGGAGGTAGGGATGAGTGTCAGTGGTGGGGAGGTAGGGATGAGTGTCAGTGGTGGGGAGGTAGGCATGAGTGTCAGTGGTGGGGAGGTAGGGATGAGTGTCAGTGGTGGGGAGGTAGGGATGAGTGTCAGTGGTGGGGAGGTAGGGATGAGTGTCAGTGGTGGGGAGGTAGGGATGAGTGTCAGTGGTGGGGAGGTAGGGATGAGTGTCAGTGGTGGGGAGGTAGGGATGAGTGTCAGTGGTGGGGAGGTAGGGATGAGTGTCAGTGGTGGGGAGGTAGGGATGAGTGTCAGTGGTGGGGAGGTAGGCATGAGTGTCAGTGGTGGGGAGGTAGGCATGAGTGTCAGTGGTGGGGAGGTAGGCATGAGTGTCAGTGGTGGGGAGGTAGGCATGAGTGTCAGTGGTGGGGAGGTAGGCATGAGTGTCAGTGGTGGGGAGGTAGGGATGGGTGTCAGTGGTGGGGAGGTAGGGATGAGTGTCAGTGGTGGGGAGGTAGGGATGAGTGTCAGTGGTGGGGAGGTAGGGATGAGTGTCAGTGGTGGGGAGGTAGGGATGAGTGTCAGTGGTGGGGAGGTAGGGATGAGTGTCAGTGGTGGGGAGGTAGGGATGAGTGTCAGTGGTGGGGAGGTAGGGTTGAGTGTCAGTGGTGGGGAGGTAGGGATGAGTGTCAGTGGTGGGGAGGTAGGCATGAGTGTCAGTGGTGGGGAGGTAGGCATGAGTGTCAGTGGTGGGGAGGTAGGCATGAGTGTCAGTGGTGGGGAGGTAGGCATGAGTGTCAGTGGTGGGGAGGTAGGGATGGGTGTCAGTGGTGGGGAGGTAGGGATGAGTGTCAGTGGTGGGGAGGTAGGGATGAGTGTCAGTGGTGGGGAGGTAGGGATGAGTGTCAGTGGTGGGGAGGTAGGGATGAGTGTCAGTGGTGGGGAGGTAGGGATGAGTGTCAGTGGTGGGGAGGTAGGGATGAGTGTCAGTGGTGGGGAGGTAGGGATGAGTGTCAGTGGTGGGGAGGTAGGCATGAGTGTCAGTGGTGGGGAGGTAGGCATGAGTGTCAGTGGTGGGGAGGTAGGCATGAGTGTCAGTGGTGGGGAGGTAGGCATGAGTGTCAGTGGTGGGGAGGTAGGCATGAGTGTCAGTGGTGGGGAGGTAGGCATGAGTGTCAGTGGTGGGGAGGTAGGCATGAGTGTCAGTGGTGGGGAGGTAGGCATGAGTGTCAGTGGTGGGGAGGTAGGGATGAGTGTCAGTGGTGAGGAGGTAGGGATGAGTGTCAGTGGTGGGGAGGTAGGGATGAGTGTCAGTGGTGGGGAGGTAGGGATGAGTGTCAGTGGTGGGGAGGTAGGGATGAGTGTCAGTGGTGGGGAGGTAGGGATGAGTGTCAGTGGTGGGGAGGTAGGCATGAGTGTCAGTGGTGGGGAGGTAGGGATGAGTGTCAGTGGTGGGGAGGTAGGGATGAGTGTCAGTGGTGGGGAGGTAGGTATGAGTGTCAGTGGTGGGGAGGTAGGGATGAGTGTCAGTGGTGGGGAGGTAGGGATGAGTGTCAGTGGTGGGGAGGTAGGGATGAGTGTCAGTGGTGGGGGGTAGGGATGAGTGTCAGTGGTGGGGAGGTAGGGATGAGTGTCAGTGGTGGGGAGGTAGGGATGAGTGTCAGTGGTGGGGGGTAGGGATGAGTGTCAGTGGTGGGGGGTAGGGATGAGTGTCAGTGGTGGGGGGTAGGGATGAGTGTCAGTGGTGGGGGGTAGGGATGAGTGTCAGTGGTGGGGGGTAGGGATGAGTGTCAGTGGTGGGGAGGTAGGGATGAGTGTCAGTGGTGGGGAGGTAGGGATGAGTGTCAGTGGTGGGGAGGTAGGGATGAGTGTCAGTGGTGGGGGGTAGGGATGAGTGTCAGTGGTGGGAGGTAGGGATGAGTGTCAGTGGTGGGGAGGTAGGGATGAGTGTCAGTGGTGGGGGGTAAGGATGAGTGTCAGTGGTGGGGGGTAGGGATGAGTGTCAGTGGTGGGGGGTAGGGATGAGTGTCAGTGGTGGGGGGTAGGGATGAGTGTCAGTGGTGGGGGGTAGGGATGAGTGTCAGTGGTGGGGGGGTAGGGATGAGTGTCAGTGTTAGGGGGATGAGTGGCAGTGGTGGGGGGGGTAGGAATGAGTGGCTGTGCTGGTGAGGGGGGGGAATAATTGTCAGTGCTGGGGGGATGAGTGTCAGTGCTGGGGGGAGGGATGAGTGGCTGTGGTGGTGGGGACGAGATGGAATCAGCGGTGGAGGTGGGGACTGGGTACATTGGCAGCGCTGGGTGCCGGGATCAGAGACACTTACTTGCTGTCAGTGTCCACTCGGTTTCCTCTGGATTGCTCCATGTCTCTCTCGGCTCCACGTGTCTCTACTCTTCACACAGCGGCCGCAACCTCCTGCAGCTCCTCCCCCACCTTCTCTCAATTGGTGTCAGCAGTGCCCGCCCCCCTACATTCTCTCTGTCTCTGGATAGGCAGGAGGCGGGCGGTCCACAGTCTCAGCACTGCCTCTGCCTTCTCTCTCTCCCCTCAGCGGACGAAAGCCCCCCTCCCCGCGGCATAACGAACTTACACATGCCGCCCTCACAACAGCAGCCAGAGTGGACACGCACAGTGACAGGACAGTCAGGTGGGCCCCTCACACACGGGCGGCGGCGAGTGGGCCCCCCTGAATTGGCGGAACTACAGGGCCCAGTCGCAAGTGCGACTGCTGCGACCCTGATAATTCCGCCGCTGGCCGATATCTCTCCTATGTTCGGATGTGAAGATATTGGCTAAAGTACTGGCAACAAGACTTAACAGGATAGTTGCAAAACTGGTGCACCCGGACCAGACTGGATTTATTCCAGACAGATCTACAAATATCAATGTAAGAAGGACATATCTAAACATTCAACTGCCAATAGAGAATGAAGGGACAAGAGCTGTTCTGTCCTTAGACGCAGCTAAGGCGTTTGACAGCCTTGAGTGGCACTTTTTGTGGAGGGTACTGGCTGAGTTTCAGTTTGGTCCGAGATTCATCCAATGGGTCAAGATACTGTATGAGGGTCCAAGAGCAAAAATAAGAATAAATGGTGAGTGTTCAGAGTGGTTCCAGTTGGCGAGGGGGACAAGGCAGGGGTGTCCGCTGTCGCCCCTGCTGTTCGCCCTCGCAGTGGAGCCTCTGGCCATATCAATAAGGGCATCCCCAGAGGTACATGGATTTAAGGGAAAACTTGGGGAAGAAAAGATTGCCATGTATGCAGATGACATCTTGCTTTTTCTCGGGGATACACATTCCTCATTAGATGCAGCAATGGGGATAATTGGAGAATATGGAAAAATTTCAGGGTTGAGGATTAATTGGGAAAAATCAGCACTTTTGCCGATGGACCCAATAACACAGCAGATAACCCAAGTTAAGGTTGTGAGTCAGATGAGGTACTTGGGAATAAATGTAACAAAAGATCCAGGACATTATATAGCCAATAATCTGGTACCATTAATGACAAGGTTGAGACAGAAGTGTCGCGTGTGGAATAGACTCCCACTTTCGGTGGTCGGACGTTGCAACCTTGTCAAAATGGTTTGGATGCCTCAGATCCTATATGTAATGCATAACTCCCCAGTATGGATTCCAAAGTACTGGTTTAAAATAATAGACAGTGTATTCAGGGAACTGATATGGAGAAATGGAGCAGCAAGAGTTCGCCTTCGTACTTTACAGCAATCTAGAGAAAGGGGGGGACTGGCATTGCCCAACCCGATATACTACTTTCTAGCTACACAAATGCAGCATATGAGGGGAAGTAACCTACCGGGGAGTAGGGAGGGGCGAAAGAATCTATTATTGAATGATACAAGTCATGATACAGAAGTAGAGGCAGTGGAGGCTGACTCTTTCTGCTCCAGATGTCCAACAGAAAAACTGATGGTAAAATGTTGGAAGACGGTTAAGGAGATATTGGGGTACAGCGGATTCTCCGAATTCTCTCCCATTTGGGACAATAGTAATCTAGAAGAGCTCAAAAAGATGGGAAAAGTTGAGGAATGGGATATATGTGGAGTACACCTCCTGATACAGCTTTTTAAAGAGGGAAGAATAAAAACATTTCAGAGCTAAGAGAGGAGTACTCAGTCCCCAATAAATCATTCTACAGATACCTACAGGTAAGGCATGCTCTGAATGCACAATTCAGGCAAGAAATACCAGTATGGAATGAAATGACCTAACTCAGTAGGTTAGTGAATGCGGATATATCTAGAGGGATAATATTGGAGATGTATAAATGTATAAGTGAGGTAGATCAGGAAGAGAGACTCGAAAGCAAGGGAAAATGGGAAAAAGATTTGGGCCCAATAACACAAGATCAGTGGAAAAGGATACTAGAGGCAGGTCCGAGAGTTACACTTTCCTCCTCTCAAATGGTTTCACAATTATATTTAGTACACAGAGCATATTATACACCACGAAGAATGTATCAGTTTGGTGGTAGGAAAGATGCGAAATGCCAGAGATGTAGAACTGAGGAGGGAGATTTAGTGCACATGATGTGGAGATGCCCCAAATTGTACTGGTATTGGAAGGAGATAATAGATAGAATAAACTTTGTATTTGGGACATCTTTACAACCAGAAGCTAAACTATGTGTGCTAGGATTGATAGAAGACAGGGGAATATCAGTAGACACACAAACGGCAATATTAAGGTGCTTGTTCCAAGGTAGGAAGCTTATAGCGCAAAGGTGGCAAGCAAAAGACCCCCCAACAGGGACAGAATGGAGGAAAGTAATAGACAATACCATTAGAAAAGAAGAATTTATATATAATAAGAGGGGAAATAGGAAGAAATTGATGAACATATGGAAACATTGGTTAGAGGTAGAGGCACAGTAGAGAGTGAGGGGTGGAAAGTGGGGATGGGGGGGGGGGGAGGAGGGAGGGGGAGAGGAGAGGATGTGGGAAAATGTGATGGGGTGGGAGGAGGGTACTCTATTATTGTTTGTGTTTATATGATATATATATTGTTGTTTATGGAAGAAAGTATCATATATATATATATAAGAATGTTCATATAAAAAAAAGAAATAAAGAGTATTTGATTAAAAAAAAAACATTGCATCATTATGCTGGGCTGTATGAAATACAAAAAACTTACAGTGTGTACCAGGCTTTACAGATTGCTAACAGAGATCAATCACGCCCAATATGATTTGACAGAGCCAGTCACACCCACTGTATCCTGTGACACAATGCCTGGGCCTGGTCATGAACTTTACAGGTATAAGCTCTGTGTTTTAGCAGGACAAAGGAAGAGTCACATATCCCTCTTGCCCAAAAGTACTGCTACTTCAAACCAGGGGTCGGTAGGGATGAGCCCGCAAACGAACCGAACATATGGGGCGTTCGTGGGAAATTTGAGTGCCACGGAATGCCCGAAAATGCACTGCGAGATTGCAGTGCATAGACATCTGATGATTTAGTGTAGACTAGACATTCAGTGTAGGCTCTATATTCAGTCAGTAGAGGCAGTTTAGTATACCGTCATACTCGAAATTGTTGGCACCCCAGAAATTTTTCCAGAAAATCAAGTATTTCTCACAGAAAAGTATTGCAGTAACACGTGTTTTGCTATACACATGTTTATTCCCTTTGTGTGTATTGGAACAAATCAAAAAAAAGGGAGGAAAAAAAACAAATTGGACATAATGTCACACAAAACTTAAAAAATGGGCTGCTCAAAATTCTTGGCACCCTTAACTTAATATTTGGTTGCACACACTTTGGAAAAAATAACTGAAATCAGTCGCTTCCTATAACCATCAATAAGCTTCTTACACCTCTCACCCGGAATTTTGGACCACTCTTCCTTTGCAAACTGCTCCAGGTCTCTCTTATTGGAAGGGCGTCTTTTCCCAACAGCAATTTTAAGATCTCTCCACAGGTGTTCAATGGGATTTAGATCTGGACTCATTGCTGGCCACTTTAGAGCTCTCCATCGCTTTGTTGCCATCCATTTCTGGGTGCTTTTTGACATATGTTTGGGGTGATTTTCCTGCTGGAAGACCCAAGATCTCGGACGCAAACCCAGCTTTCTGACACTGGGCTCTGCAGTGCGACCCAAAATCCTTTATTAATCCTCAGATTTCATGATGCCTTGCACACATTCAAGGCACCCAGTGCCAGAGTCAGCAAAACAACCCCAAAACTTCAATGAACCTCCACCATATTTCACTGTAGGTACTATGTTCTTTTCTTTGTAGGCCTCATTCTGTTTTTGGTAAACAGTAGAATGATGTGCTTTACCAAAAAGCTCTATCTTGGTCTCATCTGTCCACAAGACTTTTTCCCAGAAGGATTTTGACTTACTCATGTACATTTTGGCAAACTGTAGTCTTGCTTTTTTATGTCTCTGTGTCAGTAGTGGGGTCCTCCTTGGTCTCCTGCCATAGCCTTTCATTTCATTTAAATGTCGACGGATAGTTGGCGCTGACACTGATGTTCCCTGAGCCTGCTGGACCGCTTGAACTTCTTTGGAACTTGTTTGGGGCTGCTTATCCACATCCGGACTATCCTGCGTTGCAACCTTTCATCAATTTTTTCTCTTCCGTCCACGCCCAGAGAGATTAGCTACAGTGCCATGGGTTGAAAACTTCTTGATAATGTTGCGCACTGTGGACAAAGGCAAATCTAGATCTCTGGAGATGGACTTGTAACCTTGAGATTGTTGATATTTTTTCACAATTTTGGTTCTCAAGTCCTCAGAGAGTTCTCTTTTTCTCTTTCTGTTGTCCATGCTTAGTGTGGCACACACAGACACACAATGCAAAGATTAAGTGAACTTCTCTCCTTTTTATCTGCTTTCAGGTGTTTTTTTTATATTGCCCACACCTGTTACTTGCCCCAGGTGAGTTTAAAGGAGCATCACATGCTTAAAACAATCTTATTTATCCACAATTTTTAAAGGGTGCCAGGAATTTTGAGCAGCCCATTTTTGAAGTTTTGTGTGACATTATGTCCAATTTGCTTTTTTTCCTCCCTTTTTTTGATTTGTTCCAATACACACAAAATACAAATGTTTTGTATAGCAAAACATGTGTTACTGCAATACTTTTCTGTGAGAAATACTTGATTTTCTGGAAACATTTCTGGGGTGCCAACAATTTTGAGCATGACTGTATATAACACAGTGTATTGAAGTGGTTAAGGGGAACCCCGTGCCAAAATAAAAAAAATGGCGTGGGGGTCCCCCCAAAATCTATACCAGGCCCTTTAGGTCTGGTATGGATTTTAAGGGGAACCCCACGCCAAAATTTTAAGAAAAATGGCTTGGGGGTCCCCCCCAAAATCCATACCAGACCCTTATCCGGGCATGCAACCAGGCAGGTCAAGATAGGGGGGACGAGCGAGCGCCCACCTTCCTGAACTGTACCAGGCCACATGCCCTCAACATGGGGAGGGTGCTTTGTGTTGTCCAAAAAAAAACACTCCTCCTTCCCGCCGACTGCTGTCTCTTGGCTGTGACAGCTGTTATATAGGCAAGGGTGATGTAACCGTGTGACCCCGCCTCTTCTGACATCATGTGACATGACGTGACATCAGAGGGTCGGGGTCATCCCTTTAAATCACCGAGTGGCCCCCGCCCTTGCCTATATAACAGCTGTAAAAAATAAAAGAAAAAAGTTGCGCTACTAAGTGAACAAAGTGAAATTATGGCTGCCAGCATCAGCAAATAGACATGTTGCACAAATAATACATAAAAACAAACAAATTGCGGCGCCTAAGGTGTAAAGATGGCCCAAACTAGTATCTAGATTGGGACAGTGAACAAACAATAAGTGTATACGGCCTAGGAAAGCCTGAGAGAAATAAATCTAAATATATACAACATAAATGTATGGCTTCATAAGTGTGTGAACAACCTCATAAAGTGTCTAATACAGTGAACTACTATTAAAGTCCAATAGAGGTGACCAGTATATGAACTGAAAACAACTGAAGGAAATGAGTATGTAACTTCAATATATTGTCCTCATAAAGGAAATCCAAAGGAACTTCAGAAACGTGGAAAACAAATGTTCATATATCCATAGCACCCGGGGACGTGACTCCAACACCAGGGATGGGGGAAAGAAATGGATACTCTTACCCCTATGCGTGGACACATACACCAGCGGTGGTGGGTCAAACAGGCAAAGATGGTGGGATAGACTTCTCTGGATCTGTCCTCTCGGCAGCGAATGAAGCAGGCACAAGGAATCCAATCCTCTCCCAGATAATACCACAGAACTCCAAGGCGTCAGTGCATCAAAGACCATGTAAAAAATTGAACAAAAGAAGGCTTTCAAGTTGACCAAGAGCCAAAGCCCTTCACACGGCGAGGTGTCTTATCCACCATCAACAGCCTGTATGATCCACTCGGGTTTGTAGCACCGGTTACCATCCAAGGTAAGATTCTGCTTAGAGAGCTCACCGCAGACACATGTGATTGGGATTCTCCACTACCTCCTTGAGGCTGGGGAAGACTGTCTCCTCGATGACGCGCCAGCTCTGGTAAGTCCTCTATTACAGCCAGCCGTCCATCCCAGAGAGTAGAGCATTTATGTTGTATATATTTAGATTTATTTCTCTCAGGCTTTCCTAGGCCGTATACACTTATTGTTTGTTCACTGTCCCAATCTAGATACTAGTTTGGGCCATCTATATAACAGCTGTCACCGCCAAGAGACAGCATTATTAAAATCACTGCTCCTGAAAAAACGTTTTTTTTTTATAAACTTTTCTTTGCATTGATACATGCCCTCTGGGGCAGTACCCAGGTCCCCATACACTTTTTATGGCAATAACTTGCATATAAGCCTTTAAAATTAGCACTTTCGATTTTTCATGTTCGTGTCCCATAGACTTCAATGATGCTTGCATGTTCGCACTAATTTTTTGAATGTTCTGGTGCAAACCGAAGCGGGGGGTGTTTGGCTCATCCCTAGGGGTCAGCAACAATTGGGATACCAGACAGTAACACTGCACCAAAGGCTACCTAACTGGGTTAGATAGCTGTTTTAACTGACAGGACAACATAAAATTGTGCAAAAGGAAGAAGTTATATGTGATAATAATATCAAAAGGCATTACTTCTTAGCTTATGTTTAAAATATCAATTGCATTCAGATATATACCTTATATTGTCAAAAGTATTGGGACACCACGCACATTTACACTTTAATGACATCCCAGTCTTAGTGGTTCAATATTGAGTTGGCCCACATTTTGCAGCTATAACAGCTTCAACTCTTCTGGGAAGGCTGTCCACAAGGTTTAGGAGTGTGTCTATGGGAATGTTTGACCATTCTTCCAGAAGTGCATTTTTAACCACTTAACGACCGCTCACTGTATATATACGTCGGCAGAATGGCACTGACAGGCACAATCACGTACAGTGTACATGATTGCCTTTGTATAGTTGGGGGGTCCAATCGGACCCCCCTTCTATACAGTGAGCGGTCGTTCTCCGTTGGGGAGCGATCCGGGATGAGGGGACGGCCGTTCGATTCCGGCCACCCCCTCGCCATCACTCCCGGTGAATGAGAAAGCTTCCTCTGCTGTGTAATGTTTACACAGGCAGAGGAAGTGATGTCATCTCTCATGCGGCGCTCACATATACCGAGCGCCGTACAAGAGAAGACACACAGGTTAGAGCACAAACAGTACACTGACACCAGGACACATAGGAACATAAATCGCCCCCCAGGCCCCCCCAGACACCCCCAGATCACCCCCCAGATCACCCCCAGCCCCCAGTTACAGTGTCACTGATTGCAGTGACCATTTATTTACTGATCACTGCAATCAGTGACATTTGTGACTGTAAAAGTGTCACTACAGTTAGTTTTAGGTCCAGTGTAGCCCCCTAACCCCCCCTAATAAAGGTTTAACCCCCTGATCGGCCCCCAGATAACCCTTTCACCCCCTATCACCACCGTCGATAAGCGATCGTTTTTCTGATCGCTGTTTTAGTGTCGGTGATGCAGATCGGTAGCCAGTTATTTTTTTTAGGTTCGCCGCAGGTTTTTATAGCGTCAGGTACCCCCATATATTACCTAATAAAGGTTTAACCCCCTTGATCGCCCCCCAGGTAACCCTTTCACCCCCTATCACCACTGTCGCTAAGCAATTGTTTTTCTGATCGCTGTCTTATTGTCGGTGATGCCGATAGGTAGCCAGTTTTTTTTTTAGGTTCGCCGCAGGTTTTTATAGCGTCAGGTACCCCCATATATTACTTAATAAAGGTTTAACCCCCTTGATCGCCCCCCAGGTAACGCTTTCACCCCCTATCACCACTGTCGCTAAGCGATCGTTTTTCTGATCGCTGTCTTATTGTCGGTGATGCCTATAGGTAGCCAGTTATTTTTTTTAGGTTCGCCTCAGGTTTTTATAGCGTCAGCTACCCCCATGTATTACCTAATAAAGGTTTAACCCCCTTGATCGCCCCCCAGGTAACCCTTTCACCCCCTATCACCACTGTCGCTAAGCGATCGTTTTTCTAAACGCTGTCTTATTGTCGGTGATGCCGATAGGTAGCCAGTTATTTTTTTTAGGTTCACCGCAGGTTTTTATAGCGTCAGCTACCCCCATATATTACCTAATAAAGTTTTAACCCCCTTGATCGCCCCCCAGGTAACCCTTTCACCCCCTATCACCACTGTCACTAAGCAATCGTTTTTCTGATCGCTGTCTTATTGTCAGTGATGCCGATAGGTAGCCAGTTATTTTTTTTAGGTTCGCCGCAGGTTTTTATATCGTCAGCTACCCCCATATATTACCTAATAAAGGTTTAAACCCCTTGATCGCCCCCCAGGTAACCCTTTCACCCCTATCACCACTGTCGCTAAGCGATCGTTTTTCTGATCGCTGTCTTATTGTCGGTGATGCCGATAGGTAGCTAGTTATTTTTTTTAGGTTCGCCGCAGGTTTTTATAGCGTCAGCTACCCCCATATATTACCTAATAAAGGTTTAACCCCCTTGATCGCCCCCAGGTAACCCTTTCACCCCCTATCACCACTGTCGCTAAGTGATCGTTTTTCTGATCGCTGTCTTATTGTCGGTGATGCCGATAGGTAGCCAGTTATTTTTTTTAGGTTCGCCGCAGGTTTTTATAGCGTCAGCTATCCCCATATATTACCTAATAAAGGTTTAACCCCCTTGATCGCCCCCCAGGTAACCCTTTCACCCCCTATCACCACTGTCGCTAAGCGATCGTTTTTCTGATCGCTGTCTTATTTTCGGTGATGCCGATAGGTAGCCAGTTATTTTTTTTAGGTTCGCCGCAGGTTTTTATAGCGTCAGCTACCCCCATATATTACCTAATAAAGGTTTAACCCCCTTGATCGCCCCCCAGGTAACCCTTTCACCCCCTTTTGCCAGTGTCACTAAGCGATAATTTTTCTGATCGCTGTATTACTTATGCTGGTGCCGATAGATAGCCAGTTATTTTTTTTAGGTTTGCCGCAGGATTTTATAGAGTCAGGTACCCCCATATATTATCTAATAAAGGTTTCAACCCCCTAATTGCGCCTAGTTAACCCTGCGTCACACCCCAGGCAGCGTCAGGTTAGTGCCAGTAACGCTAACACCCACGCGTGAAGCATACACCTCCCTTAGTGGTATAGTATCTGAACAGATCAATATCTGATCTGATCAGATTTATACTAGTGTGCCCAGCAGTTTAGGGTTTCTAAAAACGCAGTGTTAGCGGGATCAGCCCAGATACCTGCTAGCACCTGCGTTTTGCCCCTCCGTCCAGCCCAGTCCACCCAAGTGCAGTATCGATCGATCACTGTCACTTACAAAACACAACACACATAACTGCAGCGTTCGCAGAGACAGGCCTGATCCCTGCGACTCCAGTGCTGTAGGAGGTGATTTCACCACCACAGTTAAAAAAAAAAGCATATATGCCGAAGCATTGGGGCAGCAGGGGCGGAGGAGCGGAGGAGCGATTTTGCTCCTAATGTCGCATACATACGGTCGAAATTCCGACGGAGGCTTGCCCGTGGAAAAGTCCGACCATGTGTGTGCGGCATAATTTCTGCGGGAGGATGCCCCAATGCTTCGGCATATATAAATGGTGCATGTATGCATGGGTGGATGAATGGCGGTATTCTAATGGTGGGCATACCCACCGATCAATCTCTTTTTTTCGTTCAGCCAACAGGCTGCATGAAAAAAAAAGATTACAATACATGTCCAACAAGGACCAGCAACGTACTGGTATGTTGCTGGACTTTGAATGGTTATACCAGATTGATGCCTGCGGGTTTAGGTATCATCTTGGTATCATTATTTTCAGCCAGCGGCCGGCTTTCATGTAAAAGCAATCCTAGTGGCTAATTAGCCTCTGGACTGCTTTTACAAGCAGTGGGAGGGAATGTCCCCCCCCCGGATATAAAAAGCACCATTGGGAAATTGGGAAAGCATTTCATCACACCGATCTTGGTGTGGTCAGATGCTTTGAGGGCAGAGGAAAGATCTAGGGTCTAATAGACCCCAGTTTTTTCAAAAAAAGAGTACCTGTCACTACCTATTGCTATCATAGGGGATATTTACATTCCCTGAGATAACAATAAAAATGATAAAAAAAAAATATGGAAGGAACAGTTTAAAAATAAAATAAAAAAGCAAAATTAATAATAATAATAAAAAAAGAAAAAAAAAGCACCCCTGTCCTGCCCTGCTCTTGCGCAATGGCGAACGCAAGCGTGGGTCTGGCGTCATATGTAAACAGCAATTGCACCATGCATGTGAGGTATCACCGCGAAGGTCAGATCGAGGGCAGTCATTTTAGCAGTAGACCTCCTCTGTAAATCTAACGTGGTAACCTGTAAAGGCTTTTAAAGACTTTTAAAAATGTATGTAGTTTGTCACCAATGCGCGTTTGTGTGAAATTTTAAAGCATGTCGTGTTTGATATTTATGTACTCGGCCTAAGATTATCTTTTTTATGTCATCAAACATTTGGGCAATATAGTGTGTTTTAGTGCATTAAAATTAAAAAAAGTGTATTTTTTCCCTAAAAAATGTGTTTGAAAAATCGCTGCGCAAATACTGTGTGGAAAAAAAAAATTAAACACCCACCATTTTAATCTGTAGGGCCTTTGCTTTAAAAAAATATATAATGTTTGGGGGTTAAACATAATTTTCTTGCAAAAAAAAAATGTTTTCATGTAAACAAAAAGTGTCAGAAAGGGCTTTGTCTTCAAGTGGTTAGAAGAGTGGATGTAAGCTTCCTAATGTTGTGTATAAAATGGCAGAACAGTTCAAACCCCCCCCAAATGACCCCATTTTGGAAAGTAGACACCCCAAGCTATATACTGAGAGGCATGTCGAGTCCATGGAATATTTTATATGTTTTTTTTTTGTTTTTTTTTTCAAATAATTTTTATTGAAGATTTTGTACATGCAAGCAGGGGAAAATGCGAAATTGTAATACAAGTGCAGCTTGTCAAACAATACAGACAAGACAAAATAGTCTCTGCGGAACAGAGCAGAGAATATATCTGGGATATCGAAACAGTAGTCTAACAATACATGTTATACAGTCTGGTAATAACAGTAGCGGGTTAGTGGCAGGATGCGCCCAGGGGAGTAGCCAATCGATCAATAACGAAGGTGAATATTATAAAGCTTGTTGGAGTCGGGGGCGTAGAATAGTTTGCCGAGGATTGCGGCAACAGTAATATAATAGGAGTCGGGAATAAAGTACCATATTTGTATCATCGTCAACCAGCCTCAGCTCCACTCGCCCCAACGGGTACTTTCTGCGAGTGGATGCGGGCCGGGACGATGTGTGTAAGGATGTTCAAATTGAGTGGTACTATAAGAGTAAACAGAAACGTATTACTGTGGGTAATGGATAGTCTGGATTGAAAATGGGATTCCAGAGAGTGGATGTGAATGGTGGTGAGTTCATATAATTGAATGAAGTGGTGGGTCAGTAACAACGTGCTGGAAGGAGTCATTCGGGGTTGACTCAGGAGGGGGCAGGGGTGGGTGGAGGGTGTCGGAGGAGGTAGAGGAGGGGGCAATCTGAGGGAGCAGGGAGATCCAGTGGGTGTGTGGGGACTCTGAGGGGGAGAGGTGTGAGTATCAGTTTCTTTAAAGTGGAGCCAACAGGCCCAAATTTCGGTGTATTTAGTCGGGTTGTCGTGTGCTTGGTGTATAAGACTTTCCATGGCAGACGTTTTGTCGACCCGATGGATCCATTCTGAAATTGAGGGGGGGTGTAGTGTCTCTCCAATGAGTTGAGATGCACATGGAGGCAGCAGAGATGAGATGAAAAATCAGGGATTTTTTGTATGAGGAGAAGGGTATAGAGGTGTGGTGCAATAGGTATTGTGCTGGTGTGAAAGTCGGGGAGTACGTGGTGATAAGAGAGATTAAGCGGTGAATTTCGGTCCAGAATGGTTGGATACGGGGGCATTCCCAGAATATATGGAGTAAGGAGCCGGTGTGCGCGTTACATCTCCAGCATAGTGGAGGGAGGTTGGGATAGTACTTGTGAATGATCGCAGGCGTTCTATACCAATTAGAAAAGATTTTGTACCTATTTTCTTGAACTGATACATTAACGGAACCTTTGTGTATGTGGGTGTATATTTGTTCCCATTCGGTTGCCGAAAGGTGAATGGAGAGGTCTCTTTCCCATTTTTTAACTAGAGTATCATCTTGAATATCGTAAGTGGAGAAGAGGAGAGTGTATAGGTACAAAATCAGGTGACGTTGGGGTTCAGTCTTGGTACAGAGTGATTCAAAGGGCGTGAGGCCTCGATTCCAGTGTAAAGAGGAATTGGCAGAGGCAAGGAAATGTCGGAGTTGTAAGTATGTGTAGAACGGGATATGGTGTTCAGGGAGCTTAGACGATAGGACTTGGTGTGTCAGGAGGGTGTCATCGTGAAATAGGGTGTGTGCTCTGACACTGACACCGGTGTAGAGATGTTGGGGACCTGAGGTCGCGTTAAGGATAGGCAGGCCTGGGGGAAAGTCGGGATTTCGGTCTAGTGGGGTCATGGGGCCTGGGGTGGGTGATGTGCGCAGGAGTGAGCAGGCAAGTCTGAATACGGACAAGGAGGTTCCTATGAGGGGATGGGAGGAACAGGGTACCGGGACGGAGCGTTTTGTTATCCATGGAAGGTGGGAGAGGGGGACGTCGGATACAGAGTTTTCAAGTGCAACCCAATCTTTGAATGTGCCATGGATGTGCCAGTCTACTATTCGAGTCAGATGGCAGGCCCAATGGTACGTTTGGATGTCGGGGAGACCAAGACCCCCTAGAACTTTTGGGAGTGTCAGTCTGGTCCAGCTTATCCTAGGGGCTTTAGAGGACCAAATGAAGGTCCTACACATGCGTTTGTAAAACGCGAAGAAAGAGGGGGGGAGTTTTATGGGGATGGTTTGGAGAAGATAAAGGAGTCTCGGGAGGATATTCATTTTTATTATTGCTATCCTGCCAAACCATGAGAAAGTGCCCGGGTGCCATTTATGTAAGTCGTTTTGTACCTTTTGGAGGACTGGTAAGAAATTTTGTGCGTAGAGATCATGTAGTTTAGTCGGAATTCTGATACCCAGGTAGGTGAGACAGCTAGTTTCCCAACCAAAGGGGAAGTTAAGTTTGCATTGAGAGACTATTGTGGGGGGTAAAGAGATGTTGAGTGCTCTGGATTTTGAGAAGTTGATCTGCAGATTGGATAGGGTCTTGAACAGGGTAAAATCAGCAAGTAGGTTGGGGATGGAGGTGATAGGATCTTTAAGAAATAGAAGTACGTCGTCTGCGTATGCGGCCACTTTATAATGAGTACCACGTATATCAATACCCTTGATGGCTGGGTTATCTCTCAATTTGCGCAGCATGGGTTCCATGGTAAGGACAAATATTAAAGGGGATAGGGGGCATCCCTGACGGGTACCGTTGGAGATGGGGAAGGCGCTCGACAGGTGGCCGTTGATCTTTAATTTAGCGGAAGGGGATGAATAAAGCAACAAGATCATGCGGAGCAAGCGTGGGGGGAAACCCATAGTTAGAAGGGTTCTCTCCATATAATCCCAGGCCACTCTGTCGAACGCCTTCTCAGCATCTAAGGAGAGGAAGAAACCCTGGGTGGATGATGTGGATAGCCAATGGTGAATATTCAGAGCTTTGGTGGTGTTGTCCCTGGCTTCTCTGCCGGGGACAAAGCCGACTTGATCCAGGGAGATCAGTCTGTTTAGGATGGGGAGAATGCGATTCGCTAGGACTTTGGCATACAGTTTCAGGTCAACGTTGAGGAGTGAAATAGGACGATAGTTAGTGACCAGTAGGGGGTCCTTGCCTGGTTTGGGGATGAGGGATACATGGGCTTCAAGAAAGTCAGTTTCGGAGTGTGGGTCAGAGGATAGGGATTCAAAGGAGTTCACTAGGTGTGGAAGAAGGGTGTCGGAAAAGGATTTATAATAACTAACAGTAAGTCCATCGGGGCCGGGGCATTTACCAGGTTTCATTTGTTTTAGTGCTGCCAAGGTTTCGGCAATCGAGATTGGGAGATCGAGGCTGGCCGAGTCGTCAGGTGTCAGGGGGGTCGGGCAGTGTTGTGCCAGGAAATCATTTATCGCTGTCAGCCTGTCTGTAGTAGTGGGAGAGGAATCGGTGATGGGGAGGTTGTAAAGGTTGGAGAAATACGACACAAAGTGGTCAGAGATGTCTTCCTGTTTGACAAGGTCGATGCCAGATGGGTGTTTAAGTTTGTGAATAGTGCAAGCGGCTCTCTTAATCTGTAGGGCCTTTGCCATTAGTTTACCAGCTTTGTTACTGAACTCATAGAAGAGTTTTTGGGATAGAGTATATTTGCGTTTGATTGTTAGGTTGAGTGCTTCCAGGAGTTTAGCACGTGCCTGGGTGAGCTCTGACAAGGAGCTTTGGGCTAATGTCATTTTGTGTGTTTGTTCCAGGGCTCTTACATGTGCAGTAAGTTTCTCAATGTGAGCTTTCCTCAATTTGTTTCTCTTAGCCGCCAGGGACAAGAACGTGCCTCTTACTACACATTTATGTGCTGCCCAGAGCGTTGGGGGTGCAGTGTCTCCCGAAGCGTTTTCCCTAAAGTAGTTAGTGAGGGTGTCAGAGATTGTTCGTGTGTATACCGCATCTGTAAGTAGGGAGTCGTCTAGCCTCCAAATATTGGTTCTCGAGAAAAATGTTGGGAATTTGAGGGTCATAGAGATAGGGTGGTGGTCTGATAAAACCATAGGTTCGATTGTAGCAGAGGTTAGGTATGAGAGGTCAGTTTGGGAGAGGAAGAAATAGTCCAGTCTGGTATATTTGTTGTGGAGACTTGAGAAGTATGAGTAGTCACGGCCGTTCGGGTTAAGGGTGCGCCAGGTGTCATGTAAGAGAAGTGTATGTAGCTGCTGTTTGATCGCTCGGAGGGCTCGGAAGGTGAGGGAGGATGTACCGTTAGAGGTGTCTATAGTAGGATTGAGTGCTACATTGAAGTCTCCCCCCACAATCAAGGTGCCAGACTGAAAGGCGATCAACTGTTCAAGGGTTGTGCGAAAGAAGGGAACTTGTTGGGTGTTGGGGGCGTAGATATTAGCGATGGTCACAGGTCTGTGATGTAACGTGCCTTTGATGAAGAGGAATCTACCCTGAGTGTCCCTTTGGACATCTGTGACTTGAAGGGGGCAATTTTTCGAGAGGAGAATAGATACACCTTTAGATTTGGCCTCTGCATTAGAAGCATGGAATACAGTAGGGAAGTGGGAGTTTTGTAGTTTGGGAATGCTATTGGTCCTGAAATGAGTTTCCTGAATGAGGGCTACATTGGCTTTTGGAGTGACGTAGAGAGTGGAGCAGTTTAGAACGCTTTTCAGGTGTGTTCAGGCCTCTTATGTTCACTGAATATAAGTTAAGCGTGAGGGGTTGGGCGTGGGGGGTAGGGGGTGATGTCCTGGAGGGGGCATTGCTCGCCATTATCGTAAAAGTGTGTGGGAGTGGTGTGGATGAAGGAAAAGGAGGGGGAGGGTTGTACGGGATCAGGGAGTGGGTAGGTGTGTGAGCAAGATTGGTCACTAGTGGAAAACCGATGAGGCTACAACCAAATAGGTTGAATAACCTCTACAAGGTATGTATCGGTCAAGTACAGTGTGCGTACGGGGTGACAACCCTTAGGTAAAAGGCTCACCCGGATACGCGACCGTATGAGGGTTGACAAACACGAGGAAACGAAGGTGGACGAAATCGGAGCGGGAGCGTCCGCCGCCACAGAAAGGTGGGTTGTAACTTCATGAGGACATGAGCTGCAAGACAACATCTGGATGGGGTCATAATATGAAGCCATGTCTTGTAGATCTGGAACTGGGAATACCAGAACATGAAAGGGTAAATGAAACCAACTCGTAAACAGTAAACCTATGTAAACTTACGTAAAACATGTTAACATTGAGGGACCAAGCGAAACATTGTAAGGAATAAAGTCCCGTAACGATGGTAGTTGGTAATACGTGCATAAAATGCTAAATGGTTACCAGTGTTAACTAGGATCCTGGTGTCCACAGGCAGCTCAGTCAAGTAGGTGAAGCAGCCATACTTTGAGGGAGAATAATACTGTTTAAACAAAGATTTGGCAAGAAGTAGGGGTGACAGCCGGCTGTGGACAGCAGGGTAGACATATTAATTTGGCTAAAACAGGTAAGTGGGACTACAACAAATAATTAAGTAATCAATTAATTAATCAGAGGTATGTTGGCTACAGAAGTTATAGAAAATTGGGTTCAGAGGCCAACTGGAACTTAACTGGTGGGTCGTACCGTAACCTGCATGCAGGAGGCGTGTGTCTTGGCTGTGTGCACGGGTGCAGAGCGTAGCTCTTACGTTAAATTAAAGCACAGGTATTGTGGTCGTCCGTTGAGGATGTAGGTGATGGAGCACCTGCCGAGTCCGAAGTCAGCGGGGGGATGAGGTGATCCTGCGCATTACAGAGGAGGGAGCCCCGGAAACGTTCGACGGACGGTCGAGGTCAACAGATCCGGAAGAGCGGGTCACGTGAGTTCATTCCGGTGGCACAGGTGTAGCTGGGAAGAAAACGTCTGGTACTCACGCGTGTTGAAGGCGGTCCGGCTGTGTCTTGGAGGGCCATCAGGCGGAGCTGGCAGAGGTCGCGGATGTGGATGTAGCGGGCGTAACCCCGTTCGTCCAATGGAGGGAAGCGGAGGTGCGCCGGGAGATCAGGATGCTGTTCGGAGTCGTCTTTCACCAATCCAGCAGCTGGAATTGTCGGGACCTCGCGTGAAGCAGCAGGTGAGTGGGGCGGGGGTCTAACTGAAGAGATCGCAATGCATTCTGGAGAGTGTAGTCTTTTGCAGACTTAGGGCAGGGCAGTCATACGGTGATAGGTCCGGAGGTCATCTCGGCTGAGGTGGTGGCAGAGCCAATCAGTAGGAACGTGGGAGTGGTGTGTTGCAGGAATGCGGCCCAGTTCCCAGAGCTGTAGCTCAGTCGAAGTGTCCAAGCCAGGTCTAGTTTACAATGGTGTCAAAAGTGAAAGTAAACGAGACATTAAATGAACAGGTCCAAAACAAAACTGGGGGGGAGAACTGTAGACTATAACTGGGTGGCAATAGGAATATTTCCAGCCAGAGGGATCGAGGAGGAACTTGGGGAAAGTGGTACCTCAGGCCTTAGTAATCCCGCCGGGTCCTCCGTGTACGGGGAGAGTCGGAGGGGCTGGAAGCGTTGAAATGATGGTGGGTTGATGAGTGGCGCCCGATGGGCGAGGGAGAGCGTCTTCTACGGAACCTGCTATTCTGCGCTTCCATGGGCTCTTCTTGGGGGGGCGTCTTCCGCAGCAAGGTGTGGCGGAATTCTCCGTACCAATTCGGTACTTCTACTAGGGGCAATCCCAGTGTTCCGCAAAAGTGAGGTAGGTCTTCCGGCACTTTCAAAAGAGCAGTACGGCCTTGGAAGGAGGCAGACAGGCAGAAGGGGAACTTCCATTTGTACGGGATGTTTCTGGAGCGTAGGACGTCTAGTAAGGGCTTTAGGTCTCGGCGGTGTCGGAGGGTTATGCCTGACAGGTCTTGGTAGATTTGGATGGGGTGACCCCCGTGCAGTAATTGCTGTCTGCTCCTCGCTTGCTTCATAATGTCCTCTTTGAGTTTGAAATCTACTACATGGCAGATTATGTCCCTGGGGGGGTCTGTCTCTCTACCCTTCGGCCGGAGGGCACGGTGGATCCTGTCAAGATTTATGGCAGATTGCGGTGGTCAGCCCAGCAGGTCATTGAAGATCTCTACAACAGTGGGGGCTACTTGGTCATTCTCCACAGTCTCTGGAACGTTGCGGATCCTGAGGTTATGGCGCCGACCTCTGTTGTCGAGGTCCTCTAAATGGCGTTGCATATCCCTCATTTGTTGGGTGTGGGAGTCAATGCGGGAGGCTGCTTTGTGAAGGCAAGTGTCGTGGCGGTCGGCAGTTTTTTCTACCGAGAGCACCCTGTCGTTGAGCGCGCGGATGTCCAGTCTCAGATCTGCAATGGCAGCCGCCAATGTATCCTTAATATCTGCCGCTATGGTCCGCAGATCATGGATGCTGAGCTGGGGTTGAGGCAACAGTTCTATGTTAGGGGAGTGTGGGTTAGAAGCAGGCGGGTGTGAGGAAGGTGGAATGGTGGCCGTCGGATCGTTTTCCTGTGAGCGACCATGGTGGGAAGGCGCCATATTTCCCCTACTGTTCCGGAACATTTCAGGGATGTTCTGGCCGATCCCTCCGGGTTGTTCTCTTGGGGAGCGGGATCTGGAGGTAGAGGAGGTACGGGAAGCGGTACCCATCGTCAGGGTGAAAATCAGGAGCAGTTATCCTCGGAAAATAGCTCAAGGTCTTCTGTGGCGGCAGGAGCGAAGAGATCAAGCGTCCATATTCTTGCCTCGGTCGGCCACGCCCCCGAATATTTTATATGTTGACACAAGTTGCGGAAAAAAGAAATATTTTTTTTTTTTGCACAAAGTTGTTACTAAATGATATATTGCTCAAACATGCCATGGGCATATGTGGAATTACACCCCAAAATACATTCTGTTGCTTCTCCTGAGTACGGGGATACCACATGTGTGAGACTTTTTGGGAGCCAAAAACCAAGCACCGCCTTCAGGCTTTCTAAGGGTGTAAATTTTTGATTTCACTTCTCACTGCCTATCACAGTTTCGGAGGCCATGGAATGCCCAGATGGCACAAACCCCCCCCCAAATGACCCCATTTTGGAAAGTAGACACCCCAAACTATTTGCTGAGAGGTATGGTGAGTATGTTGCAGATCTCGCTTTTTGTCACAAAGTTTTGAAAATTGAAAAAAAAGAAAAAAAAAGAAAATTATTTTCTTTCTTCATTTTCAAAAACAAATGAGAGCTGTGAAATACTCAACATGCCTCTCAGCAAATAGCTTTGGGTGTCTACTTTCCAAAATGGGGTCATTTGGGGGGGTTTTGTGCTATTTTGGCATTTTATGGCCTTCGAAACTGTGATAGGTAGTGAGGAGTGAAATCAAAAATTTGTGCCCTTAGAAATCCTGAAGGCGGTGCTTGGTTTTCGGGGCCCCGTACGCGGCTAGGCTCCTAAAAAGTCCCACACATGTGGTATCCCCGTACTCAGGAGAAGCAGAAAAAATTATTTTGGGGTGCAATTTCACATATAACCATGGCATGTGTGAGCAATATATCATTTAGTGACAACTTTTTGTAATTTTTTATTTTTTTTTGTCATTATTCAATCACTTGGGACAAGAAAAAAAAATTCAATGGGCTCAACATGCCTCTCAGCAATTTCCTTGGGGTGTCTACATTCCAAAATGGGGTAATTTTGGGGGGTTTTGTACTGCCCTGCCATTTTAGCACCTCAAGAAATGAGATAGGCAGTCATAAATTAAAAGCTGTGTAAATTCCAGAAAATGTACCCTAGTTTGTAGACGCTATAACTTTTGCGCAAACCAATAAATATACGCTTATTGACATTTTTTTTACTAAAGACATGTGGCTGAATAAATTTTGGCCTAAATGTATGACTAAAATTGAGTTTATTAGATTTTTCTTAGAACAAAAAGTAGAAAATATCATTTTTTTTCAAAATTTTCAGTCTTTTTCCGTTTATATCGCAAAAAATAAAAATCGCAGAGGCAATCAAATACCATTAAAAGAAAGCTCTATTTGTGGGAAGAAAAGGACGCAAATTTTGTTTGGGTACAACATTGCATGTCCGCAAAATTTACAGTTAAAGCAGCGCAGTGCAAAATTCTGAAAACACCTCTGGTCCTTTAGCTACCAAATGGTCCGGGCTTAAGAGGTTAAAGGTTAGTTACTGATGTTGGACGAGAAGGTTTGGCTCGCATTTTCCACTTTAATTTAATCCAAAGGTGTTCTATCGAGTTGAGATTAGGACTCTGTGCAGGCCAGTCGAGTTCCTCCACCCCAAACTTGCTCATCCATGTTTCTATGGACCTTGCTTTGTGCACTGGTGCACAGTCATATTTGAACAGGAAGGGGCCACCCCCAAACTTTTCCCACAAAGTTGGGAGCATGAAATTGTCCAAAATGTCTTGGTATTCTGAGGCCCTAAGAGCTCCCATCACCAGAACTAGAGGGCCAAGCCCAACCCCTGAAAAACAAACCCACACCCTAATCCCCTCTCCCTCAAATGATTTGGACCAGTGCACAAAGCAAGGTCCATAAAGACATGGATGAGCAAGTTTGGGGTGGAGGAACATGAATGGCCTGCACAGAGCTCTGACCTTAACCCGATAGAACACCTTTGGTATGAATTAGAGCTGAGACTGCGAGCCAGGCCTAACCACAAATGCACTTCTGGAAGAATGGTAAAACATTCCCATAGACACACGCCTAAACCTTGTGGAAAGCCTTCCCAGAAGAGTTGAAGCTGGAAAGCTGGAAAGAGTGGACAACTCAATATTGAACCATATGGACTAAGACTGGGATACCATTAAAGTTTGTGTGTCTGCAAAGGCAGGAGTCCCAATACTTTTGACAATATAGTGTATATACAAGGGTCCATCAAAGAGTTTCCACTTGCTTACAATCTTTTTTTATGAGTTTTTCAGCCATCTTTACAACAGCATGACAATTCCTATACTAAACTGCAAGGTCAGCTGGCTTGCCAGACAGACTAGTCACATGACACTCTCAGACACAACCAATTAGTACTCCTCCCGCCCTCACCGTTTCCATTAAAAATAAAAAATTGTGGAAACGTTATGAAGACTCATTGTATATATATATTTGCATGTAGATGTATGCTGACACCTATTGCAAACCAGCTTCTTAACATTACCAGTAAGCAGGTTTACAGTATCTGTTGTGTTATCCATTAAAATGTATTGATTAAAGCAACAGTATGGGCATGATAACTGTAAAATGTTGCATGATATAATATAAAAACATTTTTTATTAATGCTGATCCCCTGATCCACCACTAGGTCAATCTCAAAGCTATTGCAGCACTCCCTAAATTGCATCTCTGTCCCACACATATAAATCGTTTTTGTATTATTGTCAATATAATATAAAACAAAACATTTTATTTATTTTTATGTCACTCAGACTCCTGAGAATATACTGTTCTGATTCCTCCACCTTGAAAAAAAATTATTCAAACATTATGTTATTTTTATTGATTAATATCATTCCAGTCTAGCTTATGAGTTTAAGATGGGTTATACAAAAAAAAAAAAAAAGCATATTCACCTGGTCCGTATTACACAGATTTTAACTGAGAAAAGTGGGTGATCCTAGGCTCACAATGGTTTTAAGGGCACAGTGAACTTTAAGAATATGACTCATGGGGTTACCCACTTACATCACAGTAATATTGACAGTAATATCAGGTTAAATAAAATACATGATATCATACATTAACATGACAAGTACCTGAAAATGTACTCTTTGAACCACTTGCCGACCACCTAACTGTAAGAGTCCATTCACACAGGGGCAACTTTGGATCCGACTTCAAATCACCCCAGGTCGCCCCTAGTTGCCTCAAGTCGCGCTGGCTGAGGAAATCAATGTAAGTTAATGGAGCCGTCATAATGTACACTACTGCAGTCGCTCCGACTTCAAAAAAGGTCCCTGTACTACTTCAATCCGACTTCTAGGCGACCTGTACCCATTGATTTCAATGGGAGTTGCCTCTGAAGTCGGATGACTGTCTTAATAGGAGCAACTCTCCAGGAAGAGAAAATAAATTTCTCAGGCAAACCTCTCCCTCCCCCTCCCTCCCACAGAGCTGATTCTTGTTTGATTGGCCACTGGAATGTCTCCTGTCCTGCAGGCAACTTGAAGTTGCCTTGTAAGTAGCTCCAGGTTGCGCTGTGATTCATACTCAAGTCGTGTCTGAGTTGCCTCATAAAATCGCGCTGGAAGTCATGTTTCCCCTGTGTGAATGGGCTCCTAATATACGTCATTATTTTGATGTTAAATACCAGGGTTATGACAGAAGCTAGCTTCCATAACCCCAGTATTTTTATTTACAGCAGGCTGCCGGCTTTCCGATAAAAGTGGTCCCAGTGGGGCATTCACAGCGGGATAACTTTTATAGGCGGCGGGAGAGGTGCACTCCTGCCACTTCCCAATGTCTTCCAGGTTTACTGGATCCATCGGTAAGCCTGGAAGCAATCAGGTCTGATCAATGGCTGGGCAGGAAGTCAAGTGAGGGCAAGATGGCCCTCACTTGGCTTTATGCCCTTTAAGGACCGGAGCGACCTCTGACGCCACTTCCGGTTCTCGGACATCAATTTATTTATTTTCTTTACGTCAAAATGTAAAAAAAAAATTGCTTTAAAAGATAAATGAGATATCTGGGGTCTTTTTGACCCCAGATCTCTCAATAAAGAGGACCTGTCATGCTTATTTCTATTACAAGGGATGTTGGCATTCCTTGTAATAGGAATAAAATTGATTGGAAAAAATAAAATAAAGGGACAGTGTAAAAAAAATAAGTAAAGCACCCCATCCCTCCAAACTCAGGCGCAGAAGGGGACGCATACGTAATTTGCACCCACATATGTAAACTGTGTTCACACCACACATGTGAGGTATTGCCACGATCGCTAGAGTGAGAGCAATAATTCTAGTGCAAGAGATCCTCTATAATTCTCAACGGGTTATCTGGAAAAAAAATTAAAGCGTCACCCATGAAAAGTTTAACCTCCCTGGCGGTATTCCCGAGTCTGGCTCGGGGTAAGATTTCAGTACCATTAGCGGTAACCCCGAGCCAGACTCGGGCTGCATCGCAGGATACAGGGAGAGTTACTTACCTTGTTCCCTGGATTCTGCAATGTCTCCCCGCTGTGTGTGTGAGCTGTCTCCTCGTTCGATTCACACAGTGCCCGAGTGCCGCCAAGCTCCGTTCCCTGCCACGTTGCGGCGCACGGGGGCGGAGATCGGTGCCAAATTCAAAAAAGTTAAAACACATACAGTATACTGTAATCTTACTGATTACAGTACTGTATAAAAAAAAAAATACACATCCCCTTTGTCCCTAGTGGTCTGTCCAGTGCCCTGCATGCACTTTTATATTATAAATACAGTTTTTTTCTGCCTGGAAACTGGAGATTGTCCATAGCAACCAAAAAGTGTCCCTTTATGTCAAAAGTGGTTTTAGACCAGCTAGAAAACAGCGATAACAAATTAGAATCACTTGCAGAATTGAGCGATAGTGATTTGTGGGGGAATTCATCATCAAACACTAAATCTAATGACAGCGACAATTCTGCAACTGAGCAAATATCTGTGTTTTTGATTTGATTACATTATTGAATAATTTTTATTATTATATTATTATTATTTATTATAATTATTTATAGTGATTTATTATATTATAATTCATGATTTTGTGTTTCAAACTTTATCATACCCGGGATGTCTACTAGACTCTGGTTTGGACAGATTTAAGTGAGTTATTTCTAAGAATTGCAGGCCTACAATATAAAACGCCAAATTTCCATGCAAAATAATTGTACCGCTTTCACCACCTAAAATCTGACGGAATCATACCGCCAGGGAGGTTAAGTTTGTCACCATTCCACTAGAGTGTTTAAAATGAATTATAAAGACTGAAGACCGCTGCACAAATACAGTGTGACATAAAAAATTACAACAACCCCCATTTTATTCTCAAGGGTCTCTAATATATACATATATATATATATATATATATATATATATATATATATATATAATGTTTAAGGGTTCTAAGTAATTTTCTAGCAAAAAATAAAGATTTTTACTTGTAAATAACAAATGTCAGAAAAAGGTCTGGTCATAAAGTGGTGCCTTTTTAAAACCATGGAGTTCCTACACAATATCTGGGTAAGCAATCATGTTTTCAAAACTAACATTTTAATTTTTCCAGTCCATTGAAAGCTATATTGGGACCACCAAGGATGTTGTCAACTCAAATTTACTTTTTTTGTTTTTTCTCTTGAGTTATGCTAAACAAGACACCTAAAGTCTGGGGCCAGATGACAATGAAATTGTCATAGTCAGCTCTGAGAGAAAATAACATAATGCTGGGTAAGCTATTTTTGAAGTATCTTACAATCTCTCCCGCATGCTTTGTGTTTATATTCATGCTTACCGACACTGAAATGAAGGCAAGCACTGTGAAGAAATAATAGTTTTATAACCCCTGGAATTGAAGGCATTTAACCAACAAGATAAGAATAGCAACATAACATTACATTTTTATCACAAAGTACAATAATTCTTTATAACACAAGGCATATATTATTTGCAGTGAGGCCAAAGGTTCTGATCATTAATATGGTAATGAGTATTGCAGTAATACTAGTATATTTTTCATCTACATATTTTAAGAAGAAATTCTCTAGGGTACATTAGAGTTGTTAGGTGCAGTGCGCACAAACGTATCAGCAAGACTTTATGTAATAATCTTTAACCTTGCATGTATACCATTTAGCATTTTTCTCCTATCCATTATTATAATATACTGTATAACCAAATGTCTACAATAAAATTTGATCAACTGGTTATTACTGAAATTGTACATTCTGACTACGCTGTACCTACTGCACTGTGTGATCTGCCAGAACCAAAAGGGTTTAAAAATAATATTTGCACAATTTCTATACATTAAATTCTATTTGAAATACTGAGTTTAGTAATATTTGTTCACTTTGGAAAGGTTCTCATAAGTTAGGTTGAAACAGTTTACATTGCTTGCAAACATCGGGTCATGTATTGCATTCATACACTAGTTATGCATTTTTTTTTTTTGTATATTACCTTTTTATTTATACATTTTTCAGTTTAACCACTTAACGACCGCCCACTGTAATTATACGTCGGCAGAATGGCACCGACAGGCAGAATCACGTATATGTACGTGATCGCCTTTGTATAGTTGGGGGGTCCAATCGGACCCCCCTTCTGTACAGTGAGCGGTGGTTAAGTGTTCGGGAGCGATCCGGCATGAGGGGACGGCCGTTCGATTCCGGCCACCCCCTCTCGATCGCTCCCGGCGAATGAGAGAGCTTCCCCTGCCTATGTAATGTAAACACAGACAGAGGAAGTGATGTCATCTCTCCTCGTGTCGGTCTTTTCGATCCGGCGCGAGGAGTGAAGACATCTCACAGTAAGTGCACCAACAGCCCACTGACACCAGTACACGTAGGCACACAAATCACCCCCCAGTCACCCCCAGATCACCCCCCAGATCACCCCCAGTACCCCCAGTCACAGTGCACCGTTTGCAGTGATCATTTTTTTTTACTGATCACTGCAATCAGTGTCATTTGTGACTGTAAAAAGTTGCAGGGCAGTTAGGATTAGGCCCCTTTAGGTCCAAGGTAGCCCCCTAACCCCCCCTAATAAAGGTTTAACCCCTTGATCGCCCCCAGGTAACCCTTTCACCCCCTAACGCCAGCGTCACTAAGCAATCGTTTTTCCGATCGCTTTTTTCTTGTCGCTGGTGTCCTAGATAGCCAGTTAATTATTTTTAGGTTCGCCGCAGGTTTTTATTAGCGTCAGGTACCCCCATATATTATTTTAACCCCCTGATTGCCCCTAGAGTTAACCCTTTCACCAGTGATCACCGTATAAGCGTCACTGGTGACACTGGTTACCCAGTGAGTTATTTCGTCATTTAGGTAACCCGTCAGGTTTTTATATAGCATCGGGTACCCCCATATTTAACCTAATAAAGGTTTTAACCCCCTGATTGCCCCTAGTTAACCCTTTCACCAGTGATCACCATATAAAGGTTACAGGTGACGCTGGTTGGTTAGTTTGCTTTTTATAGCATCAGGGCACCCGCCGTATATAACCCAATAAAGGTTTAACCCCCTGATCGCCCGGCGGGTGATATCAATTAGGTTTTAGTGCCAGAGAGGGTCTGCGTCGCCCCAGGCAGCTTTAGGTTAGTGCCAGTAACGCTAACACCCACACGCAAAGCATACACCTCCCTTAGTGGTATAGTATCTGATCAGATCTATACTAGCGTCCCCAGCGGTTTAGGGTTCCCAAAAACGCAGTGTTAGCGGGATCAGCCCAGATACCTGCTAGCACCTGCGTTTAGCCCCTCCGCCCAGCCCAGCCCAGCCCACCCAAGTGCAGTATCGATCGATCACTGTCACTTACCAAACACAACACACATAACTGCAGCGTTCACAGAGACAGTCCTGATCCCTGCGATCGCTAACAGTTTTTTTGGTAGCGTTTGATACATTTGGTGACAGTCAGGTGCTTTTTTTACCTGTGAATCTTACTAGTGTACCCCTAAATTTAGAGCCCAAAATGGCAAGACGAAGGTACACTAGTAAAGAGGCCTACGAGATTCTGAGCATGACAGATAGTGAAGAGGAGGTCACGTATCTGTCAGATTCAGGCTCAGAATATCTTCCCGTAGAAGACAGTGACGTCAGCGGCCCCACGTCAGATAGCTCTGACGACGAAGTTGAGGTCCCTGCTAAGGTCAGGCGTACCCGATCCCGATCTTCTGAGGTTGTTGAGGAGCAAGAACCGCAGGGCTCTCGTATCATGGAGCAGAGTAGTACTAGCGCCGCTATTCCTTCTGGTGAATTGGCAAGCACCAGCGGCCTAGTACAGCCTGGGCGTACATCCAGCACTGCAGTATCACGTGGTGACGTGGCGAGTCCCATTAGTGCAGTTCAAGCTGGCGAGGTGGCAAGCACAAGTAGTGTCCCGCTGCCACCAAGAAGACAAAGGCAGGCCCGTCGTGCCCATAGTGCCCTTCCTGCAGAATTCGCCTATCCTGATTGGGTCCCCACCACTTCTGCAGAACCCGTACTTCCCCCATTCACTGCCCAACCCGGTATTCAGGTGGAAACAGCTGATTTTATGCCAATCGATTATTATTCGCTGTTTTTCACGGAAGATCTCTATAGATCTATTGTGGACCAGAGTAATTTGTATGCTGGTCAATTCATCGCCGCTAACCCCCAGTTGCCTAAAATTGCCAAAGATTGGAAACGGTTTCCGAATTTAAGACCTTTCTGGGCCTTTCCCTCAACATGGGCACACATAAATTCCCGTCATTGCGTGCTTATTGGTCCACGCACCCAATTGACCACATGCCCGTGTTCTCTGCCTCCATGCCCAGGACACGATACGAGCAGATTTTGCGGTTCATGCACTTCAACGACAATGAACTTTTTCATCCACGTGGGGACCCTGAATACGACCGGCTCTATAAAATTCGGCCCCTCATAAACCACTTCAACGAACGTTTTGCAGCCTTGTTTATTCCCGATCAAGTTGTCTGCATTGATGAGTCCCTGATTAAATTTTCTGGCCGCTTGGCTTTCAAGCAGTACCTTCCCAGCAAGCGTGCCAGATACGGGGTCAAGCTCTATAAGTGCTGTGACAGGGCAACAGGCTATGTATGGAGCTTTATGGTTTATGAGGGAAAAGATAGTCAGGTTGAGCCGGTCAACTGCCCGGATTACATAGGGAGCGCTGGCAAGATAGTGTGGAAATTGGTGTCACCCTTATTCGGGAAGGGGTACCACTTGTATGTGGACAATTATTACACGAGCGTGCCACTGTTTAGTCACTTGTTTGATCATCAGATTGGAGCATGTGGCACCGTGCGACCTAATCGCCGGGGCTTTCCCCAGCGGCTTGTAGATGCCCGTCTTAGGCTGGGGGAGAGAGTCTGCGTGAAGTGTAATAACTTGCTCGCTATGAAGTGGAGGGACAATAAGAATGTTTTCCTTCTTACCTCCCTTCATGCAGACACGACAGTCCAAATTCGTACGGCGACTGGTGTTGTGGAGAAACCCCTCTGTGTCCACAAATATAACAAAAATATGGGAGGGGTGGACCTCAACGACCAGTTGATGGTGCCATATCTAATTGACCGTAAGGCGAGACGCTGGTACAAAAAAGTGTCTCTATCCTTATTCCAATTGGCTTTGCTGAATGCTCATGTGCTATACAGAGCTTCAGGCGGGACGTTATCTCTTCTAAAATTCCAGAATGAGATAGTCACAGAACTCCTGTATCCAGGCGGTTCTGCACCTCACCATCCCCTACTAAATGCAGTAAGCCGACTGCATGAGAGGCATTATCCGTATGCCCTCCCGAGTACCCGTACCCAACGAACCCCCCAAAAAAGATGTCGTGTCTGTAGCAAGCGCGGATTTAGGCGTGACACCCGTGTTTTTTGTCCACTCTGTCCTGACAAACCTGGTCTTTGCCTTGGTGAATGTTTTGATCGCTACCACTCAAAAGTGAAGTTTTAGCGTAGGGTACAGCATTTCACAGACTAGGACACACTTACACAGGGTTTCCCAAGATGCCATTACATTTTGAGAGACCCGAACCATTACAGTTGTTAAAGTTACAAAAAAAAGTGTAAAAAAGAAAAAAAAAACGTAAAAAACAAAACACAAAAAAATATAAAAGAAAAAAAACAAAAATAGTTGTCGTTTTATTGTTCTCTCTCTCTCTCTATTTTCTCTCTATTGTTCTGCTCTTTTTTACTGTATTCTATTCTGCAATGTTTTATCATGCTTGCTTTTCAGGTATGTAATTTTTTGTTTTCAGGTACGCCATTCAGTTGCAGCGCGGATCTAGTTATCTTGACAGCAACAGCGTTTGCTCCCACGATACATAAAGCCGTGACTCCAACGCTGTAGAAGGTGATTTCACCACCACAGTTAAAAAAAGAGCATATATGCCGAAGCATGGGGGCAGCAGGGGCGGAGGAGCGATTTTGCTCCTAATGCCGCGTATATACGGTCGAAATTCCGACGGAGGCTTGCCCGTGGAAAAGTCCGACCGTGTGTACGCGGCATAACCTTTTATGCTGCGTACATACGGTCGAAATTCCGACGAAGGCTTGCCCGTGGAAAAGTCGGACCGTGTGTACGCGGCATAACTTTTTTGCGGGAGGATGCCCCCATGCTTCGGCATATATGCCCATCATTAGAAGTGGGTGGACGAAGGGAGGTATTCTAATGGTGGGCATACCCACCGATCAATCTCTTTTTTTCGTTCAGCCAACAGGCTTCATAAGATTACAATACATGTCCAACAAGGACCAGCAACGTACTGGTATGTTGCTGGACTTTGAATGTTTATACCAGAATGATGCCTGCGGGTTTAGGTATCATCTTGGTATCATTCTTTTCAGCCAGTGGCCGGCTTTCATGTAAAAGCAATTCTAGCAGATAATTAGCCTCTAGACTGATTTTACAAGCAGTGGGAGGGAATGTCCCCCCCCGGATATAAACAGCGCCATTGGGAAATTGGGAAAGCATTTTATCACACCGATCTTGGTTTGGTCAGATGCTTTGAGAGCAGAGGAAAGATCTAGGGTCTAACCCCCCAATTTTTTTCAAAAAAAGAGTACCTGTCACTACTTATTGCTATCATATGGGATATTTACATTTCCTGAGATAACAATAAAAATGGTAAAAAAAAAATAAAAAATGGAAGGAACAGTTTAAAAAAAAAAAAAAAGCAAAATAAATAATAAAAAAATAAATAAAAAAAAAAGCACCGCTGTCCCCCCCTGCTCTTGCGCAAAGGCGAACGCAAGCATCGGTCTAGCGTCATATGTAAACAGCAATTGCATCATGCATGTGAGGTATCACCGCGAAGGTCAGCTCGAGGGCAGTAATTTTAGCAGTAGACCTCCTCTGTAAATCTAACGTGGTAACCTGTAAAGGCTTTTAAATGCTTTTAAAAATGAATGTAGTTTGTCGCCGCTGCGCGTTTGTGCGCAATTTTAAAGCATGTCGTGTTTGGTATCCATGTACTCAGCCTAAGATCATCTTTTTTATTTCATCAAACATTTGGGCAATATAGGGTTTTTTAGTGCATTAAAAATAAAAAAGTGTGTTTTCCCCCCAAAAAATGCGTTTGAAAAATCGCTGCGCAAATACTGTGTGGAAAAAAAATGCAACACCCACTATTTTAATCTGTAGGGCCTTTGCTTTAAAAAAATATATAATGTTTGGGGGTTCAACATAATTTTCTTGCAAAAAAAAAAATGTTTTCATGTAAACAAAAAGTGTCAGAAAGGGCTTTGTCTTCAAGTGGTTAGAAGAGTGGATGATGTGTGACATAAGCTTCCTAATGTTGTGCATAAAATGCCAGGACAGTTCAAAACCCCCCAAATTACCCCATTTTGGAAAGTAGACACCTCAAGCTATGTGCTGAGAGGCATGTTGAGCCCATTGAATATTTATTTTTTTGTCCCAAGTGATTGAATAATGACAAAAAGAAAAAAAAATGTACAAAAAGTTGTCACTAAATTATATATTGCTCAAACATGCCATGGTTATATGTGGAATTGCACCCCAAAATACATTCTGTTGCTTCTCCTGAGTACGGGGATACCACATGTGTGAGACTTTTTGGGAGCCTAGCCGCGTACAGGACCCCGAAAACCAAGCACCGCCTTCAGGATTTCTATGGGTGTAAATTTTTGATTTCACTCCTCTCTGCCTATCACAGTTTCGGAGGCCATGGAATGCCCAGATGGCACAAAACCCCCCCCATATGACCCCATTTTGGAAAGTAGACACCCCAAGCTATTTGCTGAGAGGTATGTTGAGTATTTTGCAGATCTCGCTTTTTGTCACAAAGTTTTGAAAATTGAAAAAAGAAAAAAAAAATGTATTTTTTCATTTTCAAAAACAAATGAGAGCTGTAAAATACTCACCATGCCTCTCAGCAAATAGCTTGGGGTGTCTAATTTCCAAAATGGGGTCATTTGTGGGGGTTTTGGGCTATCTTAGCATTTTATGGCCTTCAAAACTGTGATAGGCAGTGAGGGGTGAAATCAAGAATCAAGCCCTTAGAAATCCTGAAGGCGGTGCTTGGTTTTCAGGGCCCCGTACGCGGCTAGGCTCTCAAAAAGTCCCACACATGTGGTATCCCCGTACTCAGGAGAAGCAGCAAAATGTATTTTGGGGTGCAATTCCACATATAACCATGGCATGTTTGAGCAATATATCATTTAGTGACAACTTTTTGTACATTTTTTTTCTTTTTGTCATTATTCAATCACTTGGGACAAAAAAAAAATGTTCAATGGGCTCAACATGCCTCTCAGCAAATAGCTTGGGGTGTCTACTTTCCAAAATGGGGTCATTTGGGGGGTTTTGTGCCATCTTGGCATTTTATGGCCTTCAAAACTGTGATAGGTAGTGATAGGTAGTGAGGAGTGAAATCAAAAATTTATGCCCTTAGAAACCTTGAAGGCGGTGCTTGGTTTTTGGGGTACCGTACGCGGCTAGGCTCCCAAAAAGTCCCACACATGTGGTATCCCCGTACTCAGGAGAAGCAGCAGAATGTATTTTGGGGTGTAATTTCACATATGCCCATGGCATGTGTGAGCAATATATAATTTAGTGACAACTTTGTGCAAAAAAAAAAAATTTGTCATATTCCCGCAACTTGTGGCAAAATATAAAATATTCCATGGACTGAACATGCCTCTCAGTAAATAGCTTGGGGTGTTTACTTTCCAAAATGGGGTCATTTGGGGGGGTTTTGTGCTATTTTGGCATTTTATGGCCTTCAAAACTGTGATAGGTAGTGAGGAGTGAAATCAAAAATTTACGCCCTTAGAAATCCTGAAGGCGGTGCTTGGTTTTTGGGGCCCCGTACGCGGCTAGGCTCCCAAAAAGTCCCACACATGTGGTATCCCCGTACTCAGGAGAAGCAGCAGAATGTATTTTGGGGTGCAATTCCACATATAACCATGGCATGTTTGAGCAATATATCATTTAGTGACAACTTTTTGTACATTTTTTTTTCTTTTTGTCATTATTCAATCATTTGGGACAAAAAAAAAATATTCAATGGGCTCAACATGCCTCTCAGCAAATAGCTTGGGGTGTCTACTTTCCAAAATGGGGTCATTTGGGGGGGTTTGTGCCATCTTGGCATTTTATGGCCTTCAAAACTGTGATAGGTAGTGATAGGTAGTGAGGAGTGAAATCAAAAATTTATGTCCTTAGAAACCTTGAAGGCGGTGCTTGGTTTTTGGGGGTCCCGTACGCGGCTAGGCTCCCAAAAAGTCCCACACATGTGGTATCCCCGTACTCAGGAGAAGCAGCAGAATGTATTTTGGGGTGTAATTTCACATATGCCCATGGCATGTGTGAGCAATATATCATTTAGTGACAACTTTGTGCAAAAAATAAAAAGTTTGTCATATTCCCGCAACTTGTGGCAAAATATAAAATATTCCATGGACTGAACATGCCTCTCAGTAAATAGCTTGGGGTGTCTACTTTCCAAAATGGGGTCATTTTGGGGGGTTTTGTGCTATTTTGGCATTTTATGGCCTTCGAAACTGTGATAGGTAGTGAGGAGTGAAATCAAAAATTTGCGCCCTTAGAAATCCTGAAGGCGGTGCTTGGTTCTGGGGTCCCGTACGTGGCTAGAATCCCAAAAAGTCCCACACATGTGGTATCCCCGTACTCAGGAGAAGCAGCAGAATGTATTTTGGGGTGCAATTCCACATATAACCTTGGCATGTGTGAGCAATATATAATTTAGTGACAACTTTTTGTATTTTTGTTTTTTTTTGTCATTATTTAATCACTTGGGACACAAAAACAAAATATTCAATGGGCTCAACATGCCTCTCAGCAATTTCCTTGGGGTGTCTACTTTCCAAAATGGGGTCATTTGGGGGGGTTTTGTACTGCCCTGCCATTTTAGCATCTCAAGAAATGAGATAGGCAGTCATAAATTTAAAGCTGTGTAAATTCCAGAAAATGTACCCTAGTTTGTAAACGCTATAACTTTTGCGCAAACCAATAAATATACGCTTATTGACATTTTTTTTACTAAAGACATGTGGCTGAATACATTTTGGCCTAAATGTATGACTAAAATTGAGTTTATTCGATTTTTCTTATAACAAAAAGTAGAAAATATCATTTTTTTTCGAAATTTTCGGTCTTTTTCCGTTTATATCGCAAAAAATAAAAATTGCAGAGGCAATCAAATACCATTAAAAGAAAGCTCTATTTGTGGGAAGGAAAGGACGCAAATTTCGTTTGGGTACAACATTGCATGTCCGCACAATTTACAGTTAAAGCAGCGCAGTGCAAAATTCTGAATTCACCTCTGGTCCTTTAGCTACCAAATGGTCCGGGGCTTAAGTGGTTAACAAGTTATACAATAGGTGCCACCACCACCTTTCATTTTCATATAAAAAAATTAAAAAAAGTTCAAACCATACATTCCCTCCCCACATCCCCTCCCCACATCCCCTCACCTAATAAAAATATATGTATATATATATATATATATATATATATATATATATATATATATAAATGTCCTACCCCCCCCTCTCTCTCTCCCCCCTTCCCCCCGTCCTGAACTTAATCATTCCTATCTCCGCTCACGTCCCAGTTTCCCCCGGGGCTCTGTCCTCCCGCCTTCTTCCCTTTTCCCTTTAACACTTCATCTGTCATGGATATGCAGTAGTGTTTGTCTGCCATCTTACCTTCCTCCTCATGTGTTCATCTAGAGACCAGACCTCCTTCACCTGGCTTCCTTTATAATCTCCTCCCAGCCTGACTCCACCCCAGGCCCTATCACTGAACACTATATTAACCTGTGCACTGCAAGCCTGCTTTGCTGATCAACGTGTTTGTTAGGCATTGTGTGTTTGGGTTCCTGCCTGCCGTGTGCTACGTCTGTCTCTCTGTTACGTTATTGGCTTGTCCCCGACCATCCCTGTCTGCTTGTGGCCCCTGACCTTCGGCTTGTTATTCGGTTCTCTCTATCGTGTGCCGCTGCTTCCCCTTATCCTACGGGGCGTGAGCTAGGAAACTCCAGGGGCCGCGACCTGGTCCCAGCCTGCAGCGTAACATCCTCACCACTAGAGGCCCTGGAGAAGACCAGCTGGGTCTTAGACTCCGCGCCCTGGGGAATCTTGGCTCTCGCTTCCGTTGGGATCCCGGTTGTGCTCCTCTGGTCCCGCTTTCCACAACCACCCAGTTTCCTACCCACAGAAGCCAGCCATAGGGTTCACTACCTCGCGGTGCACTCCTGTCCCCCTACGGTGTGCATCTGTCACCTGGCCACAGGTGACCCTGACAGTTTGATCAGCCATGGACCCGGCTGACATCCCGATCCCCGCGGATGATCCATTGCAGGGCATAGTCCACAGACTTGAAACCCAGGAATCGAATCAGACTCAGGTGATGCGATTCCTCCAGGATCTGGCTTCTCGATTCGAGCAGCTTCAGGCCTCCTTGGGAACCCCGAATCCGCAACCTCAAGTACAACCAGCGGTGGTACCTATCGCACCAGTCGCAGCCACACACTCACTAATACTGCCAGCTCCGTTCCGTTTCTCTGGGGACTCCAAGGCCTGCAGAGGGTTTCTTAGCCAATGCACGATTCATTTTGAGCTTCAGCCTCAAAACTTTCTGTCTGATAGGGCAAAGGTAGCCTATATCATTTCCCTCCTCTCCGGTGAAGCTTTAGCCTGGGCAGCCCCTCTGTGGGAACTGAATGATCCAGTGGTTTCTAGCCTGTCTGGCTTCTTGAAACTTTTTCGGAATATCTTTGAAGAACCGGCTCGTGTCTCTTCAGCGGCCAGCGCCCTTCTACGTCTCCGCCAAGAGTCTGCTTCAGTGGGACAGTACGCCCTTAATTTCCGCATACTGTCGGCTGAGTTGAGCTGGAACAATGAGGCCTTAGTCGCAACCTTTTTGCATGGCCTTTCTGATAGAGTGAAGGATGAATTAGCAGGAAGAACCATCCCCACTGATCTGGACGGAGTTATCTCCTTGTGTAACCAGATCGATATTCGCTTTCAGGAAAGGACCCTAGAAAAGCGGCGCCAGCACTCCTTGGTCCTTAGTCAGCCTGAGCTCCCCTCTCCTCGACCCGTGGAGCATCTCCTGCCAGCTGAGGAACCCATGCAGCTGGGCAGGACCAGGCTATCCCCAGAGGAACGTGCTAGGCGCAGAAATCTAGGCCTGTGTCTCTACTGTGGGGGCAAAGGTCATTTTCGTGACACTTGCTCTCTTTGTCCAGAAAAACGTTTGGGTCCACTTCATCTGGAAAGTGGAGTATTGGACCCAGAAATATCACCTTCCCCTTCTCGTCTTCTGCTTTCTGTGTTCCTTCATGTTGGTGCTTCTTCTCATTCGGTCTCAGCATATCTGGATTCCGGAGCCGCTGGTAATTTCATGGACTGGGAAATCGCATCGTCCATGAGACTTACTCTTTTGCCCCTCACCACGCCATTGGTGGTCTTGGCGATTGATGGTACTGTTCTCCCAGGGGGACCTATCCGCTTCCAGACCCTCCCTGTTAAGATGTCGGTGGGTACACTCCACCAGGAGTGGATATCCTTCCTTATCTTACCCAAGGCCTCAACGCCTATAATTTTGGGTCTCCCATGGTTACAGCTCCATTCTCCTCATGTGGACTGGACTACTGGACAGATCCTGGCTTGGGGTCCCTCCTGTTCCTCGTCCTGCCTACCCAAGGTTGCCCCCTGTGAATCTGAGCCGGTCATTCATTCCAGGTTGCATAACCATTTACATTTCTCTGTCCCTAACCACCCTTGGACGCACAGCCAGGCTAGCTTGTCTACAAGTCCTGCAGTCGCTACGTCTTGCGATGCGATTCAGGTAGTCGCTACACCTGACTCAGCTATTCACTCTGCCTCTGTACTAGTTATGCCAGTCCAGCCCATGCCCAGTGAGCCTCTCACTTTTTCTTGTTCGGGACATTCTGCTTGTCCTTCAGCTATTCAGCTTGACTCCGGCGACATGTCACCTTCTAACCAACCTGACTTCAGGGTTCCACTGACATCTGCCCAGTCTGATGGTCCTGTGCAAGATGACCAGTTCCCCTTTAAGGGTCTAGGGGACCCTCCTCAGATTCCTGTTGATCGTCTCATGCCCTTGCTTATTCCTAGAGAGCCTTTGGTCCTCAATAGATCTTCTTATCATCTCCCTACCTCGTTTTCAGTCTCTGAGGATAATCTTAAGTACGAGGTTAGACAAGTTCTGGATTCTCGGCTCTGCAGAGGCATTCTTCAGTACCTTGTGCATTGGAGAGGTTTTGGTCCTGAGGAGGCGTCTTGGATCGCTGCATCTGATGTCGCTGCACCTCATCTGTTGAGAAGGTTTCATCAGAGATTTCCCTTTAAGCCTGGGTCCAGGCGGGGGAGGGCCCATAAGAGGGAGGGTACTGTCATGGATATGCAGTAGTGTTTGTCTGCCATCTTACCTTCCTCCTCATGTGTTCATCTAGAGACCAGACCTCCTTCACCTGGCTTCCTTTATAATCTCCTCCCAGCCTGACTCCACCCCAGGCCCTATCACTGAACACTATATTAACCTGTGCACTGCAAGCCTGCTTTGCTGATCAACGTGTTTGTTAGGCATTGTGTGTTTGGGTTCCTGCCTGCCGTGTGCTACGTCTGTCTCTCTGTTACGTTATTGGCTTGTCCCCGACCATCCCTGTCTGCTTGTGGCCCCTGACCTTCGGCTTGTTATTCGGTTCTCTCTATCGTGTGCCGCTGCTTCCCCTTATCCTACGGGGCGTGAGCTAGGAAACTCCAGGGGCCGCGACCTGGTCCCAGCCTGCAGCGTAACATCCTCACCACTAGAGGCCCTGGAGAAGACCAGCTGGGTCTTAGACTCCGCGCCCTGGGGAATCTTGGCTCTCGCTTCCGTTGGGATCCCGGTTGTGCTCCTCTGGTCCCGCTTTCCACAACCACCCAGTTTCCTACCCACAGAAGCCAGCCATAGGGTTCACTACCTCGCGGTGCACTCCTGTCCCCCTACGGTGTGCATCTGTCACCTGGCCACAGGTGACCCTGACATCATCATTAAACACATATTCTCGTGATTTTTTAAGCCCACTTCCCCCATATGTTATTATATGCTTCTAAAGAGTCTTCCATTCTATGTATTGTTTCTTCTATTGAGTCCAACCAGTCTATTTTTACTGCCCATTCCTTCATAGTGGGGGCTTCAGGGGTTCTCCATAGTCTTGGGATCAGACTTTTAGCAGCATTCAGAAGATGAGGGACCAAAGTGTTCCTGTATTGGACTATCTTTCTATCTGTATCGTGGAACAAACATTTCCACGGAACTTTCTAAATCTGTTCCCCTGTTATTTTATAGATATTATCTATTACTCTCTCCCAATATGGCTGAATCTTCTCGCACTCCCACCATAAGTGTGCAAAAGTCCCAAGAGCACCGCATCCCCTTCAGCAAGTTGGGGGGGGTCTCTATGTTCACTTTATGTGTTCTCTGTGGAGTGATGTACCACCTTGCTATTAATTTGTAGCACATTTCTACTGTCCTAACATCACTGGAAGCACAACAGGCTATCTTCAGAATCTTGTTCCTATGTTTATCACCCTGTAAGGGGCCTATTTCCTCCTCCCATTTACCCAAGTACGGGGGGTATTAGTTATGCATTAAACCAAGACTGGTTCACCAAAAGATTTTGGTTTTGCAGGTTCTTATGAATATCAAATTCTATATCCATGGCATAATTCTATGCACCTGCAATCCAAATCAGAGAAATTATTTAGCTCATTAGCATTCACAAAATGCACAACTAGAAAAAGGCATTACCTGGAGTTAATATTCGTTTTTTTAACAATTTAATAGTTAGTAGATTTTGACATTTAGAATGTTTCAAGGTGCATCTTGTGCTTCATAAATTTGGAATAAAAAAAATTGATTAAAACTTTATTGTCCTAACATCACTGGAAGCAAGAAAACTTTATTGTCCTAACATCAGTGTAGTTTGAATTCACTAAAGACTACATGGATTAAAAGAAGGAAGTATTAAAACCCTGTTGGGATTCTACTGATATCTGGGCTCAATTACAGTAGTGACAATATTTTTACCAGGCAGAAAGTGAGGGAAAATCTGTAACAGAGACTTTGCACTTAACAGCTGACTGTTGTTTTACGTTTCTGTTGAAGATTAACCCTGACCTCCTTCCTCCTATCTGGTGAAACTGGTGTCTCCTGGAGAGGAAATTAGGGGAAACATTTGGAACTGAGTCCTGGATAGCAGTAAAAACCAGATAGAGATTCCAATCCCACCCCCCCCCCCAAAAAAAAAAAAAGAGGAGGGAGGAAGGAGGTGTTAAAGTGGAACTTCTCTTTTAGGGTGAAGTTCTGCTTTAATAAGTCTGGTATACCCAACCCTCCCTGTTTTTTGCCATTATAAAGATTCTGTCTATTTGTTCTCGGTCTCTGATTGTCCCTGATATATTTGAATATTTTCTTTTGGGAAGAAAAATAATAAGATCTATGTATTCCTATTGGGAGTGTCTCACAAATATAAGATTTGTTTGCTTTTAGACGATCCCTGAAAACCCTTCTCTTCAGAGAAGCCTATTCTGCCCTCCCTTAACAACTGTACATTTAATTTCTCCATAAGATCATCCCCCACATTATTACCCTTTGAATCACTTGACCCTCCCTTCTAGATTGTAAGCTCTAATGAGCAGGGCTCTCTGATTCCTACTGTATTGAATTGTATTGTAACTGTACTGTCTGCCCTCATGTATTAACCACTTGCCGACCGCCGCCTGTACATATATGTCGTCGGCAGAATGGCACGGCTGCGCAAAGTAACGTATTTATACGTCACTTTGAATTTCATCGGGAGCAGCGATCAGTGTCGTGTCACAGTAAGCCCAGCCCCCACACAGTTAGAATCACTCCCTAGGATACACTTAACCCCTTCCTCGCCCCCTAGTGGTTAACCCCTTAGCTGCCAGTGTCATTTACACAGTAATCAGTGCATTTTTAGAGCACTGATCGCTGTATAAATGACAATGTCCCAAAATACCGTCAAAAGTGTCCGATGTGTCCACCATAATGTTGCAGTCACGATAAAAATCGCTAATCGCTGCCATTACTAGTAAAAAAAAAAAATATTAATAAAAATGCCATTAAACTATCTCCTATTTTGTAGACGCTATAACTTTTGCGCAAACCAATCAATAAGCGCTTATTGCGATTTTTTTTTACCAAAAATATGTAGAAGAATACGTTGCACAATTGTCTGTTAAAGCGACACAGTGCCAAATCGCAAAAAGTGCTCTGGTCATTTGGCAGCCAAATCCTCCGGGGCTGAAGTGGTTAAAGCGCTGCACAAACTGTTGGCGCTATATAAATCCTGTATAATAATAATAATAATAGTAATAATATTTTCTTGTGAGAGTAGACTCTGGCCATTTCTAATACTATCAAAAAGGCTACAGAAGTGGGAAACTAGAATGTCAACAATTTTTTTTGGTGTAATAATGTCCTGAGAATCTATTAGGTCCTGTGGCTTTTCATTTCAGGTGCTTTATAGCAACTTTGATTTATTTTATTGTAAAATCATCTTCTGTTAAAATCTTTTGTGTTTGAATAAGCTTAGGAAGTGGGATTTCATTAAAGAACTGTTTAGCCAGTTTTGTGTAAAAATTCACATTGATGAGTTAAGGGTTATGTGTCAGTGTGCCATTAAATAGCCACAGTTTAAACATAGTGCCATAGTATAATTTCTGAGAGATAGTTTTCTAGCCAAAAGGGTGTTCTGCTTGTCCCAAAATGTGTAATATCTGTACCCATCAAAAGGTTTTCTCAGCTTGTGGGGTAAGGTACAATTTAAAGTTTTGTTTATTAATCCTTTTGCTATTGTGTTTAGTGCTATTGGCTATCTGTATCAATTTGTCGCTACGGTCACTTTATGACCCACCCAGCTAAAAGCTTAGAAAACATCTTCAGGAAGATTACACTGAAAAAAAAAAAAGTTAATTTTCTACATCCCTAAAAGAGAAGTATGGTTTTATATAAAAACAAAAAACATTTATACTTACCTAGGTGGATGCAGCATCGATTCGTGCGTGATGAGCCACTCAACTATCTCCGTCACGTACTCTGTAAGAAATGGGCACTGCCAGAAAGAAAAGGCAGATGTGGCCTGCCTTTCAAAAGTATTTCCCAACCACAGCTTGTTCCACAGATGCAGAACCTGTTTGCCCCATACTAGATCCATGTGCTAAACCTTTGCTTCCTCTTTATTGAAATCAAATCTGCCTCTCATAAAAAGAAAATAGTAATAATTCACAACTACTGTATATACACTATATTACCAAAAGTATTGGGATGCCTGCCTTTACGCGCACATGAACTTTATTGACATCCCATACTTAATACGTAGGGTTTAATATTGAGTTGGATCACCCACTGCAGCTATAACAGCTTCAATTCTTCTGGGAAGGCTGTCCACAAGGTTTAGGAATGTGTCTATGGGAACGTTTGTCCATTCTTCCATAAGCACATTATTGAGGTCAGGCACTGATGTGGACAAGAAGGCCTGGCTCGCAGTCTAATCGGGTTGAGGTCAGGACTCTGTGCAGGCCAGTCAAGTTCCTCCACCCCAAACTCGCTCATCTATGTCTTTTATGGACCTTGCTTTGTGCCCTGGTGCGCAGTCATTTTGGAACAGGTAAGGGCCATTCTGAAACTGTTCCCACAAATTTGGGAGCATGAAATTGCCCAAAATGTCTTGGTATGGTGACGCCTTAAGATTTCCCTTCACTGGAACTAAGGGGCCAAGCCCAACGCCTGAAAAACAACCCCACACAATAATCTCCCCTCCACCAAATGATTTGGACCAGTGCACAAAGCAAGGCCCATAAAGACATTGATGAGTGAGTTTGGGGTGGAGGAACTTGTCCTGACCTTAACCCGATAGAACACCTTTGAGATGAATTAGAGCAGAGACTGTGAGCCAGGCCTTCTTGTCCACATTAGTACCTGACCTCACAAATGTGCTTCTGGAAGAATGGTCAAACATTCCCATAGAAACACTCTTAAACCTTGTGGTTGGCCTTCCTAGAAGAGTTGAAGCTGGTATAGCTGCAAACGGTGGGCCAACTCAATATTGAACCCTATGGACAAAGACTGGGATGCCATTAAAGTTCATGTGCGTGTAAAGGCAGGTGACCCAATACTTTTGGTAATATGGTTGATATGTAGCTCCCCACAGTGCAATTCACAGTAATATAGCACAATACAGCAGTGTATAACACTGCAGAGCACTGTATAGTGCTATAATGTACTGTATAGCTCAACTATTTTTCCTTGCAAGAACTCAGCTCAGTTTTCACTATATACTCCAACACACACTGACAAACTATTGCTGTGAACCTTGTCTTATATAGTTAGAAGGCTGGAAAATTGGAAAACCCGAAATAGTGGTCTTTCAAAACCAACTCAGTTGAAAGGTCAGGAAGTGCAATATTGGTAAAATGTTGCTTTAGCAGTGAACAGCTGCATTAGTTCACTGTTTTCAGCCATTGGGTTCACCTTTAACTCACACTCAACTCAAACTCAAAGACTATCCATTTTTGCAATTAACTTGTTTCTAAAATACATTTGACACCCTTTAAATGTTCTGCTACAGTTAGCATAACCCACTAAAACTTTAGCTATACAAAGCTAGTGACAGCTGAGCAAAATCAAAGCACTGTACCTTAAAGCATCACAAAATATTGTACATGACTGTTTTGGCATAAATGCAATGCTCCTTTAAAGATTAATGTATAGATTCCAAACCATCTGTCATTTTAATATTCCTTATTTCACCAGAGATTATGATGGAATATTTACAGTCAAATCCATTTACTTTAGCTCTTTGGAATCATCCAGCAAAAATGCGATTGTTTGCCTTTGCAAGGTGCGCACATGTGATATACTGCTATGTTTGTACATGATGATTTTGAACTTGAGTCCTACGAATTTGTAATGAATAAAATCTTGACAATATTCCTTCCTGCATTAATCATTTGAAGCTGATCCTACAGGATGCAAGAGCAAATTAAATTCTATTTGCAATTTCATGCATGACGCACAGAAGCGAGGGATGTCTGAGCAAAGCACTTTTTCAGCAAGACAAGCGTGTAAGTTTTTTTCCCCCCCATGTGCCAGCACTCTTATTACTGACAAATTTGTAAATGAGAATGTATGAATGGTATTAAATTCACCTTCAAGGATGTGGCAAATTAAAAAGAAGAACTTTATTTTCTGAGAAATGTACGTTGGTAAATGTTACGTATGAGTAATGGGATCCTGCGCATAAGTGTCTGCTGCTTGTGACCTTCTGTCTCTAATACAGTCTCCAAATCCATCTCGGGGAAGGAAACCCTCCATATGCCCTGTGCTATTTTGTGCAGCTCAGGCAATGATGATAGGTGATAAGTCTCCTGAATTAGAATGATTGCTTGGATTTCATATTCTCTGCAATCCCTTTCCCTTTCTATCATTAAATCTGCTAAAAGCTAAAAGTGCATTTTTAGTAGGAACTATGCTCTTTGTGCTATCAGAGGTTGAAAAAAGAAACGAATAAAGAATTAATAAAATGACCAGTTCCTTGTACTATAAAACCTGTACCTTGTTAAACTTAAAAAAAAAAATAATAAACCAGCCTGTGACTAATGTTGAATTAAAATTTATATTACAAAGAGATTCTGACCTTAACATTTCTTTCCTCTAAAAGGACACCTTTATTTTATCAATCCGAGAAAGGTAGTTACCAAGCAACTGTTACTGAACATTTTCTGAAGATCATACATAAGGTCCACCTTGTTCTTTCCAAGTTATACAATCTTGAAATCCCATCCATGTGTTATAAAAGTAATTAAAAACACTAATGCCGCGTACACACGCTCGTAAATGTTCGATGGGAGCTTGTTGTCGGAAATTCCGACCGTGTATAGGCTCCATCGGACATTTGCTATCGGAATTTCCGACAACAAAAATTTGAGAGCTGGTTCTCAAATTCTCTGACAACAAAATCCGTTCTCGTAAATTCCGAGCGTGTGTAGACAATTCCGACGCACAAAATTCCACGCATGCTCTGAATACAAGTACGAGACGGAAGCGCTCGGTCTGGTAAAACTAGCGTTCATAATGGAGATAGCACATTCGTCACGCTGCAAATTTTTGAATCTTTTAATGCAGCGCATTCTCTTCTTCTTTATAATGCTAAAATAATTAAGCTGTTTTGCTGCTGATATTCACAAGCACTTGTAGTGCCAAGTAGACATGTGCATTCATTTTCGTCCGAATGCATTTTCGTCCGAATTTCAGCTATTTTCGTTATCGTTTTAACAAACGAAAACGAAAGCACAGAATCCGAAAACCGAAAGATCCGACATAAACAAATGCTTTATTTTCGTTTTCGTTGCTACAACAGTTCGATATAGATAGGAGATTCGACGTGACGCTGACAATAACAATCTGTGTCTATCGAACCTGTGGTCGAATGTGCCTAACCTTAACTCTATTAGTCCAAGATTATTCTACATAGAGAGAAAAGATTCGACATAGAGAGAAAAGATTTGACATTATAGAGAGAAAAGATTTGACATTGGAGAGAAAAGATTTGACATAGGAGAGAAAAGATTCGACATAGGAGAGAAAAGATTTGTTATTATAGAGAGAAAAGATTCGACATAGAGAGAAAAGATCACTGCTGGAATTGGGTGGGGGAAGTAAAATAAAAATAAAGTTGATGATGAATGTTATTGGCTGATTGTAACCAAAGAGGAGGAGCAGTAAAATAGCTAGAATGACGAAGATTCGACAAAGCATCGAAAGTTAGAAGATTCGACGGTGCAGCAAAACTGTACGACGCTGCAATCGTACATTTCCGGTCAAATGCATCCGCCCATAGGCTATAGAAGAATTCTAATGTTGGTTGACTAGTAATAGTAATGAATAAATATAATTATTACTAGTCATACAACATTAGAATTCTTCTATAGCTTGTGGGCGGAACATTCGACCGGAAATGTATGATTGCAGCGTCGTACAGTTTCACTGCTCCGTCGAATCTTCTTTGAACATTCGACAGACACCATAAGCCTTCAATGACAGATTCGACCTTAATTAATTCAGATTTTCGGACTAATGCAATTTCTAACGAAAAACGAAATAAATAAAAACGAATTTCGGGAGTAACTAAATAAATTTATTTTTCGGACGAAAACGAAATTCCGAAACAAAATATTTCAGTGTGCACATGTCTAGTGCCAAGTGGATTTTTCCTTTAGTAAATAACCCCAACAGTGCTGTAAAATTTGCCACAATCAGGCCATTTTCGGGACTCTAAACAATTAATTCTTGGTGCTGAAAACTTTTTTTTATAATCATTAATGCATTACATACATTAACGACAAAAACAATGTGTGTGTGTAGCAGACCCACAACATAATAGAGAATTATAATTGTAGAGCTAGTCTGTTGGAAAGACTAATTGAAGGCGCCACATCCCTTTCAGTAGATAAAACATGGAAAAGGAGAATTGGGACTTTTCAAGCGCATACAAAGACAATATTTAGAAAAATAGAAAATGTATTAATTAAAAATTCCTAGGTGAGAACATAAAAATTCCACAATAGATCAGTAACTAATACCAACAAAAGTGCAATTGTATCTCTACATGTTTCACCTTTTACGGCTTCTTCAGGAGATTCTGTTACAATAGACACTGTATATGTAGACTGATCACTAAAATAATATAAAAATATATATCAGAAAAAACAATTTGGGAAAAACAAACAAACAATAGAAAACATTTTCAAAAAAACTATTCTGTACAATTATATAGTGGACTGTAGACAATAAACAATAAGTATTTTCTGATCACGGTACCAGCCTTTAAAGATTTAAAGTTACAATCATCAATAATTGTGGAGAAGCATATGGGACAATTTGGAAGCATCATAGAGAAGGGTAATAGACTGGGAAGATCTGAAAGTCCATCTAATTTGAAGGTAAGTAGGCAAAAAATCAATAGATATTTTCCAAAAGCCAAAAGGCACAAAGGAGGAACTCACTACCAGTGAAAGCCTACCTCAGTAGTTTTTCAGGGCAAGTCTAAATCTTTGAATCACCCAAAAATTTCAAGTGCTCCATTTGCAGACAAGGGGAAAATAAACTTTTGTACCAGAAACATTTTCAGGCCTCATGCCCACGGACGTTTTTACAGCCGCGTTTTTGAGCATTTTTTACAGCTTAAAAACGCCTGTCCATGTTAGTCTATAGCTTCATGCCCACCTAGGCGTTTTTGAGCTGCAAATGGCATAGGCGTTTTTAAGCTGTAAAAAAAACCCAGGACCAGTGCGTTCCGCGGCGCCGACGTTAGGCAGAAAAAAACGCGAAGCGTCAAAAAATGCGCAAAAACGCGCACTAACGCCGCGGTCACGTTTTTCAGCTCCGACGTTTTTCTATGTAAAAAGATGATTGGACAGTGTAAAGACAGGAAATTCCTGTCTGGATATTATTACCCAGGAGTCCTTTGCCGTGTGCTTGTGGAGAGAGAAGAACAGAAGATGGCACATGCTGTGGCCCAACGTGACCTTATTACTGCCGTTCAGGCCCATTCTGAACTGTAGGATGTGGCTCATCCTCTACATGGAGACCATATTAGGAGAGTATCTACCTGGGAGGACATCAGCGCTGCTCTCACCCCTGGCTGGGAAGACTGTACAAGTGGAGAGAGAAAGGAGAGAAGTAAGTATTTTCCTTAAATGCATGATCTGTTTTTAACCACTTCCCATCCAGACCAATTCTGACATTTCTTTCCTACATGAAAATCTTCTTTTTTGTCATTGTTAATTTACATAGAAACCCCAAACATTATATATAGTTTTTTTTAGCAGAGACCCTAGAGAATACAATGGCGCTCAGTGCAAATTAATCTCACACGTTATTTGCGCATAAATTTTTCCACCGCATTTGTTTAGAAAAAAAAAAAAGTTTCATGATTTAAAAAAATAATAATTAAAGTTAGCCCAATTTTTTGACTTAATTTGAAAGTTTATGTTAAGCCTAGTAAATAGATAACTTACATGTCACCCTTCAAAATTGCACATGCTCGTAGAATGGCGCCAAACTTTCGTACTTAGAAATCCTACTGGTTACATCTTTTAAGTTACAGAGGAGGTCTAGGGCTAGAATTATTGATCTCGCTGTAACGTTCGGGCCGATACCTCACATGTGTGGTCTGAACAACAATGTCATATGTGGGCGGGAGTTGCGTATGCGTTCGCTTCTGTGCGCAAGCACACAGGCACAGGGGAACATTAAAAAAAAAAAAATTTGATCTCTTTGGGAATGTAAACATCCCTTGTAATAGGAATAAGCATGGCAGGTCCTCTTTACAGTGAGATAAAGGGGTCAATAAGACCCCACATCTCACCTCTAGGCTGGGAAGCCATAAAAATATCTATGGTAGGCATCCAGGGCCGGCGGATCTGTTGTCCAGCTCACCGATCGCAGTGGTGAGTTGGTAGAAGCACCGTAGGGCAGTGGAAGAGGGGGGACATCCCCTCTCTCTGCCTGTAAGAACGATCAAGCGGTGGTAACAGCTGCTATGATCGTGCACCAAATCGCTGGCTCTAAAAGACGATATCTGAATGATGCCTGTAGCTGCAGGCATCATTCAGATATCACCGCACAAAGTCAAGGACGTCCAGAGACGTACCTTGGGTGTGAAGTGGTTAATGTAAATGAAGATTGAATATTAAACCCTTTTTTTCCACGTTTTTTAGGCAAGATTTTACAAAAACGCTGGAAGTCACTCCGAGATCGAGTCAGGAGGGACTTAACAGATGATGACAAGGCAGCGAGGAGTGGAATGCCAGCCCCTATGAAAAAGCCTCACGTTTACCACAACGGACTGAGGTTCTTGAGAGAAGATATGAGTAACAGCAGCAGACCGTAAGTTTAAAAAAAAAAATCATAATATTTTGCCTATGTACATAGCTTTTCTGGCGGTATTTTCCATGGCTATTGATTAAAAGTGGATGTAAACACGTGTATATATATATATATATATATATATATATATATATATATATATTTTTTTTTTAACCAACCTGCAAGACAAAGCCATAACGAGCTAGTATGCATAGCATACTAGCTTATTATGAATAACTTACCTGAGATCGAAGCCCCCGCAGCGATGCTGGGACACCTCCACTGCCGCCATCTTGCTTCGACGTCTCTTCTGTTTATCGCCCGCTCCGGCGCTGTGAATGGCCCCGGAGCGGCGATGACGTCAGACGTGTGCGCGCTCGGGCCGGCTAAATCCATTCAGAAAACCGGCTACGATGCCGGCCCGCTAGTGCGCCGTTTTTAAAAGCAAATATCTCCTTAACCGTGTAGGTTAAGGAGATATTTCATGCACCTACAGGTAAGCCTTAATCTAGGCTTACCTGGAGGTGCATGTTGTAAAAGTGGGTTTACAACCACTTTAAGTTTATTCCTTTATTTCATTGCTTGCAGGACAACATCTAACATTTCGAGAGCCAGGGAGGTGTCTGCAGAGGAGGACAATGTGGACAGATCCAGCAGTCCCGTGGCGTGCAGTGGCAATCCATTGCCCAATAATATCGATGAGGGTAGTGTTGCGTGCCCTGATGAGGTAAGTGCTTATGTCTGCCTGTCTATCTCATTGTCTGTCTGTCCATGTACATGTGAATGTAAAATTATTTGTTCTTTTGCAGGAATCCAGGGCATTGGAACTGTCCGCGACTGGCAGTCAGGACTGTGGGGAGCGATGCGGTCGTGGAGGTGGTCGTGGCCGTGGTCGTATACGTGGACGTCAGGTGAGGGGTGGCTGCACTATTGAGGGAGATGACAGGGTGCTAGCACTGCTGCAGGAAGTGCGGCAGGAGGCACAGTGTTGATGCTTTTTTAGATCCCAGCAACCCACGCGCCTCCTTCTGCCGTAGCCTTTATCATATCCTGGAGGACATTGGGGGAAACGAAGAGAAGGTTTGTATGTATCTCATGTACGGTATGGCAATGCAATGCCGCCAAGCAAAATTGAGTGGTGGGCCACCTCTATGTGATACATATAATCCTTCTCATGATCCCCCAATGGCCCCCAGGGCCTCAGCAGTGCTAGCAACCCCCTCTCATTATCAGACCACACAGCAACGCCAGCCACCACCTACCCCGTCTCAGGCATCCTTTTACATGCCACACCCTCAAAGTGAATTTTCTCCTTCCACCTCCCATTTTCACCCCTCCAATCCTTTACCCCGCTACCAGCAAGATTTCTGGAATGAACGCCAGCCCTGACCCCAATCCCCACATCCCCATAGTGATCAAATACCCACCCCCACCTATCACCAGCTGTGATGTACCAAGGCCTTTATTATTGCTCAATAAATTTATTTTTTGATTGAAAAAAAAATTGTTCAATTGGTGTTTTATATGATGCACAACAGCACTCCTTTGCCCTCTGCCTTCAGATGAGCGTATGCTAGCCCATTACGGGCTTAGCATGCGCTTGCCTAAAGACAGAGGGCAAAGCACTCCTTTGCCCTCTGCCTTCAGACGAGCGTATGCTAGCCCATTACGGGCTTAGCATGCGCTTGCCTAAAGACAGAGGGCAAAGCACTCCTTTGCCCTCTGCCTTCAGACGAGCGTATGCTAGCCCATTACGGGCTTAGCATGCGCTTGCCTAAAGACAGAGGGCAAAGCACTCCTTTGCCCTCTGCCTTCAGACGAGCGTATGCTAGCCCATTACTGTCTTAGCATGCGCTTGCCTAAAGACAGAGGGCAAAGAACTCCTTTGCCCTCTGCCTTCAGACGAGCGTATGCTAGCCCATTACGGGCTTAGCATGCGCTTGCCTAAAGACAGAGGGCAAAGCACTCCTTTGCCCTCTGCCTTCAGACGAGCGTATGCTAGCCCATTACTGGCTTAGCATGCGCTTGCCTAAAGACAGAGGGCAAAGCACTCCTTTGCCCTCTGCCTTCAGACGAGCGTATGCTAGCCCATTACGGGCTTAGCATGCGCTTGCCTAAAGACAGAGGGCAAAGCACTCCTTTGCCCTCTGCCTTCAGACGAGCGTATGCTAGCCCATTACTGGCTTAGCATGCGCTTGCCTAAAGACAGAGGGAAAAGCACTCCTTTGCCTTCTGCCTTCAGACGAGCGTATGCTAGCCCATTACGGGCTTAGCATGCGCTTGCCTAAAGACAGAGGGCAAAGCACTCCTTTGCCCTCTGCCTTCAGACGAGCGTATGCTAGCCCATTACGGGCTTAGCATGCGCTTGCCTAAAGACAGAGGGCAAAGCACTCCTTTGCTCTCTGCCTTCAGACGAGCGTATGCTAGCCCATTACTGGCTTAGCATGCGCTTGCCTAAAGACAGAGGGCAAAGCACTCCTTTGCCCTCTGCCTTCAGACGAGCGTATGCTAGCCCATTACGGGCTTAGCATGCGCTTGCCTAAAGACAGAGGGCAAAGCACTCCTTTGCCCTCTGCCTTCAGACGAGCGTATGCTAGCCCATTACTGGCTTAGCATGCGCTTGCCTAAAGACAGAGGGCAAAGCACTCCTTTGCACTCTGCCCTCAGACGAGCGTATGCTAGCCCATTACGGGCTTAGCATGCGCTTGCCTAAAGACAGAGGGCAAAGCACTCCTTTGCCCTCTGCCTTCAGACGAGCGTATGCTAGCCCATTACGGGTTTAGCATGCGCTTGCCTAAAGACAGAGGGCAAAGCACTCCTTTGGCCTCTGCCTTCAGACGAGCGTATGCTAGCCCATTACGGGCTTAGCATGCGCTTGCCTAAAGACAGAGGGCAAAGCACTCCTTTGCCCCCTGCCTTCAGACGAGCGTATGCTAGCCCATTACTGGCTTAGCATGCGCTTGCCTAAAGACAGAGGGCAAATCACTCCTTTGCCCCCTGCCTTCAGACGAGCGTATGCTAGCCCATTACGGGCTTAGCATGCGCTTGCCTAAAGACAGAGGGCAAAGCACTCCTTTGCCCCCTGCCTTCAGACGAGCGTATGCTAGCCCATTACGGGCTTAGCATGCGCTTGCCTAAAGACAGAGGGCAAAGCACTCCTTTGCCCTCTGCCTTCAGACGAGCGTATGCTAGCCCATTACTGGCTTAGCATGCGCTTGCCTAAAGACAGAGGGCAAAGCACTCCTTTGCCCTCTGCCTTCAGACGAGCGTATGCTAGCCCATTACGGGCTTAGCATGCGCTTGCCTAAAGACAGAGGGCAAAGCACTCCTTTGCCCTCTGCCTTCAGACGAGCATATGCTAGCCCATTACAGGCTTAGCATACGCTTGCCTAAAGACCGAGGGCAAAGCACTCCTTTGCCCTCTGCCTTCAGACGAGCGTATGCTAGCCCATTACGGGCTTAGCATGCGCTTGCCTAAAGACAGAGGGCAAAGCACTCCTTTGCTCTCTGTCTTTAGACGAGCGAATGCTAGACCATTACAGGCTTAGCATGCGCTTGCCCAAAGACAGAGGGCAAAGGACTCAAAAGGGGCTTATCATACGCTTGCCTGAAGGCACAGTCAAAACTTGTTGAACAATCATTGAAAAATGGACATAAAAATAACAATCTTTTAAGTTAAGCTGTATACATCTGTATTGAACATTTATCAGGATCTATATCTGTATAAAATTTTTCTGAATCTGAATACATTTGTATTCCATTTTTTTAAATTACACATGATCATTTTGCCATGACACCTCTCCTTCACTGGATTCAAAAAATGCAGCAAATTGGTTTTGAATGCCCATGACACGTGCCGTTGACCGCAAGTCCATAAATTGTACCCTCTGAGTTTGGTTACTGGGCTCCGATTCAACATTGCTGCTGTCACTGTCCCTTAGAAAATTATGCAGAACGCAGCATGCCAGGACTACTTTAATTGCGTTCTCCACATCAAGTTGCATACTTGTGAGCAAAACTCGCCATTTGGCCGTGCACACCCCAAATGCACATTCAACAACACGGCGTGCACGGCTGAGCCTATAATTGTAGATTTTTTGACAATGGCTGAGACCATAGCCACTGTATGGCATCATAAGGTTTTCAGCCAGTCTAAAGGCCTCGTCCTCGTCAGTGCACGGTAGAGGCCTGCTTTCAGGGATATTGAGTCGTCCCTCATGTACACGATGTCCGAAGGCCAACTCACGGATTATATGGGCGTCACCTTGGCTTCCATATGCTCCCACATCCACAAAAAGGAATTTGAGATGTGCATCGAACAATGCCAGGAGGACCACTGAAAAATATTTTTTATAATTAAAATACGATGATCCAGAGTGGGGAGGCTTCTTCACCCTGATGTGTTTCCCATCAAGGGCACCAATACAATTTGGGAACTGAGTTTTCTCCCAAAAAGTGTCAACCACCGATTCCCAGATCTCTTCCGTGGGCTCTGGCATTACCACCTCATGCAACTCCTCCCATATTGCCACACATGTTTCCCTTATTACCCTGGACACCGTTGTGAGGCCAAGTGGGAAATAATGATGCAGGGACACATAACTTTGTCCTGTGGCAAGGAACCTAAGATAAGATAAAAATTCCACATATTAAAAAACTATTGAATAAAAATAAAAACTTACCCTTCCCTTAACCCTAACCCTAACCCCTAACCCTATTTCCTAACCCTATCACTTAACCCTATCCTCTAACCCTAACCCCTAACCCTATCCCCTAACCCTAACTCCTAACCCCTAACCCTATCCCCTAACCCTAACCCCTAACCAATAACCCTATCCCCTAACCCTAACCCCTAACCCTATACCCTAACCCTGTCCCCTAACCCCTAACCCTATCCCCTAACCCTAACCCCTAACCCTATCCCCTAACCCTAACCCCAACCCTATACCCTATCACTTAACCCTATCCCTTAACCCTATACCCTAACCCTAACTCCTAACCCCTAACCCTATACCCTAACCCTATCACTTAACCCTATCCCCTAACCCTAACCCCTAACCCTATCCCCTAACCCTAACCCCTAACCCCTATCCCTATCCCTATCACTTAACCCTATCCCCTAACGCTATCCCCTAACCCCTATCCCCTAACCCTATCCCCCTAACCCTAACCCCTAACCCTATCACTTAACCCTAACCCCTAACCCTATCCCCTAACCCTGACCCCTAACCCTATCCCCTAACCCTATCCCCTAACCCTATCCCCTAACCATAACCCCTAACCTTATACCCTAACCCTATCACTTAACCCTATCCCCTAACCCTAACCCCTAACCCCTAACCCTATCCCCTAACCCTATCCCCTAACCCCTAACCCTATACCCTAACCCTATCACTTAACCCTATCCCCTAACCCTATCCCCTAACCCCTAAACCTATACCCTAACCCTATCACTTAACCCTATCCCCTAACCCTATCCCCTAACCCTAACCCCTAACCCCTATCCCTATCTCTATCACTTAACCCTATCCCCTAACGCTATCCCCTAACCCCTATCCCCTAACCCTATCCCCCTAACCCTAACCCCTAACCCTATCACCTAACCCTAACCCCTAACCCTATCCCCTAACCCTGACCCCTAACCCTATCCCCTAACCCTATCCCCTAACCCTATCCCCTAACCATAACCCCTAACCCTATCACCTAACCCTAACCCCTAACCCTATCCCCTAACCCTAACCCCTAACCCCTAACCCTATCCCCTAACCCTATCCCCTAACCATAACCCCTAACCCCTAACCCTATACCCTAACCCTATCACTTAACCCTATCCCCTAACCCTAACCCCTAACCCTATACCCTAACCCTATCACTTAACCCTATCCCCTAACCCTATCCCCTAACCCCTAACCCTATCCCCCAAACCCTAACCCCTAACCCTATCACCTAACCCTAACCCTATTACCTAACCCTAACCCCTAACCCTAACCCTATCACTTAACCCTATCCCCTAACCCCTAACCCTATCCCCTAACCCCATCACTTAACCCTATCCCCTAACCCTAACCCCTAACCCTATTCCCTAACCCTAACCCATATGTGTATTGCACTTACCTGAGTGTCACTGGGAGCCGTTCCTCCGGTGACACAGAGCTCCACATCACTGTGTCCATCCTGGTCAGCCTTGGCCTGAGCTTCTCCAACAGATGATCGAAGCGCGGCACTGACATCCTTGTGAAATTATGGAACTTTGTCGGATATACCCGCAGTTGCGAATACATGTTGTAAAGTACCCCGTTGACACCCGATGGGATACCATTGGATGCATCCAATACTGACGAGTTCTCCTCCTTCTCTCCTCCTAATGTCTCCTTCTCCGCAGCCTCCGCAAGATGATCAGAAGGATTGCCTCATCAATTTTTAACATGACGGGATCCATATTACTCCCGAAATATAAAGAAAATGCTAAAATGCTTAAAAAGGGTGTGTAATGCTCTCTCCTCTCTCTCTCCTAACAAAATGGCACCGACACATGCTCTGTAACATGTTTTCTTTGTTTTCTGTGGCATTGTGGGAAATTTGGGAGTGTATATAGCCTGGAGATGTGTTTTTCTTTAAAAAACGCTAACTAACGCTGACGCTAAAAAACGCGCAAAAACGCACACAAATGCGAATGAAAGACGCGGTAAATTTTAATATATTTTAACGCCGGTTTTCCTGGCGTCCAACCTATATTTACTGCTCGCTTTTAAAAACGTCCGTGGGCATGAGGCCTCAAAGTATTCCGGACTTCCCTTAAAAAGAAAAACAAGAGCTATGCTTCAATATAAAAAGTCTTGATTGGAGATGAAGATAGCCCGATCTATACTACTGATTACCTATTGTTCACTGGAGCGCTGCATAAGTTGCTTCCTTCGGTGGACCAAACCTGACAGTGAATGAAAGTTACTTCCTCCTATACCCCCCTCCAGACCTTTTGGCGCCAAAAATTTCCCGCCAAAAACGGTCTGAGGACACACAATTGGCTGGATTAACAAGAAACAGTCGCACAGGAAATTACACCTTCCTCTATCCAAGCGCGCCGGAAATGACATCACGGCAGCCACAGGAAGCAAAGGAGGAAGTGAGGGATCGCATAGAGTAATCCATCCACTTCCTCTAGAGCAGAAAGGAAACCTATGTTAGGTGGAGGAAGCCAAATGTTGCGAAGATGAAAAAAATATGAGCAAAAAAGCCTAATCACTTAAGAAAAACAAAAACAGGGATCCAAGAAAAACCAGCTTGGTTGGCCTTCACAAAAAGGAGTAAACGCCTTGGGTGTCCATATGATGCATCTAGTCCATAGCTAATCCACAAAAAATATATATATATATATACATATATATATATATATATATATATATATATATATATATATATATATATATCCACAAAATGTGGAGTAAGGATTCCAAAACATAAAAATGGGAATCCAATTTAAGGAACAAATTTGATAGATAAATTTGGTTGTTACTATTGATACAGTACCATAAATGGTCAGACATACAAAACGTTTACAGCAATTTCAGTGCAAATACAAATGAAGTTGTAAAACCTCAGTTTAACAATTGAAAAATAAACAAAAATACTAATAAATGCAGAGAAACATTAAATTCCTCAATACACAATGGCTGAATCCCTACAGAAAAGGCTTAAAGCTCAAAGACTCATTCAGGCCTGGATGCACAGTAGCAGATAAGTTGTGTATCCATTTTGATTCACGTTGGAGAAGTGTTTTGTCTATATCCCCACCCCTACGGAAATCTGGTACAAGTTCTAGTGCAAAGAATTGCATTTTCGAGGCATCAAAGGCATGGTAGAGCCCCATGTGCCTGCTAATCGGGGTTTCCATATTTTTTTTATTCAACAACTTGACATGATCTCTTATTCTGTGGAAAAAGAGCTTTTTGGTTTTACCCACATAAAATGCGTTGCATACACACTTCATGTAGTAGACCACACCCACCGTTTTGCAGTCAGCGAAAAAAATTGGTTTGTAAACTTGGCCATTAGGAAGAGTCACCTCTGCAGTATTAGCAAGTAGATAACAGAAGTCACATCTTCCACATGCGTAGGTTCCTTTACGTCTAGTTTTGATTCTAGGATTAAGATGGCTATGGCTATGTACTAATTGATCTTTCAGGGATCTTGATTTACGGTAGGTAATTGAGGGTTTTCCCCCTACATATTTAGACAAAATTTCATCCGTACCAAGTAAGTACCAATATTTTTGAACAATTCTACGAACCTTCTTGTGTTCACCTGCAAATCTGGTAATAAGACATACAGGTTGTCCACTCTTAGGATTTTTTTTAGAATGGATAAAACTTTTTCGATCCTTGTGTTTTACTCTCCGATAGGCTTTTTTAAGGCAAGTCTTCGTATATCCTCTATTTAGAAGATGAATTTTAAGACAAAGACAAATTTTTACTCACAACATAATAGTTAGCTGAAGAAGAGATTGTCACCTCATGTATCAAATAAATTAGGTTTGCACTATTGAAGAAAATGGGCAAAAAGAAAAATCCCATTGGAGAACCTAGGAGACAGCTAAAAGAAACACAAGCAGTAAATCAAATTAAATATTAGTTCAGATTAAAAAAAATCTTTGTTTAAAAAAATGTATCACACATTTGCTGGCATATCAATGGCCCCCCTACCCGCAAAGTATTCCATATATTTTTTACAAACTTTACGGGCGCTTTGGGGGGGGCAAGGCAGGACGGCCAGATTCAAGTGCCATCACGGTTGTTTGTTTGGGAAATCCGGCCTCAGGCACAACTGAGGCCACATAGTTTGTTGAATTTTTCCTTAAGAAATTATGGAGTATGCAGCATGCAAGGACAATATGATTCAGTTTATCTTCCGCCATGTTGATTGCAGTGAGGAATAGGCGGAACCGGCTGGCCATTATCCCGAAAGCATTCTCCACCACTCTTCTGGCTCTGGCCAGCCAGTAGTAAAAACCCTCTGGTCGGGCGCTGAGCTCTGGATCCCGTCTGCTCTCCAGACCCCATACTGCTTCTATCGACACGGGGGTAAGCACAGTCACACCCTGAATGCTTACGGCACCCCATGGGTAAAATCGGCCAACAAAAACACTGATACAAGCCGCTATTGGACCCGCGATCCCAGACCGTAATGGACAAATACCTCACTAGGCCGAAATCCCCGGCCTTGCCTGCACTCACAGACCCGCTTGCTGCCATGGATCCCTCGTTGGGGGTGGATGACCTAGAAGTCGGTACTTCACAAGCCCAGGACACTCAGGGCACTCCTGCAATGTCCCCTCAAGCCGAACAGGCTGTTTTAACCCCCGAGCTGCTGGATGAGAAGCTCCAGGCTCTCCTTCAGCAAATGACACGTAACTTCGCAGCCGAGGTAGGTAAGTTGTCCCAGGAATTGAGGGGTGAAATTGCTCAAATAGGAGAAAGGACAGATGCAATAGAGACTAAATTTGATGATCTTGTCAACTATGTCCAAGAATTGGAGGAGGAAACCTCCTCACTGAAAAACTCTATATCCCAACTCCAATTGCAACAGGAGGACCAGGAAAATAGGGAGAGACATCAGAATTTACGCTTCCGAGGTATTCCGGAATCAGTAGGTGATAACACCCAATACTTGCTGGGTCTCTTTAACACCCTAGCCCCCAGAATTGCGGATATAGACTGGAGGCTGTACCGCGCTCATAGGCCCCTAGGCCCTAAACTGCCTTCTGGAGCCAGACCTACAGATGTCATAGTTCGCTTTCATTACAATGACAGCAAGGAGGCCTTTACCCTTGCCACACGCAATAAATCATCTACAGAGTACAAAGGGGCGAAAATTCAGATATATAATGATCTTTCTCTGATAACTCTGGCCAAGCACAGAAACCTTTGCCCAATTTCCTCCCATTTACAAAATCTTTGCATCCCGTACTTCTGGGGCTTTCCGTTTTGACTGATTGTTCCTCGTGAGGGATCCCAACATTGCCTTTGTGACATACATGAAGGTGAAGCATTCATAAAAAGCCTGGGCCTACCTCCTCTGCCGGATGATTTTATGCTTCCTCCTGCTACCCTGTCGGGCCGTAATGTCCCTACTACACCCAATCGGGTTTGGACCATGGTCCAAAATAAGCAGAAAGGATCTTTTTCCACTCCTCAACGTTCCTCCAGACGCCCTCCTTGAACAGATGAAAACCACAGTTGGCCTTAATCTTCTGGCTGGAATGCCTCTACCCTGGTGACAGATTACATTTGTTTGTTTTTTCTCTTTCTGTTTTTTGTTTTGTTGTTTTTGATCTGGACACTAGGTGGAACTGTTCCCCGACATCTGGAGAACCAACCCTGCATACCCACGGGGTAAAGTTTTATTTAAACAGTTTTTTCTTTTTTTTCTACAATTTGCTGCTGCTCTTTTTATTTTCTTGTTATATATGCAAACTTTATGTTTACAACATGCTTCGAGAAAGAAGAGGACATGATTAAGCTCTCTTGCTTTGTTTCACTCTCACAATGCTACATTCTTGCTGGAGAGCGGGGGGGGGGATCCCTCCTCCTTACGTCTCCATCTGATGGGAGTCGCCAAGTGGCCCCCGAAGTGTCCAAGATTTTGCTCTAGGACTCCTTAGTGGTATATACTTCTCAAGCATAATGACTTTGTTTTTTCTTTTTTTTGTTCTGGACCCCTCCTAGGTCCCACCATTGATTTTTTTGGTGTTTTTATTTTTGTTCCAAAGGCTGTATGACAGTGACACATTCACTTACTGGTATATGGCAACTTCTCTTTTAAGAGATCTACAGGTGTATTGATTTAATGTTTTCACTAGCAGATGCAATGTTAATGTATTATGGCTTTGAGAATAGTCTCTCACAATGTTAAGGGCTTGACTTCCATCCAAAAGCATTGGCTTGCCCTTAAAGACTTTAGATGGTCTGGTGCTGATGTTGTGCTAATCCAGGAGACTCACTTCCATGCTAGAGGCTCGATTAAATTTGCATGAAAACATTTTCCTAACTCCTATATTGCCTCTGCTCCTTCTGGCAAAGCTGGAGTAGCTATCCTTAATAAAAAATTCTGCCCTATTAAGGTCAAAGACAAGTAAATTGACATGTCGTCTACATTTACGTTGGTTAATGTTTATGCACAAAATTTTGGCCAAATTGTTTTTTTAGATGACAGCGTTACTCCCAACCCTTTATGATAATAGGTGGAGATTTTAATCTGATCATATCCCATAGAAGAGATAGACATACGCTCTTTGGGGATACACCACCCCAATGGGTGATCTCTCAGGCCACCTCTTTCAGGAAACGAATTACCGTATTTATCGGCGTACAACACGCCCGGCGTATAACACGCACCCCAAGTTTAGGAGGGAATTTTAAGGAAAAAAACTTTTAGGAGGGAAGTGTAAGGAAAAAAACTTACATTTAAATGCCCATCAATGCAGCCTTATTAGTGTCCACCTGCAGCCTTGTCCATCATTGCAGCCTTGCCCAGTGTCCATCTGCAGCCTTGCCCAGTGCCTTTGCAGCCTTGCCCAATGTTCATCTGTAGCCTTGCCCAGTGCCTTTGCACCCTTGTCCAGTGTCCATCTGCAGCCTTGCCCAGTGTCCATCTGCAGCCTTGCCCAGTGCCTTTGCATTTGCAGCCTTGCCCTGGCCTGATCTAAATTTGGCGCTGATTTCCGCCTACTGTGAGCGGAGCCAAGATACAGAAAGCCGAGTGTACTTCGGCTAGACTCGGCTCTGCTCACAGTCCCGCCCATCTTCACTGATTGCGAGAGGAGCCGAGATACACAAAGCCGAAGTACACTCGGCTTTACTTGGCTCCTCTCGCAGTCACGCCCACCTCCACTGATTGAGAGTGCCGCTGACATACAGAAAGCCGAGTGTACTTCGGCTAGACTCGGTTCTGCTCACAGTCAGGGGCGGGACTGCGAGAGGAGCCGAGACTAGCCGAAGTACACTCGGCTTTCTGTATGTCAGCGGCGCTCCCAATCAGTGGAGGTGGGCGTGACTGCGAGAGGAGCCGAGTAAAGCCGTGTGTACTTCGGCTTTGTGTATCTCGGCTCCGCTCGCTCACAATCAGCGGGGGATCAGCGGATAACACGCACCCACGATTTCCCCCTTATTTTAAGAGGAAAAAAGTGTGTGTTATACGCCGATAAATACGGTAGATCCCATCGATTGCTAGATGCATGGAGAATCAAACACCCAACACAGAGACAATATACTTTTTACTCCATGGCCCATAAAATGTACTCTAGGCTGGATAATTTTTTTATAATGTCACCAGAGCTCTACCACACAGAAGACTCTGATATTTCTCCCATCACATGGTTAGATCATGCCCCCATTTCACTAGAGCTTTTGTTACATAATTCTTCCACTAAGACCTGCCACTGGAGACTTAATGAACATCTTCTTAATTCCACCCCTATTAAGGAAAGACTGACCAGGGAATTGAGTGAGTTTTTTTAGTTAAACGTGGATTCTGTGCAAAAAGTCTCGACCCTTTGGGAGGCTCACAAGGCCTGCTTTTGTGGCTTCTGCATTGCCGGGGGCTCTCGCCTTCAGGCTGCATTCACACCTGAACATAGCGTTTTCAGGCAGAAAGTCACGCAATTTTACAGCGATTTGCTGCGTTTTTTACCGCGTTTTTACCGCAATTTTGTACAGGTCCAAGGGTCACCAATGTAAAAAGCAGAAAAACGCCCAAATCTGCCTGATTTGCGCGTTTCGTACCTGGGGGGTGTGTATATAATGCATGTAAAGTCGTGCTTGTTTACCGTGCTTAGATCTCTCCCTGCACAAAATTTCACTTCTGAAGGAAAAAAAGTAGGGCTGTGGAAATTAACTATTAATTCCTTGATTAATCAATTAATTGTTTTGATCGATCAAAATTCTTTTGATTGGTACTCACCTCTCCCCCGGCTTCCGGGTCTTCAGGGAGATCCGGTGACGTCACGGACACCGGCGGGGCTTGCCGTGTCCATCTGAAGGGCTCCTTTGCTGTGCTTTCATATCTGCATGCCGGCGGGACCTTACTATCTGCCACACGCAAGGGCTGTTACACTTCCCTCTATCACTTCCCTCTATCAACCTGGGATTCTACAGCCATCCACTGGGAGTTGTGATAGTTCCCTTCACGGGACATCTACATGCCTACGGACTGATGTTAGCCCCTTCTCATCTGGATTCAGCAGTGGTATCGTACACATTTTTATACCAGTATCATACTTAGCTACATGTTTCTTTTTCGTACATCACGGGACACAGAGCGACTTAGTCATTACTAATGGGTTATATAGATTACCTTCAGGTGTTGGCACTGGCCAATTCCAAACCGGAAGTACCCTCCCCTATATAAGCCCCTCCCACCCGGGAGCACCTCAGTTTTTTGCCAGTGTCTAAGGTGTTGGCCAAAGAGTAACATGTGTTTTCACTGGGCTTGCGTACAGGTTCTTTTGGGCCTTAGTAAGCTGTTCCGGATCCCACCAAAAAAGCTTCATAGCTAAACGGTCGGTACCCGGGCCTTGCAGCAGAAGAGCAAGGTTTTGCCTGTAATGCTTCTCTTAGGAGGGCTGGACCCTGGGATCCAGAGCTCTGGTCATACCCACGACCAAGATGTTGTCTGTGCAGGGTGCTATACAGGTCCAGGGGAGTGGAATCCTTGGGAACCCGGTCCCTGAAGGTTTAATTACAATGCCTGCCGTGATAGGTGAAGTTTGGACTTCTGTGGACCAAACAAAGTCCTGCGGCGGGGATCAGGTAAGTGGGGGCCCCCAGGAACTTGGTTCTATTGGGGGACCCCCAAGCCTAATTTGTCTTTCTGTCTGTTACCTAACGGTATTCCCGCTAAATATCTGTGTTTGCCTGTAACTACTGAAAATGTAAAATTTTAATAGTAGTCAAGAAAAAAAAAAAAAAAAAGGGACCGCGGTACCTGTGTTAAACCACTAGAGGCCGCTGTAGTCCATTTTTCTTGTCATGTGGATCTTTGGTTTTCTCAAGTCAAAAGATCCAGGCAGCTGGTAAGTTTCTCTGTGGGAATCCACTTCCTCTGCCCTGTTGCTGCGCTCATCCACCGCACAGGCCCTCCGGCAAAAAGGGCCCTGGCTCCTAGTCCCCTGTTTGGTTTCGAAAAGGGCGCCAATGGCGCACGGGCGCGCGTGCGGGCGCGTGCACGCGCCTCCTATAAGAAAAAAAAGGGGCGGGGCGGGTGGATGACGCTCGATGCGCGCCGCGGCGCTTCTGCGCATGTGCGGGCGTCCCAGCATATTTAAAAGACACAGTACAAGTGTCAGCTGGATGCAAACAGAGCTAGCAACAAACAGTGGCACACAGAGGCGGTTGATGCAGGCATCCCCATAGAAAGGCACTTTAGTGGACACCAGCTGGTATATAGCAGCACCTGTGTTAGATTATTACCAGCAAAATTGGTGTATGACGACGGGAATACCTCAGCTTTGTGCTTAAAGGATATGTCGTCCAGACGCTCCGGAAATAGATCTTCCAGGAAGCCAAAGGGGTCTCCATCGGGCTCTGAGGATATTGGGCATGCTTGTACTGCACCAATCTCCCCTGAGAATTCAGAGGTCAGTAGCCGTAGAAACCCCGCAGGAATGCCTGGTGCTGCGGCTGTCCCCAGTCCACCTGCTCCTGTATAAATAACAGAGGAGGTTTTATCCTCAACTCTGGGAGGATTGGAAGAGAGATTAACAGCATTGATCGCTGCTTCCCTGTCTCAGGAAAAGCGCGTCCGATCTCCGTCTCCTCCTTCAGAGTGCCTGTTAGTGGAGGAACAGCCCCACACAGAGATCGACCTACCTGAAGGGGATCAGGATGAGGTTGATTCAGTTATGGAGGAATCAACAGTGGAAGAACCTTTCTCAGCATCTCAGGCTGAAAGATTATGGGTTCAGTCTCTGACTAATATGGTCCGATCAGCATTTAAAATGCCTCTGGCGGAACCACCATCCACTACGGTTTCCTCGCTGGGGTCGCTAAAAGCTCCCCAGGCTGTCTGTTCCTTCCCAATCCACCCTTTATTTACCAGGATTGGGAGCATCCTGATAAAATATTTGCTCCCCCCAAGAGATTTCCGGTGATCTATCCCATGGAGGATAAGTTCATAAAAAAATGGAGGGTCCCTACAGTGGACGCAGCCATCTCTTCTGTTAACAAATCACTGACATGTCCAGTAGATAATGTTCCAATGTCAAAGACCCAATAGATAAAAAATTGGAGTCTTTACTAAAATCTGCTTTCTCTACAGCAAGCATGGTGACACAACCTGCGGTAGCAGCGATTGGAGTCTGCCAAGCAGTGAAAGATCAGTTGAAACAAGTCTTAAGGGACTTACCAGATCAGCAGGCTCTTGCCCTAACTGACCTGCCTAGAGCCTTGTGTTTTGCGGTGGACGCCATAAAGGATACAATCCAACAGGCCTCCCGCTTTACGCTGTCTATAGTACATATGCGTAGGCTTCTGTGGCTCAAAAACTGGTCTGCTGAAGCTCCCTGTAAAAAACTGCTGGTTAGCTTCCCATTTCATGGAGAACGCTTATTTGGAGAAGATCTGGACAAATATATCCAGAAAATTTCTGCCGGTAAAAGTTCACTCTTACCGGTTAAGAACAAGGGTAGAAGTCCTTCTTTTAAGAGGCCTACTTCTCCAGTCCCTGGCGCATCGGCTGTGAAACAGTTCCGACGGCCTCCGCGGTCAAATCCAGGGGGCAGAAATCAGGGACAATCACAGGGTATCAAGAAACCCTGGGTCAAGAGAGGTACAAAACCTCCCCCTAAGTCATGAAGGGTTGCCCCCACTCAGTCGGGTGAGGGGAAGACTTCAGTTGTTCACAGAGACCTGGCAGGACACCATCAGAGATGGGTGATCCCCGCAGTAAGTCTGGGATACAGGCTGGAGTTAAAAGACATTCCTCCTGCCCATTTTATATGGTCAAACGTGCCAAGCGATCCCCAGAAGAGTGGATCCCTCCTTCTGGCACTAGAGCAACTATTGCCCCAAGGGTAATCATGAAGGTTCCCTTGAAAGAAAACGGGTTCGGGTTTTACTCGAACCTTGTCACAGTCCCCAAACCAAATGGGGACATGAGGCCCATATTGAATATAAAAGGGCTAAACAAGTTCCTACATATCAGGATTTTTTTCGGATGGAGTCGATCCGATCGGTGGCCACCGCCCTACAAGGGCAGGAATGGTTAGCCTTGATCGACATAAGGGATGCTTATTTGCATATTCCCATCTGTCCGGCCCACCAGAAATTTCTACGCCTTGCAGTAGAAGGGCGCCATTTTCAGTTCAGAGCCTTACCTTTCGGTCTGGCCACGGCACCACGAGTGTTCACAAAAATTCTGGCCCTACGATTGGCCAAACTAGGAACACAAGGTGTAACGATAATGGCATATCTAGACGACTTGTTGCTGATAGACCACTCAGTGAAAAAAACTAGAAGTGGTCGTTCACAAGATAATCAAGTATCTGGAATCTCACGGTTGCATTATCAGCCGAGACAAGTCAGCCCTAAAACCAGTCAAAAGCCTGGAATACTTGGGGGCTAAGACTGGATTCAAATCAGAGAAAGATTTTCTTACCTCCAGAGAAGGTGTCGTCTTTGAAAGATTTGACCCACTTAGTGGGTACAAAAAAGAAAAACCATCCATACGCCTGTGTATAAGGCTGCTGGGAAAAATGGTGGCTTCATTCGAAGCGGTACCCTACGGTCAATTCCATTCAAGGAACTTGCAGAGGGCCATACTGTCAGCCTGGAACAAAAAAGTTCAGGCTTTAGACTTACCAATGTCCCTGTCCCCTTCCGTTCGCAAGAGCCTCCATTGGTGGTTGGTGCCCCAGAATCTGGGAAGGGAAACCCTTCAGTCTGGTTTCTTGGAAGGTGGTCACTACAGTTGCCAGCCTCATAGGTTGGGGGGCAGTACTGGAGCAATGGTCTCTCCAGGGCAAGTGGTCAGAAGCAGAGAAGGCCCTGCCCACCAATCTCTTAGAGATACGAGCAGCCCGGTATGCCCTAGTAGCATGGACATCCAAACTCCAAGGGTCACCTGTCAGAATTCAATCAGACAATGCCACAGCAGTGGCATATATCAATCTCCAGGGTGGCACCAGGAGTCGTGCAGCCCAGAGGGAAGCGAAATGCATCCTGGAATGGGCAGAAACGTATGTCACAGCCATATCCGCGGTTTTCATCCCAGGAGTGGAAAATTGGAGAGCGGACTTTTTTAAGTCGCCAGCAATTATGCCCGGGGGAATGGTCTCTTCACCCCGAGGTTTTCCAGGCAATATGCCAGCGGTGGGGAACACCGGATGTAGATCTGCTAGCATCCAGATTCAACGCAAAGGTGGACAGATTTGTGTCTCGCACAAAGGATCCCCTAGCTTGCGGTTCGGATGCCCTAGTGTTCCCTTGGGATCAGTTCAAGCTGATATATGCATTCCCACCGCGATTAATCCGCAGAATCAGGGTAGAAAAGAAACCAGTGATTCTGGTGGCTCCAGCGTGGCCCCAAAGGGCATGGTACGCGGAGATTGTAAAAATGTCAGTGGGAAGTCCTTGGACCCTCCCACATCGTCCGGACCGGCTTTCGCAAGGACCGATATACTACCCTTCCTTACCAGCCCTAGGTTGACGGCCTGGCTATAGAAGCCCACATTCTAAAAAAGAGAGGGCTCTCTAATCCTGTGGTATCTACCATGATCAATGCCAGGAAGCCGGTATCCAGGCAGATCTATTATAGGATCTAGAAGGCGTACATCACGTGGGGTGAGGCCAGGAAATGGCATCCACGTAAGTACGTAATAGGTAGGATTCTGGACTTCCTACAGTGGGCTGTACATAGGAAGCTTGCCTTGAGTACTATCAAGGGTCAGACGGCCTTGTCAATATTTTTTTCAAAGGCCCTTGGCTTTGCATTCATTAATCAAAGCTTTCATACAAGGAGTGATGCGTATTAGCCCTCCGGTTAGTATTCCCATATGTCCATGGGACTTAAACCTGGTTCTGTCGGTTCTACAGAAACAACCATTTGAACCATTGCGGCACATTTTCTTGGTTCTTTTCACCAGGAAATTGATTTTCTTAGTAGCCATTTGTTCGGCTAAAAGAGTATCGGAATTAGCCGCCTTGTCCTGTAAGGAGCCATATCTGGTTATCCATAAGGACAGAGTAGTATTACGTCCTCATCCAGCCTTCTTCCTAAGGTGGTATCGAGGTTCCATTTGAACCAAGATGTGGTTCTTCCTTCCTTTTTCCCCAAACCTAGTTCGGTAGAGGAAGAGTTATTGCATTCTTTGGATGTAGTAAGAGCAGTTAAAGCTTATCTTAAAGCCACTGCTCAGATTCGTAGAACGGATACTTTGTTTGTTCTGCCGGAAGGCCCCAGAAAGGGTCAGGCAGCATCAAAAATCTACTTTAGCCAAGTGGATTCGACAGGTCATAATACAAGCCTATGGCTTGAAAAGGAGACCGCCTCCGTTCAAAGTTAGGGCGCACTCCACAAGAGCAGTTGGAACTTCATGGGCAGTGCATCACCAAGCCTCCCTGGCTCAAGTACTGTAAGGCCACAACATGGTCCTTAGTACACACGTTTACTAGATTCTACCAGGTAGACGTCAGAAGTCAGGAGGATGTCGCCTTTGGGCGCAGTGTGTTGCAGGCCACAAAAGAGCCTCATGCCTGATGGCGCCCAGCTTATGTATCCCTCCCCTCATTTGGCATTGCTTTGGGACGTCCCATTAGTAATGACTAAGTCGCTCTGTGTCCCGTGATGTACGAAAAAGAAAAAGGGATTTTTATAACAGCTTACCTGTAAAATCCTTTTCTTGGAGTACATCACGGGACACAGAGCTCCCACCCCTCTTTTTGGGACACTTATTGCTTGGCTACAAAACTGAGGTGCTCCCGGGTGGGAGGGGCTTATATAGGGGAGGGTACTTCCGGTTTGGAATTGGCCAGTGCCAACACCTGAAGGTAATCTATATAACCCATTAGTAATGACTAAGTCGCTCTGTGTCCCGTGATGTACTCCAAGAAAAGGATTTTACAGGTAAGCTGTTATAAAAATCCCTTTTTTTATGACTGCTTTTGCTACCGTTTGGTATTACTCGCACCATTTTTACAGTTTATGTAGCTACGTCGATTTTATCTCCAGTGCAATATTTATTTTGTTACCTACTTGAAGACTATAAACGTTTTAATGCTATTCCCATTGAGCGCAGCCTTTGTGTGTTTTTTGCATCCTGCTATCGATTTTTCCAGTGGTTGGTAGATGCACTGGGAATCGGCCTACAAGGAGATCAGCTAAAAGTAGTTGGATCTATGTGCGTTATAATTAATCGAAATTAGTCGATTAATCGATTTTAAAAAAATCGATTAATCGAACACGAAAATTTTAATCAGTAACAGCCCTAAAAAAAAGTCATTTAAAACTCACTCGCAGCTATAATGAATTGTCGGCACCCGGCAATACATAGAAAAGTCATTGATAAAAAAAAAAAAAAAAAGCGTGGGGGTCCCCCCAAATTCAATTACCAGGCCCTTCAGGTCTGGTATGGATATTAAGGGAACCCCGTTGCAAATTAAAAAAAAATGTGTGGAGTTCCCCCAAATATCCATACCAGGCCCTTCAGGTCTGGTATGGATTTTAAGGGGAACTCCACCCCAAATTTTTAAAAAAAATGGCGTGGATTCCCCCCAAAAATCAATACCAGACCCTTTATCCGAGCACGCAACCTGGCAGGCCTGAACTTCCTGCACTGTGTAATAAATGAATAGACCCGCCCCTTCTCACGTTCCGCATCTGGTCCGCTTAGCCTTACACCTAGTCATTGGTTGAGCGGACCTGATGGGGAACTTTAGAAGGGGCGGGTCTATACATTTAATACACTGCGGAAGAAGTTCCCCATCAGGTCCGCTCAGGCTCAGCCAATGACGGACAGCGCTGGACATCGGATCGCCGCGGGACACTGGATTTCATCGCTGGACTGTTTTTTTTTTTTTAATAAAGGACTTTTCCAAGGTGTTTGTGTGTTTTTTTTTTTTTAAATTACACTTTCTTCGTGAAATGGTAGGGGTACAATGTAATTGCCGACAATTCATTATAGCCGCGAGTGAGTTTTAAATGACTTTTTTTCCTTCAGAAATGACACTTTGTGCAGGGACAGTTCTAAGCACGGGAAACAAGCGCGACTTTACATGCATACTATATACACACCCTAGGTACGAAATTTAAAGGAATATTTCACTTTTATTGTTTCACTTTAAGCATTATTAAAATCACTGCTCCTGAAAAAACGGCTGTTTTTAAAACTTTTTTTTTGCATTGATACATGTCCCCTGGGGCAGGACCCGGGTCCCCAAACACTTTTTATGACAATAACTTGCATATAATGCCGCGTACACACGATCATTTTTCCCGTCGGGAAAAATTTAATTTTTTTTTAAACAAGAAAAACGACCGTGTGTGGGCTTTTTGTCATTTTTCCCGACGGGAAAAATGGCATTAATCACGACGGAAAAAATTAGAACATGCTCTAATTTTTCTATTCGTGATTTTTTTCCGCGGCAGTTTTCCCATAAGGAAACACTGCCACGGAACCCACACACGGTCGTTTTTCTCCACCAAGAAAAAAAATTTCGGGAAAAATGGCCGTGTGTAGGGGACCAAGCCGTTCCCTCGTTTTTCCCGTCGATTTTCTCGACAGTGTTTTCACCGTCGAGAAAATCGATCGTGTGTACGCGGCATAAGCCTTTATAATTAGCACTTTAGATTTCTCCCATAGACTTTTTAAATTTGCCGCGAACACCCCAAATTGTTCGCTGTTCGGCGAACGGGCGAACAGGCAATGTTTGAGTCGAACATGAGTTTGACTCGAACTCGAAGCTCATCCCTGCTCCCCAACAGTTGAAGCTCTCCGTAAGGTCATAGCATTACGCAACCAGCTGAAACCATTAGCATACAGTAAGGCAGCGAAATCCCTAATGTGGGCAAAACAAAAATGTTATGAATTCTCTAACAAGCCACATAGAATGTTAGTTAATAAGCCGCGCCCTCATTCTTTCCATTCCTTCCCTGAGCTATTGATTCAAAGAGACGGTACACCTACCCACTGTCCTCAAACTATGACCAAAGCTTTCGGAGACTTCTACAGGGAGCTATATAATTGCCTTGCCCCCGGAAAACACTTTCAGTTCACACAGGATAATTTTGATCAGTTTGTACATAACCTACCCTTACCAAAATTTACATCCTCGGACCTTGAAAAGCTTAATGTCCCTATCTCCCCTGAGGAGCTAACAAGAATTGTTAAAGACCTTCCTTTACACAAGTTCCCAGACCCTGATGGCCTTACGTACCTTTATTATAAGACTTTCTTGCCAACTTTAATGCCACATATGTTAAACCTATTCGGTTCATTATTGCAGGGAGACACCCCACATTCCCAGTTTTCCCATTCGTACATATCAGTGATCCAAAAACCAGAAAAAGACCCATCTATACCTGATAATTATAGCCCTATAGCCCTATTGAATTCTGACTATAAGATATTTTCAAAAATCCTCTCGTCTAGGTTATCCCAATTTATACCCAAATTAATCAATAGAGATCAGGTAGGTTTTGTACCTTTCAGACATGCTGGGGACAACACACGGCACGCTATAGATTTGATTGATCTACTGAACAAATTTCAATGCCCAACACTTATTTTAAGCTTAGATGCCCAAAAGGCGTTTGATCACCTAAGTTGGCCTTATATGTTTTCTACACGTAAGAGATTTATTTTTGAGGGCCCTTTTTTAAAGCTATACAGGCCTTGTACACAAATACATCTGCTCAGGTGCAGATGGCCTCATTTCTATCCCCTTGTTTTCCCATGTCCAATGGCACCAGACAGGGATGCCCTCTGTCCCCTATTTCTTTTCATCATTTTCATCCTTTGCCTGGAGCCCCTGGTGGAGGCTATAAGGTGTCATTCTGACATTAAGGGGGTATTGATGAAACAGCGGGAGTACAAGTTATCCCTTTTTGATGATGATGTTCTTCTAACGTTGACAAACCCCATCATGTCACTTTGTTCTCTACATGCCCCTTTACAGTCATTTGGATCCATATCGGGTTATAAAATAAATACTGCCAAAACCGAAGCACTTCCCCTACATGTCCCACCAGACTTGTTAACGCAACTCAAAAGTGCATATCCCTATAGATGGTGTTCTCATGCTCTGACATACTATACTATACATACTATAACTATGCTTGGTAGAATTAATGTTTTAAAAATGTCTGTATTGCCTAGGCTACTATATCTCTTTGAAACACTTCCAGTTGCAATACCTATTAGTCAGCTTAAAGCTCTTCACAGAGGTTTCTTGAAATTTGTATGGAATAATAAGAGACACATCGGATAGCCAGCTCAGTGGTTTTCTCTTTAAAAACACAAGGGGGTTTGGGAGCACCTGACATCATTAGGTACTATTATACCTCTCAGTTGAACCCAAACCGGTGGTCGGAAATTGAGAAAGGTGCCATATACCCGGTGCTTCCCTGCTCTCTAGTATGGTCCAGATCCTTACACAATGATCCCATATTGAAAAATATGTGCCTAGCATCGATGTTATTCACCAAGTCCATATGGGGTAAATGTATGTTGAGATACTCGCTTTTCTCACCATGCCCTACTTTATCTAACATACTGTTAAACCCGGCACTGCCTGACAGTCTGGACTTTGGACGCTTGTTGCCTTGGATGCAGACTCCTCTCTTTCAATTGCGTAACTTGGTTAATCCGGTCACTCGCAAACTTCACGCTTTTGCAACTATACAAGAAAAAATTTCTATCCCTCAAAGCCTATTTTATTTTTGCCTCCAGGTTAGACATTATTTTCACTCATGGTCTCACCTTAGATAGGCCCACTCCCTTTGAACATATATGTGCTGAAGGCCCTCACCAGTTACATTTAATATCCTCCATATACCATATTCTACATGAATCCACAAAAGTATTAGCTGATACCCACTTATATATGAGCAAATGGAATTTGCTATTGGGACGCCCTATCCCTCTGCAAATATGGGCTAAAATATGGTTATCAACTTTCAAAACTTCTAAATGTGTGGTTCAGAGGGAAACAGCGGTGAAGATTTTAATGTTTTGGTATAAGACTCCTGAGCATAATCACCAAGTGAATTCCACCCTCTCACCTAAGTGTTGCAGGTGTGGTACAGATATAGGCTCTCATCTTCATATTTCCTGGTCCTGCTCACTTATACAGGCATTCTGGTCAGAAGTTATGCAAATGCTTCAGAGTGTGACAGGCTTGCCTCTCCCTTTGGATCCTATCCATTATATGCTTGGGCTCCCGTTTCCATGTATCCCAAAACCTACTAAACGTCTGAACTCACATATACTTCTAGCTGCTACCATTGAGCTGGTTGTCTACTAACCCCCCCCCCCCCCCCCCACATGCAATTTCTACAACTAGTTGCAAAGGTTAAAAAAATTGAATATCTCACGGCCACGGTTCATGACACGGTCTCTCAGTTTGACAAAATTTGGGAGCCTTGTGACCGCTCGATATATGGGGACCATATGAAGTGAAAGTAATTTGGAGATTAGATATGATTTTTGTTATATGGTATTTTTCCTTTTGTGTTACTCTACTGCAGATCCCTTCATTGTGAGCTGATATACACATATATATGCCCTGTAATTCTTTGCCTTTGCCCTTTGTTAATCGTTATTGACATATATGCAGAATATACTGGAAAAGTTTTGATATTGCTATATGTATATTTATCTCTAAGCTTTGACCGCTTTTATAACCTGTCACTGTTTCTTTGTTGTACATTTTGAGATGTATAAGTTATACCTTGTATTGTTTTAGCCTTTTCTTTGTGATCTAATAAAAAGAAAAACCCCTCTGGTCCAGGGTGAGGGTCCTCATGGGGAATGGCCGCATCATGTGTTCACCCAGCCCAAACGCTTCATCAGCGACAAAGACAAACAGGAGTTCTGCCACGTTATCTTCAGCAGGTGGCAATCCCAAGCCACCATTCTTGAGCCGTCTGTAGAACTCCGTCTGGGCGATGACTCCACCATCCAACATCCGGCCATTCTTCCCCATGTCCACATACAAAAACTCGTATGTCGCCGGCACCACCGCCAACATCACTATACTATTAAACCCCTTGTAATTATAATAGTATGACCCCCGAGTTGGGAGGTGGGACGATTTGGAGGTGTTTCCCATCGATTGCCCTTCTGCAGTTGGGAAAGTTACAACTGGGCAAATTGGGAAGCCACAGTCTGCCATTCCTGTGGCGTTGAAGGAAACTGTGGAGTCAAACAAGAAACAAAATAGTACTCTTGCACATAACATTGCAAGCAGATTAGACACAAACATTCTTGGCCAACATTAGTATAACATTTATTTTAAGGAGTATTTAAAGACAAATATAAGGTCCACTTATCAGATTTCTCAGGTTAATTCCTCATGTTAAAGGAGAAAACGTACCTTAATATAGTCCTTCTGCAGGACATGAATTGTGGCAGAACAGGTCTCTGGAATAATGATCCCCAGAGCCTGGGGGGAGATGCCTGTTAAGAACTTGATGTCCTGCAGACTTCTCCCCATCGCCAAGTACCGCAATGTGGCGACTAGCCTTTGTTCTGGAGTGATGGCTTGCCACATGCAGGTGTCCTGCTTCGTAATATAGGGGGACAGCAAAGTCAATAAATGGTGAAAAACAGGCTCCGTCATCCGAAGATAATTCCTGAAATCATCAGGATTATTCTCCTGGATCTCCCGCAACAAATGGCATATGAGAGAATTGGTCACGCTGGAGAAAACAATTCTTTGTCCATGAACTCCTCCCCACCCTGTTCATGGACTGGGCTCGGGTCAAACTAAGAACCCCAACACCAAGCCCCTGCACAGCACGAACTCTACGACGAGTACGTACCCGCAACATGGCTAGAAAACGGTCGGCTGGTCAGAATGAACTAACAGAACGCACTGAAAAACAGAAAGACCTGAGAAGAGCGAGCTGAAAATCAGAAACGTACGGACAAGAACGCACTGAAAACCAGATACGAACTGACTACATACACTGAAAAACAGATACGAACCCACAAGCACAAACTGAAGAGCAGTAATAACGGACTGAAAAGCACGAGGCTGAAAAGCGCAAATCATCCTCTCACCAAACTTCTACTAACACAAGATTAGCAGAAGGAGCCCAAAGGGTGGTGCACTTGGTATTGAACTTCCCTTTTATAGTGCTGTTGTACATGTTATATGTGACCACGTTCTTGGCGATCGTCATTTCCGACAACATTTGTGCGACCATGTGTATGCAAGACAAGTTTGAGCCAACATCCGTCGGAAAAAAATCCACGGTTTTGTTGTCGGAATGTCCGATCGGTTGTACGTGGCATAAGGGTTCCACTACGGTGGACATATACCAAAGAAACACACTTTTGTTTGTGAATAACAAGACTTTAGTCTTCGTAATGGACCTGTCACTAAAGATTCATTTGTGCTACTCCCATGCAGCCTCTTTATATATTTTCTATCCCATGCGTCAAATGGACATGTTGCAGTTTCGGCCAGGATTCACATTGCTTTCAAATGGAAATCCCTGCGTGTATGAGTTGACACTGTCAGATATATGGTTAATGTGATTATGCAGTATAACTTTCATTTTGTCTCATATTACTATTTAAAAAATGTGGGATCGTTCTTATTGATCGGATTGTAATTACTGCGTTTCCCCAAAAATAAGACCGGGTCTTATATTAATTTTAGCTACAAAAACACACTTGGGCTTATTTTCAGGGGATGTCTTATTTATTTATGGTATGTACAATAATGGGCATTTATTTAAATACAGTCTTGTCATCTTCTGGAAAAAAATATATCCTGATCCTAAAGAATTATAGACAGTACAGTGCTTGTGCTGTGCCATTTACCCCTCTCTGTGTTCTAAAAAACCTGGAATAAAACATTAAAACATTTTTTTAAAGTTCCTGTGTCCCCTGTCTTCTCTCCCCCTCTCCCCCTGTCAGCTCAAGAGTCAGCATGAAATTCTGTAATCCCAAAACCTTGGTTAAAGTCCTTGTAAAATTATGTAATCCGTTTTGTAAAAACATTAAAATTTGTGCAGTGCGTCTCCTTGTGTAACTTTATTGTGGAGCTGGGCGCTCCAAATCCTGCAGAGGGAGAGACCGAGATCCCCACTGACGTCAGCCCTGCTCCGAGCACTACAGAGGGAGGGGCCACTGATGTCAGCAGGGAGGAGAGGAGAAGATCTCCGGCGGATCACATGAATGCCCAGCGGCACTGTAAATATGGTATTTTCCACAATAAAGTTACACAAGGAGACACACTGCACATCATATAATCTTTTTACAAAATGGATTGTATGTTTTTTACAAGGACTTTAACTAGGGCTTATTTTTGGAGTAAGGCTTATATTGCAACCACCCCCAAAAATCATGTTAGGTCTTATTTTCAGGGTAATGCCGCGTACACACGATCATTTTTCCCGTCGGGAAAAATTAAACATTTTTTTAACAAGAAAAACTACCGTGTGTGGGCTTTTTGTCATTTTTCCCGACGGGAAAAACGGCATTAATCACGACAAGAAAAATTAGAACATGCTCTAATTTTTCTCGTCGTGATTCCCGTCGTTTTTTTCTGCAGCAGTTTTCCCATAGGACGGAGCCCACACACGGTCGTTTTTCTCGACCAAAAAAAAAATGTCGGGAAAAACGGACGTGTGTAGGGAACCAAGCCGTTCCCTCGTTTTTCCCGTCGATTTTCTCTATGGTGTTTTCACCGTCAAGAAAATCGATTGTGTGTACGCGGCATAAGGCTTATTTTCGGGGAAACAGAGTAGTATACTGTATGTACACTAAAGTCACCTTATAACAAGCAGACATCTGATTTGATTATATTTAACAGTGTTATAAAGCATATACTGTTTCCTTGTTTTTCATTTTGTTTTGCCCTTCAATGCTTTCCTATTATCTTTTCTCACCCTTTGCATTGAGAACACTTTGTTCTAACATGCAAGTTCCCTTTTAACTATGCCTCTATAAAAGCGTCTGAATAAAAAAATACATCTTTCAATTTCGTATTATCATATTCCCTGCTTTATACTTGTTGATTGCTGCTGCAGATAGAAGGTCCAGACAACCGTCATTTCTTTTAGCGGTCAGGGAGAGGCAGGCCACTTATTGAGATGCTATTTAGTTGCATTTGCAGCACATAAGTAAATAATCACTTTGAAACCGTTTTGGAACTAGCTTTACAATTAGGAACTGCTGACTGCAAGTAGTAAATATGAAATATTAATGTGCAAAATTTCCCAATTACCTTATTAAAAAAAAAAAAAAAAAGATTCAATATGTTAACCTGCAACAACTGTTTTAATCTATACACTGATTTTTAACCATTTTTTATGTATCAATGAATCTTTCCCTTAGTCTGCCAATATGTTTTAAATGTACACTGGGGTTCATTTACTAAAACTGGGGAGTGCAAAATCTGGTGCAGCTCTGCATAGAAACAAATCAGCTTCCAGGTTTGCTATGATTAAGCACTGAATCGCAGTGCGAAACGTCAGCTCATACTTGCTGTTTTTTTGCTGTGGCATGTTATTTGTGCTTTTGTTTTAAATAAAATACCGTATTTATCGGCGTATAACGCGCGCCGGCGTATAACAGGCACCCCAAGTTTAGCAGGGAATTTTAGGGAAAAAAACTTTTAGGAGGGAAGTTTAAGAATTTTTTTTTTTACATTTAAATGCAGCCTTACCAGTGTCATTTGCAGCCTTGTCACAGTGCAGCCTTGCCAGTGTCCATTGCAGCCTTGCCCAGTGTCCAGTGCAGCCTTGCCAGTGTCCAGTGCAGCCTTGCCAGTGTCCAGTGCAGCATTGCCCAGTGTCCAGTGCAGCATTGCCAGTGTCTAGTGCAGCCTTGCCAGTGTCTAGTGCAGCATTGCCCAGTGTCCAGTGCAGCATTGCCCAGTGTCCAGTGCAGCATTGCCAGTGTCCAGTGCAGCCTTGCCAGTGTCCAGTGCAGCCTTGCCAGTGTCCAGTGCAGCCTTGCCAGTGTCCAGTGCAGCCCTGAATTTAAATTTGGCGCCGCCGAGATCGCCGCTGATACAGGGCGGAGCGCGGCGAACGCCGCTGAGAACGCAGGGATGGGCGGAGCCGAGATACACACAGCCGAGTGTATTCGGCTATACTCGGCTTTTCTCGGCTTCGCTCACAGTCACGCCGAGGCCCGCCCTATGATGGACATATCACAGGTCCAATGGCGGGACTGGGCGTGACTGTGAGCGGAGCCAAGAAAAGCCGAGTATAGCCGAATACACTCGGCTATGTGTATCTCGGCGGCGATCGCTCCGCTCCGCTCGCAGTCAGCGGAGATCGCCGGGGATAGGTGAGTATCGGCGTATAACACGCACCCACGATTTTCCCCTGATTTTAAGGGGAAAAAAGTGCGTGTTATACGCCGATAAATACGGTAACCTTTTTTGGAGTGCGGCTGTCCAAGCGCTTTCCTCAGATTTTTTGCATCAGCTTCCAGGTTTGTTTGATTTTTTGTCCAAGCTTAAAGTGGATGTAAACCCTCCATACACCCAGTGAAGTGAACAGCCTCAGATAATACACAGGGATGAACCAAATCTCCCTACAAAGGTTTTACATGTATATCTGCTGTCTTCACATTTATATACTGTTTAGAAAGTTTAGATCGTTTTAGCAGATTTTCTCTTCCTGTTTAACACAGAGTGTGATGTCTGGGCATACAGCCAAGATAACTAAAATTGCTGATTGGAGGAAAGGCACCAACCCCCTCTCATCATAGGCAGAGACTCTGAGAGGTGTTTTGTAACAGGGCTAGCTGCCTGCTAATCTATTCATAGCAACCTCCCCAGACAGAAATTTCAGGCTGCTTTTATCTGATGTGTCAGAGAACTTGTCAGAAGTTATCAGGCTGATAACAGAGGAACGGGTCAGGAGTAGGGATGAGCCGAACACCGCCCAGTTCGGTTTGCACCAGAACTTGCGATCAGGCAATATATTTGTTCGAACATCCGAACACCGTTAAAGTCTATGGGACTCAAACATGAAAAATCTAAAGTGCTAATTTTAAAGGCTAATATACAAGTTATTGTCATAAAAAAGTGTTTGGGGACCCGGGTCCTGCCCCAGGGGACATGTATCAATGCAAAAAAAAGTTTTAAAAACTGCCATTTTTCGGAAGCAATGATTTTAATAATGCTTAAAGTGAATTATTAGAAGTGAAATATTCCTTTAAATGTCATACCTGAGGGGTGTCTAGAGTATGCCTGTAAAGCAGCGCTTGTTTACCATGCTTAGAACTGTCCCTGCACAGTGTCATTTCTGAAGGAAAAAAAGTCATTTAAAAGCACTCGTGGCTATAATGAATTGTTGGCTCCCGGTAATACAGAGAAAAGTCATTGATAATTATTTTTTTTTAAATGCGTGTGGGTCCCCCCAAATTCAATTACCAGGCCCTTCAGGTCTGGTATGGATATTAAGGGGAACCCTGCGTCAAATTTAAGTAAAAAATGACGTGGGGTTCCCCCCAAATATCCATACTAGACCATTCGGGTCTAGTATGGATTTTTTGGGGAACTCCACGCCAAATAAAAAAAAATGGCCTGGAGTTCCCCCCAAAAACCCATACCAGATCCTTTATCCGAGCATGCAACCTGGCAGGCCGCAGGAAAAGAGGAAGGGACGAGAGAGCGCCCCTCCCCTCCTGAACCATACCAGGCCACATGCCCTCAACATGGGGAGGATGCTTTGGCGGTCTGTGACCCCTCAAAGCACCATGTCCCCATGTTGTTGGGGACAAGGGCCTCATCCCCACAACCCTTGCCCGGTGGTTGTGGGGGTCTGCGGGCGGGGGGCTTATCGGAATCTGGAAGACCCCTTTACCAAAGGGGACCCCCAGATCCCACCCCCCCTATGTTAATTGGTAAGGGGTACATTGTACCCCTACCATTTCACAAAGAAAGTGTAAAAAAATGTAAAAAAAACACACAGACACCGTTGGGAAAAGTCCTTTATTAAAAATAAAAATTAAAAAAATATTCCAGCGGCGGTAATCCACTCTCGGTATCCTGCAATGATTGGTCTCCTCTCTGGGGTCCAGCGATGGATGATCTCTCCTCTCCGGGGTCCAGGCTCCAACGATGATGTCCAGCATAGCGAGAAACAGCACTCTTCACCGGAGCGGAGACACCCGGGAATGACGCCGCCAAAGCCAGTGACAGCTCTTAAGTAGCTGAGGGCAGGGCCACCCATCACGTGACCCCGTCCCCCTCTGACGCAAGGGGAAACCCGGGCTTCCCCAGTGACGTGCGGGTGACCCCGCCCCCCTCTGATGTAACACAGGTTTTCGTTGCATCAGAGGGGGGTGGGGTCATATGATGGGTGGCCTAGCCCTCAGTTACTCTCGTCCCCCCCTCTTTTCCTGCGGCCTGCCAGGTTGCGTGCTCGGATAAAGGGTCTGGTATGGATTTTTGGGGGAACTCCACGCAATTAATTTTTTTATTTGGCGTGGAGTTCCCCTTAAAATCCATACCAGACCTGAAGGGTCTAGTATGGATATTTGGGGGGAACCCCACGTCATTTGTTTTTTAAATTTGACGCAGGGTTCCCCTTAGTATCCATATCAGACCTGAAGGGCCTGGTAATTAAATTTGGGGGAGCCCCCACCTATTTTTTTTATCAATGACCTTTCTCTGTATTGCCGGGAGCCGACAATTTATTATAGCCGCGAGTGCTTTTAAATTACTTTTTTTCCCTTCAGAAATTACACTTTGCGCAGGGACAGTTCTAAGCATGGGAAACAAGTGCTGCTTTACATGCACATCATACACACCCCCCAGGTACGAAATTTAAAGTAATATTTCACTTTTATTGTTTCATTTTTAGCATTATTTAAATCACTGCTTCTGAAAAAACTGACATTTTTAAAACTTTTTTTTTGCATTGATACATGTCCCCTGGGGCAGGACCCGGGTCCCCAAAAACTTTTTATGACAATAACTTGCATATAAGCCTTTAAAATTAGCACTTTAGATTTCTCCCATAGACTTTTACAGGGTGTTCCTTGCGGCTTTTCAAATTTGCCGCAACCCCCCCAAATTGTTCGCTGTTCGGCAAACGGGCAATGTTCGAGTCGAACATGAGTTTGACTCGAACTCGAAGCTCATCCCTAGTCAGGAGAGAGCTATGGGACTTAGCTCTTTGAAGAGAGATAACAAAATACTGCATATACAGTGGGGAGAACAAGTATTTGATACACTGCCGATTTTTCAGGTTTTCCTACTTTCAAAGCATGTAGAGGTCTGTATTTTTTATCATAGGTACTCTTCAACTGTGAGAGACAGAATCTAAAATAAAAATCCAGAAAATCACATTGTATGATTTTTAAATAATTAATTTTCATTTTATTGCATGACATAAGTATTTGATCACCTACCAACCAGTAAGAATTCCGTCTCTCACAGACCTGATATTTTTTCTTTAAGAAGCCCTCCTGTTCTCCACTCATTACCTGTATTAACTGCACCTGCTTGAACTCATTACCTGTATAAAAGACACCTGTCCACACACTCGATCAAACAGACTCCAACCTCTCCACAATGGCAAAGACCAGAGAGCTGTGTACAGACATCAGGGATACAATTGTAGACCTGCACAAGGCTGGGATGGGCTACAGGACATTAGGCAAGCAGCTTGGGGAGAAGGCAACAACTGTTGGTGCAATTATTAGAAAAATGGAAGAAGTTCAAGATGATGATCAATCTCCCTCGGTCTGGGCTCCATGCAAGATCTTACCTTGTGGGGCATCAATGATCATGAGGAAGGTGAGGGATCAGCCCAGAACTACACGGCAGGACCTGGTCAATGACCTGAAGAGAGCTGGGACCACAGTCTCAAAGAAAACCTATAGTGACACACTACGCCGTCATGGATTAAAATCCTGCAGCGCACGCTAGGTTCCCCTGCTCAAGCCAATGCATGTCCAGGCCCATCTGAAGTTTGCCAATGACCATCTGGATGATCCAGAGGAGGAATGGGAGAAGGTCATGTGGTCTGATGATACAAAATTAGAGCTGTTTGGTCTAAACTCCACTCTCTGTGTTTGAAGGAAGAAGAAGGATGAGTACAACTCCAAGAACACCATCCCAACCATGACACATGGAGGTGGAAACATCATTCTTTGGGGATGCTTTTTTGCAAAGGGGACAGGACGACTGTACTGTATTGAGGGTAGGATGGATGGGGCCATGTAATGCGAGATCTTGGCCAACAACCTCCTTCCCTCAGTAAGAGCATTGAAGATGGGTCGTGGCTGGGTCTTTCAGCATGACAACGACCAGAAACACACAGCCAGGGCAACTAAGGAGTGGCTCTGTAAGAAGCATCTCAGGGTCCTGGAGTGGCCTAACCAGTCTCCAGACCTGAACCCAATAGAAAATCTTTGGAGGGAGCTGAAGGTCCGTATTGCCCAGCGACAACCCCGAAACCTGAAGGATCTGGAGAAGCTCTGTATGGAGGAGTGGGCCAAAATCCCTGCTGCAGTGTGTGCAAACCTGGTCAAGAACTACAGGAAACGTATGAAATATGTAATTGCAAACAAAGGTTTCTGTACCAAATATTAAGTTCTGCTTTTCTGATGTATCAAATACTTACGTCATGCAATAAAATGCAAATTAATTACTTAAAAATCATACAATGTGATTTTCTGGATTTTTGTTTAACTAGTTGGAGCCCCGGCCATTGTCAAATGACGGCCTCAAGGTGGCTCTTAAAATCCGGGAGGACGTCAATAGACGTCCTCGGCTCCTCCGGCCACTGGGGGGCGCGCGAGCGCCGCCGGCGGGGCGCGCCAGGCGCGTCACTGACATGCCGATGCGCGTGCCTGGCGGCCGCAATGTCCGCCAGGCACCCGCGATCGGCCGGTACAGAGACAAGGACATGGATCTGTGTGTGTAAACACACAGATCCATGTCCTGTCAGGGAGAGAGGAGACCGATGTGTGTCCCTTGTACATAGGGACACAGATCGGTCACCTCCCCCAGTCACTCCCCTCCCCCCACAGTAGTAATCACTCCCAGGGCATACATTTAACCCCTTCCTCGCCCCCTAGTGTTAACCCCTTCCCTGCCAATGTCATTTTTACAGTAACCAGTGCATTTTTTTAGCCCTGATCGCTGTATCAATGACAATGGTCCCAAAATGGTGTCAAAAGTGTCCGATGTGTCCGCCATAGTGTCGCAGTCACAATAAAAATCGCTGATCGCCGCCATTACAAGTAAAACAAAAATATTAATAAAAATGCTATAAAACTATCCCCTATTTTGTAGACGCTATAACTTTTGCGCAAAGCAATCAATGAACGCTTATTGCGATTTTTTTTTACCAAAAATATGTAGAAGAATACGTATCGGACTAAACTGAGAAAATTATTATTATTTTTTTTTTTAAATTGGGATATTTATTATAGCAAAAAGTAATAAATATTGTGTTTTTTTTCAAAAATCGTCGCTATTTTTTTGTTTATAGCGCAAAAAATAAAAACCGCAGAGGTGATAAAATACCACCAAAAGAAAGCTCTATTTGTGGGAAAAAAAGGACGTCAATTTTGTTTGGGAGCCACATCGCACGACCGCGCAATTGTCATTCAAAGCGACGCAGTGCCGAAAGCTGAAATTTCGCCTGGGCAGGAAGGTGGTTTATGTGCCCAGTAAGCAAGTGGTTAAGATTCTGTCTCTTACAGTTGAAGAGTACCTATGATAAAAATTACAGACCTCTACATGCTTTGAAAGTAGGAAAACCTGCAAAATCGGCAGTGTATCAAATACTTGGTCTCCCCACTGTATGTGCCCAGCTCAAATTTCATGAATTGGGTTTACATCCACTTTAATTGAACAACCTGAATTAAGAATCTGATTGGCTACCAGGCACAGCTATGCCAGGTTTTGCACTCTCCAGTTTTAGTAAATGAACCAACCCCAGTGTCTCTTGCCATGGAAAGTTTCAGTGCTACTCCCTTCTTCAAATACCACATCATTGGCCTGTCAATTCTTCCTTTTGCATCAGCATTTACCCACACACAAGCATATGACGTATTTCCCGAATACAGCAGTATCGAGTTCATAAAATACATAATAGGCACATGTGGGGGGATAAATGCTGATGTAAAAGAGCATTATCGATTACCTGCATACAAGAGCATACACCCATTCATTTATTTGATCAGCTGTACACACCACATGAAGCTTTCTGGGCATAGAAAACTGCTGGGAGTTTTATGCTAGAGCTCATGTGCCTCCCACCATTTGTGTACACATATGCTTAAACCAATTTGTTTTGAGCCTATGTGATCCAAGACCCTACCGTGCCTATGGTTGGGCAGTGAAAGAAGAAGTATAGAATACCGACATTCTATCCTATTTTACTGTGTTCTTATTATTTTTGTTTACTTAAAATTATTTTATTCTATTTTTATTTTACATTTTTTTATTTTCTACTACTACGCTTATATACACTGTGTAATGTTTCCACGGTATACACATTATATTTGTAAAAGCTATTATATATACTCAATGTTATTGGAGCCATGTTTGGGCTCATTGCTGTTCTGTATGTGTGATCCTCATCGGAGTACATGCTACCTGTTGATTTGTATCTTTACTGTTTATTCTTATAATACAAATGAATGAAACAAAAAAAAGAAGTATAGCAATGAGCTCATCTCTCCGTCACTCTACTTTCTCTTCTTTTCACCATGATTCTTGACAGCACATGAAATGATTGGCTTCTTGTGCTGCCTCTTCCTGTCACACTATTGTTGTGCTGTACAGAAACTGCAAGTAGTTGATACTAGGTCACATGAAGGTATTTACACTGTTTGAAATTAACAAATATAGTTATCCCTGGTTCACACCAGTGCGATTTGTCATTGAGATTTGACAGTTCAAAATCGCATGACAAGTTGCACCTCATTGTCGGCAATAGAACAGTTTAAATCATTGCGACTCAAGTCGCAGCACCTTTGAAAAAGGTTAATGCACTGCTTTTTTTTAATTTTATGTGAACCAGGGCTTAATGATCTAATAATGATTGTCTTTTGACTACCTAAAGTTCAGCTATGATTTTCATTTGTAAACCCAAGCAAGCTATACAGTCCCACATACCTATTTGAGAGAGTCCAGGTCTCTTTAAGGCTTTGAGAATATCTAAGCAGTAACATTAAGGGGCAATATAGTTTGTGATTAAGGCCTCATGAACACTGGACGTTATAAAAACTTTATAAACACTGTAGGGATAGGTAAGCTGCATTATATATCATTGAAAATAAAATCTTTTTAAAGAGTCTAATATCATTGCTTGACATTCCCAAATATCCTTTCAATAAAAGCTTGAGTTTCAGTTGCCTTGTTTAATTTGGTCTCGTCTATTCATTGTACTTCCTTTTCAATAACTCCTCCCATAACAGTAGCCCCCTGTTTTCATCAGTAAACCTTTATGTGTCTGTCTATCCATTTTTTAAATAAGTCCGGAGCCAGCTGAATGCCAAACTATGTAGTGTCATGCAAATCTCATTAAAGTCAAAGTGTCAGCCTTATGCAAAATGAGTTTGGCACCTTGACAGCTCTGCATAACACATACATTGTAATGAGATGCATAACATTTGCATTAGCATTTCATTTATCCATGTAAATGATTTGATAAATGCAGTTCACTACATTTTTTTCCCTCTTTAGGTTTGGCATGGCTTTCTATTGGGGAAAGTTTGACGTATAGATAATGTATGCCCCCCATGCACATTTAGATTAATATTCCTACCACTTGTGTACATCAGGGGACCTGCATTCTTAAATTTGTCATTGCTGCATCACTTCTTATTATCACTAAATTAATGCATATGCATTGATGATGAATGTCATAAAAAAAGCAAATATGTTTTGATCCTCTTTTCTGGAAATGTGTTTGATTCACCATCTTTATCACTTTGTGGTGTAAAAATGTAACAAAAAAATGTAGAGGAAATTTACTAAAAAACCGTAGCGTGCAAAATCTGGTGCAGCTCTGCATAGAAACCAATTAGCTTCCAGGTTTTATTGTCAAAGCTTTATTGAAACCCAGGGAAGGACCGAAAACCTTTTTGCCTAAGAACAAACCAACCAAGTGTCCCTTTCACAGTAGAGACATTTTTAGGGCTCTTCTAGTCAGGCAGTAATGCTTACTGCCCTCTGAAAAGCGATCAGAAGGTAGCATAGCAGCAGCTGGCAGGCTTACAGAAAGTACTACTGCTGCCTCCTCACACCTGTTTTTTTTTTTTTTTACTGAATGTTACATTGTGGCACTTCTCCACAACTGCAAGTCAAATGTTTAGCTTGTGGTTGTAGTGATCTCGATGGGCAAGATAGACTTATGGTGTCACCTATCAAACTCTGCAGCCCGAGATAAAATTGCCATGTGGTCGACATGTGTACAGCACTGTGGTAGCCGGTGACATTGGGTAAGACAAGGGCATAGCAAGGACAGATTATGAATTGATGGGGTTTCTCAGCCAATGGGCAGGGATGTTCTTTGGTCCCTTGGTCTGCTGGGAGAGTCTATTTATTTGGGTGGAGTCAGGTGATCAGGGGTCTGTGCCACCTGGACAGCTGTCTGGGTGGACATATGTTGTACTGCCCCAGGCTGCTAGGCCGGAAGCCTGAGGCCTATCCTGGGGGTATCTGGCTGCTAGGCTGTCTGGGGGCCTAGCCAGAAACAGAAGAGCAGTGCAGGGTTGGGACTGCGGGTTTGTAGTCCAACCAGAAGTAGCAGTTCAGCCGGATGGGGAACCAGTTGTGGTTGGAGGTAGAAGGGGAAGCTGTCGCCACTAAGGGGCCATTCACCTTGTTGCCGGAGGCCACTGTAAGTAAGCTAAGGACAGTACCAGAGCAGACTTCTCATCAGCCGGGGATGGTGAAGAAGTGGGAAAACCTCAGCAAGTGCCAAGCCAGGGACCCAGCGGGACAGCGGAGGTGGCGCTTGTAGAGCATCAGAGAGTACCAAGCCAGGGACTTAGTGTGTCATTAGGGGTGACGCTTGAAGAGTATCTGTGAGAGTGCCAAGCCAGGGACCAAGAGGGAAGCGGGGGTGAGGCCTGAGGAAGATACTGAGTGCTAACAGTGAAAGAGTGCAGGGGGATCTAGTGGCTATTGGATCCAAAGTCTAGTGAAATACTGGGAGCTCATTGAGTGAAGACCCACAGTAAGTAATTGTTGAGTAAGCGGAGAACTGTTCGTGTTGCAGATAGTTGAATACAATTGCCGTTAGTAACTACTACAAAATTGTTGCCATAGGAGATAGTGGTCCAACCTATACAGAAGTGGTGTCCGGCTGGAGGCCTTCACCTGTATAGGTGTCTTTCTATGGAAGTCTTGGTGTCTGATAATTATCATTGCATCTACTTAAGGGTGTCCTGGCCCTAACCCTCTCTTCACCAGTTCTGTTCAAGAAACAATAAATCTCTTTGCATTCTAAAAGTGTCTGGCGCCCACCATCTCATCTTGCATTACACCCACCATGCCTTGCAACCCACTCTACACAGAAGGATGTCAGCTGTCCCTAACTCTAGAGGTCATCATTAGGCCTCAGGGGCCTCGGGACCTTACTAAAAATATATCAAGTGTAATTGCTAATACCGTTAAAGTAAAAAAAAAAAAAAGCCTTGGATGCAGATGTCAATCATCTCTGACTTTGCTACACCATATTAATACACAAAATACACATCTCATGTTCAATAAAGATTTATTGGGAGCTGTCAAACAGTTATTTGACAGTTTTGTTTTTTTAGTCATGTGACTGGCACAGCACCAATCAGGTCTGTGCAGACACAAACTCATGCTGCAGTAATAGAATACTCTCCCAAAGATTTTTTTCTGCAGATACCAAAGAACAGAGAAAGATCACGTGACCACACAATAGCACTACAGGAAAAAAGTACTTAGAGGACTTTTTTTTTTCTAATAAACAAAATGAAGTGGTATGATATATACATAGGTGTGCACCCTAAAGTTCAAAGGCACACACATATATATGACCCCAGCACCATAGTTGCCAACATTGCAAAAAAAAATCCGGGACACTTGTTTGCATGTAGGCGGAGCCTTGCTACAATTAGGGGGGGCATTAGTTTGTAGGTGTGTCACACCCTATTCGAAAAATGCGGCGTGTGAAGTACGCCGTGGTGAAGAATGGGCAGGGTTTTTGCGGGTAGCGGGAGTGGCTTAAATGGGCGTGGCTCACAGGGGGTGTGGTTAGAGTTTGAGATGAATGAGGGATGAAGGGAAAAAGAAAGGGAGAAAGAAAGAGGGAGGGAGGGAAGGAGAGAGAAGGAAGGATGGAGAAACAGCAGGCCCAGATCCTACACCACAATAGAAATATGTGTATTCCAGAGTTTAAAAATCAGCAGATAAAGATACTCCAAACTAGGGATGAGCCGAACACCCCCGGGTTCGGTTCGCACCAGAACCTTCGAACGGACCGAAAGTTTGCGCGAATTTTCGAACCCTATTCGTTATAATGGACGCGAACGTTCGAAATCAAAATTGCTAATTACAACGGCCAATATGCATGTTAATGTCATAAAACAGGTTTGGGGACCCGGGTCCTGCCCCAGGGGACATATATCAATGCAAAAAGAAATTTTAAAAACTAAAGTTTTTTCGGGAGCAGTCATTTTAATGATGCATAAAGTGAAAAAAAAAAAAGTGAAATTTTCCTTTAAATATGGTACCTGGGGGGTGTCTAAAGTATGCCTGTGAAGTGGCATGTGTTTCCCGTGTTTAGAACTGTCCTTGCACAAAATGACATTTGTAAAGGAAAAAAAGAAGCCATTTAAAACCACTTGCGGCTTTAATGTCATGTCTTGTCCTGGCCGCCATATGGCTGAAAATCCTTGAGAAAAATGGCATGGCTACCCCATCACCCCCCCCCCACCCCAGCCCCTTTGGGTCTTGTATGGATACTAAGGGGGACCCCGCACCCAAAATAAAACCCTATACCTACAACCCTATATACTCTGAACAGCAGTATATAGGTGGTGCAAACAAGACATGGACTGTAGGTTTGTTCTTAAGTAGAATCTGAACAGGTACATTATGAAGTGTAGCTACATCCCAAAAAAATCAATTTTTAAGCTTTTTGGAGAACATAGGGAGGGGTTATCACCCCTGTAACATTTGCTGTCTTTGCACATCTGTTCAGAACATGTCACCTCACTTTCCGTCCCAATGACAAATGTTTTTGGAAAAGTGGGGTTTTAATTGAAACAAGGATTGGTGATAAAGCATCAGTAGAGAGGAGATACCTTTTTCCCAAATTAAATGTAACAGGATAGAATTTTCCTTCCTAGGGGTAGATTTCCTCTCACTTCCTGTTTTCTCTTGCCGTTTGCAAGTAGGAGTCGTTTGTAAGTTGGATGTTTGAAAGTAGGGGCCTGCCGTATATACTCTGCAGAAATTTGCCCTATTAGATGTTGGTGTAGCCACAAGACTGGTGGGCACAGGAATGGGCCCTGCTGTGAGTTAATAGATCAAGATTTGTACTTGCATGCACCTGTCGAACCGGGCAGAAAAATTGGGCCTTTGGTGGTGGTGGTGGTGGTGGTGGACGGTGTTGCCACAAGACTGTAAGCCCTCACAGTTACTCTTGGTGGGTGCAGGAATGGGCCCTGCTGTGAGTTATTAGATCAAGATTTGTAATTGCATGCACCTGTTGAACAGGGCAGAAAAATTGGGCCTTTGGTGGTGGTGGTGGTGGTGGACGGTGTTGCCACAAGACTGTAGGCCCTCATAGTTACTCTTGGTGGGCGCAGGAATGGGCCCTGCTGTGAACTATTAGATCAAGATTTGTAATTACACGCCCCTGTTAAACAGGGGCTGAAAAATTGTGCCTTAGGCATTGGTGCTGGTGCCACAACACTGCAACCCCTCACAGATACTGTACTTGGAGCACAGCAGTCACACCTGTTGCGAAGCATCTTTTAAAAAAATTGTAATTACACGCCCCTGTTATACAGGGGCTGAAAAATTGTGCCTTAGGCACTGGTGCTGGTGCCACAACACTGCAACCCCTCACAGATACTGTACTCTGAGCACAGCAATGAGACCTGTTGCAAAGCATTGCCTAAAAATTGTAATTACACGCCCCAACAGGGGCTGAAAAATTGTGCCTTAGGCACTGGTGCTGGTGCCACAACACTGCAACCCCTCACAGATACTGTACTCTGAGCACAGCAGTCACACCTGTTGCGAAGCATCTTTTTAAAAAATTGTAATTACACGCCCCTGTTATACAGGGGCTGAAAAATTGTGCCTTAGGCACTGGTGTGGTGGCATGGATCATTGAGGAGGAGGAAGAGGATAGTCAGTGAACATAACAGGACAGTCACTCAGCATCAGCATAGGCAGTCTTGAAGGGATGTGACATTATAAATTATTCCGTTATATCCGCTTCAGGTGTCTGGTAGCTGGTGGTGATCCAAGACTGATTCATTTTTATGAAGGTCAGTCGATCAACCGAGTCGGTGGACAGGCGCACCCTATGATCGTTGACAAATCCTCCAGCAGCACTGAATGTGCGTTCGGAAAGAACGCTGGATGCAGGACAGGCCAGTAGCTCAATTGCATACTGTGCAAGCTCTGGCCAGTGATCCATCCTCAGGACCCAGTAAGCCAGAGGATTTTCGGTGGGAAAGGTGTCCAAGTCTGACCTTGCCCCTAGGTATTCCTGCACCATGTATATCAGACGCTGGCGATGGTTGCTGGAACCGATCATACCTTGGGGCTGCGGACTAAAAAATTGTCTGAACGCATCGGTCAGATGTCCACCTTCCCCACCGCTCCTTCTGCTACTGACCGAAGCCTCAGCAACTCGTCGTCCAGGACCAGGAGTTTGTAACCTCCCAGTTTCTGGGAACGCGTTGCACAGACCTTTCTGCAAGGCCTCCCTGAGATGTCTCATCCTCTGCTCCCTCTGCGACGGCAAGATAAGGTCCGCAACTTTACCCTTGTACCGTGGATCAAGGAGAGTGGCCAGCCAGTAATGGTCACTCTCCTTGATCCGAAGAACACGAGGATCCTTCCGCAGGCTTTGCAGGATCAGGGAGGCCATGCAGCGTAGGTTAGCTGAGGCATTCGGTCCGGAGTCTTCTGGGTCACTGAGGATGACATGATCGCCAGCCACCTCCTCCCAGCCACGTACAAGTCCACTGGTTTGTTGGGACTGTACATCATCCCTAAAAGACTGCTGCTGCTGATGCTGAGTGCCAGGCTCCACCTCCATGCTCACACAATCCTCCTCCTCCTCCTCCTCCTCCTCCTCTTCCTGTGTGATGGGTGGGACAGAAGGAACATTGTCTGGATAAAGGGGGCCTTGAGAGACAAGGAAGTCCTCCTCTTCCTGCCTCTGTTCTGCCTCAAGTGCCCTGTCCATTATCCCACGCAGCGTATGCTCCAACAGGTGGACAAGAGGTACAGTGTCACTGATGCATGCACTGTCACTGCTCACCATCCTTGTGGCCTCCTCAAATGGTGAGAGGACAGTGCATGCATCCCTGATCATGCTCCACTGGCGTGGGGAAAAAAAGCCAAGCTCCCCTGACCCTGTCCTGGTGCCGTAGTCGCAAAGGTACTCATTGATGGCCCTCTGCTGCGTGTGCAGTCGCTGCAGCATGGCCAACGTTGAGTTCCACCTGGTGGGCATGTCAATTATTAGGCGGTTCTTGGGCAGGTTCAGCTCCTTTTGCAGCTCAGTCAGCCGAGCACTGGCATTATAAGATCGGCGGAAATGCACACAGACTTTCCTGGCCTGCCTCAGGACATCCTGTAAGCCTGGGAACCTGCCCAAGAACCGCTGCACCACCAGGTTGAGGACGTGAGCCATACAGGGCACATGGGTGAGCTGCCCCTGTCGCAGGGCGGAGAGGAGGTTGGTGCCATTATCAGAAACGACCATTCCTGGCTTAAGCTGGCGTGGCGTCAACCACCTCTCGGCCTGCCCCTGCAGAGCTGCCAGAACCTCTGGCCCAGTGTGGCTCCTGTCCCCCAAACACACCAGCGCAAGCACGGCATGGCATCTTTTTGCCTGCGTACTCGCGTAGCCCCTTGTACGCCTACGGAGCACCGCTGGTTCCGAGGACAGAGCACTCGAAGAGGACATGGAGGAAGAAGAAGAGGAGGGGGTGGAGGAGAGAGGTGTGTCACAACCAGTAGTAGCATTTTGGAGGCGTGGTGGCGGAACAACCTCCAACACTACTGCACCTTGTCCTGCATCCCTCCCAGCTGCCAATAGAGTGACCCAATGGGCCGTGAAAGAAAGATAACGTCCCTGTCCATGCCTGCTGGACCATGAGTCAGCGGTAATATGCACCTTACCGCTGACCGCCCTGTCCAGCGAGGCATGGACATTGCCTTCCACATGCCAGTAGAGAGACGGAATCGCCTTCCGTGAGAAAAAGTGGCGTTTGGGAACCTGCCACTGAGGAACCGCACATTGAACAAACTCACGGAAGGGGGCCGAGTCTATCAACTGAAAAGGCAGCAGTTGAAGTGCTAGCAATTTAGCCAAGGTAGCATACAACCGCTGGGCATGTGGATGGCTGGGAGTATACTTCTTTCGACGGTCCAGCAGCTGGGGCAGGGAAATTTGCCTGCTACAATCGGACGTCGGTGTACTGCAAGTACTTGGTTGTGACACACCTAATTCTACACCTTCAGTCCTCTCAGAGCAGCTTTCAGAGAGGACTGAAGATATAGTGGGGATGGAGATCCCAGCTGATGAGGAGCAAGGAGAGGTCCGCTTTGTTCTTTGGTGTGGGTCTTTTATGTGTGCTTGCCAACGAGCTGCATGGCAGGTCGACATATGTCTGCTCATGCTTGTGGTGCCCAAGCGGCTGATGTTTTGGCCACGCGAGATACGCTTGAGACAAATATTGCAAATAGCAGTGGTGCGATCTGATGCACTCGTCTCAAAAAAGGCCCACACCAAAGAACTTTTGTGATAACGTGCAGAGGCAGCGCCCTGCACAGGCGGAGCTCTGCGGTGTGGTACAGTTGCTGTGCTGGCCTCTAGCTGGCCTCCAGGGGGCATCCTGCCTCGTTGGACATGTGACGCTGCATCCTCCTCCTCCTCCTCCTCTCTCCCTTCAGGCACCCACGTGGAGTCAGTGACCTCATCATCCCCTCCCTCTTCACCACTAGAGCAAACCTGGCAGTAAGCTGCAGCTGGTGGAACACTACTGCCAGATTGCTGTCCTTCAGCATCCCCTCTCTCTGCGCGCACACTACTGACTTCCTCAAGCTGGGTATCATCATCCGAGCCTTCGAATCGTTGGGCATCCTCCTGGAGCATGTACCCAACACTGTGCTCAAACAGTTCGGGGGACTCCTCAGGAGGACATGGTGGGTCTAGGGAAGGGGTGGCTGATGATGCCATTGAGTACGCGTTGGCAGCTGCTCTGCCAGTACCCTGAGCCTGGGTGAGAGAGGATGAGGAGGATGAGGAGGGCTTGGTCATCCATTCTACCAAGCCTTCGGCATGATGCGGCTCCACATGTCCAGCTGCCGAAAACAAAGACAAGCGTGTCCCATGGCCACGTGCTGATGACGATGCACGACCACGTCCACGGCCAGCACTGTTGTCTCTAGAAACAGAGCCTGCCTGCCCTGTGTTCTTGCCTCGGCACGCTCTGCCTCTCCTTGGCGGTCTTCCAGCCATTGTAGTCGGTAGTGTATATAGTATAAAAAATAGAACTCCTATGTGTGCTCACAACACACTGTAGGTCCTATGGGTGCTGACACTAACACACTATAGGTACTATGTGTGCTGCTGACAAGAAAATATAGGAGCTCTGTTTGCTGCCACTAACACACTAGAAGTCCTATTGGTGCTTCTGAGATGAAAATATAGGAGCTCTGTGTGATACCACTAACACACTAGAAGTCCTATGGGTGCTTCTGAGAAGAAAATATAGGAGCTCTGTTTGCTGCCACTAACACACTAGAAGTCCTATGGGTGCTGCTGAGAAGAAAATATAGGAGCTCTGTGTGATGCCACTAACACACTAGAAGTCCTATGGGTGCTTCTGAGATGAAAATATAGGAGCTCTGTGTGATGCCACTAACACACTAGAAGTCCTATGGGTGCTGCTGAGAAGAAAATATAGGAGCTATGTGTGATGCCACTAACACACTAGAAGTCCTATGGGTGCTTCTGAGATGAAAATATAGGAGCTCTGTGTGATGCCACTAACACACTACAAGTCCTATGGGTGCTTCTGAGATGAAAATATAGGAGCTCTGTTTGCTGCCACTAACACACTAGAAGTCCTATGGGTGCTGCTGAGAAGAAAATATAGGAGCTCTGTGTGATGCCACTAACACACTAGAAGTCCTATGGGTGCTTCTGAGATGAAAATATAGGAGCTCTGTGTGATGCCACTAACACACTAGAAGTCCTATGGGTGCTGCTGAGAAGAAAATATAGGAGCTCTGTTTGCTGCCACTAACACACTAGAAGTCCTATGGGTGCTGCTGAGAAGAAAATATAGGAGCTCTGTGTGATGCCACTAACACACTAGAAGTCCTATGGGTGCTGCTGAGAAGAAAATATAGGAGCTCTGTTTGCTGCCACTAACACACTAGAAGTCCTATGGGTGCTGCTGAGAAGAAAATATAGGAGCTCTGTGTGATGCCACTAACACACTAGAAGTCCTATGGGTGCTTCTGAGATGAAAATATAGGAGCTCTGTGTGATGCCACTAACACACTAGAAGTCCTATGGGTGCTGCTGAGAAGAAAATATAGGAGCTCTGTGTGATGCCACTAACACACTAGAAGTCCTATGGGTGCTTCTGAGATGAAAATATAGGAACTCTGTGTGATGCCACTAACACACTAGAAGTCCTATGGGTGCTGCTGAGAAGAAAATATAGGAGCTCTGTTTGCTGCCACTAACACACTAGAAGTCCTATGGGTGCTTCTGAGAAGAAAATATAGGAGCTCTGTGTGATGCCACTAACACACTAGAAGTCCTATGGGTGCTTCTGAGATGAAAATATAGGAACTCTGTGTGATGCCACTAACACATTAGAAGTCCTATGGGTGATGCTAAGAAGAAAATATAGGAGCTCTGTTTGCTGCCACTAACACACTAGAAGTCCTATGGGTGCTGCTGAGAAGAAAATATAGGAGCTCTGTGTGATGCCACTAACACACTAGAAGTCCTATGGGTGCTTCTGAGATGAAAATATAGGAGCTCTGTGTGATGCTACTAACACACTAGAAGTCCTATGGGTGCTGCTGAGAAGAAAATATAGGAGCTCTGTGTGATGCCACTAACACACTAGAAGTCCTATGGGTGCTTCTGAGATGAAACTATAGGAACTCTGTGTGATGCCACTAACACACTAGAAGTCCTATGGGTGCTGCTGAGAAGAAAATATAGGAGCTCTGTTTGCTGCCACTAACACACTAGAAGTCCTATGGGTGCTTCTGAGAAGAAAATATAGGAGCTCTGTGTGATGCCACTAACACACTAGAAGTCCTATGGGTGCTTCTGAGATGAAAATATAGGAACTCTGTGTGATGCCACTAACACATTAGAAGTCCTATGGGTGCTGCTGAGAAGAAAATATAGGAGCTCTGTTTGCTGCCACTAACACACTAGAAGTCCTATGGGTGCTGCTGAGAAGAAAATATAGGAGCTCTGTGTGATGCCACTAACACACTAGAAGTCCTATGGGTGCTTCTGAGATGAAAATATAGGAACTCTGTGTGATGCCACTAACACATTAGAAGTCCTATGGGTGCTGCTGAGAAGAAAATATAGGAGCTCTGTTTGCTGCCACTAACACACTAGAAGTCCTATGGGTGCTGTTGGGGTGCAATGCTGTGCTAACAGCACTGCGGTTGGTACTACTGCAATACTGTACTAACAGTAAGCACGCACCAGACTAATCCCCAGCAGCAGCTAATAACACGCTAACTGTGCAATCAGCAGCAATGAACGATCAATGACTTAGGTAGCAATGGTTTAGCAAAGAAATAGCCAATGGTTTAGCAAAGAAGAGCAAATCTTTCAGTATCAAGCAAAGACAGAATCAGCAGACTGATCTCTCCTAAAGCCGGAACTCATGTGACCGGGGCCGATGGCGTGGCGGCCTTTTAAATGGTGGGGCATGTACTAAAGCCCCTGAGCTGTAATTGGCTACAGGCGTCCTGCCTGTAGCCAATTATTGCTCTCCGAGTTTCGGGCGCTGTTATTGGCCAAGCATGCGGGGTCACAGTGCATGCTTGGCCAATCATCAGCCAGCAATGCACTGCGCCGGCCGCGCCGGCCGCAATGCATTGCGGGGCCGCTCGCATCACACGAATGTGATGCGAACGGCCCAAATAGTTCTGGGCTCGACGAGCGAGCGAACGCCCGGTGCTCGATTCGAACATGGGTTCGAATCGAGCACCGGGCCCATCCCTACTCCAAACACCTGGTGTTAGCTCTTCAATTATCCCGACACCATGGTTGTTATGGTGTCAGGATGATTGAAGCGCATTATTTCTATTATTACATTTTAATATAAAATGAAATCATTCAACTCACCATAATGCAGAATCAGTGTTAGCCCCGAGTGTGTCACCTGCCACGTCGCCTGCTACCAGATGCCATCAGGTGCCCACAACGGAGTCCGTCCTTACATCAGGCGTACCCAGCGGAGTCCCTCCTTACATCAGGCGTACCCAGCGGAGTCCCTCCTTACATCAGGCGTACCCAGCGGAGTCCCTCCTTACATCAGGCGTCCCAGCGGAGTCCCTCCTTACATCAGTCGGACCCAGCGGAGTCCTTCCTTACATGAGGCATCCCCAGCGGAGTCCCTCCTTACATCAGGCGTACCCAGCAGAGTCCTTCCTTACATCAGGCGTACCCAGCGGAGTCCCTCCTTACATCAGGTGTACACAGCGGAGTCCTTCCATACATCATGCATACCCAGCGGAGTCCCTCCTTACATCAGGCATCCCCAACAGAGTCCCTCCTTACATCAGGCGTCCCCAGCAGAGTCCCTTCTTACATCAGGCGTCCCCAGCGGAGTCCCTCCTTACATCAGGCGTCCCCAGCGGAATCCATCCTTACATCAGGCATACCCAGCGGAGTCCTTCCTTACATCAGGCGTACCCAGCGGAGTTCCTCCTTACATCAGGTGTACCCAGCGGAGTCTCTCCTTACATTAGGTGTACCCAGCGGAGTCCTTCCATACATCAGGCGTACCCAGCGGAGTCCCTTCTTACATCAGGCGTCCACAGCAGAGTCCCTCCTTACATCAGGCATACCCAGCGGAGTCCCCCCTTACATGATCAGGCGTCCCCAGCTACCAGATGCCATCAGGTGCCCCAACGGAGTCCGTCCTTACATTAGGCGTACCCAGCGGAGTCCTTCCTTACATCAGGCGTACCCAGCGGAGTCCCTCCTTACATCAGGCGTACCCAGCGAAGTCCCTCCTTACATTAGGCGTCCCCAGTGGAGTCCTTCCTTACATCAGGCGTCCCCAGCAGAGTCCCTCCTTACATCAGGCGTACCCAGCAGAGTCCTTCCTCACATCAGGCGTACCCAGCGGAGTCCCTCCTTACATCAGGTGTACCCAGCGGAGTCCTTCCATACATCAGGCGTACCCAGCGGAGTTCCTCATTACATCAGGTGTACCCAGCGGAGTCCCTCCTTACATTAGGCGTACCCAGCGGAGTCCTTCCTTACATCAGGCGTACCCAGCGGAGTCCCTCCTTACATCAGGCGTACCCAGCGAAGTCCCTCCTTACATTAGGCGTCCCCAGTGGAGTCCTTCCTTACATCAGGCGTCCCCAGCAGAGTCCCTCCTTACATCAGGCGTACCCAGCAGAGTCCTTCCTCACATCAGGCGTACCCAGCGGAGTTCCTCATTACATCAGGCATACCCAGCGGAGTCCCCCCTTACATGATCAGGCGTCCCCAGCGGAGTCCCTCCATATATCAGGTGTCCCCCCATTGGAGCCCCCCTTAACCAGGTGTCTCCTGTCTCGGCCGCAATTACTGTTTCCCATTCCCCGAGGGGCGAAAATCATTCAACTCACCATAATGCAGAATCAGTGTTAGCCCCGAGTGTGTCACCTGCCACGTCACTTGCTACCAGATGCCATCAGGTGCCCCCAACGGAGTCCGTCCTTACATCAGGCATACCCAGCGGAGTCCTTCCTTACATCAGGCGTACCCAGCGGAGTCCCTCCTTACATCAGGCATACCCAGCGGAGTCCTTCCTTACATCAGGCGTACCCAGCGGAGTCCCTCCTTACATCAGGCGTCCCCAGCGGAGTCCTTTCTTACATCAGGCGTCCCCAGCGGAGTCCCTCCTTACATCAGGTGTACCCAGAGGAGTCCTTCCTTACATCAGGCGTCCCCAGCGGAGTCCATCCATACATCAGGTGTACCCAGCGGAGTCCTTCCTTACATCAGGCGTACCCAGCGGAGTCCCTCCTTACATCAGGTGTACCCAGCGGAGTCCTTCCATACATCAGGCGTACCCAGCGGAGTCCCTCCTTACATTAGGCGTCCCCAGCGGAGTCCCTCCTTACATCAGGCGTACCCAGCGGAGTCCTTCTTTACATCAGGCGTCCCCAGCAGAGTCCCTCCTTACATCAGGCGTACCCAGCAGAGTCCTTCCTCACATCAGGCGTACCCAGCGGAGTCCCTCCTTACATCAGGTGTACCCAGCGGAGTCCTTCCATACATCAGGCGTACCCAGCGGAGTCCCTCCTTACATCAGGCGTCCCCAGCGGAGTCCCTCCTTACATCAGGCATCCCCAGCGGAGTCCCTCCTTACATCAGGCGTCCCCAGCGGAGTCCCTCCTTACATCAGGCGTCCCCACTGGAATCCATCCTTACATCAGGCATACCCAGCAGAGTCCTTCCTTACATCAGGCGTACCCAGCGGAGTTCCTCATTACTTCAGGTGTACCCAGCGGAGTCCCTCCTTACATTAGGTGTACCCAGCGGAGTCCTTCCATACATCAGGCGTACCCAGCGGTGTCCCTCCTTACATCAGGCATCCCCAGCAGAGTCCCTCCTTACATCAGGCATACCCAGCGGAGTCCCCCCTTACATGATCAGGCGTCCCCAGCGGAGTCCCTCCATATATCAGGTGTCCCCCCATTGGAGCCCCCCTTAACCAGGTGTCTCCTGTCTCGGCCGCAATTACTGTTTCCCATTCCCCGAGGGGCGAAAATCATTCAACTCACCATAATGCAGAATCAGTGTTAGCCCCGAGTGTGTCACCTGCCACGTCGCCTGCTACCAGATGCCATCAGGTGCCCCCAACGGAGTCCGTCCTTACATCAGGCGTACCCAGCGGAGTCCTTCCTTACATCAGGCGTACCCAGCGGAGTCCCTCCTTACATCAGGCATATCCAGCGGAGTCCTTCCTTACATCAGACATACCCAGCAGAGTCCTTCCTCACATCAGGCGTCCCCAGTGGAATCCATCCTTACATCAGGCATACCCAGCGGAGTCCTTCCTTACATCAGGCGTACCCAGCGGAGTTCCTCCTTACATTAGCTGTACCCAGCGGAGTCCCTCCTTACATTAGGTGTACCCAGCGGAGTCCTTCCATACATCAGGCGTACCCAGCGGAGTCCCTCCTTACATCAGGCGTCCACAGCAGAGTCCCTCCTTACATCAGGCATACCCAGCGGAGTCCCCCCTTACATGATCAGGCGTCCCCAGCTACCAGATGCCATCAGGTGCCCCCAACGGAGTCCGTCCTTACATTAGGCGTACCCAGCGGAGTCCTTCCTTACATCAGGCGTACCCAGCGGAGTCCCTCCTTACATCAGGCGTCCCCAGCGGAGTCCCTCCCTACATCAGGCGTACCCAGCAGAGTCCTTCCTCACATCAGGCGTACCCAGCGGAGTCCCTCCTTACATCAGGTGTACCCAGCGGAGTCCTTCCATACATCAGGCGTACCCAGCGGAGTCCCTCCTTACATCAGGCGTCCCCAGCGGAGTCCCTCCTTACATCAGGCGTCCCCAGCGGAGTCCCTCCTTACATCAGGCGTCCCCAGCGGAGTCCCTCCTTACATCAGGCATCCCCACTGGAATCCATCCTTACATCAGGCATACCCAGCGGAGTCCTTCCTTACATCAGGCGTACCCAGCGGAGTTCCTCATTACATCAGGTGTACCCAGCGGAGTCCCTCCTTACATTAGGTGTACCCAGCGGAGTCCTTCCATACATCAGGCGTACCCAGCGGAGTCCCTCCTTACATCAGGCATCCCCAGTAGAGTCCCTCCTTACATCAGGCATACCCAGCGGAGTCCCCCCTTACATGATCAGGCGTCCCCAACGGAGTCCCTCCATACATCAGGTGTCCCCCCATTGGAGCCCCCCTTAACCAGGTGTCTCCTGTCTCGGCCGCAATTACTGTTTCCCATTCCCCGAGGGGTGAAAATCATTCAACTCAATATAATGCAGAATCAGTGTTAGCCCCGAGTGTGTCACCTGCCACGTCGCCTGCTACCAGATGCCATCAGGTGCCCACAACGGAGTCCGTCCTTACATCAGGCGTACCCAGCGGAGTCCTTCCTTACATCAGGCGTACCCAGCGGAGTCCCTCCTTACATCAGGCGTACCCAGCGGAGTCCCTCCTTACATCAGGCGTACCCAGCGGAGTCCCTCCTTACATTAGGCGTCCCCAGCGGAGTCCTTCCTTACATCAGGCGTCCCCAGCGGAGTCCCTCCTTACATCAGGCGTACCCAGCAGAGTCCTTCCTCACATCAGGCGTACCGAGCGGAGTCCCTCCTTACATCAGGTGTACCCAGTGGAGTCCTTCCATACATCAGGCGTACCCAGCGGAGTCCCTCCTTACATCAGGCGTCCCCAGCGGAGTCCCTGCTTACATCAGGCGTCCCCAGCGGAGTCCCTCCTTACATCAGGCGTCCCCACTGGAATCCATCCTTACATCAGGCATACCCAGCGGAGTCCTTCCTTACATCAGGCGTACCCAGCGGAGTTCCTCATTACATCAGGTGTACCCAGCGGAGTCCCTCCTTACATTAGGTGTACCCAGCAGTGTCCTTCCATACATCAGGCTTACCCAGCGGAGTCCCTCCTTACATCAGGCATCCCCAGCAGAGTCCCTCCTTACATCAGGCATACCCAGCGGAGTCCCCCCTTACATGATCAGGCGTCCCCAGCGGAGTCCCTCCATACATCAGGCGTCCCCCCATTGGAGCCCCCCTTAACCAGGTGTCTCCTGTCTCGGCCGCAATTACTGTTTCCCATTCCCCGAGGGGTGAAAATCATTCAACTCAATATAATGCAGAATCAGTGTTAGCCCCGAGTGTGTCACCTGCCACGTCGCCTGCTACCAGATGCCATCAGGTGCCCCCAACGGAGTCCGTCCTTACATCAGGCATACCCAGCGGAGTCCTTCCTTACATCAGGCGTACCCAGCGGAGTCCCTCCTTACATCAGGCATACCCAGCGGAGTCCTTCCTTACATCAGGCGTACCCAGCGGAGTCCCTCCTTACATCAGGCGTCCCCAGCGGAGTCCTTTCTTACATCAGGCGTCCCCAGCGGAGTCCCTCCTTACATCAGGTGTACCCAGCGGAGTCCTTCCTTATATCAGGCGTCCCCAGCGGAGTCCATCCTTACATCAGGTGTACCCAGCGGAGTCCTTCCTTACATCAGGCGTACCCAGCGGAGTCCCTCCTTACATCAGGTGTACCCAGCAGAGTCCTTCCATATATCAGGTGTACCCAGCGGAGTCCTTCCATACATCAGGCGCACCCAGCGGAGTCCCTCCTTACATCAGGCGTCCCCAGCGGAGTCCCTCCTTACATCAGGCGTCCCCAGCGGAGTCCCTCCTTACATCAGGCATCCCCAGCAGAGTCCCTCCTTACATCAGGCATACCCAGCGGAGTCCCCCCTTACATGATCAGGCGTCCCCAGCGGAGTCCCTCCATACATCAGGCGTCCCCCCATTGGAGCCCCCCTTAACCAGGAGTCTCCTGTCTCGGCCGCAATTACTGTTTCCCATTCCCCGATGGGTGAAAATCATTCAACTCACCATAATGCAAAATCAGTGTTAGCCCCGAGTGTGTCACCTGCCACGTCGCCTGCTACCAGATGCCATCAGGTGCCCCCAACGGAGTCCGTCCTTACATCAGGCATACCCAGCGGAGTCCTTCCTTACATCAGGCGTACCCAGCGGAGTCCCTCCTTACATCAGGCATACCCAGCGGAGTCCTTCCTTACATCAGGCGTACCCAGCGGAGTCCCTCCTTACATCAGGCGTCCCCAGCGGAGTCCTTTCTTACATCAGGCGTCCCCAGCGGAGTCCCTCCTTACATTAGGCGTCCCCAGCGGAGTCCCTCCTTACATTAGGCGTCCCCAGCGGAATCCTTCCTCACATCAGGCGTACCCAGCGGAGTCCCTCCTTACATCAGGTGTACCCAGCGGAGTCCTTCCATACATCAGGCGTACCGAGCGGAGTCCCTCTTTACATCAGGCGTCCCCAGCGGAGTCCCTCCTTCCATCAGGCGTCCCCAGCGGAGTCCCTCCTTACATCAGGCGTCCCCAGCGGAGTCCCTCCTTACATCAGGCATCCCCACTGGAATCCATCCTTACATCAGGCATACCCAGCGGAGTCCTTCCTTACATCAGGCGTACCCAGCGGAGTTCCTCATTACATCAGGTGTACCCAGCGGAGTCCCTCCTTACATTAGGTGTACCCAGCGGAGTCCTTCCATACATCAGGCGTACCCAGCGGTGTCCCTCCTTACATCAGGCATCCCCAGCAGAGTCCCTCCTTACATCAGGCATACCCAGCGGAGTCCCCCCTTACATGATCAGGCGTCCCCAACGGAGTCCCTCCATACATCAGGTGTCCCCCCATTGGAGCCCCCCTTAACCAGGTGTCTCCTGTCTCGGCCGCAATTACTGTTTCCCATTCCCCGAGGGGCGAAAATCATTCAACTCACCATAATGCAGAATCAGTGTTAGCCCCGAGTGTGTCACCTGCCACGTCGCCTGCTACCAGATGCCATCAGGTGCCCCCAACGGAGTCCGTCCTTACATCAGGCGTACCCAGCGGAGTCCTTCCTTACATCAGGCGTACCCAGCGGAGTCCCTCCTTACATCAGGCATATCCAGCGGAGTCCTTCCTTACATCAGACATACCCAGCAGAGTCCTTCCTCACATCAGGCGTCCCCAGTGGAATCCATCCTTACATCAGGCATACCCAGCGGAGTCCTTCCTTACATCAGGCGTACCCAGCGGAGTTCCTCCTTACATTAGCTGTACCCAGCGGAGTCCCTCCTTACATTAGGTGTACCCAGCGGAGTCCTTCCATACATCAGGCGTACCCAGCGGAGTCCCTCCTTACATCAGGCGTCCACAGCAGAGTCCCTCCTTACATCAGGCATACCCAGCGGAGTCCCCCCTTACATGATCAGGCGTCCCCAGCTACCAGATGCCATCAGGTGCCCCCAACGGAGTCCGTCCTTACATTAGGCGTACCCAGCGGAGTCCTTCCTTACATCAGGCGTACCCAGCGGAGTCCCTCCTTACATCAGGCGTCCCCAGCGGAGTCCCTCCCTACATCAGGCGTACCCAGCAGAGTCCTTCCTCACATCAGGCGTACCCAGCGGAGTCCCTCCTTACATCAGGTGTACCCAGCGGAGTCCTTCCATACATCAGGCGTACCCAGCGGAGTCCCTCCTTACATCAGGCGTCCCCAGCGGAGTCCCTCCTTACATCAGGCGTCCCCAGCGGAGTCCCTCCTTACATCAGGCGTCCCCAGCGGAGTCCCTCCTTACATCAGGCATCCCCACTGGAATCCATCCTTACATCAGGCATACCCAGCGGAGTCCTTCCTTACATCAGGCGTACCCAGCGGAGTTCCTCATTACATCAGGTGTACCCAGCGGAGTCCCTCCTTACATTAGGTGTACCCAGCGGAGTCCTTCCATACATCAGGCGTACCCAGCGGAGTCCCTCCTTACATCAGGCATCCCCAGTAGAGTCCCTCCTTACATCAGGCATACCCAGCGGAGTCCCCCCTTACATGATCAGGCGTCCCCAACGGAGTCCCTCCATACATCAGGTGTCCCCCCATTGGAGCCCCCCTTAACCAGGTGTCTCCTGTCTCGGCCGCAATTACTGTTTCCCATTCCCCGAGGGGCGAAAATCATTCAACTCACCATAATGCCGAATCAGTGTTAGCCCCGAGTGTGTCACCTGCCACGTCGCCTGCTACCAGATGCCATCAGGTGCCCACAACGGAGTCCGTCCTTACATCAGGCGTACCCAGCGGAGTCCTTCCTTACATCAGGCGTACCCAGCGGAGTCCCTCCTTACATCAGGCGTACCCAGCGGAGTCCCTCCTTACATCAGGCGTACCCAGCGGAGTCCCTCCTTACATTAGGCGTCCCCAGCGGAGTCCTTCCTTACATCAGGCGTCCCCAGCGGAGTCCCTCCTTACATCAGGCGTACCCAGCAGAGTCCTTCCTCACATCAGGCGTACCGAGCGGAGTCCCTCCTTACATCAGGTGTACCCAGTGGAGTCCTTCCATACATCAGGCGTACCCAGCGGAGTCCCTCCTTACATCAGGCGTCCCCAGCGGAGTCCCTGCTTACATCAGGCGTCCCCAGCGGAGTCCCTCCTTACATCAGGCGTCCCCACTGGAATCCATCCTTACATCAGGCATACCCAGCGGAGTCCTTCCTTACATCAGGCGTACCCAGCGGAGTTCCTCATTACATCAGGTGTACCCAGCGGAGTCCCTCCTTACATTAGGTGTACCCAGCAGTGTCCTTCCATACATCAGGCTTACCCAGCGGAGTCCCTCCTTACATCAGGCATCCCCAGCAGAGTCCCTCCTTACATCAGGCATACCCAGCGGAGTCCCCCCTTACATGATCAGGCGTCCCCAGCGGAGCCCCTCCATACATCAGGCGTCCCCCCATTGGAGCCCCCCTTAACCAGGTGTCTCCTGTCTCGGCCGCAATTACTGTTTCCCATTCCCCGAGGGGTGAAAATCATTCAACTCAATATAATGCAGAATCAGTGTTAGCCCCGAGTGTGTCACCTGCCACGTCGCCTGCTACCAGATGCCATCAGGTGCCCCCAACGGAGTCCGTCCTTACATCAGGCATACCCAGCGGAGTCCTTCCTTACATCAGGCGTACCCAGCGGAGTCCCTCCTTACATCAGGCATACCCAGCGGAGTCCTTCCTTACATCAGGCGTACCCAGCGGAGTCCCTCCTTACATCAGGCGTCCCCAGCGGAGTCCTTTCTTACATCAGGCGTCCCCAGCGGAGTCCCTCCTTACATCAGGTGTACCCAGCGGAGTCCTTCCTTACATCAGGCGTCCCCAGCGGAGTCCATCCTTACATCAGGTGTACCCAGCGGAGTCCTTCCTTACATCAGGCGTACCCAGCGGAGTCCCTCCTTACATCAGGTGTACCCAGCAGAGTCCTTCCATATATCAGGTGTACCCAGCGGAGTCCTTCCATACATCAGGCGCACCCAGCGGAGTCCCTCCTTACATCCGGCGTCCCCAGCGGAGTCCCTCCTTACATCAGGCGTCCCCAGCGGAGTCCCTCCTTACATCAGGCATCCCCAGCAGAGTCCCTCCTTACATCAGGCATACCCAGCGGAGTCCCCCCTTACATGATCAGGCATCCCCAGCGGAGTCCCTCCATACATCAGGCGTCCCCCCATTGGAGCCCCCCTTAACCAGGAGTCTCCTGTCTCGGCCGCAATTACTGTTTCCCATTCCCCGATGGGTGAAAATCATTCAACTCACCATAATGCAAAATCAGTGTTAGCCCCGAGTGTGTCACCTGCCACGTCGCCTGCTACCAGATGCCATCAGGTGCCCCCAACGGAGTCCGTCCTTACATCAGGCATACCCAGCGGAGTCCTTCCTTACATCAGGCGTACCCAGCGGAGTCCCTCCTTACATCAGGCATACCCAGCGGAGTCCTTCCTTACATCAGGCGTACCCAGCGGAGTCCCTCCTTACATCAGGCGTCCCCAGCGGAGTCCTTTCTTACATCAGGCGTCCCCAGCGGAGTCCCTCCTTACATTAGGCGTCCCCAGCGGAGTCCCTCCTTACATTAGGCGTCCCCAGCGGAGTCCTTCCTCACATCAGGCGTACCCAGCGGAGTCCCTCCTTACATCAGGTGTACCCAGCGGAGTCCTTCCATACATCAGGCGTACCGAGCGGAGTCCCTCCTTACATCAGGCGTCCCCAGCGGAGTCCCTCCTTCCATCAGGCGTCCCCAGCGGAGTCCCTCCTTACATCAGGCGTCCCCAGCGGAGTCCCTCCTTACATCAGGCATCCCCACTGGAATCCATCCTTACATCAGGCATACCCAGCGGAGTCCTTCCTTACATCAGGCGTACCCAGCGGAGTTCCTCATTACATCAGGTGTACCCAGCGGAGTCCCTCCTTACATTAGGTGTACCCAGCGGAGTCCTTCCATACATCAGGCCTACCCAGCGGTGTCCCTCCTTACATCAGGCATCCCCAGCAGAGTCCCTCCTTACATCAGGCATACCCAGCGGAGTCCCCCCTTACATGATCAGGCGTCCCCAACGGAGTCCCTCCATACATCAGGTGTCCCCCCATTGGAGCCCCCCTTAACCAGGTGTCTCCTGTCTCGGCCGCAATTACTGTTTCCCATTCCCCGAGGGGCGAAAATCATTCAACTCACCATAATGCAGAATCAGTGTTAGCCCCGAGTGTGTCACCTGCCACGTCACCTGCTACCAGATGCCATCAGGTGCCCCCAACGGAGTCCGTCCTTACATCAGGCGTACCAAGCGGAGTCCTTCCTTACATCAGGCGTACCCAGCGGTGTCCCTCCTTACATCAGGCATATCCAGCGGAGTCCTTCCTTACATCAGACATACCCAGCAGAGTCCTTCCTCACATCAGGCGTCCCCAGCGGAATCCATCTTTACATCAGGCATACCCAGCGGAGTCCTTCCTTACATCAGGCGTACCCTGCGGAGTTCCTCCTTACATCAGCTGTACCCAGCGGAGTCCCTCCTTACATTAGGTTACCCAGCGGAGTCCTTCCATACATCAGGCGTACCCAGCGGAGTCCCTCCTTACATCAGGCGTCCACAGCAGAGTCCCTCCTTACATCAGGCATACCCAGCGGAGTCCCCCCTTACATGATCAGGCGTCCCCAGCTACCAGATGCCATCAGGTGCCCCCAACGGAGTCCATCCTTACATTAGGCGTACCCAGCGGAGTCCTTCCTTACATCAGGCGTACCCAGCGGAGTCCCTCCTTACATCAGGCGTACCCAGCGGAGTCCCTCCTTACATTAGGCGTCCCCAGCGGAGTCCTTCCTTACATCAGGCGTCCCCAGCGGAGTCCCTCCTTACATCAGGCATACCCAGCAGAGTCCTTCCTCACATCAGGCGTACCCAGCGGAGTCCCTCCTTACATCAGGTGTACCCAGCGGAGTCCTTCCATACATCAGGCGTACCCAGCGGAGTCCCTCCTTACATCAGGCGTCCCCAGCGGAGTCCCTCCTTACATCAGGCGTCCCCAGCGGAGTCCCTCCTTACATCAGGTGTCCCCAGCGGAGTCCCTCCTTACATCAGGCGTCCCCACTGGAATCCATCCTTACATCAGGCATACCCAGCGGAGTCCTTCCTTACATCAGGCGTACCCAGCGGAGTTCCTCATTACATCAGGTGTACCCAGCGGAGTCCCTCCTTACATTAGGTGTACCCAGCGGAGTCCTTCCATACATCAGGCGTACCCAGCGGAGTCCCTCCTTACATCAGGCATCCCCAGCAGAGTCCCTCCTTACATCAGGCATCCCCACTGGAATCCATCCTTACATCAGGCATACCCAGCGGAGCCCTTCCTTACATCAGGCGTACCCAGCGGAGTTCCTCATTACATCAGGTGTACCCAGCGGAGTCCCTCCTTACATTAGGTGTTCCCAGCGGAGTCCTTCCATACATCAGGCGTACCCAGCGGAGTCCCTCCTTACATCAGGCATCCCCAGCAGAGTCCCTCCTTACATCAGGCATCCCCACTGGAATCCATCCTTACATCAGGCATACCCAGCGGAGTCCTTCCTTACATCAGGCGTACCCAGCGGAGTTCCTCATTACATCAGGTGTACCCAGTGGAGTCCCTCCTTACATTAGGTGTACCCAGCGGAGTCCTTCCTTACATCAGGCGTACCCAGCGGAGTCCCTCCTTACATCAGGCGTCCCCAGCGGAGTCCTTTCTAACATCAGGCGTCCCCAGCGGAGTCCCTCCTTACATCAGGTGTACCCAGCGGAGTCCTTCCTTACATCAGGCGTCCCCAGCGGAGTCCATCCTTACATCAGGTGTACCCAGCGGAGTCCTTCCTTACATCAGGCGTACCCAGCGGAGTCCCTCCTTACATCAGGTGTACCCAGCGGAGTCCTTCCATACATCAGGTGTACCCAGCGGAGTCCTTCCATACATCAGGCGTACCCAGCGGAGTCCCTCCTTACATTAGGCGTCCCCAGCGGAGTCCCTCCTTACATCAGGCGTACCCAGCAGAGTCCCTCCTTACATCAGGTGTACCCAGCGGAGTCCCTCCTTACATCAGGTGTACCCAGCGGAGTCCTTTCATACATCAGGCGTACCCAGCGGAGTCCCTCCTTACATCAGGCGTCCCCAACGGAGTCCCTCCTTACATCAGGCGTACCCAGCGGAGTCCCCCCTTACATGATCAGGCGTCCCCAGCGGAGTCCCACCATACATCAGGTGTCCCCCCATTGGAGCCCCCCTTAACCCGGTGTCTCCCGGAGTGGTGAAGAGGTTAGACGGGAGCGCCCGACTATGATCATATGAGATGTTATATGCCCTATATTCATTGATTAAATGTGAGTGTTTTATCATGAGTTTTACGATAATAAAATAGTGTTGTACGGTATCACCCTATGTGGCATTTTTCTATCTATCGCTCGTGATGAGCACAATACAGATGGATCGACCCAGTAACCAGTAACCTGTGATTGTCTGCTCGACTGATAGACGTTTAAACCAGCTTAAATCTGGTAAGTGGATCTCCAAGAGGGCTTGAACACAGGCGGTGTGGTGAAAGAATTCAAATCAATCGAGAGTGCAAGTTTCCTATCTGATGATTCATATCACAATCACCCCCTTCCCATAATTGGACTTTCATTAAGCTGATCATTACTGTTTTAAACAGACTTTAAGCACTATTTGCCCTGGTTCACACTGGTGCGATTTGACATGCGATTTGACATGTCAAATCGCATGTCAAATCGGCGAAATTTGACGCAAATTGCTGAACTTGCACGGCTTCAATCCCGCAGCCCCAGTGTGAACCTGGGCTTAATGTGGTTTTATGGTTGTCAGATTTTAACAGCGCTGCTAATATTTTAGTGTTTTTACTTTGACATATTTTTTATATATTTTGGCACGTATTTGGATCACTATATTTGATACATGAAGTTGTTTTTTTTTTTTTTTTTGTATGAACTTGTATGAGTTTGCACGAAAATACTTTATATATTTATTTACCAGCACGGAGGCACTTTATACATTTCAACACATATGTGGATTATAAGGTTTGTAAAGCTGTGATTACACGTTCTATGGTAAAACGTCAACACATTTTTTATTTAGTGTCATTGCATCAAGGCACTCATGCTAACATCCAGATAGTGCAGCATTTCCTCTATAAATATTGCATTTGCACGGTTGTATGGGACGTGATCAGTGTTAGCAGCTGTCCTGATAGGAGGTGTTACAGATTTACAGATTATGGGTATCTCGCAAGATTTCTTGGTTTTAGATTGTTATTTTATCTCATATACTTGCTCAGATGGGATATACCAATAAATTATGGGTTAACAGGAAATTAAGATATTGAAGAGTGGTACGCATTTTTTAATGGGAAGGGAAAGGAGGTTATGGAGTTTTTAATAAAAAGAAAACACAGGAAAATGAGAATGATAGAAAGTCATATTAAGGAACTGAGAGACAGAATTGAGCCCTTCAAAGATACCACAGAATATGCTAAACATATGGGAGAACTCCACAAAAGTATGCATAAGAAAGATTTGGAAAATAAGAATATTAAGAAGAAAAAGTACCTTCGCAATTTGGCCAATTACCAAAAAAAGCAGGTATTTAGATGGCAGGCCAATGTTGGTACTGCCAATAATGTAGCCCCCTATAATTCCCCTGGTAGAGAGGGAAATCACACAGGAGATGGGAATGTGGGATTCAAAACTGCCCAGGCTCCTCAACAGTATAATCAATCCCAGATAGGCACTCTACCACAAAATAGGGATCCACCACCAGGGAGAACTATCTCCATATAGAGGACCCCCTCAGGGTGAAGGACAATATTATTCTCCAAAACCACAGAGACCTAGGTTTGAGAGACCACCATCTCATTACTATGAAGTACCCACCTATAATAGATACCAACCCCCGTATGATGCACTGAATTAAGGAAACTCATATGGAAGCTCTTTTTTAGAGAAGGGACAGGGGAATCCCAACAAGGAAGAAAGAAGCATAGAAAAAGAGGAGGACGAGGCGGAAGAAGGTTACAACAAAAAAAAGAAGAAGGGAAGATTAGGTGAAGAGATATATAATCTCAGTGGGAGTAATCTTACTAGGGAAGAGATTTTTACTTTGGATAAGGGAATAAAGTATGTGCCGAAGAAGGGTCTCAACAAGTTTGAAACTTATATTGGCGTTCAAAAATGTATAAGGAAACTGAATGTAAAAAAGTATTACGTTCAAAACCAGGCAGAAAGGACAATTTTACTGCACTATGAAACAAATCAGTTTTTAATCCTAATATAGTTAATAATAAATATGTTGATTTGTTTAAAAGATTGGTCACTACTGATTTTGAACAACTACCTATCATGAAAGTGTTTGAGCAGAGGGATAGAAAAGATAATGTTAGTCGCCCTGCAGACAAGGGAGGAGGTATAGTGGTGTTGTCCACTGAGCAATACAAGGCAGAAATGAACAATATTTTGGGGGATAGGGGCACTTACCAAACACTGGGATCTGAAGCCCTGTACACATGATCGGATATCCTATGGATTCTAATCTGATGTTTTTTTCCATCGGAAATCCGGTGAAACTGTCTTCCATCAGTCTTGCCCACACACCATCAGTCAAAAAACAGACAGTTTAAAACGCGGTGACGTAAAACACTCAGATGAGCCGAGAAAAATGAAGTTCAATGCTTCTGAGCATGCGTCGACTTGATTCTGAGCATGCGTGGGTTTTTTATCCGATGGAGTTCCCACAGACGATAGTAATTTTCTATCGGTTTTTTAACCATCGGATAAATTTAAAACATGTTCTATTTTTAAACGCTGATGGAAAAAAGACCGATGGGGCCAATACACGATCGGTTTATCCGATGAAAACAGTCCGATGAAAACAGTCGTGTGTACAGGGCTTAACCCTACTAAACACTACAAAAATGAATTGCAGGCTCTTGTCCAGTACGGTGCTGAGAGGGAGATACTGAATAAGCACGAAGAAAAATACATAGTACCCACAGCCTGTAAATTACCTGTTATATACTACATCCCGAAGATCCATAAGGACAAAATTAACCCTCCAGGCAGACCCATCATAAGCGGGATTGAATCACTCACTTCCAGACCTGGTGAAAATATAGATGTACATTTATAACCACTGCTAAAGGAAACTAGGGCCTTTCTAAAGGATACCAAACATACCCTACGGTTGCTAAAAGGATGTGAAAGGAGTGAAGATATGGTGATGGCTACAGCTTATGTGACCTCATTATATACCAATATTGACCATCAGGGGGCTATGAAAGCGGTTAAGTGGGCTTTGAAAAAGAACACCAATATGGAACATAAACATCGTAGAATTATTCGAGTTTTGATTTTTGCCTAAAACACAATTATTTTTGGTATTAAAACATATATTACTTACAAATAACAGGCTTCGCTATATGTCGCAAATATTTATATGTCAAAATGGAAGGAGGAAGGTGTTTTATATGATCCAGATCCAAGGCTTATATTATACAGACCCTTGATTGATGATATACTACTGTGATGGAAAGGGGATACTGAAGGTATAGATGGCCTGTTACAATCCATGAATGACAACAATTGGAACATTAGGTTAACGTGGGATATCAGTAAAGAAAGCATACATTTCCTGGATCTAGAGATGAAAAATACTCCTTTGGGTATAGAAACAAAAACGTACTTTAAAGCGGAGGTCCGCCGAAATTTGTGTCTCCCAGAAGACAGTGGGGGGGGGGTGGGAAGTGGTGTAACTCCCGTGGGGGTCTATGCCCGGAAGTGGGTGCAAATACCTGTATTATACATCCTCACGCGGCGCCGATGGCGCTCGCGCGTGCCCGCAAGGCGGCAAATTCAAAGGGACGTACAGGTACGCCCATTTGCATGTACAAGCCCTTCTGCCTACATAAATGTGTGTGCGGTGGTCAGCAAGCGGTTAAGTAAAATGTTTAGGGGTACCGAGCTGGTTTTCTAGAAACAGAAAGAGGGAAAATTAGAGATGTAAACAGGGATTGCCTGTTAAGGGATAAAGATACAAGTGATGTTACCAATGATGATATGAGTACCTGTATTATCCTAGACTATAATTTACAGAATAAGGATGTGGAAAGGATTATTAATAGATACTGGGGTGTCCTCAAACAAGATGCACATTTAAAAGGAAGATACCCAATAAACCAAAGATTGTATACAAGCGAGCCCCTAACCTAAGGGATAGATTAGTACGCAATGTTGTTGAACCGCCCCCACCTAGGCCGATGATGTTCTGGGACATCAAGGGGTTCCATGGGTGTGGTAGTTGCTACAACTGTGTAAGGGTCCCAAATAATACTAGGAAAGTTACATCTTTTATTAATCCCAATACCCAGCAGTCGTACACTATCAGATATTTCAACTCATGTGATACGATTGAAGTTGTATATGCTATTAAATACCTATGTAACTTAATCAATGTAGGCAGAACCAAAAGAGCGTTAAAGGTCAGAATGGAAGAACATGTTAGGAACATTCGCAAAGGTTCTCACAAACACTATTTATCAGTGCATTTTAGGGATAAGCATAATAAAAACCCGTAAGGATGCAATTTTTGGGGTCTAGAGGCCCCAAAGCGACATTGGAGAGGTTACAATTATATAATTATATAAGGGAGATCAGCAAGAAAGAATCTTGGTGGAAATACCAATTGGGCTCTCTCACCGGGAGGGTTAAACAAAGAATTTGATCTAAAATGTTTTTTGAGTAATAATTAAAGGTGGGGTGAGGGTGGATGAGATCTATTGCAGTTATGTTGCAGCACCTATGGAGATAATATACCCCATAATGTGTACAAGCTATAAAGGGATGGGTTCATAGATGCAAGGACATCAGCTTTCATTGGTTTTAAATTAGTGTTATGCATATGGACCATAGCATTACTTTTAACCCCCATTGTGTGTGCACTCAGCACTTTTGATCACTGGATCACTTTAACCACTTCAATACCATGCACTTATACAGCTTCCTGCCCAAGACAATTTTGAGCTTTCAGCGCTGTCGCAATTTGAATGACAATTGCGCGGTCATGCTACACTGTACCCAAACAAATTTTTTATCATTTTGTTCCTACAAATAGAGCTTTCTTTCGGTGGTATTTGATCGCCTCTGTGATTTTTATTTTTTGCACAACAAATAGAAAAAGAGCGAAAATTTAGTTTTTCTTTGTTTCTGTAATTTTTTGGAAATAAGTACCTTTTCTACTTCAATGACGGGCACTGATAAGGCGGCACTGACGGGCACTGATAAGGCGACACTGATGGGCACCGATGAGGTGGCACCAATGAGGTGGCACTGATGAGGTGGCACTGATGGGCACTGATGATGGGCACTGATGATGGGCACTGATAGGCGGCACTGATGGGCACTGATAGGCGGCACTGGTATGCGGCACTTATTGGCACTCATAGGCGGCACTGATTGGCACTCATAGGCGGTACTGATTGGCACTCATAGGCGGCACTGATTGGCACTTATAGGCGGCACTGATGGGCACTTATAGGCGGCACTGATAGGTGGCACGGATGGGCACTGATAGGTGGGCACTTATGGGCACAGATGGGCACTGATAGGTGGCGCTGATGGACACTAGTAGGTGGCACTGATGGACACTGATGTCCAGCAATGCCAGCCACCACACATTGTGGTGGTGCCATCATAGTGCCAGTCAGTGCCCATTTGTGGGCACTGATTGGCATATTTTTATTTTATTTTATTACATGTGGATGGCCATGGGGGCCATCCACATGCTTGGGGCTTCCTGGGGTGTCCTGGGGGGCTTCCCTGGTGGTCTAGTGTGGGTATCCGAGGGGGGGCTGCGCTGATAAACGATCAGCGCGAACCCCCCCTGTCAGGAGAGCCGCCGATCGGCTCTCCTCTACTCGCGTCTGTCAGACGCGAGTGAGGAAGAGCCGATCAACGGCTCTTCCTGTTTACATTGTGATCAGCCGTGATTGGACACGGCTGATCACGTGGTAAAAAGCCTCCGACGGAGGCTTTTTACCGAGATCAGTGTAGCGGTGGGTCAGACTGACCCACCGCCCCACCGATCGCCGCGATGCGCGCCCCCCCGGGCGCGCGGCGGCTGTTATCCCACAGGACGTCATATGACGTCCAGTGTGGATAACAGAACCACTTCCCGGACGTCAATCTGCTATTGACTGGGCGGGAAGTGGTTAAATATATTTTTTTGCATGTATTTGGATCACTATATTTGATACATGAAGTTTTTGATTTGATTTGATTTTGTATGAACTTTTTGGAGTTTGCACGAAAATACTTTTTATATTTATTTACCAGCACGGAGGCACTTTATACATTTCAATACATATGTGGATTATAAGGTTTGTGATGTTGTGATCACACGCTCTATGGTAAAAAAAAATTCTTTGCACTTCAACACATTTTTATTTAGTGTCATTGCATCAAGGCACTCATGCTAACATCCAGATAGCACATCATTTCCTCTATAAATATTGCATTTGCACGGTCGTATGGGACGCGATCAGTGCTAGCAGCTGTCCTGATAGGAGGTGTTACAGATTTACAGATTTTGGGTAGCTCGCAAGATTTCTTGGTTTTATATGGAGAGTGCATTGAGGTTGGGCATATGAGGTGAGGAAGACAGAGAATGGGCATGTGGGAGAGCTGATCTGATAGCAGTAGCTGTTAGAGCAGACATAAAGTCAGAGTCTGGTAGAAGGGTGGCAAAGGTGTGGTAGTTGTCCACCACCAATCCGGAGGATGCACAGGATTTGATGCTTGCTGGATAGTAGCCATCATGTGATAGTGCTGCCCCTTCTGACCCCCCATCCCTTGTCTCATCCCTTTATACAGTCTGCATTACACTTATTGATCTTAACCACTTCCTTACTGGGCACTTAAACCCCCCTCCTGCCCAGACCAATTTTCAGCTTTCAGCACTGACGCACTTTGAATGACAATTGCACGGTCATACAACGATGTACCCAAATGAAATTTTTGTCCTTTTTTTCCCACAAATAGAGCTTTCTTTTGGTGGTATTTAATCACCTCTGCGGTTTTTATTTTTTGCGATATAAACAAAAAAAGAATGACAATTTTGAAAAAAAACACAATATTTTTTACTTTTTGCTATAATAAATATCCCAATTTTGTTATAAAAAAAATGTTTTTCCTCAGTTTAGGCCGATACGTATTCTTCTACATATTTTTGGTAAAAAAAAAAAATCGCAATAAGCGTTTGTTTGGTTTGCGCAAAAGTTATAGCGCCTACAAAATAGGGGATAGATTTATGAAATTTGTATTTTTTATATTTTTTTACTAGTAATGGCGGTTATCTGCGATTTTTGTCAGGACTGAGATATTGCGGCTGACACATCGAACACTTTTGACACTATTTGGGACCATTCACATTTATACAGCGAACAGTGCTATAAAAATGCACTGATTACTGTATAAATGTGACTGGCAGGGAAGGGGTTAACACTAGGGGGTGATCAAGGTGTTATATGTGTTCCCTCATGAGTGATTCTTACTGTGGGGGGAGGGGACTGACTCGGGGAGGTGACCGATGGTTGTCCCTATGTACAAGGGACACACCATCGGTCTCCTCTCCCTAACAGGACGTGGATCTCTGTGTTTACACTCAGAGATCCACGTCCCTGTCTCTGTGACTGCCGGTCGCTAGTACATGTCGGACATCGCGGCTGCCAGGCACGCACATCGGCACCCGTGTGACACAGCGGGCACAGCTCTTCCGCGATGCGCGCTGCCGAGGGCGCGCATTGCGGAAGTAAACACAAGGACATCCATGGACGCCCTCCCGGTAGTTCAGGTCCGTGCTGCAGCTGTCTTTTGGCCATAGCGCGGATCTGAAGTGGTTAAACACATGTGTGGGGAAAAGCACACCTGTTTTTTGTTTTTTTTTGGATAGCTATATTATGCTTAACTATTGCCAACTGCTAGTCAGTTTCCTAAAAGAAGTGAAGTCCTAACAAAATTCATGTTTACTTGTATCATGCACCTTAAATGGACTCCTCTATCTTACTAAAACCATCAATTCTTTTCATCTGTCGGGCACAGGTTGGGGATAGGAGGTCAGAGACAAACATATCATGCAGGACTACAACCTAAAGAATTCTCTCAGAAGTGGATTAAGATAAAATGAGTCTCTAAGCAAGGTAGCTGCTTTGGCCCCCAATCTCTTTAAATGGCATTTACTAGGACTGCAGTAAGCACCAAGGAGCCACCTCATTTTTATTGCACTGGCATGACACACCTAATTAGATACCAGTTGCCTACAAGTGCATTCTCTCCTTTTTGAAGTGATAGGTAGGTGCAGAACTTGACCTACTGTGATATATGTGTGGTTTACTGCAGGAGCATGAACGTTGTAGCTGGCTCCTCTGGATATGTACTAAGCCATAGGCTCCTCAGTAGGTTGCTTTTGGATGATCAGGCTTTGACTACTTTCTCTTCAATTGCTGGTTTACTAAGGACTTACATTTTCCCATTCTGGGTAAAAAAAAAGCACAGCCTGATGACAGTTAGTGATGAAATAGTTAACATTTATCAGACAAATACATCTTAAAAAGAAAAAGAAAAAAATATATATAGCGTTATTATCTCTTTAAATGCCTCCTTTTTATGCCTTCCGTATTCCCACAGTATCGTATTCACTGATTTCTGGTGCTTGGGATATCATTATAAATGGGAAGTAATAAAGAAATTCCAGGCATGCAGCCTCACATGTGCTGTTTCTGCAGCTCCTGATGTATCAGGACTATTTCATGCATTTTTTAAACCTGTGCAGAGCATCATCTCTGCAAAATTGCCACATCTATCAAGAAAATTATCTGTGCATTGGAGTCAAATTCGGAAACTACGCTGCCTTCAAATCCTAACTGTTTAGTGTTTATAATGATAATATGATGGTGATGAAGCAGCTGTTCTCTTGAAACAAACAGATAATGGTGTCACTTCCGAGCCGAGATGTTATACAGCTTGAAGGACTCCACCAAATTTTGCCAATTATTGCTAGCGTGTCATGGGAAGATTGATATAAGCAATAATCTCAGCGGCACATTCAGTAGCTCCAATAATTCACCACTCATAAGGTCATAAATACACTAATATTGCATTGTGTTGGAAGTTTAACTCTAATAGGCTGACTTTAGATGAGCGGGAGAGACCCGGTTACATTTCACTTCATTTACTGCCATAGCTTGATTATACAGTGTATCACATATATATCCAGATATTTAACATCTATTGACTTGACATTTACTATTCAGGGTTATTGCTTGATAAAAGGACTTACTTAGTGTCAGATGAGGTTAAACATTATTAAGTTAGGTTTTTTTTTTTTTATTTTGTCGGCACAAGGTGGCTGCGTTAGAATAACAGAAGACCTATAGAACATAATAGTTACCATCAAGGGGCTATCATTATTAAGTATCATTTTATTTATCTTTTCAGCCGTACAATTAAAATGGATACCTGTTTTAGTAAAATAAATTACATACAAGATGTACAGTGTACTAGATGGTGTGATGTGCTAGTGTTCAATAGAGGGGGAACTGGAAAATTGTATGTCCTACCTTTGTCCCTGTTGGTGTGTTTCCTGTCTGGTAAGACCATTGTCACCGTGACATATAGGAGACTATTTATAAATCTTTTGCAAAAGTAAAAAATAATACTCATATGGGTTGATTTACTAAATCTGGTGCAGCTCTGTGTAGAAGACAATCAGATTCCAGGCTTTTTGTCAAAGCTTAATTGAAGAAGCTGGAGTTAAAAGCTGATTGGGTACCATACACAGCTGCACCAGATTTTGCACCCTGCAGCTTTAGTAAATCAACCCCTTAATGTTTGCAATACTGTATGTGTGAAATGTTTGCAAATTGCAATATGTAAGTTTCTATTTGTTGCCTTTCACAGGGTTAATGTGACATTTCCTAACATTTGATCCTAAGAGAAAATAGGCTTAAAATCATTTGACCAGTAGAGGAAATAATATGAGGGAGACCTGTGTACAAAGTGTATGGAGTTTCCTTTGCTCATCACCAACAGTGTAATAAATCAGTTACTGCAGAAAGTGAACTGTAATATAGAATTGATGGCAATGGGCTGGATTTACTAAAACTAGAGCGAGTGGACTCTGGTGCAGCTGTGCATAGAAACCAATCAGCTTCCTGTTTTTAGGCCGGGATCACACTTGTAGGACAAAAACTCTGACATTGGGAGCTCATGTCGTATGACGTATGCAAATCAATGGTTCCCTATGAGAGCCATCTTAACTGGTCCGACAAAAGTCGGTCCGACTTTGAAAAAGTTTCCTGCACTACTTTGGTCCGACTTTGATCCTACTTCAGCTCATTGAACATCATTGAAGTCGGATCAAAGTCGGATCATCATCTTAACTGATCCGACTTTGGAATGCGACTTGTGCTCTGAGGATCTTAAAGGGGAACTCCACGGAAAAAAAATGGCATGGCATTCCCCCTCCAAGACCATACCAGGCCCTTTGGTCTGGTATGGATTCTATGGGGAACCCCCACGCCAAAAAAAAAATGCAGGTTCCTCCCTAAAATCCATACCAGACCATTATCTGAGCCCACAGCCCGGCAGGTCAGGAAAGGGGGTGAACCATACCAGGCCACATGTCCTCAACATGGGGGTATGGGTGCTTTCGGGTAGGGGGGCCCTGTGCCCTCCCACCCAAAGCACCTTGTCCCCATGTTGATGAGAACATGGGCCTCTCCCTGACAACCCTGACCCGTGGTTGTCGGGGTCTGCGGGCGGGGGGCTTATCGGAATCTGGAAGCCCCCTTTAACAAGTAGGCCCCAGATTCCAGCCCCCCACCCTATGTGAATGATTATGGGGTATATTGTACCCCTACCCAGTTAAAAGTCCCAAGAATGAAAATAATACACAGGTTTTTAAAGTAATTTATTAAGGCAGCTCCGGCGTCTCTTCCGATTTCTCCTCCATCCTCCTATTATGTCTTCTTCCCCTCTCCAGTTTTTCTACTCTCTGCGCTGTCTTATGATGCCTCTTCCGGGTCTCCTCTCTCCGCTGTTCTTCCTCCGATATTGTCTCGATGCTCTCTCCTGGTGTAATGCTAGGGCCGCCGTGTGCTATTAATTATATAGGCATGGGGCGTGGCCATGTGGTGACATCATCTGGAGGCTTTGCCCCTTGTGAAATTACCACCCCATCATGCCCCCGATGAAAATTTTGAAATTTGACCAACCAAGCCTTCAATTTCACCTCATGTTGCTACAGAAAATAATTTTCATGGCCGAAAATCTTCTTTTCTTTCCAGGTTACAGCTCATGCACATTTATTTTTCAAATATATTTCTTGCATGATTCTCCCACTATTGATTAGAAATGTGTTAGTTTTTTCAAAAATTTCCAACATGCCCGATCACTTTTAAATTTGATGGCTGCACATAAATGGGCTGTTGCTGCAGCCCACTAATAGTGGGAAATTTGAAAGAAAATTATTAGTTACGATTTCCGTAATACAATTCTTTCAGAATTTGACTCATGTATGGCCTGCTGAAAGTGTTACTAAACCCACAACAGTAAATCAAAAAACAATCTGTCTGTATATGCAGTAAAGTATGCTTGTTATACTCACTGTGGAACCTAAGGGGTTAATCCTCTGTCAGGGGTCCTTCATTCTCATAGGACAATCGTAGGAGAAAGGTATTTACTAGCAGTTTATAATTGCATTTCCCATGTTCTGTGTACTGTGGGAGACCTGATATAGTGATGCAGGATCCTGGGTTTAGTACACTTTACGTTTAGGTTCACATATAGTAGGGAACGTAAGCAAAATTGTGCATGTTCCTGACCCTCAGAGAAGTGTTCTGCACTTTAGCAGGTGCTTGGAGCTGCCATTAATTCTTAATGTCAACCCCACACATCAGAAGCCGCGGCATGATTTTGCGTGTGCTAAACTGCATGGTACTGCAAAAGTTCAGTGCACTGTGATTTTAAAAAAAGGGTTTGTAACTACTTTCCCAGCTTTTCTTGTCGGTAGGAAAGCCTTTTGAACTGAATGGACTGCCCTATCAGTGACGTACATGCCCAAACACGCTCCCTGAATGAATCTTCAAACTCTTTAGGATCCCTTTACATTGGTGCATTTTTGCTGCATTTTTACCTTGATAAAAATGCAAGAAAAATGCAATAAAAATATTTCTCTTTAAATTCTATGGGACTCTTCACACCACTGTGCTGTGGGTGTGATGTGTTTAGAAACGTCCCATATATTGCATCTTTGGTGTGCTTTTTAAAACTGCACCATACATGCAGCTTCCTATTGAAATGAATAGCAAATGTATCAAAACACTTAAAAAATGCATTTTTGTCATGTTTTTTTGAGTCACATTCTGGTCAATATTCCTATAGCACACGTTCCTGGAAAATATGGTTTATAAAATGGTGGGTGCTGCAGCGATTACCAGTTGGGTCCTGGAAACATCAAGCAAGCCTACATATTTGCCAGCACACCATGGATCGACAACTTCCGTCCAAAGGTTTCTTTAATGAAAGAGATCAAATCACAAAGAAAAGTGCAACGTTTCAGAGCCGCGCAGGGCCCCTTCGTCAGGCATGTGTCACATGCCTAATGAAGGGGCCGTGCGCGGCTCCAAAGCATTACACTTTTCTTTGAGATGTGATCTCTTTCGTTAAAGAAACCTTTGGAAGGAAGTTGTTGATCCATGGTGTGCTGGCAAATATGTACGGTTTTTTGAGTCACATGTCCATGTTTCACAGGTGCATACCAATCAGAAAACACATCAGAAACGCACCCGAAAATGCATGTTTAATGCATTAAAAACGCATATGCATTTTTTCAATGATTTCCCTGACAATTGCACGGTCCTGCGACATTATACCCAAACAAAATGTATGTCCTTTTTTTCCCATTAATAGAGCTTTCCTTTGGTGGTATTTGATCACCTCTGCGGTTTTTATTTTTTGCGCTATAAACAAAAAAAAAAAGAACATTTTGAAAAATAAGCAATATTTTTTACTTTTTGCTATAATAAATATTGAAAAAAATATATATAAAAAAAGAATTTCTTTCTCAGTTTGGGTCAATGTGTATTCTTCTACATATTTTTGGTGAAAAAAAATCACAATCGCGTCTATTGACGGGTTTGCCCAAAAGTTATAGCATCTACAAAACATTTACGTTTACATTTATGGCATTTTTATTATTATTATTTTTTACTAGTAATGGCGGGGATCTGTGATTTTTAGCGGGACTGCAACATTGAGGCAGACAGATCGGACACTTTTGACACTCTTTTGGGACCATTGTCATTTATACAGTGATTAGTGCTATAAAAATGCACTGATTACTGTATAAATGACACTGGCAGGGAAGGGCTTAACACTAGTGGTGATCAAGGGGTTAAATGTGTTCCATGGGAGGTGTTTCTAACTGTGGGGGAGTGTACTGACTGGGAGTAAAGAGAGATCGCTGTTCCTGATCACTAGGAACAGACAATCTCTCTCTACTCCCCTGTCAGAATGGGGGTCTGTTTGTTTACATTGACAGATCCCTGTTCTGGCTCTCTGTGGAGCTATCGTGGGTGGCCAGCAGATATCACAGCCGCAGGCCCCTTGCATCTGCTTCGGCGCCACGTCCACTGTATCTATTGCACAATCCGACGTACAGCTACGGCGATTTGCGTAATAGAGCCAACCTTCTGCAGTATAGTGATGGCAGCTGGTTGGCAAGGAGATGAACAACAGATCACCTATGGTTTTATCAATCCCTAATTGTATCAATTCTGTATAGCAGTTTACTCCTTGCAATAGCTAATTTATCACACTGTTGTTGCTGAGCAGTGGAATCCTCATACACTTTGTACACAGTGCAGAGGTCTCACTAATAGTATTTCCTCTTCTGGTGGAATTTGTTTTGCCTATAGTGTTAGACTATTTTCCCTTCTGGTTAAATGTTCTCAGAGTTTTTTTTTCTGTTGGGATTGAATTAAAAAAATAATAATGTATATTTACCATACAAGAGGCAACAAATGGTAATCAACATTTCACACATGTTACAAACATTATTATTATTATTTTATTATTATTATTTGTCCGAACTCTGAGACTTTTGCAAAGCAAGTATTTTATACGTAAATCCCTAAGTTAGGTGAAGACCCCTTAACCATATCAGCCCCGGAAGATTTGGCTGCTCAATGACCAGGCCATTTTTTGCGATACAGAACTGCTTCACTTTAACTGACAATTGCACGGTCGTGCGACGCTGTACCCAAACAAAATGTCCTTTCCTCCCCCCCCCCACAAATAGAGCTTTCTTTTGATGGTATTTCATCACCTCTGCGGATTCAATTTTTTTTGCTATAAACAAAAGAAGAGTGACAATTTTGAAAAAAACACAATCTCTTTTACTTTTTGCTATAATGAATATCCCAAATTTTTTTTTCAATAATTTTTTCCTCAGTTTAGGCCAATATGTATTCTTCTTCATATTTTTGGTAAAAAAATCGCAATAAGCGTATATTGATTGGTTTGCGCAAAGTCTACAAAACAGATCGGACACTTTTGATACATTTTTGGGACCAGTGACAATTATACAGCGATCAGTGCTATAAAAATACACTGATTACTGTATAAATGTCACTGGCAGAGAAGGGGTTAACACTAGGGGGTTAACACTAGGGGGCGATCAGGGGGTTAACTGTGTTCCCTAGGTGTGTTCTAACTGTGGGAGGGATGGGACTGACTAGGAGGAGAGAGAGATCAGTGTTCATACTTAGTATGAATGCACAATCTGTCATCTCTACCCTGAGAGAGCCAGGATCTGTGTGTTTACACACACAGATCCCGGTTCTCTCTCTGTCATGAGCGATCGCAGGTGCTCGGTGGTCATCGCGCCCACCGGGCATGCGCGCGCCCCCTAGTGGTCAAAAGGTGAACCTACGTAAGTTAATGTAGTTTCGCCCAGGGGAGCCTACCTGCTGCAGTACAACTCGGGTCAGGAAGGGGTTAAAGAAACTCTGGATATCAGGTAAAACCTGACAGACCCTAAACCTTCACCAAATTACCCAAAACCCAATAAAAAAAAATGTTTTGCCTGGACATACAATTTACATTGAAACTTTTAAAAGTGCTTCTACTGTATAACCTGGACATTTCTTACCTTGATGCTTTCCTTGCATTAAGGTAAAATTTGGCCCAGTGTTTGTATTGGCCCCTTACCCCCTTTTATACTTACCGGAGTCCTATCTCGATCCAGCTAATCCCCATCTCTCTCTTCTCATAGGTGACTTAGCAACAGTGAGAGCCATTGGCTCCTGCTGTTGCCTGAAAGGAGAGGCCTGCACTGCATGGGAGCCAGCCTGCAGGTGCACCCCCATAAGAAGTGACTATAGCGGTGCACTGAAAAGTGGAGGGGACCCCAGAAGAGGAGGTTCAGGGTCACTCTGTGCAATACCATTGCACAGAGCAGGTGAGTATAACATGTTTGTTTTTTTAGGGGAAAAAATGTTAAGGTTTACAACTATTTAAAAAGTAAACTACATTTTACATTTTTGCTTAGCATGTTAAAATATGGCTATATAGCATACATTTTATCTGAGTGCAGGAGATGAGAATAGATAAAATCAGAAAAATAACCCTTAAGCTATGTTTCCACAGCACATTAAGTGACAGACTGAGCTATGGTTATCCCATATTAGTTCCGCTTATCTTTAGCAATCTTAATCTAATTAAGCAATTGCTACTTAGAAAATGATTACAAAAATAATTATCTGGAAAAGATGGAAGAAACCATTTACTGCACTTGCATCTGTAAGGGTTGTGTATAAACTAAGGAAAAACCTCTTACATGGCTATCTTGAATGGTTACAAATTATACTAGTGTTCAATCTGCCTGGGAATTGTAAATAAAAGACAGCAACCTTGCTTTGTTTCATTTACTGGTAACTAAGGCAGTCCTAGCATCATATATATTTGTTCATGTTAACCACAATCAATAAGTAATGTGTAACTGTAACACGTTTAAGTATTTATTATCTCTCCCTCTCCATAAGGCTGGTCCTAACCACAGTCAGCATCTATATCCTGAACTAAAATGTTGGCTGAGAGGTGACGCAGACATGAAATTCCTGGTGCCTAAACAATTCTTGGCTGTGTTTACAAATGTCTGACACATATCAGCCTGCTTCAGCCTCTCACTTTGTGAATTGTTACAAAATTGCTATGTTATATTCTGATCATTGGGGGAGGTAAGACTGAGCCTCCTCATGTCTGCAGCAGACTGATTTAGATATAGCACAAGGAAGGTTCTCAAATGCTAGAAAGTAGAGCGTTTTTTGAAAAATGCTGTATACTGTAATCTATCAGGAGTATTCTATATTATTGCAGACTTGTAAAGAATCTTAAAGGTCTAGTTTAAACTACAATTGATTGTGATGGTACAGTAAAGCTAGCTTTACACCTATGCAATGTAGTAATGTCCATTACCGCTACATCAAGTGGTGTGGTACATTGTGGCACCACTTATGCACCCCAATATATTAAGAAAGCACGCATGAACCAGAATGTGTGCCCGTATGACACAAGCTGCATCACAGGCTGCACTTGTGTCATACCGGCCAAACCGGTCAGGCAATTTCCCCATCACCCGAGGTTCCTGCTAGTCCTAGTAACCTATACATTGCAGACATGATGGAAGGATAAGTATTTGGCTAGCAAACAATAAATCTCCCATGGCTTATGGAGTGACTTCCATTCTACTAAACCTGTATTTAGAATTGACGGTGCTTGATCTTGCAACTGGGGGCATTGATGTCTTATACCAGTGGTTCTCAACCTCGGTCCTCAAGTACCCCCAACAGGCCATGTTTTGGGAATTTCTCTAAAATAGTTGTCCAAAAAGTACCAAGCCATTTACTCTGATTTAAAGCACCTGTGCACAATAAAGGAAACCCTGCAAACATGGCCTGGTGGGGGTACTTGAGGATTGAGGTTGAGAACCACTGCCTTATACTACTGAAAATACTTATGGGGATGTCCTTTTGTTGATTTCACAATGGACACATGATAATGTACTGCTATACTACAGTGTTCTGGCCAGTACATGAAATGTAATGCATAGTTGAGATGTGCATCGATATAGGATTGTATCCCCATCTGTGGTAAATACAGTTGTATACTGGTACAGTTGAAAACTGTTTCATCAATTATTGATTTTTACATATTTATTTATAGAACTGAATGTACAAGAGAAATATATGTACACTACGCAAGAGACATTTAAAGGCACAATAGTTCGCTTGGAAGTCCTTAATTATGTGTAAAAATTAAATAGCAAAAATTTCCATTCTGCCAGATTTTATTGTATTACATGCTTAAAGCGGTTGTATATCAAGTAGAAAAAACAAACAAACAAAACAAAAAAACAACGTATACGGCAAAGGCATAATGAGCTAGTATGCACCGCATGTTAGCTCATTACAAAATACTTACCTTAGAAAGAAGCCCCCTCGCCTCCCAGTCACCGCCGAGGGAGCTGACATTTTGCCTCAGTGATTCTTCCCGGGTTCGCTCATCCGGCACTGTGAGTGGCGCAATAACATCACTCCCACGCATGCGTGCGGGAGCCCTCTGTTGTAGCAAGTCCCGGCAGACCTTTTCCGGACCTTCACTGCGCATGCACCGCTGATGCCAGTGGCTGCATTCAAGGTGTATATCTCCTAAACCGTACAGGTTTAGGAGATATTAATTTTGCCTTATTATATGCTTACCTGTAGGTAAAAATGTGCTAAAGGGGTATACAACCACTTTAAAATTAAAAAAATAAAATAAAAAATACCCAATTCTTTTAAATAATATGCCAGGAGCATGCCCTAATTGTAATTCTAATGGCTAATTCTGAAGGGCTGCCTTTCCACAATGTACAAAAAGTGCTTACAGCAGTACTGACATTTGCAAAGGAAAAGGGTGTTTAAAATCACCAGCAAATTCCATTTTTTTGCTGGCTTCTTTAAAAAAAATAGCACACAGACCCTTCCAATGGTACAGTATGTAATGTATTTTGACTGGACCTTTGAAAGGGTCTGTATGCCTTTTTTTTTTAAAGAAGCTGGCAATAAAATGTAATTTGCAGGCAATTTAAACTGTTTCATTTTTTTTCTTTGTTAATGTCACTTTTGCTGTAGCACATTCTACAGCAAGGATGAAAAATATGTGCAGAGTAACCCCCAAAATATATACCAGACTGCCTAGTCTAGTAAGAATTTTAAGTGAGAACATCATGCAAAAAACAAAAAAAAGGTGTGAGGTCCCCAGAGGAAATCCATACCAGATTCTTCAGGTCACTTAACACGAGATGTTTGTTTACAAATTTAAAAGCTTTCCATGTCCAGGTGGGCACAAGGTTTGTGTTGAATCTGGATGCAGCAAAGGTTTCTGATTCTGAGGAATGAGGCTACTTGTTGTGGATGTTACACAGCTTTAGGCTTGACACACAAGTATATTAACTACAACTTCTCTATGCCTCTCCCATGGCCAGAGTTTGTGTCGATTGGTGGACGTCTGTTTTTTTTTTTCACTGACCAGGGGCATTAAACAGGAGTGTCCCCTCTTTCCCCTCTTGTACATCATTGTGGTGGAATCCCTGGCTGCTTCACTTAGGCCCCTTTCACACTGGGACGGGCATGTGCGGTATTTACTGTGATATTCGGCCGCTAGCGGTGCGGTTTTAACCCCCGCTAGCGGACGAAAAAAGGTTAATACCACCCGCAAACCGTGGCTACAGCTTGATTTCAATGGGAAGGAGTGGTAAAGGAGCGGTATACACACCGCTCCTTCACCGCTCCAAAGATGCGGCTTGCAGGAGATTTTTTTCTTCTCCTGCCAGCGCATCGCCTCAGTTTGAAAGCCCTCGGGCTTTCACATTGAGAATGCTGGGGCAGGAGTATTTCAGGCATTATTTATGCGCTATTTTCAGCGCTAAAACGCCTGAAATACGCCTTAGTGTGAAAGGGGCCTTAGGGAATGTCCCAATATTAAGTTTCTACAGGTGGTGTCAAATGTTTAAAAAGTTGAACTATAATGCTGGCAATATGTTTTATTTTTTGTTTTATTTTTTTTATTTAAAGGACTCTTATTATTGTTCTATTAATGATTTTGGTGGTTTTCAGATTTTATCATTAACTTGTCAAAATCATAAAATTTTGCCTTAAGATTCTCTTCCCCCAGGCCACTCGCCTCAACATAGGATGGTGCCTTCTAGCAAAGCACCTTATCCTCATGTTGTTAAGGATAAATGTCTCATCTCCACAACCTTGCCTGATGGTTGTGGAGGTTTGAGGACAGGGGGCTTATTGCAATCTGAAGCCCCTTGTAATAATAATGAGGCCCCCAGATTCTGGCCCCTACTACGTAAATGAGTATGGGGTACATAGTACCCCTACTTATTTACAAAAAATATATATATGTCTTCTAGAAACAAAGACACAAAAATGTTAAAAAAGTATTTGATAAAAAAAAAAAAAAAAAACTCCAAAAATGCCCCTTGTTGTAAATCCATCCTCAATCATGATGACTGCCACCATTGCCTCGCTGATTAAAAAAAAAACTTGCTGACCCGCTGTACAGAAAGACAAATGGCATTTCCCTGAGCTCTCATCAGCTATATATAGGAAGGGATGGGGAGAGGGGTGACATCATTGCCCAAATATGGCCATGTGGAGTGCTCTGTACACCTTTCCATTTGTTTATATTGCCAGGAATTCCTGGTCATATAAGTGAATGGGCCAGGTGAAGTCAGTGGTTTGTAAATACACAGTGGGTGCACGCAGCTGCTGTTTCTTGAACAATCATTGACAGCTGGAAACCATCATGTTTGTCCACGCCAAATATCCAAAATGCTCAGCATACATACAAATATTCACAAAGCCAGTTTTTAGTCCAAATTTACTGTACATTTGGACCGAACACTGAGCTCATCCCAAGTCAGCAGGAATGTGTATTACCTGTACTTGTAGAATAACATTTGGCTGCCGCCATGGTTAGAGTTTCTCACACAAAACACAAATGATTTGGGGATTCCATGCAGCTTTCCATGACCCCATGGCATGAGTTCAGGCTTAAAAATACGATTTTGTGGGAGGCTGATTGGGGTTCTTTTATTAATTACTTCTGGGAATAGTTTCTAACAAGCCACCGATTAGTCTACCTGAAACTTACTGATAAGATCACCCTTCTGTTTATACTCCATTGTCCCTATTTGATCCCAAATTTGTTAGCAAGATATAAACCATTGTATACCCATTATTTCCTAGGTTTCAAGGCGCCCTGCCTCTTTTTCCCACCTTTTATAATCCTGTCCACAAATACAGGCCTACTGGAAGCAAACAATATTTTTTTTGCATGTCGTAATGGGTTTCACGGTACAACTAAACCTCGGCTAGGCCTGCTGGGTCCATGTGAGTTTTAAGAGTTAAACATTTATACATGCACCTTTTTGTATGAAGTATTTTTTACTGCCAAGAAGCTAAGGTGTGGATTCAAGCTAGGATGAATACCTGGAAAGCAGAGATTAGTAAAATCCTCCCATATAAGAATGGAAAGGAAATATGACCACAGAGGATGCCCCACAAAAAATGGAAAAAATGGGGTATGTGGAAGGCAGAATTTTCTACTTGCTGTCTACAGGCATACCCCACTTTTAAATACACAATGGGTTTTATTTATTAAAGCTGGAAAGCGCAAAATCTGTCTCACTTCTGCATAAAAACCAATGAGCTTCCAGGTTTTATTACCAGGCTTAATTGAACAAGCTGGGGTTAGAAGCTCATTGGTTTCTATGCAGAAGTTAGCCTGATTTGGGCTTTCCAGCTTTAGTAAATAAAACCCATTGTGTACTTAAAAGTGGGGTATGCCTGTATTAGACACAGCTTCTACTTCATTTTGACTTTTACTGTATATGTTTAGGTCCAATATACTCTGCATAGACTGCAGTGCCATATTCTAATTTGTGACCTGTTAAGTCTGAGAATACTGCAAAGTTCCAAGTATTCCTATATATGTGATATCACAAAACACTTTTTTTGAGAGGCTATTCACGGAATAATTTAGGGGGGCATTTAATCGACCTTACTTTATCCTCCACCTAAATCTAAACCAACTGAAACTGTTAAACTCGTTACTCAATACTCTGCTCACCATCAACTACTTAGAGGAATACTGTCTAGTAATACGTAATTATTTCAATTCACACTTCCTAGGAATTATCCCCTCCACATTACTTTATCCCATCACCATAACCATTCCATTACATGACACTTTTCTTGCTACGATCACACATATCAACACTACAATAACAGTACCAATATTATTATTATTATTGGATGTACATAATAATAATAACAACACCTAGATACCATGTATCAAGAGTTCAACTGGCTCTTTTTGATACCTTGATATTACTTATCAAAAGTGCTGCAGGTGCCGTCACTTTTCCCTCATCCCCTCGGTGGGTGCCTATGACGTGGTTTCTTGCAAGCCCTTTGGGCTGGATTCCTTTCCGGGTGAGGCGGGGACGACTATGAGATCCACTGGATTATCTAACTGTTTGTAATAAATCTTCTGGTTGTGATGCCATTCATCCCACTTTCCAGCGGTAAATATAACATCATTATGTTTGTAAATATCAATGCATATTGTCCAATGACTTCAGTAAAACTGAGATGTTGAATATATTTATTTAGGAGTGAATATAAGTGTAGCACTAATTTTGATAGTCTATGTACAATAAAAAACCATACATAGATGTGACTAAGAAACGTGGTTAAATGTGTGTTAGACCAAAGCAAAACCAGTGCAAAGCCACAAACAAAACCAATAAATCTTGTGGTTATATATAAAAGGAATCATTACAGTGTGAATTGATATGACCCATATTAATAAATGAAACAATAAGTGATAACTGTGGCAACTAAAATCTTTGAAATGAAGTCCAAGAGAAGAGATCATTCATCAATTGTTTAGGTTGAAGTGAAGATCAATCCAATAAATAGTGTTCATTTGTGATATAAATCTATAATTCAGATGTGGAATGCTGTGAAGACCGCCACCAAGAGTGAGTTGAAGGAGGCTTACCGGAAGTCTCAAGCCCCGTACACACGATCGGTTTGACTGATGAAAACTGTCCGATGGATGGTTTTCATCAGACCAACCGATCGTGTATGGTACCCATCGGTCTTTTTTCCATCGGTTGTAAAAAATAGAACTTGTTTTAAAATTTTCCGATGGATAAAAAACCGATGGGAATTTCCGATCGTCTATGGGCAAGTCCATCGGTTAAAAAACCTACGCATGCTCAGACTGAATTAGGAGACGGGAGCGCTCGTTCTGGTAAAACTAGCGTTCCTAATGGAGAGAGCACATTCGTCATTCTGCAAGTTATTGCTTCGTTTAATGCAGTGCATGTTTTGTTGCTTTAGAACGGTGTTTAAAATGTCATTTTGGCTGCAGATCTTTATCACGAGTTCTGGCAAACGTATGTCTTTCTTCTTTCTTGTGATCTTAGGAATAATTAGTTTAATTCTTCAAGGCCGACCTCACAAATTACACTTTTTTTTTTTTTTTTTGTATTTTAATTTGCTGTGCATTTTTTGGTGTGTCAATTTCTCAGAACAACATTTTTTTTTTTATCGTCTCCTCATGGAGGTTGGTGTCCCTTGTTATTAATTACACATTGTATTTATGAAATGTTATTGCTACTCCAAAAAAAACACATCAGGCATGTATGTTGGCTGAAATCAAATTTCCATTTATTTTGGAAAAAAAGCAAACAAAAAACGAAGGGCAACTATTCAGAAATTAGCAGAAAATATCAAGTCATTAGATCCCAAATGCAGACCTGACTATGATGAATAATAAAATCAACAACAGCATGAAATCAGGAGCAGCAGCCAAAGACATACATCATCCCAAGCTGTGGTACTCCATCAACCTGCAACTTCTGGATGAGCAGCTCGAGGCCAGAGAATCACCTCCTGCTCTTCCCTGTAGCCTTCCCTCCACGCTTCCCTGCAGTGTTCCCTCCACGGCCCCGTCCTCGCACCCTTGCAGGCTGGGCCACTGTGGGTGGTGATGTGGCAGGAGGAGGAGGAAAAGGAGGAGAGGGATTGGCCTGATGTGACAGATGGGTGGCCTCAGTCAGCAGCCCCCTCGCCCCCATGTGTACGGCCATGTATATGAGGTGCTCACAAAGGGCCCGTTGTCCCGCCTCCATTTGGAGCAACTTATCCGCCAGATAGCTGCTAAACCCCTCTGTAGGGTTGAGGGGGGCCCTCATGATGGTAGCAGCCTCCCGAATCATCTTTAGTGACCCCTCCTCCACTTGTGTCACCCGCCGTTGTTTTGGCGGTCTGACGTGGAGGGGAGGCACTTGGGAGACGGTGCTGCCACTAGGCCTGGGGACCTGCTGAGTCCCACTTGGCCCTGCCTCCTCCTGCCTGCCACACTCCTGAGCCTCTTCCTCCTGGCTTGCCTCATCCTGTTTATAAAATAAAATAAAAAAAAATATTATTTGGGGAATCTATCACCCACAATTTGGATATCATTACTGGTGCATATTGTTTTTTTGGGGGGGGGGGGTGATATCATTTATGGCTAATCCAAACAGTTCAACACAATATTACTTAGTGGACAATAATTATCAGCATAAATACTATACCTGGCTGAAGATGCGAAGATCTGGCTCTTCAAGTTCAGGTGGCTCCTCCTCCGCCTCTGCAGGGGTGGAGGGAAGGGTGGAAGGAACGCTGGAGGGAAGGGTGGAAGGAAGGGTTGAGGGAAGGCTGGAAATAGATTCCCTGGCCTCGATCTGGTCATCCAGAAATTGAAGATGTCTGTAGTACCACAGCTTGGGCTTTACTACATCGTCGGCTGCTGCTCCTGATCTCTTTGACTGGCGCACTTCCTTGTATGTTTTTTTATAGGAATTACGCAGGTTGTTGATTTTATTATTGATCATAGTGTAGTCTGCATCTGGGATCCATGGCTTCATATCCTCTGCTAATTTGCAAATAGTTGCCCGACGTACATCACTCTTGTGGTACGCTGGGTGTTTCAGTTCCCACAGGTTGCCCTGTTCCTTATATTTTTCTATAAAAGTCAGCATCACCTCCGGCTCACGTAGTTTAGGCATCTTTTTGGATCAGCAAGTAAAAAAACAAGTAAAAAAATGAAAAGGATCATATTTGATTCTCCTCAACTTATCACAATATTGCCCTTTACAATCATGAACCATTAATAGGCCACTGCAGGCCCGAGTTCCCTTCTTACCTTAGTTCAGTTCGTTTGTTCACTTCCGGTCATCCTTACTCCGCGCATCCCTAATAACTTCTTTCCCCTTTTTATACCCTGCGCATGCGTGTAACTCCGCCCTCGTTGCCCGCCCATGATGGACTTTTGCGCCCCTTAACGATCGGCGCACAGTGTGAGACGGCGACATGTCGCAGACACAGGTGGCTTCTTTATTAGAAATTACCGACGAGGAAAGCCCGGAGGCGGAAACGTCCCGATCCAGTAAAAAAAGATACAAGGCGACTAATATGTATTTTTCTGAGATGGCGGAGATGGTGGACATTCTGCGGAGGAAGGATTACGACGGCAAGCATGGCCCATACGACACCCCTAATCTCCGGAAGTCACAAATTATGGACAAAGTGGCGAAGACTCTCTATAAAAAATATGGGGTCAGGAGATCCAAGGAACAACTCCGTAAAAGGTGGTCAGACCTGAAGCTCAGGGAGCCGGAGCAGTATAGGAAGATTCTAAAAAGCATAGAAAAAAGTATGTTTATTTTACTGTGTTCTTTCACATTGTAATATGTATTCTTCCATGTTTTGCAACATGTGCTTGGCTTGACTGGTTTCACATTTTAAAATGTCAACTTTTATGTTAAGTGGAGAGTCCACTTATTTGGTAAATGTGTGGTAAAAAAAAATTGCTGCTCTTCCCCCAAACATGTTTGGCACATATCCACGTAAACTACATGTGGGCATGCCTCATTTTACTTAAACAATGTTTATCTACACATTGTTGGCTAGATGATGTGTTGTAAGTAAAACTAGAATGTGAATGAAAGGCTAAACTGTATTCTGGGTAAAGGAGATGACACTCCAGCAGTTGTGTACTTATTTTTTGTTCTTGATCAAGATACTATACTCTGGTAGTGTATTTGTGAGTGTCCTCAAAAATAACATGTTGCTTTGTTGAGTTTGCAAGATCTCATATGTTCATCTTGAAACTCAGGGCTAAATATCAATTGTACCCCACTTCAAAACAATGAGAATCCATTTTCAGTCCTAAAATGTCTGTGTGCTAAAGGATACATTATTTTTTAAATTCCCATAGGGGAGAGGAGACTGGGAGGACACCATGCTCAGGAGACGAGGAACCAAACACCACAGAAACTCCCCGAAGATCACAAAGCAGACCAAGATCAGCAGGTTCAGGAAGCGGAGGGGGAGAAAGCGGAGGTGGAGGAAGGGGAGGTGGAGGAAGGAGAGGTGGAGCTTATCAGCACAACAGGTCAGTGTCTGTCACCACAACTTCAAGGTAAATACAGATGTAGGCCTGCATAGTTCAAAAAAAAAATTGTTTTTAGGGACTGAACGTGGGGGTGTGTCAGGAAGTCCAAATCCTCCATTCTCGAGTGCCAGCGCCAAAATAATCATTCAGGAAATCATGGAATGCAGTAGCGAAATGGACATTATGAGAAAGAGAATGATTGTGATTGAGCAAAAATATAAAAACATGATAGATATTTTGGGGAGAATAGTGTGAACCCCCCCCCTGTTTTTGTGTTTTGTTATGCATCAGAAATTTCAAATGGGATTTCCACCAGCCCAAATGTGAAGATGCACACACTGACTCAACATGTGCTATCTGCCGTCACAGGATATCTATGTCCCTGTTTTGGGGGTGCAACCTCTTCCTCCCTCCTCAAGTAGCTGCGAGGAAGTGTTTTCACCCCCAAAGCACGTCCATTGATCCCCCATGATGGCAGATAGCACATGTTTACCTTAGCCATGGGATCATGTTGAAGATACCCATTTGAGCCCCAAAAAGAAAGTGTGTTTCTTCACATTTGGGCTGGATCAGGGGTAACATCACCCGATCTCATGTTTGTATTTTTCACTGTGTTATTTTGTTACTTTTTCAGAAAATTTTTTTGGGCTTTTGACCCATGCGTGTTTCTGCAAAAAAAGCCGCACAAACAAAAAAAAGGCTTGAATTTCGAAAAGCAACCAAAAATGTGGTGCAATCAATAAAAACATTCGGAAAGTCTAAAAAAGGTGTGCCTTGTTCTTTCTATGCCCAATAGCAGTTCTGAAGATGCAAAAACAGTGTTTTTACCTCTGAGATTTGAGGGTATTTATTAAGGACAAATACACTTGGCACTACTAGAACCTGGGAGACACATAAACCCCAAATACAAGAATGACAACACAAGTTTGTAGTAAATCTAATTTTTTTTTTATTTGAAAAAGGTAATAAAATGTCAGATGTGGTCTGGCATTGCGATGGCCCCCCTACCCGTGAAGTACTCTACGTATTTCTGACGTACTTCACGGGCACTTTGGGGGGCCAAGCCAGTACGGGCAGTGTTGAGGCCGGTCAGATTTGTCAGTTCAGATGGACCGGCCTCAGGCCCAACTGATGACACATAATTATCTGAGAATTTTCAGAAAAAGTTGTGCAATAAGCAGCAGCAGTACACAATGTTGTTCAGTTTATATTCCGCCAAATTGATAGCTGTCTGAAACAGGCGGAACCGGCTGGCCATTATCCCGAAGGCATTCTCCACAACTCTCCGGGCTCTGGCCAGCCGGTAATTAAAAACCCTCCTCTCCGGGGTGAGGGTGCGTTGGGCAAACGGCCGCATGAGGTGTGGTCCAAGTCCAAAAGCTTCATCCGCGATGAAAACGAACGGTAGCCCTTCCACGTTCTCTGCATCTGGAGGCAGTGCAAGACCCCCAGCCTGCAGACGGTGAGCAAAATCCGTCTCAGCGAATACTCCGCCATCGGACATCCGGTCGATCTTCCCCACGTCCACATACAGGAACTCGTACTGTGCCGACACCACCGCCATTAACACAATACTATTGAAACCTTTATAGTTAAAATAGTATGACCCCGAACGGGGTGGCAGCACTATGTGGACGTGCTTCCCATCAATTGCCCCTCCGCAGTTGGGGAAATCCCACCGCTGGGCAAATTGGGAGGCCACAGTCAGCCATTCCTGTGGTGTGCTAGGGAACTGTGGAGTCAAACAAAAAGAAGACATTAGTACAGTTTATGTTTACAGTGCAAGCAGATTACACACAAAAACATTGTTGACCAACATCATTCTAACATTATTATTTAAGGGAGTATTTCCTACCAATAAACAAAGGCCCACTTAGCAGATGCCTCACCCCCGCTGAGTGGACATTCTAAACTAATCTAAGGGGGAGGGGCTTGAGGTGATTGTGGGGGATACAAAAAAAGGCTCTACCACTCTGCTGAGCTTGATTGAGAACTAAAAATATTTTAACATCTTTAGGGGAGGGAGGGAGGGTTGTCAAACTACGAGGGCACTGACCCCAAAAATTTGAAAAGGAAAATAGAAGGCTAGCTGGGTTTGCGCCCAGGATAGCATGCTGGAGAGGTTAGTGAAGGGAAATAGGCATGTAGGGCCCAAAAAGGCCTTTACAGGTAAAAACATGCATGGGGAAAATGGGGACATTACCAGGATATTACAAACAGGCAAATTTGTGTTAGGAGGAAAAAAAAGAGAAGATTCTAAAACAATAAAAACATATAATGTGAGGTTAAAGGAGCAAAATTACCTTCATATAGTCCGTCTGCAGGACCTGAATAATGGCCGAACACGTCTCAGGGATAATGATCCAGAGAGCCTGGGGGGAGATGCCTGTTGAGAACTTGAGGTCCTGCAAGCTTCTCCCAGTCGCCAGGAATCTCAATGTGGCAATGAGCCTCTGCTCGGCAGTGATGGCCTGGCGCATCACAGTGTCCTGCCTCGTGATATAGGGGGACAGCAAATCCAACAGACGGTGAAATACGGGGTCTGTCATCCTGAGATAATTCCTGAAATCATCAGGATTATTCTCATGGATTTCCCGCAGCAGAGGCATATGAGAGAATTGGTCCCGCTGGAGCAACCAATTCTTAGTCCATGAACTCCTCCTCACCCTGTTCACAGACTGAACTCGGGTTACAGTGTTAACTGCAACACCAAGTCCAAAGCCAGCATGAGCTCAAGAACGAGAACGCACTTCAAACATGATTTTAAACCGGTCGCCTGGTCAGAACGCACTAAAAAAGAACGCACCGTGGAACAGCAAGGCCTGAGAAGAACGACCTGAAAAACAGAAAACGAACGGCCAAGAAGGCACTGCAAGGCAGTAACGACCTGACTGCACACACTGAATCACAAATACGAACCCACAAGCACAAACTGAACACCAGGAAACGATCTGCAAAGCACGGAGACTGAAAAGCGTGAATCGGCTCTCACCAAACTTTTACTAACACGCGGTAACACGAAATCAGCAAAAGCAGCCCAAGGGGTGGCGCCATTAGATTTGTTCGGCCCTTTTATAGCGCGTCGTACGTTTTGTACGTGCCGTCGTTTTCTTGCCGTCGGTTTTTTGACTGATGGTGTGTGGCCAAGACTGATGAAAAACAGTTTCATCGGATTTCCGATGGACAAATCCATCGGACGAAAATCCATAGGTTATCCGATCGTGTGTACGGGGCTTCAGACTTGAAAAGGCATATGCCAGTCAAGTCGAGATAAGCTTGGGGGTTATCAAACCCAGCATGGATACTCTGAAGTCTGAGGGGTCATTTACTCCACTTCAATCACACAGGACATCCAATATGTTGCTCACGAGTTCATGAACATATACAGAAGGCTCGGTATCCATATGGGTACGTATGAAAGTAAAAAAGCTCACATAGCGTAATACCGTAAGGAAAGATATTTATTTATAAAAAATAGCAATAAAACACTCACATTTGAGATGGTTAACAAGGCATGAAATTCAGGTACTGGAAGCGATACGTGTAGACAGGTCCACCTGACTAGTTTTGACTAATCAGTCATCATCTGGGGTATGGACTCTGTCCTACACGCATCGCACTAAATAGATAAAATGACCTCTGTGATCCCGGAAGTGGACCACCGTTACATCACTTCCGGTTCTTTATTAAAGAGGAATTTGTGTCAACTTGATGGTACTTGTGTGGTTATTATTGCTTGAGCAATCAGACCATTATATATAGAATAGTATTAAATTATAAATAGTTATGGCTTATATTGTAAATGGGGACGGCGTGTCACATATCGTGACACCGCCGTGTATATAGCCAGGCCTCTCTGTGAGAACGCTGCGTCAGATCCGCTGCAGCGTCCCATCAGAGTGCAGAGCGGTATCCAAGCCTCGTTATGAAAGCGCTATGAAAACAGCGCCGCAACTTCACTTCCGCCGCATATCATGTGACCCAGTCTGCTAGACCCACTATCCACGCCTCGCTATGAAAACGAGGCGTGGGTCCGGCGTGACGTATGGCCAAACCTCCTGATTGGCAGACAGCGCTGATGCATCCAATATGAAGGACCAATACAGCGCTAATGGCTCGCCTGTCATCTCAAATGAATGGAGGCAAATAGCATGGACAGAACTACTAACTATTTAAATAACATAGCAATCTGGGGAATGGTATATGTCATCTAAGGTTAACATAAAATTATGTATTTGCACATGTTTTTAAATTGCAATTGATTGTATAAAAGTATATGTGAAAAATATACCAATCTTTCACATTGTATGATTACAATGTGAAAATTAAACCACACAAGTCCATCATTAAACCTTATAGTAAAAATCAATACAGGGATTAATGCATCCAATATTCTATAATTTCTCAATATCCCCCAGTGTTGTTCAAAAATGGCTTTAATTTGCCTGTGTTGAGTGGAAAAAGTAGTAAGAAAGGACCATTTGAAAGTATAATTTCCCTCTTTAGGTGGTCTATCTTCAAGTAATGTAGATCTTTCTATATCCATCACTCTCTTCAGATCACTCTCAATTTCTTTTTGGTTGTACCCTTTCTCCAGAAATCTTTTCTTTAATACATTTGCTTGTGTCACAAAAGTATCAATTTCGGTGCAATTCCTGCGAAGACGCAGGAATTGACTCTTGGGGACGGATTTAAGCCATGACTTATGATGGCAACTATTTGTGGGTATGAATCCATTTCGGTCAGTAGATTTAAAATAAGTGCTGAACTTGAACTGTTGTCCTGATCTTTCAATCTGTAGGTCCAAAAAATGTATCATTGACTGACTGGATTCATATGTGAGGGTAATACCTCTATCATTGTCATTTAACACTGAGAAGAAATTCTCCAGTGTTTGGGGGGTACCAGCCCATAGGAGGAGGATGTCATCGATATACCTGGCCCAGAGCAAGAGCTGAGGGTGGTCCAGGGCATAGACGACATCCTCCTCCCACTTGGCCATAAACAGATTGGCCAAACTTGGCGCAAATTTTGCTCCCATTGCAACCCCTTTCTGTTGAAGATAATAATGTCCATCGAACCAAAAATAATTATGTTGAGTTGCGAATTCCAATAATTCCATAGTGAAATTTACCTGAGGAGCAGCTAACGTGAGGTCTCTGTTTAGAAATTGTTGTGCAGCCTCCATACCTCTATGATGTGGGATGCAGGTGTACAGAGACGGTACGTCCGCCGTGGCCATGGTAATTTCGCCCTCAAAGGATGTTGACGTAAGGCGTTTGATAACATCCCTAGTGTCTTTAAGGTAAGATGGCATGGTTCTAACAGAGGGTTGCAGAAAAAATTATATGTATTTCCCTATCCTGGATGTAATAGAGTCTATCCCACTAATAATGGGACGCCCAGGAGGGTGGAGCGAATCCTTGTGGATTTTCGGCAGATAATATATAATCGGAATTCTAGGGGCTAAAGGGACAAGATACGACTTCTCTTTGTGGTTTAAAATTTTCGGCTTTTTCTTATATTTAAAAGTTGGGTTACTTGGTATTTCTTTATAGGTGTCTTGATCGCTCAAGATTTTGTACATCTCTTCCATATAGCTTGCTTTGTCTAGCAGAACTATGCCTCCGCCTTTGTCGGCGGGGCGTATGACAAGATCTTTGTTGTCACATAGGGTTTTGAGGCCCATACTGGGTAGAGGATTGTTAGTAACTTTTTTAGGGGGTAACTTGGCCAGATCTTGGAGGACCAAATCCCTAAACATATTTAATGCTGGAGCTAGCTGATTAGGAGGATTAAAAAGTGAGGGGTTCGCTAACCCCGAATGAACAGTACCTGAAGTAGCTGCCCTTGCTACATTTCTGGTGGGATTTGAAGTAATGTAGCGTTGGATATTAATTTTCCTAATATACTTATGTATATCCACAAAGGTATTAAACTTATTAAGTTTACGTGGAGGGGCAAATTTAAGGCCCTTATCTAGAACCATCTTTTCTTCTTGAGATAATGTGATGCTACTTAAGTTGAACACACCTTGACAGGTCATGTTCGACTTCTCTTTCCGCTTTTGTAATCTCCTCCCTCCTCTGGTCCCTCTCTTGTTTCAGGGACCCTTTTTCTTCTTAGGGGGTCTTCCCAAAAACCCTGAGTCGGACGAGGATTGGGATTGGATTGTTGATATCCATATGGGGTCGGTCATATTCTACAACGGGATATGGGTAAACTCTATCATCTTGATAATCCTGAAGAGGAGAGTATCTATTATGAGTAGATGTGGTTGGGTAGCTCTGATGGGAGGCATGGGGATGGTCAAAAAGTCTAGATGGTGATCCCCTTTGATATGACCTATCTTCCTCATAGTATTGGTTATTCTCATAACTAGAATGGTTACCTCTATGTCCTCTCCCACCTCGTCTATTTGAACTATGTCCTCTCCCTCTTTGTGTGTTCTTAGGGGTTTGGGCATTTTGTGATCTAACTCCCTGTGTTTGATCACTAGGCTGTAGGTTCCTATTCATAGACGGTTTTGGTTGGCTATAGTGTTCTGTTGGGGGTGTCACCGCTGCAGAGCCAGAAGGATTGACCTCCATAGCTAGCTCTGATGTGGAGGGTTTTGCCAACTATACACTTTCCCAGACTTATAATCACCAATATCCCGTGAGTACTTTTTATGTTTTTTATTTTTCTGGTCCCTATCTTCTTTGATGAGATGGGCCTGAAGGTTGGACGAAAAAGTATTATATTCAACTGTATTTTTATATAATAGAAGTCCATCTTAGAGCTCTTTAATTTCTCGATCTAGATCTAAAAGACGGTTTCTCTTCCTAGAAATGAGAAAGTTGAGAAATTTGGTCCCAGCCTCATTGAAGTATTTGAACCAGGACTCAAGGTCTACTTCCCCTTGTTGTGGATGAATATCCCATCTAAGACTCCGAGGAACCATGTTCTCTGAGACATATTGTTCCAGAAAAACAAGGTCCCATTGGAGATGTAGTTCTGATACCATGATGTTTTTAAGTCTTAGAAATAGACCCCCAATTTCGGTTTCATTGCCCGTAACGACAAATACACCCTCTGTATTCACTGTGCGTGATGCACGGTAATCAAAAACATCCATATTTATATATTAATAAAGATATGAAATAGGAAAAAAAAAAACACAAACTATCTCTGCAGTAATATAAAATTCTAGTGAACAATTGGTATAAAAAAGGGGATATACTGTGCTGAAATAAATGTATCAAAAACAGCCGCCAACACTGCTGTAGATAAAGCAATAAAAAAGAGTGAATATAAGAGTAGCGCTAATTTTGATAGTTTATGTACAATAAAAAAACATACATAGATGTGACTAAGAAACGTGGTTAAATGTGTGTTAGACCAAAGCAAAACCAGTGCAAAGCCACAAACAAAACCAATAAATCTTGTGGTTATATATAAAAGGAATCATTACAGTGTGAATTGATATGACCAATATTAATAAATTAAACAATAAGTGATAACTGTGGCAACTAAAATCTTTGAAATAAAGTCCAAGAGAAGAGATCATTCATCAATTTTTTAGGTTGAAGTGAAGATCAATCCAATAAATAGTGTTCATTTGTGATATAAATCTATAATTCAGATGTGGAATGCTGTGAAGACCGCCACCAAGAGTGAGTTGAAGGAGGCTTACCGGAAGTCTCAGACTTGAAAAGGCATATGCCAGTCAAGTCGAGATAAGCTTGGGGGTTATCAAACCCAGCATGGATACTCTGAAGTCTGAGGGGTCATTTACTCCACTTCAATCACACAGGACATCCAATATGTTGATCACGAGTTCATGAACATATACAGAAGGCTCGGTATCCGTATGGGTACGTATGAAAGTAAAATAGCTCACATAGCGTAATACCGTAAGGAAAGATATTTATTTATAAAAAATAGCAATAAAACACTCACATTTGAGATGGTTAACAAGGCATGAAATTCAGGTACTGGAAGCGATACGTGTAGACAGGTCCACCCGACTAGTTTAGACTAATCAGTCATCATCTGGGGTATGGACTCTGTCCTACACGCATCGCACTAAATAGATAAAATGACCTCTGTGATCCCGGAAGTGGACCACCGTTACATCACTTCCGGTTCTTTATTAAAGAGGAATTTTTGTCAACTTGATGGTACTTGTGTGGTTATTATTGCTGGAGCAATCAGACCATTATATATAGAATAGTATTAAATTATAAATAGTTATGGCTTATATTGTAAATGGGGACGGCGTGTCACATATCATGACACCGCCGTGTATATAGACAGGCCTCTCTGTGAGAACGCTGCGTCAGATCCGCTGCAGCGTCCCATCAGAGTGCAGAGCGGTATCCAAGCCTCATTATGAAAGCGCTATGAAAACAGCGCCGCAACGTCACTTCCGCCGCATATCATGTGACCCAGTCTGCTAGACCCACCATCCACGCCTCGCTATGAAAACGAGGCATGGGTCCGGCGTGACGTATGGTCAAACCTCCTGATTGGTAGACAGCGCTGATGCATCCAACATGAAGGACCAATACAGCGCTAATGGCTCGCCTGTCATCTCAAATGAATGGAGGCAAATAGCATGGACGGAACTACTAACTACCGTATTTATCGGCGTATAACACGCACATGCGTATAACACGCAGCCTAACTTTAAGAGGGAAGTTTCAGGGAAAAAACTTTCCACAGCCCCCTGCGTATAACACGCAGGCACAGTTTACCCTCTATTTTCAGGGTAAAAAAGTGAGTGTTATACGCCAATAAATACAGTATTTAAATAACATAGCAATCTGGGGAATGGTATATGTCATCTAAGGTTAACATAAAAATATGTATTTGCACATGTTTTTAAATTGCAATTGATTGTATAAAGGTATATGTGAAAAATATACCAATCTTTCACATTGTATGATTACAATGTGAAAATTAAACCACACAAGTCCATCATTAAACCTTATAGTAAAAATCAATACATATATAGTTGTACCTCAAATATATAAAAGAATAAAAAAAAAATTGAAAATTTGTATTTATAGATATTTAAAAATATAGATGTGTATCTAGAATATTATCATCATAAAAATTGTTTTGTATTTTTATAATTACAGTAACATTTAAAAATTAAAAACGAAAATAGAAATAATTGTTGTTCAGGAGAAGTCGTATTATATTAAATGTCACTCAAGACATTGTTGAATATATTTATTTAGGAGCCACTTATCCCCCAGAAGAAGACCATGATTTAATAGGTCGAAATGCGTCGGGGTCTACATACAGTTTGATTATATAATGTAATGCTGTATAAAACACGTGGTTGCCTTGCTGTATTATGGAATATGTACTGTATCCCTACAACCAGAGTTTATATTTTAATGATAACGTGTATTCCAACATATATCAATAAATATTTTTACATAATTCTTCTACTTGGATTTATATAATTTGCTGCATTAAAACCCAAATTAGTACCCAAATACATTTTGGGGTAAGCAGCCTGAACTCTCCGATGTGTGTTTTGTCTATTTTATACTGTCTAGTCATAGGCACCTGCTCACTGAGCACCATGTCTTGAATAGGCATGTGAGATCTACCCCCGAATTGGTGTTGCGGATCCATTCTTCTCTAAGAGACCGCCTGACCAATAGTCATTACCAAATACCGAATACCAAATACAGAACGTTTGCTGACTGGACCCAGGGGCACCTTCCAGTGTGGCGAATGTTCCTGTTGCCCATGGATTCTTGAGAACACCAGGTTCCAGCTACCAAACTGCAAAACTTTTGCACCACGCTCCCACTCCAATTGTGGTACAATGGGTGTAATGTACTTAATGATCTGTAAATGTAAATCCTATTATGTGGGCAAAACCATCAGAGAACTCCGTCAGAGAATCGGTGACCATTTATATTATTCCAGCAGTGGTGAACTAACCACTGTGGACCGCTATATTGGTTTGCATCACTGTTTTGACACCACGGTAGTAAAATTCCTGGTCCTTGAGGTCATCAATAAAAGCCCAAGAGGGGGGACTGGGACAAGATTATTCAGCAATGAGAAACAATGTGGATCGAACGATTGAACACCACTATTCCCCCCCAGCCTCAACGAAATGATCTCCTATAAACCTTTTCTTATAGGGCCCCCCTTTCACATAGGGACCTCTCTCTTTCACCCCCTTCCCTTTTCTTTTTCCCCCTTTTCCCCCTTTCCTTTCCCCCTCCTCTTTTTTACCCGCCCCCCTCCTCCTCTTACCCTCTCCTTTTTTCTAATTACCCATGTTTAGCCCCTCCCTCTTTGACCTAGTGCTGGAAACCATACACTGGCCCACTTTATTGTCAGCCTATTGTCCAACCTAGTTATCATTCCTTGTCCTGTTTTGAAATCCGTCAAATTTTAAATTTCATGTTTTGTTTCTAATAGTATGCTGTTGTTATTATTGCATTTCAATTGGTGGAGAATTAATCTCTGACCATTATACTGCACCGTTAAACTGTGATTTTTCTTTTATATGTGATTTTTCATCTACAATACTGTATTGGGTTGTTGCTTGCCCTATGTCCCCGGCCGTTTGGTCCTTGTATGCCCTTTCTTTTTTCCTCTTTAACAGCGGTCATGCGACTCCCCTGGTGGGAGTGGCTGACCTTCGGGAATGCCACCTCCAACTTGTCTCGCCTGAGTTTTGGGCTCACTCCCCATTTGACACTAGGCAACGCGCGCATGCGCATCAGCGTGATGACGCACGTGCAGTGCGGGGAGCCAGACCTGGTGACGTCATACTGTGTCCTGACGTCTTCCGGGTTGGGGAGCTCATTTAATGGGCCTCATCCCATTGATGAGCAGTGCGGATACCTTCTCCAGGAGGCTGAGACACCGCCACCCTTACCAAGGTGAGGCTCTAAATTTTGGTCTTGCTATAGGCCTATTCTTGCCATCAATGTATTCCTGTTTGTCTGTCTATCTGCAGACTTGACCAATGTGATTTGGCTGTCTGCTGACTGTACCAACAGACTGTTTAGAGGAGTTCCCTACCAGGCTTCTCTATCTTTGATGCTCGATGTGCTATTACTGCAGAGACGCTGTCCAGTCTTAGTACTTAGTTGGCACTATTATTATTGTCCATCTTGTCTCTGGGTTTGGCTTTTGTGGTGATCATCTCTGGCCGCCCTCCTGGAGTTAGACACTCTCTGAACTTTTGTCGCAGAGTGTTTCTATCAGGTATGTTGTTATTGGTTAACCTGGATTACACACTTGTATTATTCTTTAGTCGGCTATTACCCCGCTTTTCCATTGCAGTAATGACAGTTATGACAGTCCCTTCTTTCCTTCCACCCAATCATCTCCTTTTCCAATCCTCCCCCTCTCCCAATACCCCTCCCCTTCCCTCCTCCCCCCATACCCCCTCCCCTTCCTCTCCATTTCTTATTTTCTTTCTTTTTTTCCCCCTCTAACCCCCCTCACCCAATACCCCTCCTTTCCCCTCTACCCCCAGCCCCAAGTACACACATAGGAACATAAATGCACGCACCAGATGCCCCTGTGTTTGATAACAATGATTGTGCTACATATGGTACATATTGCCACAAATATAAGAGTGAGAGCACGAATTTTAGCGCCATCATTGATGGTTAACTGTAAAATAATAATAACCTGTAAAGATTTTTAGAGCATTGGCTACATGCACTTTGGGGTAAAAAAGTTTGTCACTGTTTCATAAGAGTACAGATTTTTAAGGCTTGACATGCTGGGTATCTGTTTCTCATTGCAACCTCATCTTTTACATTTAAAAGAAAATGGGTAATTTACTGTGAGAGAAGAAAGGAAATAGCAATGGTGGGACTTTTAATGAGGATAAATGGGGCCATTCAATCCCCTCCTCCATCCCTAAATTAAATGATTGATGAAGAGCAAAAGGGTGGGACTTTATATGAGACACATGAAAGCGAATATAAATATAAGATACAAAAATAACTTTAATTGGTCAGGATGACAATACGTGTACATATACATGTCATTTCTAAACTGCATGCATTTTGCTATACGTAAAAATACATATGAACATTGGGACAAACCAAGAAAAGCACAATAAAAATTATTCCAACAAGGAATTTATAAGGTAAGAAAAATTCGAGAATCACATTACATGGGATGTTCAACATGATTTGTCAATCGAACAATTTTTTTGGGAAAAAAATCAAGTGACTGTCAAAGAAATTTTAAATAAATTGAACAGTATTGAATGGAACGTCCGTATCACATAAAGTAAGGAGTAGACTAATCAGTCGATGTGAGCTCTACGCGTTTCAGGGCCTTAAAGCCCCTCGTCAGGAGCAAGACCGTAGTCAATATCTGCGAGTAAAGAGGATGAGAGTTATTGTTTGGTCACAAGAAATGTGGGTAAGTATAAGAAGTGATGGTCCCCCGTCCATCACACAAACACTCAACGCACTAACTTACATGTATGTCTGAGCAATGGCCACGCGGCCGTGATGATGATGAGCCAAACAAGGAAAGCCATGGATGGGAGCTGAGGAGGCGGGGTGGGCGGCAGCCGAACCACAGGGCGTGCACCCAAACAGAGTCATGGTAGTGGGGGGGGAGAGAAAAATCTGGAAAAAAAAAGGAAAAATGTGTGATGGAAAAAAAAAACATAAATATAAATAAAATAAATATAAATATAAATATAAGTGAAAGTAAAAAATATATATAGTTAGATCTGGTGTGTAGGTGGAAAAATAGTGGTGATGGTGCAAAAGGATGTTGAGTATCTACAAGGAAAATATCAAGCAATCAAAAGAGCAAGCTAACCATGGAGAAAAAAGTGAAGGGAAGCCTGCAAAAGACAGGGTGAGGTGAAGTAAAAGAAATGGTATTCCTGTAAAATCTCTACAGTATATCTTGATGTGAAGTTATTGTCCTGCTTATTTTTGTGTCGTCTGTAAAAACTGAGACTGATCGATTTATCTATATCATTTATTAATAAATTAAACAGAATCAGTCCCAAGACCCCACCTACCACTTCAGACCAGTCTGAGTACACATTATTTATCACCACCCTTTGGACACACCCCTGTAATTAGTTTTCTTTAGAAGAACAACCCCAATGGTCTATGCCTACAGAACTACAAACAGAAGTTTGTAGATTGAGCATTTATGGGGAACCGTATCAAATGCTTTTGCAAAATCCAGATACACCACAACTAGTGTTGAGCGTACCCGAACTGTAAAGTTCGGGTCCGTACCGAACTTTAGCTTTTTCCCGAGCGCAAAAGTTCGGGTTGGGGTTCGGGTTCGGGAATCTAATTACGCAGTTAGAAATGCTTCAGGGGTTGGCCAATCACCTTTTGATTAGCTGGTGTGCCATCATAGCCATGCCTACTAATGGCATGGCTGTGATTGGTCAGTGCAACATGTGACCCAGCTTCTATATAAGCTAGAGGCACACAGCACACACATCACTCTGCTTCAGAATAGATAGGGAGAGGATCTAGTCTGCTGCTGCTGCTTTTAGGGAGAGATAGAAAAATACATGAGTTAGTCCTGATTCTGGAATCTGAGGGAAAAGATAGAGAGACAGTGTAGTGTAGGGCCAGGTTCCTGTTTTTTGCTTTTAGGGAGAGAGATATATTATATAGGAATAGGAGTCCAGATTCAGAGATATAACTCAGCGATCTGCATAGGTGTACCTGTTTGTGTTGCAGTGCAGTCTTTTTACACTGCTATGAGCCCAGTGTCAGAGAAAATCTACCTTTTATCTGCAAGATCAGTGCACCAGCACTGCATATATTACGTTGAGAGATACACCGTTTCCATACTGTGGGTGTATTCTGCTCTTGGAAAAAGATCCATTTAGGACAAAAAAAAAAAGGGGGCACATGCGCGGCAGCCCCATGGACGGTCGCAAGTCCTGAGAGCTCCGCTCCACTCCGGCCTGATCTGCCCATCATACCGCCTTACAGAGGAGGATTTCTCAGCCTAGCCACTCTACCTGCAGCTGGGGTCTCGGGCAACCCGCCCGCTGGTTCGGGATCACGGCGAGACGCAATCTGAGCCGACAGCTCGCTCCGGATCTCTCGGCCGAGGCCTCCGCCATGATGGCGGCTGCTCATTCACCGCACGGCCTACAGCAAGAACCAGCTGAATCCATCGCGGATCAGTCTCCATCTCGCCCTCACAGCGCTGAGCAGATTCCTCCCGCAGTGAGTAACCCCCAGATCCCCCTTTTATCCCCCACATCCACGGAGTCGCTGCTGGGGCGAATGCATGGGGGTTCTCCCCTCACCCCTATGGAGGATTTCATTAATTCTCCTGTCCATCATAGACCTCCCTTGGGTTATCTTCCCTCCGCTCCCATAGACTTTGCCTCCCTCATGGACACTTTCTCCACAATGCTATCTAAAGGCCTAGCCCAGAATGCCTCTCACATCACTTCCACTATACAAGCTGACTTGCAGCACCTGGGGGCCAGAATAGAGGCTATTGAGGCCAAAACTGACCAGACGGTAGCTATGGCTTTACAGAATACTGACAGGATTTCTGAGCTCCATGAACAACTGGATATTGCTTACTATAAGCTGGATGACCTTGAAAACAGGAATAGGAGATATAACTTTAGACTCAGAGGCCTCCCTGAATCCTTTAAGGACACAGATAATGTTGTGCGTGCTTTTATCTCCTCCTTAATCCCTGATCTCCCGGATCACCGTCTAGAGTTGGACCGCGCCCACAGAGCTCTCCAGCCTCCACGTCAGGATGGTCTTCCCAGGGATATCGTGGTCAAACCCCATTTTTTCAAAGTGAAAGAGGAGGTCATGCGCAGGGCCCGGGAGGCGGAAAACCTCTCCTTCCAGGGACATCCAATTCAAATTTTCTCTGACCTCTCCCCGTACACGATCCAGGTGAGAAGATCCTTAAAGCCTCTCCTGCTAGTCCTTACTCAGAATTCAATCACATATCGCTGGGCCTTCCCGTTTCGCCTGACCTTCACATTTTCCAACAAGTCATACAGCTTCGCAAATTTCGCTGACGGAGAACGCCTCCTGCTACAACTGGGGTTAATCTCCCATTCTCCGGGACCCTCCCTGGACCTCAAGACACCTGTCTCCACGAAGAGGCCCCCCCCGCAAGCCCCACCAAACCGTTATGGCAAAGGAAACAAGCGAAGAGACCCAAGGACGGTCATCCACCATAAGAGGAACTACACTTCCCTTTTGTTTGCTCTTCCTCCCCCTACTAATAGTGGGGCTTTTGCAATGACTAGATCCTGATCTCGGGAGCTCCGTGCTTCTCATCGGCATCCATCTTGCGACAGATGTACCCTTTTTTTTTTTTTTTTGTACATCTGAACTTAGTTAAATTTGACTTCATCCTCTGTTTGGCTAATTTTGTTTGCTTATTTGTTTTATCCTTATACATGGTGTGCGGTCAGGTTGGAGTGGTGTGCACTGCACCTCCACCTGTCTCGGAGTGGCGCTTTCCCTCCACTCGGAGACTCCTAAATACCCCCTCTGGTTGGGGACTTTTTTATTTTGTCGTTTTCTATTTTTACCAGGGAAAACCTGCTGGGGAACGATGGCGGCTTCCTTCCCCTGTAGGGATTCTTTATTCCTATATTGGCTGCCTTTATTTTTTTCTCCTTATTTTTGGTCTGTTGCTCCAAGATATGTGCTCAAGCCTAACTTTTGTACCTTTCTCTTCCAGGATCAGTTTTCTCCTCCTCTTCTTCTCTCTCTCCTCTTCCCTTTTTTCTGGGTCACCCCGGGGATCGTTTTATCACCTCAGATACCGTTTCAATCTCTGCAGTCGACTATGGCAGGAAATCTGCAGTACTCCCGGGAGGTTATGGTAAGATATTTACTTTCGATGAGTTTTTCCCCTCGTCTGGTCCGTGATGTCTGACACCAATGCGCCCCCTTACCTCTGTGTTGCTACGCACAATGTTCAGGGCCTAAACTCCCCGGTTAAAAGGAGGAAACTCTTCAAATGTTACCAGTCACAGAAAATAGATGTCTTATTATTACAGGAAACGCATTTTCCATCCTCTTACAACCCTTCCTTTCTCCATGGGCAATTCCCCCAATTTTTCCTCTCCAACGCCCCCAATAAAACGAAAGGGGTAGCCATTTGTCTCTCCAAGTCCCTGAAATTCTCACCGTCTGCCATTGTTAGAGATGAGGAGGGTAGATTCCTTCTAGTAAAGGGTTCTATAGACGGGACACAGTACTCCTTTCTTTCTTACTATGCCCCTAACAAAGGCCAAGCTTCGTTCTTTGCCTCCATGATGTCCACTCTGGGTCCATTATTTGAAGGTAAGGTTATACTGGGAGGGGATACTAATCTCCCTTTTGATCATTCCCTGGACAAGTCGGGGAAGGGCACCCCACGCTCAAGGAAGCCTCCGAAACATAGTACTAAAATAGCAATGACGCTCCACTCGCTGGGCCTGGTGGACATCTGGAGGGAAATGAACCCTAAATCTAAAGATTACACTCATTTCTCGGCCCCCCACCAAGTCTATACTAGAATTGACCACATCTTCCTCCAATCCAACTCCATACTCTCAGTTTCAAAGGCACTTATTAGGGACACTGCAATTTCGGACCATTCTATGGTCCTTTTATATATGCGACGATCCCACAATCCCTGCAGGCAATTTACGTGGCGTCTTAACGAAGGTCTCCTAAGTGACCCGGTCCAATGTACAATTCTCTCAAGGGACATTCAAGAATATTTTGTACTGAACAAAACTGACACAATTTCCCCAGAATCTCTATGGGCTGCGCACAAGGCGGTTATCAGGGGGAGGATTATTCAGATTTCCTCCCAGCTTAAGAAAGAACGTAAGGCAGACATAGATAAGCTCTCCACGGAATTCCAATTTTTGAGCAAAAAACACAAGCACAATCCAACCTTGGATTCTTTGAACTCCCTTGAATTAGCTAGAACGTCTCTGAACCTGGCTCTTACCACCGAGGCCGAGAAGCATTTACGATGGTTAGGAGCGCGCTTTTACTCTCAAAAGGACAAAATCGGAGCCAAGCTCGCGGCTAAGCTCTCTCCTAAGCCTCGGTCCTTCGCATTTCCCAATATCAGAGACTCTGCGGGTGATCTGACACAAAATCCCCTGCACATTATGAAAACGTTCCACAAATTCTACGCTTCCCTTTATAAACATGATCAGGCAGCCCCTCAGACTTTCATAGACGATTTCCTAAATGCCACCCCACTCCCGAAATTGTCTGCAGACCATGCTGACCTCCTGGACGAGCCGATCTCGGTTTCGGAGGTACTGGAGGTTATCAAACGGCTTAAGCCTAATTCTGCCCCTGGTCCAGATGGCTTTTCGGTGGGATATTATAAGAAATTTGCGACTACCCTCGCCCCACACATGGTCTCCTTCTTTACCTCTATCCGCTCTGGTTCTCCCTTCGACAAAGCCCTAAACTTAGCTTTTATCTCGGTCATTTCTAAACCTGGGAAGGATGGGTCCCTAGTTTCTAACTATCGTCCGATATCGCTCATTAATAACGACCTCAAAATTCTAACAAAGGTTTTAGCCAATAGACTCTCCTCATTTATTGCTATTTATGTCCACAAGGATCAAGTGGGATTTATCCCGGGGAGACAGGGTCCTGATCAGATAAGGAGGGCGGTTGATGTCATCTCCCTCCTTAAATCCCGTTGGGATGGTGGACCTTCCCAGGAAGGTTATCTTTTGTCAATTGATCTCCAAAAGGCCTTTGACACGATTTCATGGCCCTATCTATTTAATGTCCTAGAGAGATGGGGCTTTGGCCCTCGCTTTCTAGGGACGCTACGTGCTTTATACTCTAATCCCAGCACGCAGGTCCGATTACAGGGATGCTACTCTGACATCTTTACAATAGAAAGAGGCACTAGACAGGGTTGCCCACTCTCTCCCCTCCTCTTCGCTATCGCGATTGAGACCCTGGCCATAGCCATCAGAGCTCACCCCGATATCAAAGGAGTCCTCTGCGGACAGCAGGAACATAGATGCGCCTTGTTCGCTGACGATTTGCTTCTATTTGTCACTTCCCCATTGATTTTGACGCCCAACATATTCTCCCTACTTGATAAATTTGGCACAGTTTCTGGCCTAAAGGTGAATACTTCAAAATCCTTAGCATTAAATATCACAGTTCCCCCCAACATCTTAGGCTCCTTACAAAGTCACTTCCCATTTACTTGGTGTCCCTCAACAATACCATACCTGGGGATTAACCTTACTTCTAGTATCGATTCGCTCTACCCTACTAACTATCCGACCACGTTTAATAAAATGGCGGCGGACCTAGTGATCTGGTCTAAACTTGGTTTATCCTGGTTAGGTCGCATATATGCGATCAAGATGACCTTTCTCCCTCGCCTCCTCTACCTCTTCAGATCTCTCCCTATCCCTGTTAGGAAAATGCAGGTCAAAACCCTTCAGTCTAAAATCCTGAAATTTATCTGGGGCCCGAAAGGGTGTAGAGGCTCAAAACACCTCCTGTATAGACTGAAAAATCAGGGGGGCTTAGCACTCCCGAATATATGGTGGTACTATCAGGCAGCACAATTAGCTCAGATTTCCATAGTATATTCTCGGGGACCCAAACCTGATTGGGTCTACATGGAGAGACAGGCAATTCCTCTTCACACCATCGACTTCCTGATATGGTCTCCCCCTAAATCTAGACCCCCTATTATGGCTCCCACCCTTTCTCACTCGCTGGCCCTTTGTGATCAATTACACAAAAACCCATCACTGGTCTCGGCTCTCCGCCCATTAACACATGTTTTTCACAATCCAAACTTCCCTCCAGGTATGAATATCCTAGCGTTTAGCTGGTGGCTCAATAAAGGACTATTCAGAATTGGAAATTTTTTCAACTCCTCAGGTCCCATCTCTATTGCTTATTGCACTAGCAAATTGGAGATGCCCCAATCGGAAAGGTTCAGATATTCCCAACTATTACATTTCCTCCATTCCATTTGGCCCAATAAACCCGACCCCCCGGTAGTCTCACTGTATGAGTCTTGGTGTGCTGACGTCACGGATCAGAGGGGCGGGATATCGGTCATATACTCCTCCCTGGCCACGACACAATGTAAACCTCCCTATGCCCTCTCCTGGGAAAACGACCTGGGCATATCTTGGGACCGGGATAAATGGTTCTCCTGCTTTCAACGCTCCTTTAAAGGCATTCTTAATGTTTCTCTAATTGAAGTGAGCCTTAAAATAATAATCCGCTGGTACAGGGTTCCAGCTGTCCTGGCCAAGATTTATCCTGACGCGTCTCCGCTGTGTTTTCGTGGCTGTGGTCACGTAGGCTCTTTACTCCACATATGGTGGTCTTGCCCACGCATAAGGGGCCTCTGGAACAAGGTTTTTGCTCTGATTCGCAAGTTACTATCTGTTCAGGTACCCCAATCTCCAGAGGTAGCTCTACTTAATCTTAAAGTGGACAAGGTGGATAAATTTTCCCAGGCCCTAATTTTTTTTATCTTACTGGGCACCAAAATCACCATAGTGGCTCATTGGAAAAAGGCCTCGGTCCCCTTCGCTGCGGTAAAACGCAAAATCTCTTGGATAATGGCACAAGAGAAAATTGTTGGTATCATCCAGGATAAATCGCGCACATTTGAAAATATTTGGGAACCCTGGGCCACATTCCAGAACATACCCCTTTTCCCGGGACTATAAGCCCACTTTACAGGATCCCCGCCGGATGACCTCACTCTTCTCCCCTTTCCTCTTCTCTGTTCCTCTCCCTTCTCTTTCCTTCTTTCCTCCTCGCTCCTATCTTCTTTCTCACCTCTATTTCCTCCTGGACGCTGCATTCTTATGCAAAAATTGACTGATCCTGGATCTCTCCTTGTTTCGTTCCTTTTGTATGTTGGCCTTTAGGGCTACAATATGGAGCAAGCTTCTGCACAATATGAGCGTTTTCATTGTCACCGCTTTTATGCGCTGATGGAGCCAAGGACCCCCGTACTTTCTAGGCCCCAGAGGTCTGTGTCTCTTCCACCGTTAAATCTACACTGAAGGTTATACGTCATTTTTGCTTTATGGTTTTGCAAGTTTTTCGACCGCTGAACCTGGTGTACTCAAATGGTAACTGTCTTATAAAAATACAGGGCTGATGTCTGGGGGGGGGGGGGTGGGGGGTATCCCCTGCCGCAGCCAGATCCCTCACGGGGCGGCGGGGGTGCCCCTGTTCACCCTCTCCTTCACATATAATAGGGAGTGGGTGGGTGATACTCCTGGTAGTACCTTTGACCCACTCGTTATAAAGTTTCGGTTACCCTAGGCCGTCGTCCAAGAGACTGTTGTCTGCAACCTGGACTATTTTTTTATCCCTCCTGGGGGGATTTTTATTTTTCTCTTTTTTTTGTCTTTCTTATTTTTTGTTGGCCTCCCTTTGGTTCCATTGGTTTAAGCTTTAGTTTCTGTTGGTGCACCAGGATGTTTTGATTCTTGAGAATGCTCTGTTTAGTGCCTAATAACCTGCTGTGATTCACACAACCAGGCTTCAATTATCCTGCTGTCATATGTACTTCCCGTCTGTATACTTATGCGTTTCTCAACAGTGTTTTATATATACTGTAACATGTTTTCTTTTGTCAAAACTAATAAAAAGTATTGAAAGTAAAAAAAAAAGGCACTTTATTGTGCTCTTTTCCAAAAGACCCATTGGGCAAAAAAAAAAAAAAAATTTCATTTTATTTTGCTCGTGCAAAAAAAGACCCGTTTAGGGCAAAAAAAAAAAAAATTTGCACTTTAATGTACTCTTGCAAAAAGAGCCATTTAGGGCCACAAAAAATATTTTGCAGTGTGTTATACATATGTGGAGGTGTGTGAAATAAACAATTTCTAAATAGTTTTCTTCTACTGTGCTATACTAAAAAAAAACTTTTTTTTTTGAATAGCATTTTCTGCAGTTCTGTAGCTGTGCGATTCAGCGGTTACGTACTGTGGGTGTATTGTGGTCTTCCAAAAAACGCCATTTAGGGCCACCAAAAATATTTTGCAGTGTGTTATACATATGTGGAGGTGTGTGAAATAAACTATTTATATATACTTTTCTTCTACTGTGCTATACTAAAAAAAAACTTTTTTTTTTTAATAGCATTTTCTGCAGTTCTGTAGCTGTGCGATTCAGCGGTTACGTACTGTGGGTGTATTGTGGTCTTCCAAAAAACGCTATTTAGGGCCACCAAAAATATTTTGCAGTGTGTTATACATATGTGGAGGTGTGTGAAATAAACAATTTATATATACTTTTCTTCTACTGTGCTATACTAAAAAAAAAACTTTTTTTTTTGAATAGCATTTTCTGCAGTTCTGTAGCTGTGCGATTCAGCGGTTACGTACCGTGGGTGTATTGTGGTCTTCCAAAAAACGCCATTTAGGGCCACCAAAAATATTTTGCAGTGTGTTATACATATGTGGAGGTGTGTGAAATAAACAATTTATATATAGTTTTCTTCTACTGTGCTATACTAAAAAAAAAACATTTTTTTTTAATAGCATTTTCTGCAGTCCTGTAGCTGTGCGATTCAGCGGTTACGTACTGTGGGTGTATTGTGGTCTTCCAAAAAATGCCATTTAGGGCCACCAAAAATATTTTGCAGTGTGTTATACATATGTGGAGGTGTGTGAAATAAACAATTTATATATACTTTTCTTCTACTGTGCTATACTAAAAAAACAACATTTTTTTTTAATAGCATTTTCTGCAGTTCTGTAGCTGTGCGATTCAGCGGTAACGTACTGTGGGTGTATTGTGGTCTTCCAAAAAACGCCATTTAGGGCCACCAAAAATATTTTGCAGTGTGTTATACATATGTGGAGGTGTGTGAAATAAACTATTTATATATAGTTTTCTTCTACTGTGCTATACTAAAAAAAAACATATTTTTTTAATAGCATTTTCTGCAGTTCTGTAGCTGTGCGATTCAGCGGTTACGTACTGTGGGTGTATTGTGGTCTTCCAAAAAACGCCATTTAGGGCCACCAAAAATATTTTGCAGTGTGTTATACATATGTGGAGGTGTGTGAAATAAACAATTTATATATAGTTTTTTTCTACTGTGATATACTAAAAAAAAACAATTTTTTTTAATAGCATTTTCTGCAGTTCTGTAGCTGTGCGATTCAGCGGTTACGTACTGTGGGTGTATTGTGGTCTTCCAAAAAACGCCATTTAGGGCCACCAAAAATATTTTGCAGTGTGTTATACATATGTGGAGGTGTGTGAAATAAACAATTTATATATACTTTTCTTCTACTGTGCTATACTAAAAAAAAACATTTTTTTTTAATAGCATTTTCTGCAGTTCTGTAGCTGTGCGATTCAGCGGTTACGTACTGTGGGTGTATTGTGGTCTTCCAAAAAACGCTATTTAGGGCCACCAAAAATATTTTGCAGTGTGTTATACATATGTGGAGGTGTGTGAAATAAACAATTTATATATACTTTTCTTCTACTGTGCTATACTAAAAAAAAAACTTTTTTTTTTGAATAGCATTTTCTGCAGTTCTGTAGCTGTGCGATTCAGCGGTTACGTACTGTGGGTGTATTGTGGTCTTCCAAAAAACGCCATTTAGGGCCACCAAAAATATTTTGCAGTGTGTTATACATATGTGGAGGTGTGTGAAATAAACAATTTATATATAGTTTTCTTCTACTGTGCTATACTAAAAAAAAAACATTTTTTTTAATAGCATTTTCTGCAGTCCTGTAGCTGTGCGATTCAGCAGTTACGTACTGTGGGTGTATTGTGGTCTTCCAAAAAATGCCATTTAGAGCCACCAAAAATATTTTGCAGTGTGTTATACATATGTGGAGGTGTGTGAAATAAACAATTTATATATACTTTTCTTCTACTGTGCTATACTAAAAAAACAACATTTTTTTTTAATAGCATTTTCTGCAGTTCTGTAGCTGTGCGATTCAGCGGTAACGTACTGTGGGTGTATTGTGGTCTTCCAAAAAACGCCATTTAGGGCCACCAAAAATATTTTGCAGTGTGTTATACATATGTGGAGGTGTGTGAAATAAACTATTTATATATAGTTTTCTTCTACTGTGCTATACTAAAAAAAAACATATTTTTTTAATAGCATTTTCTGCAGTTCTGTAGCTGTGCGATTCAGCGGTTACGTACTGTGGGTGTATTGTGGTCTTCCAAAAAACGCCATTTAGGGCCACCAAAAATATTTTGCAGTGTGTTATACATATGTGGAGGTGTGTGAAATAAACAATTTATATATAGTTTTTTTCTACTGTGATATACTAAAAAAAAAACAATTTTTTTTAATAGCATTTTCTGCAGTTCTGTAGCTGTGCGATTCAGCGGTTACGTACTGTGGGTGTATTGTGGTCTTCCAAAAAACGCCATTTAGGGCCACCAAAAATATTTTGCAGTGTGTTATACATATGTGGAGGTGTGTGAAATAAACAATTTATATATACTTTTCTTCTACTGTGCTATACTAAAAAAAAACATTTTTTTTGAATAGCATTTTCTGCAGTTCTGTAGCTGTGCGATTCAGCGGTTACGTACTGTGGGTGTATTGTGGTCTTCCAAAAAACGCCATTTAGGGCCACCAAAAATATTTTGCAGTGTGTTATACATATGTGGAGGTGTGTGAAATAAACAATTTATATATAGTTTTCTTCTACTGTGCTATACTAAAAAAAAAAAACGTTTTTTTTAATAGCATTTTCTGCAGTTCTGTAGCTGTGCGATTCAGCGGTTACGTACTGTGGGTGTATTGTGGTCTTCCAAAAAACGCCATTTAGGGCCACCAAAAATATTTTGCAGTGTGTTATACATATGTGGAGGTGTGTGAAATAAACAATTTATATATACTTTTCTTCTACTGTGCTATACTAAAAAAAAACCTTTTTTTTTAATAGCATTTTCTGCAGTTCTGTAGCTGTGCGATTCAGCGGTTACGTACTGTGGGTGTTTTCTGCTCTTCCAAAAACACCCATTTAGGGCAACATCCTAAATTTGGAAAATATGAGGAGAAGGTCAAAGGGATGTGGTGGCCCCGGTCGTGGTGCTGCTGGTGGAGCTCCTGTTGCAGGGAGAGGATGTGGTGGATCTGTGCCAGATACACGCACAAGTGAAACACCTTCCTCAGGTGCGAGTAGGCGACCGAGCCTGCGGCGGTATTTTGTCACGCCTAATGAGGCTGTATGAATGTTTAGGCCAGGACAAGTACAGGCGATAGTAGATTGGGTTGCTGACAGTGCCTCGGATTCCTTCACATTGTCTCCCACCCACTCTTCTGATGAAAGATCAGAGTTGGCACCTGAAACCCATGTCCATCAGTCTTTCACCTCACCCCCTTGCAAATCAGCCAAGCAGTCTGAGCCCCAAATCATGCAGCAGTCTCTTCTGCTTTTCGATGACTCTGTTAGCAGGGTTTCCCAGGGCCATCCACCTAGCCCTGCCCCAGAAGTGGAAGAGATTGAGTGCACCGATGCCCAACCACTTATGTTTCATGATGAGTACATGGGAGGACCATCGCAGCACGTCTCGGATGATGACGAAACACAGGTGCCAACTGCTGCTGCTTTCGCAATTGTGCAGACAGACAAGGAGGGCAGGGGTGAAGACTGGGTGGAAGATGATGTGGAGGACGATGAGGTCCTCGACCCCACATGGAATCAACGTTATGCAGGTGACCAGTGTAGTTTGGAGGAAGAGGCGGTGGTCGCACAGAGCCACCAGCACAGCAGAAGAGGGAGCAGGGTGCAAAAGCGGAGCGTCCGTCCCCTAGACAGTATGTCTGCTACTGCCCAACGCAGCAAGGGACAGAGCACACCAAAGCCAGGTCCAAGGAGTTCCCTAGCGTGGCAGTTCTTCACACAATGTGCTGATGACAAGACACAAGTGGTTTGCACGCTGTGCAATCAGAGCCTGAAGCGAGGCATAAACGTTCTCAACCTGAGCACAACCTGCATGACCAGGCATCTAAGTGCAAAGCAGGAGCTGCAGTGGAGTAGACACCTCAAAAACCAAGAAAGGTCTCTGGCTCCTCCTGCTTCCTCTTCTGCTGCAGTCTCGGCCTCTTCATCCACCTCTGTAGTGACAGTGGCACCTGCCACCCCGCAAACAGAGGATCTGCCAGCAACACTACCACCTGGGTCACCAACCATCTCCACAATGTCCCATGGAAGCGTTCAGCTCTCTATCTCCCAAACATTGGAGCGGAAGAGGAAGTACCCCCCTAGCCACCCGCGATCCCTGGCCCTGAATGCCAGCATTTCAAAACTCCTGGCCTTTGAAATGCTGCCATTCCATCTGGTGGAGACGCAGAGTTTTAAAAGCCTGATGGCATTGGCTGTCCCACAGTACGTTGTGCCCAGCCGCCACTACTTTTCCAGGCGAGCCATCCCTTCCCTGCACTACCAAGTGGGGGACAAAATCAGGTGTGCACTGCGCAACGCCATCTGTGGCAAGGTCAACTTAACTACGGATGCGTGGACCAGTAAGCACGGTCAGGGACGTTATATCTCCCTAACAGCACACTGGGTAAATGCAGTTGCGGCTGGGCCTGAGGCAGATAGCAGTTTGGCGCATGTCCTTCCACCACGAGGATTGCAGGGCGCTTCAGTTTGCCTCCTGTTGCTAACTCCTCCTACTCCGCTTCCTCATCCTCTACCGCCTCCTCATCCGGTCAGAGTTACACCTTCACCACCAACTTCAGCACAGCCAGGGGTAAACGACAGCAGGCAGTTTTAAAACTTTCCTGTTTGGGGGAAAAACCCCACACCGCGCAGGAGTTGTGGAGGGACATGGAACAACAGACCAATGAGTGGTTGCTGTCAGTGAGCCTCAAGCCCGGCCTGGTGGTGTGCGATAATGGGCGAAATCTCGTAGCAGCTCTGGGCCTAGCCGGTTTGACGCATATCCCTTGCCTGGCGCATGTGCTGAACTTGGTGGTCCAGAGGTTCCTTAAAAATTACCCCAATATGCCAGAGCTGCTGCAGAAAGTGCGTGCTGTGTGTGCGCACTTTCGGCGTTCTCACCCTACTGCTGCTCGCCTGTCAGCGCTGCAGCGTAACTTCGGCCTTCCCGCTCACCGCCTCATATGTGACGTGCCCACAAGGTGGAACTCCACCTTGCACATGCTGGCCAGACTGTGCGAGCAGCAGCAGGCGATAGTGGAGTTTCATCTGCAGCAATCACGCGTGAGTCGCTCTGCGGAACAGCACCACTTCACCACCAATAACTGGGCCTCCATGCAAGACCTGTGTGCCTTGTTGCGCTGTTTCGAGTACTCCACCAACATGTCCAGTGCCAATGACGCCGTTCTCAGCGTTACTATCCCAGTTCTATGCCTCCTTGAAAAAACGCTTCGGGCGATGATGGAAGAGGATGTGGCACAGGAGGATGAGGAGGAGGAGGAGGAAGTGAGATCATTTCAAAGGCTTTCAGGGCAGTCTTTCACAAGTAGCTACAAGGGTGGGTTCCTGCACCAACAAGCGCCAGGTACACAATTGTCCGGCAGAAAGGGCACAGTTCTGGAGGATGACGAGGTGGAGGAGGAGATGGAGGAGGAGGAGGAGGAGGAGGAAGAAGAGGAGCCATGTTCACAGCAGGGTGGCAACCAGACCAGCTCGTGGCCATCACTGGTGCGTGGCTGGGGGGATACAGAGGACACAGACGATACACCTCCCACAGAGGACAGCTTTTCTTTGCCTCTGAGCAGCCTGGCACACATGAGCGATTACATGCTGCAGTGTTTCCGCAATGACCGCCGAGTTGCCCACATTTTAACTGGTGCTGATTACTGGGTGGCCATCCTGCTAGATCCCCATTACAAGGACAACGTACCGTCCTTAATTCCCTCACTGGAGCGGGATCGTAAGATGCGCGAGTACAAGCGCACGCTGGTAGACGCGCTGCTGGTGGCATTCCCACCTGACAGCGGGTGTACGGTGGAAGCACAAGGCGAAGGCAGAGGAGGAGGAAGAGGTCGCCAACGCAGCCGGGGCACCGGCAGCACCTCAGAAGGCAGGGTTAGCATGGCTGAAATGTGGAAAAGCTTTGTCAGCACACCACAACAACCAGCACCACCAGCTGAGATGGAACGTCTTAGCAGGAGGCAGCATTTCACCAACATGGTTGAGCAGTATGTGTCCACAGGCCTACACCTACTGGATGACGGGTCTGCCCCCTTTAACTCCTGGGTCTCCAAATTGGGCACATGGCCTGAGCTTGCCCTTTATGCCTTGGAGGTGCTGGCCTGCCCTGCAGCCAGTGTATTATCTGAACGTGTATTTAGCACGGCAGGGGGCGTTATCACAGACAAGCGCAGCCGCCTGTCCAGAGCCAATGTGGACAATCTCACGTTCATTAAAATGAACCAGGCATGGATCCCACAGGACTTGTCCGTACCTTGTGCAAATAGACATGTATACCGGTGTTGTGACAAAAACTGTCCGGCCATCGGATTGTGTCCGGCCCGTACTGCGAAGGCGCAGCGCTTGCGCAGTACAGAGGACAAGGAGATTCACAAAATCTCCGAAGATGAATGGCGCCTGCGCCGTGAGTGCAGGTTCAAGCCCCAACATCCAAGTGGACATACGGTAGCACATAGTAACAGGGCCCCTCACTGGCTCGCTTCGATCGCCACGCTTCGGGCATGGCCTCACTTGGCTCGGCTTGAACCACGGATGGTGTGGCCTTCACCTGAACTCACCACGCAGGCGCCGTTCATCTTGGGAGATTTTCGAAATCCTCTTGTCCTACATACTGAACAAGCGCAGTACAGGGTGGACACTATTCGACGGGGGACAGAATTCGACACATCACTGGCCTTACCCAGCCATTGTTGTATTTTTGAACCAGTGTTGGCTACCTCGTCCTCCTCCACCGCCGCTTCCACCTACACAGCCACATCCACCGCCACCTCAACCTCCTACTCCATATGGACCTCGTCCTCCTAGGTCAAGATTATAATTTTTATTTTATTTTTTTGTAGCGCACAGATCCTTTCCCCCTTACCTGCCTTTATGTTGTTGGCTCCTCGCAGGAGGGAGAAAGGCACACCGCACTACCAGCCCGTACCCTCCTATATAAAGAGGTTGAGCGGTGTACTTGACGGGCCGTGTCCACAGCCGGAGTCAAAACTCCTCCAGAGGATGATTCTCACCTCTACTGTAGGTAGAGGCAAGTCCTTTAATTCCCAGTAAAGTCAATGTCCACTCCAGCTGAAATTACAACTCTTATTCTCTCATGGCAAAATAAACTCTACTCGGATAGAAAAGGTTAGAGCAAAGAAACAGGACAGCTTAAGGTGTGGAGGAGGTCCAGGCACAAACATAGCACATTCACTTCACAACTTAGGTTTCTCAAACAGTTTTAGGTGCACCGTCTCTGCCACAGACCTTGAGGTTGGTCTCTGCCACAGACCGGGTGTACAAGGCCCCTGCCACGGACCTGGAGAACTTTGGTCTCTGCCACAGACCAGGGTGTATAAGGCCCCTGCCACGGGCCGGGTGAATAAGGCCTCTGATACAGTCAAGATGACCTTGAGCTTCTCCTTCTACGAACCTAGCCCATATCAAGGGGAAGACATCTCTCCAGGGAGTCAACAGACCCTTCCTTCACCGTGACTCCCGCATCGGTCCATCAGAATGATCCTCCCTTCCCTGGAACATGGTCCCCTACATGAGGCGGCACCCTAAGACTCCTCGACCCTTAGCGGACTCCAGACGAAGGCTCTGGACTCCAGGCTTTACTCCCGCACCTAGGCCTCCATACCCAGGGCAGCAGGAACTCCAGGATAGTACCTCACCCCGGGCTAAAGGTACCCGAGATGGAACAGGAACACATGCACCCAGGCCGAAGGCACCTGGGCGTGGACCCCACTGGACATCAGCCCCCAGGCCAAAGGTCTGCCCCCTTTATATGCTCTCCCGGCATGCACAGCAGGTTCCCCGCCCCGCTGTACTACTGCCAAGAGGGGACACAAAAGGCACAGCACTGTATCGGCGGTTCAACCCTAGCCTACCATGGCAGCGCCACCTGTAGGCCGCAGGGAACTGCACACCAATACTGTCCCCCGAGGACAAAATGGTCCATGAATCCTACAGAATTAGGGTGTTTGAGCCTATTTACCACTCAAACACTTCCCTTAAATTTAGCACCCCGCTACATTTTTATTTCAAAGTATTTTATTTTCCCACTAGCTTATCCATTAAATTGAATAATTTATTCCAGAAAGGGCGTATTCTGGGGCATTCCCACCATATGTGTGGCATCGTGCCGTTGAGTTTCTGAGGTTCTTAATGACTTCCCGTACCTCTTCTGCTAAAAAGGGGGCCTCCAGCATATTTTTTTATTTTTTTAATGTTATTTTAAGTTATTTCCCTATCCACATTTGTTTGCAGAGCACTTGCCATGCTCTTAACAACATTTTGCTGCCATTTGCAGCCCTCTAGCCCTTTCCCTTACTTTTTTAGAGCCTTTTTAGTCCTTAGAAGTCCGGGTCCCCATTGACTTCAATGGGGTTCGGGTTCAGGTTCGGGTTAAAGTTCTGTCCCGAACCCGAACTTTTTTCCGAAGTTCGGCCGAACCCATCGAACCCGAACATCCAGGTGTCCGCTCAACTCTAACCACAACCACAGGCCTTCCCCTATCTAGATGGTAGCTCAGTTCCTCTTGGAATGCTACCTTTCATAAACCCATACTAATTACTACTAATGATACTGTTTTCATCAGCAAATTATTGGATATAGTCCCTTATCATACCCTCCAATAATTTACCTACTATTGATGTTAGGCTGACTGGCCTGAAGTTTCCAGGAATATGTCTGCCCTTTTTTTAATAATGGTACGATTTTGGCTTTTCTACAACCAGGTACAATTCCTGTCAGTATGCTGTCCACATAGATTAGGAATAATGGTCTGGCTATAACCTGACTGAGTTCTTGGGGGACACTCAGGTGTAAGCCATATGGTCCTAGTGAATTATTTGTGTTAAGCTTTTCTAGTCTTTTCTTGACTCCGGCCTCTGTTAGCCACAAGAGTACGTCTTGCGACGTGTTACTAACAATACAGTCGTGGTTGGTATACCCCTCCTTTTCTTGTGTAAAAACTGAGGAGAAGAAAGCATTTAGTACAGTTGCCTTCTCTGTGTCATTCGTAACCATCCTCCCTTCATCGTCTTATATGTGGGCAATGTGCTCTGATCTCGCTTTTTTATTGTTAATATATCTAAAAAAATTGTTTTGTTTTTTTACTCTCCTGTGCTATGTGTCTCTCATAGTCTTTTTTAGCCACCCTAATTTTGTTTTTACACTTATTATTGCATTCCTTATAGTATTGAAATGTTGACAATGACCCATCCCCTTTATATTTTTTAAAGGTCATTTTTTTCTCTTTAACAAGACTTTTTATGTTACAGTTTAGCCACCTAGGTTTAACCTTGGCACTTCAATATTTATTGCCTATTGGAATGCACTGTGTGATACCTTTGTTCCTAAAGCATTCCCATTTTTATTTCATGTTTAAAGTTTCTAGGGTTTGGTCCCAATTTATGTCTTGTAGTATTGAGCACAGTTCAGAAAAGTTGGCTTGTTTCAAATTTAGTGTTCTTGTGCTGCCCTCTTGTCTCCTTTTCCTATTATTTACACTAAATGTAATCATCCTGTAATCGCTAAGTCCCAAGTTGTCCTGTATTTCCATATCTGAGATCAGACCTGAATCACTTGGTTGGTGTAACTATTGGACCCACAAACATCCAAGAATTTCCTCGTAACACTGATACCAGCAATATACCAGTCAATACCTGGAAGTTTTTTTTATAGAGGAAGGACATCAAAAGATATATGTTTTCAGCATGCTAAAAACATCTTGGTATGAGGAGCATCAAATCATTCCAAATTTCTGGTTTCAGAGTAGCAGGGGACAGCATGGTTGTAGACTTTGTGGTTATTGGCCGTTCAGTCATGACTCATGTGTACAGATCATGGGTGTATAAAAAACACAAGTTTTATAAACAAGCAGTTTTGTAGTTCCTTAGAAAGATACACTTATATTAACAAAGGTTCTAAGCTTTTAAAGATCAAAGCCCAGCAAAATAATCTTCTTCCTTTTTATGACCATTATGGTGTAATTAGACCTGTTTATGAGCATTATCTACCTTGTCAGCTGCAGTGATATGTTCTACAATTGGCCTTTAGGTCAACAAGAAACCAGAAAATCCCACAAGGCCAGTTCTCCTGGGTAATTAATAAATTTACCACATCACCTCATCAAGTGAGTGATAACATTAAAGGGATTAAGTCAGAAGGAGTAAAAAATTGTGAATAGAATAACAGTACTTCTGGCTGTCATATTGTGAACTATTTAATAACTACAGTACCAATTACAGCAACTGGAACATTAAGCTTGACAGATCGATGTCTTTATTAGCCTGGTATATTGTAACTGTAAATGCTACAATTATTTTAATTGAGTTTCATCCATTAACCAATATCATTTTTATAGTTGACAGCATTAGGAATATAGGAATATAGGTGCCAAATTAAATATGATAAATATGAACCTGAAAACATAACACAGAACCACATTTATGTACTTCAGTAATTGACCTGACATAAATTAAAGAAGCAGTTATTTGGTAAAGAAAAATATGTGTATATGTATATCATTTTTTTATAAATACTGTATGGGGAAATGTTTGTGGACACTTGACCATCAAGTTTGTTGGGTATCCCATCCACCATTCTGAAAAGTTTCACAAGAATTTAGTACATGCCTATCTTACAACTGGCATTTTAATTAATCCAAAAGGTGTTTAGTAGGGATGAGCTTCGTGTTCGAGTCGAACCCATGTTCGACTCGAACATCGTATGTTCGGCTGTTCGCCGAATTGCGAACATTATGGGCAGTTCGCGCAAAATTAGAGTGGCGCGTCACGGCCCATAATTCACTGCGGCATTGCAGTGCATTGCTGGCTGATGATTGGCCAAGCATGCACTATGACCTGCATGCTTGGCCAATCACAGCGTGCAAAAAAAGGAGAGCCATAATTGGCCAAAGCCAGAGTGACTTTGGCCAATTATGGCTCATGGGGTTTAGTACACGCCCCACACTATATAAGGCCGCCGGCTTGGCGGCCTTGTGTAGTGTGTTGGAGTTGTTTAAAGAGAGAGATTACAGAGAGAGACAGTGTCATTTGTATTGAGTTAGATAGAGCAGGCAGGCGAGTCAGTTAGCTGCAGTTACAGTTTATAGAGGATATATATGCATGTGACAGGCAGGCAGGTGATTGTACTAGCTGCAGTCAGTGTTTCACTTAGTGTACTGTGTGCTTTGCATAGCGTTCACCTAAAGCATACCTGAATACAGTTAGTGACTAATAGTGGTATTCTCATAATAAAACCACAGGCAGAGAGCTGCACATATTTTCAGTTAGTGTACTGTGTCCTCTGCACAGTTTTCACCTAAAACTAACTGAAGACAATTTCTGCTTTTCCCATACTAATACCACAGCAGGCAGTTGATTCTGATAGCTGCATTATCAGTACAGATATATATTTATATATATATACATCCCACCTTTGTGCAGCTACATCTCACTGCAGGCCATTAGTATGTCTGGAAGGCAAACAAGGAGAGGAAGACAGTCACAAGGCAATAAAAGAGGGCAAGCAGGCTCTGTGTCTAGAGGCAACAGTGCTGGTCATGGACACGGTGCATCCTCATCAGCACGTGGCCATGGGACACGCTTGTCCTTATTTTCGGCAGCTGGCCATGTTGAGCCGCAACATGCCCAAGACTTGGTAGAGTGGACGACCAAGCCGTCCTCCTCCTCCTCCTCATCCTCTCTCAACCAGGCTCAGGGTACTTTGTCTGGCAAAGCAGGTGCCAAAGCGGCCTCTTCCCTCAGCTCAATGTCATCAGTCACTCCTTCCCTAGCCCCACCATGTCCTCCTGAGGAGTCCCCCGAACTGTTTGACCACAGTGTTGGGTACATGCTCCAGGAGGATGCCCAGCATTTTGAAGGCTCCAATGATGGAACCCAGCTGGAGGAAGGCAGTAACGTGAGCCCAGAGAGAGGGGGTAGTGATGTGAGCCCAGAGAGAGGGGGTGCCCAACAAGGACAGCTATCTGGCAGTCATGTTCCCCCAGCTGCAGCATACTGCCAGATTTGCTACAGTGATGAGGAGGGAGGGGATGATGAGGTCACTGACTCCACGTGGGTGCCTGATAGGAGAGAGGAGGAGGAGGAGGCACATCTCCAACAAGGCAGGATGCCCTCCAGGGGCCAGCTTAAGGGCAGCACACCGACTGCATCTCACCGCAGAGCTTCTCATGTGCAGGGCGCTGCTGTCTCTGTGCGTTATTCCAAAAGTTCTTTGGTGTGGGCCTTTTTTCAGACGTGTGCAACAGATCGCACCATTGCCATTTGCAACATATGTCTAAAGCGTATCTCGCGTGGCCAAAACATCGGCCGCTTGGGCACCACGTGCTTGACCAGACATTTGTCGACCTGCCATGAGTTTGTTGGCAAGCCTACCTAAAAGACCCACACCAAAGAACAAAGCGCACCTCTCCTTGCTCCTCATCAGCTGGGATCTCCAACCCCACTATACCTTCAGTCCTCTCTGAAACCTGCACTGAGAGGAATGAAGGTGTAGAATTAGGTGTGTCACAGCCAAGTACTTGTGAGCAATCTGCTATCGGTACACCGACGTCCGATTGTACAAGGCAAATTTTCCTGCCCCAGCTGCTGCACCGCCAAAAGAAGTTTGTTCCCAGCCATCCACATGCCCAGCAGTTTAATGCTAGCTTGGCTAAATTGCTAGCACTTCAACTGCTGCCTTTTCAGTTGGTAGACTCTGCCCCCTTCTGTGAGTTTGTGGAATGTGCGGTTCCTCAGTGGCAGGTTCCCAAACACCACTTTTTCTCACGGAAGGGGATTCCGTCTCTCTACCGGCATGTGGAAGGCAATGTCTTGGCCTTGCTGGACAGGGTGCATATTACCGCTGACTCATGGTCCAGCAGACATGGACAGGAACGTTACCTATCTTTCACGGCGCATTGGGTGACTCTGCTGGCAGCTGGGAAGAATGCAGGACAGGATGCAGTAGTGTTGGTGGTTGTTCCGCCACCATGCCTCCAAAATGTTACTACTGGTGATTCTGACACACCTCTCTCCTCGACCCCCTCCTCTTCCTCCATGGCCTCTATCTGTGCTTTGTCCTTGGAACCAGCAGTGCTCCGTAGGCGTTCAAGGGGCTACGCAAGTACGCAGGCAAAAATATGCCATGCGGTGCTTGAGCTGGTGTGCTTAGGGGACAGGAGCCACACTGGGGCAGAGATTCTGTCAGCTCTGCAGGGGCAGGCTCAGAGGTGGTTGATGCCATGCCAGCTTAAGCCAGGAAAGGTGGTTTGCGACAATGGCACCAACCTCCTCTCCACCCTCCGACAGGGACAACTGACCCATGTGCCCTGTTTGGCTCACGTCCTTAATTTGGTGGTGCAGCGGTTCTTGGCCAGGTACCCGGGCTTACATGAGGTCCTGAAGCAGGCCAGGAAACTCTGTAGGCATTTATGCCGGTCATATAATGCCAGTGGTCGGCTGGCTGAGCTGCAAAAGGATTACAACCTGCCCAAGAACCGCCTAATCTGTGACATGCCCACCAGGTGGAACTCTATGTTGGCCATGCCGCAGCAGCTGCACACGCAGCAGAGGGACATCAATGAGTATCTATTGCAATATGGCACCAGGACAGGGTCAGGGGAGCTTGGATTTTTTTTCCCACGTCAGTGGGCCATGATCAGGGATGCATACACTGTCCTGGCACCATTTGAGGAGGCCACGAGGATAATGAGCAGTGGCAGTGCATGCATCAGTGACACTGTCCCTCTTGTCCACCTGTTGGAGCACACGCTGCATGGAATAATGGACAGGGCACTTAAGGCAGAACAGAGGCAGGAAGAGGAGGACTTCCTTACCTCTCAAGGCCCCCTTTATCCAGACAGTGTTCCTGCTGGCCCGGCTATCACACAGGAAGAGGAGGAGGAGGAGGATTGTGTCAGCATGGAGGTGGAGACTAGCACTCAGCATCAGCAGCAGTCTTCAAGGGATCAATTACAGTCCAAAGACACCCGTGGACTTGTACGTGGCTGGGAAGAGGTGGCTATGGATCATGTCGTCCTCAGTGACCCAGAGGACTCGGCACCGAATGCCTCAGCAAACCTACGCTGCATGGCCTCCCTGATCCTGCAAAGCCTGCGGAAGGATCCTCGTATTCGTGCGATCAAGATGAGGGATCATTACTGGCTGGCAACCCTCCTTGATCCACGTTACAAGGGTAAGGTTGCGGACCTTATCTTGCCATCGCAGAGGGAGCAGAGGATGAAGCATCTTCGGGGGGCCTTGCAGAAAGGTCTGTGCAATGCGTTCCCAGAGACTGGGAGGTTACAAATTCCTGGTCCTGGACAACATGTTGCTGAGGCTTTGGGCAGTCAAAGAAGGAGCGGTGCAGAAGGTGGCCCTCTGACCGATGCGTTCAGACAATTTTTTAGTACGCAGACCCAAGGTATGATCGGTTCCAGCAACCATCGCCAGCGTCTGGTTTACATGGTGCAGGAATACCTAGGGGCAAGATCAGACTTGAACACCTTTCCCACCGAAAATCCTCTGGGTTACTGGGTCTTGAGGATGGATCACTGGCCAGAGCTTGCACAGTATGCAATTGAGCTACTGGCCTGTCCTGCATCCAGCGTTGTTTCGGAACGCACATTCAGTGCTGCTGGAGGCTTTGTAACCGATCACAGGGTGCGCCTGTCCACCGACTCGGTCGATCGACTGACCTTCATAAAAATGAATCAGTCTTGGATCACCACCAGCTACCAAGCACCTGATGCTGATGTAACCGAATATTTTTTTGGGAATTGTCAGATCCCTTCAAGACTGCCTATGCTGATGCTGAGTGACTATCCTGTTATTCTGCGTGACTATCCTCTTCCTCCTCAATGATCATGCTAATAATAATTCACAGCAGGGCCCATTCCTGCACCCACCAAGAGTAACTGTGAGGGCTTACAGAGTTGTGGCAACACCACCACCAAAGGCCCAATTTTTATGCCCCTGTTCAACAGGGGTATGTAATTACAATTCTTGATATAATAGTTCACAGCAGAGTGTTCCAGCGCCCACCAAGAGTAACTGTGAGGGCTTACAGTGTTGTGGCAACATCAACACCTAAGGGCCAAATTTCTGCAGACTATATATGGCAGGCCCCTACTTTCAAACATCCAACTTACAAACGACTCCTACTTGCAAACGGAAGGAGACAACGGGAAGTGAGAGGAAATCTACCCCTAGGAAGGGAAATTCTCTCCTGTAAGAGTTAATATGGGAAAAAAGGTGTCTCCTCTCCACTGATGCTTTATCACCAATCCTTGTTTCAATAAAAAAAAACAAATTTTCAAAAAAACATTTGTCATTGGGACAGAAAGTGAGGTGAAATGTTCTGAACAGGTGCATAGACAGCAAAACAAATGTTACAGGGGTGATAACCCTTCCCTATGTTTTCCAAAAAGCCTAAAAATAGATTTTTGGGCTGGAGCTACACTTAAAAAATTTACCTGTTCCAAATTACAAACAGATTCTACTTAAGAACAAACCTACAGTCCCTGTCTTGTTTGCACCGCCTGTATACTGCTGTTCAGAGTATATAGGGTATTTTTTTTATTTGGGAGAAGGGTTCCCCTTAATATCCATACAAGACCCAAAGGGGCTGGTAGTGGGCTGGTAGTGGGCTGGGGGGGGGTGGGGGGGTACCCATGCCATTTTTATCAATGATTTTCATCCATATTGCCGGGACCAGACATTACATTAATGAAAAGAAACGGGGGACGCCCAGTGGCGTTTTGGGACTTTGAATGAGATAACATATGAAATCTCCATCCCATATTATATGAAAAAAAGGGGGGGAAGGTGGGACTTTAAATGAAACAGTGGGCTGATGGGGATAACAAATGAGGTAAACCAAAAGATGTTGAATGCATGTATTGAATAAATACAAAAGATATACAATGAAAAAAGGGGAAAGCAGCGTGTACATAAGCACATAGCATGACCAAATTTCCATTCATAAACAGATATAAACATAAGAATACATGGCAATGAATAATGGCAATCAATCAAATGAGGGCGTGTGTGAACATATATGAGCTGAGCAGCACACAGCATTGGTGGTAAGTAATTAAGTAAAAACAAGTCTAAAACTTAATTGATCAAAAATTAAAATCCCATTGGCGTATGAAGCTGCATCATTGTAAGCCCGACGTGGCATTTCGTGTATGTAGAAACACTCCTCAGGGGCAGATGCAAGGGGTTTTCTGGAAATACAGAATAATAATGATCAGAGTGATAAATTGATTTCCACCAGAAAAGACAGGAGGTAAATTCTGGTTACTTACAGGGTGTGCCACATTATGATGCATGTGAAAGATAGGGCCAAGAGGCTGCCCGTCCCGGGAACAGAGGTGGCAGAAAATCAAACACATAGCGGGGCGCAAATGCATCATCCCTAGGCAGCAGATAGCCATAATTGTACATGAAGTAAGCTATTCCCTCAAGGTGCAGTGGAAGTATCTGAAATGAATGGGTAAATCCATCAGGAACGACCCACAATATAAAGGAAATGGTGAAATGGAAACTGCATGAGTGATAATCGTTGTTACCTTGTGAGTGTGCTGAATGGCAATGACTGGTAGAAGCTCTGGCGTCTGCATGCAGATGGCAATGGGCTGGATGACCAGGGAGACGCCTATATAGCGCCCTGCACGTGCGTGAGACTGCGACTAACGTCACGCTGGCTCGATGTTGCTGGAGGCGGGGCCACAACCAGGCGGCATAACAGCCTGCCTTGGAGTGATGCTGCATTACCCAAACATGTCGGCCAAGTAGGATCATGCGCGCTCAACAGAGTGACGCCCCCAAAGGGGCGTCACCCGGATGTGCGGCGCGTGACGCTGATGCAATGACAGCATCCGCCCAGATTCCCCAACGACATCCCGCCCAGTGACGTGCGGAAGTGGTGGGGAGATGAGGGGGGCGCCATGAGCGCATCACAGTCCCGGGTAACGGGCAGGAAGTGGCCCAAAAAATCCACAAATGTGCATCAATGCTCAAAAGTCAACCCCATGTAGAAACTGGCAGGGGAACACTGCCAGTTACAGACCACTGTTTCCATCCATGGTGCAACTATGAAAAGAAACGGGAGACGCCCAGTGGCGTTTTGGGACTTTGAATGAGATAACATATGAAATCTCCATCCCATATTATATGAAAAAAAGGGGTTTCATTTAAAGTCCCACCTCCCCCCCCTTTTTTTCAGACATTACATTAAAGCCGCAAGCAGTTTTAAATGACTTTTTTTCCTTTAGAAATGTCATTTTGTGCAGGGACAGTTCTAAACACGGGACACACGTGCCACTTCACAGGCATACTTTAGACACCCCCCAGGTACGATATTTAAAGGAATATTTCACTTTTTTTCCACTTTAAGCATCATTAAAATCACTGCTCCCGAAAAACGTCAGTTTTTAAAACTTTTTTTTGCATTGATACATGTCCCCTTGGGCAGGACTCGGGTCCCCAAACCCTTTTTAGGACAATAACTTGCATATTAGCCTTGATAATTAGCACTTTTGATTTTGAACGTTTCGAGTCCATTGTATTTAATAGGGTTCTAAAGTTTGCGCGAACTTTCTGTCCGTTCGCAGATTCTGGTCCGAACCGAACCGGGGGGTGTTTGGCTCATCCCTAGTGTTTAGTAAATCTGGGAACGCACTTACATTTTTTTTTTACCTTTTGTTCAACCAGTGGGTTGAATAAAAAAAATAAAAAAAAACTTACAGATCGCTGCATCAACACAAGCAATGTTGATGCAGCAATCTCTCCGGCTAAGGCCTTGTATTCTGAAAAGGGGACTCCCCACCCCCCCACCAAAATACACTAATCAGTGCTCGCAGCCACTGACTGTGAGTGCTGATCGAATGCTGGTTTTGTAGCATGCCTGTTTGACAGAAGCTGGACCAACTGTGAAGAACAGACAGCTTTCACACAAAAGTTGGCTGGTTTAGGCCGACTTGGGGGGGGGGGGGTTGTGCACTGTCACTGTCCAATTATGTTGATTACCAACAGTAAGAGAGATTGCAATAAAATCAAGTGCTAAATGCACTTGGTCCCTTAAAGGATTAAAGTGTTTGTAACCCTAAAATAAAAAAAGAGAAATCCTGTCCCCTTATAGCAGGTTAAACAGCACAGTGCTTGTGCTGCCCAACCTGCCCCTCTGTAAACTGTAAAAAACTTGTCTGATCCTGCCTGTTTCTGCTCTCCCCCCCCTGTAAACTGACCATGGTTTATCATGGTTGCTGAGCCCTGACACCGTGGTCAGTTTACGTGCCTCCATCATCTGCAGCTCTCCTGTCCTCCTCTGTCCTCTCCCGCTCCCCTCCCTGCCTGTCTCCTATGTCTGTGTGAGCTGCCTCTGCCCCCCCCCCCCCCCGCCGCTATTAGTATAAAAGTTTTGCAAAATGTTATCATAGAAACTAAAAACAAAGTGTTTTTTTTTTCAAAATTTGAACTCTTTGCTCACTTATGTCGCAAAAAATAATAAAAAACCCAGTGGTGATTAAATACCACCAAAAGAAAGCTCTATTTGGGTAAAAAAAATTATAAAAATTTTGTTTGGGTACAGTGTAGCATGAATGAGTAATTGCCATTCAAAATGGGAGAGCGCTGAAAGCTGAAAATTGCTCTAGGCAGGAAGGGTGCCTTGTATTGAAGTGGTTAAAAAATAAAAAAGTCTAAAAATTTATAATTGCCTTTTGAAAATGGAGAAAGTCATATAGCTTGCTATAGCTCATGCTAGTGATTTTTCCAGGGCTCTTCTCCAGAATGCCAAATATTTGTATTATTACACCGACGGGTTCCCCATCTTTATAGTTTTCTGTTTTTTTGTGATGTGTTTTATCTTAAAATTTACTAACAGGATCAACTTAGCAGACTTGATTTACTAAAGCAAAATAAAACAATAGCATGGATAAATTACAATGGTACGCTTTTGTGTACACAATCACATACACAGAGATTTGATTCCTGAAACGATTTAGCTAATTGAACACTGTTTTCAATAAAACTGTGCTTGTTGAATATACAAATAATGCTGCTTTTGTGTCTTTTGTTCCAATAAAGTCCAAATGTGTGGCAACATTATACCTGAAAAATAAAATTGATCTGGCTCACTAAGTAATTAAGTGCACACATGTCAAGCAAAGCAGCAGGTTAAAAATACCTATACACTGAATGCTGCTGGAACAAAAAAATGCAATACACAGACATTAAGAGCCAGAAGATAATATTTGGAAAGAACATTATTACACTTCTTCATATATTCAGAAAGGTGGGAACACAATGAATGCATTTATTTTTCATTGATTCATTTTAAATTGTAAAATGTATAATGCAATTTAATGCCCAATAAAACTTAAAGTTTAAATCATCTAAATATACTTCAGGTACAGGAAAACAAAAGTGTGAAAAGTCTTACATTTTGTTTTCTTTAGAGGCAGTGCCAGCATGTTTTGGAGAAGACCTCTGCTTTCTGTGTGGAAGCAATGGCCTGCCTGCAGAGGTCCAAAATTCTCCCTACTGAGCTCATGCCCCTTGCTAATTGCAGAGCTTAGGGTCTGACTCAGCAAAACAAAGTATTGGACCTCTGCAGAGAGACCACTGCTTCCCCACAGAGAGCAAGGGTTCCACTTTGCAGCATGCTGGCAGAGAAAAGGATTATTTACACATGATGTGGCTTTCCAAAGGAAGCAAACTGTAGGACTTTGTACAACTTTTGTTCTAATGCATCTTCAGTGTATTTAGCTTATTTAATCACTTCAATACAGGGCTTTTATACACCCTTCCTTACCAGACCAATTTGTAGCTTTCAGCGCTCTCACATTTTGAATGACAATTACTCAGTCATGCTACACTGTACCCAAACCAAATTTTTATCATTTTTTTCTCACAAACAGAGCTTTCTTTTAGTGGTATTTAATCACCGCTGGGTTTTTTATTTTTTGCAATATAAGCGAAAAAATTGAGATAAAAAAAAAAAAACACTTTTTTAAAATTTCTATTGTAAAATTTTGCAAATAAGTCATTTTTCTTCATAAACTTGGGCCAAAATGTATACTGCTACATATCTTTAGTAAAAATAACCAAAACAAGTGTATATTATTTGGTCTCTGTGAAAGTTAGAGAGTCTACAAGCTACGGTGCAAATCATTGAAAAATTATCACATCTGATCACACCTGATGTACTGAAGGCCTATCTCATTTCTTGAGACCCTAACAAGCCAGGAAAGTACAAATACCCCCCAAATTACCCCTTTTTGGAAAGCAGACATTCCAATGTATTTAGGAAGAAGCATGGTGAGTTTTTTGAAGTTGTAATTTTTTCCCACAATCCTTGGGAAATTTTAGAAATTTTAGAAATTTTTATTTTTTTGCACAAAATTGTGATAATAACAAGTTATTTCTCTCACACAGCACATGCATACTTGCAATTACACCCCAAAATACATTATGCTACTCCTCCTGAGTATAGTGATACCACATGTGTGAGACTTTTACACAGCCTGACCACATATAGAGGTCTAACATCCAAGTAGCACCGTCAGGCGTTCTACGAGCATAAATTGCACATCTCATTTGATGACAACCTATCACAATTTTGAAGGCCCTGGAGCACCAGGACAATGGAAACGCCCACAAAATGACCCCATTTTGGAAAGCTAACACCGCAACGTATAATCTATGAGGCATAATGAGTCTTTTGAACAGCTCATTTTTTTCCAGAAGTTTTTGGAATATGTGGGAAAAAAATGAAAACGCATTTTTTTATACAAAGTTGTCCATTTATAAGATATTACCAACACATAGCATGTACATAGCAAAAATGACACCCCAAAATACATTCTGCTACTCCTCCTGAGTATGGCAATACCAAATGTGTGAGACTTTTACACAGCCTGGACAAATACAGAGGCCCAACATTGAAATAGCACCTTCAGGCATTCTAGGAGCATAAATTACATATCTCATTTCTCAACCACCTATTACAGTTTTGAAGACCCTGGATCACCAGGACAATGGAAACGCCCATAAAATGACCCCATTTTGGAAAGCTAACACCCCAACGTATAATCTATGAGGCATAATGAGTCTTTTGAACGGTTAATTTTTTTCCAGAAGTTTTTGGAATATGTGGGGAAAAAAATGAAAACGCATTTTTTTATACAAAGTTGTCCATTTATAAGATATTACCAACACATAGCATGTACGTAGCAAAAATGACACCCCAAAATACATTCTGCTACTCCTCCTGAGTATGGCAATACCAAATGTGTGAGACTTTTACACAGCCTGGACAAATACAGAGGCCCAACATTGAAATAGCACCTTCAGGCATTCTAGGAGCATAAATTGCACATCTCGTTTGATGACAACCTATCACAATTTTGAAGGCCCTGGAGCACCAGGACAATGGAAACGCCCACAAAATGACCCCATTTTGGAAAGCTAACACCCCAACGTATAATCTATGAGGCATAATGAGTCTTTTGAACGGTTCATTTTTTTCCAGAAGTTTTTGGAATATGTGGGAAAAAAATGAAAACGCATTTTTTTTTTATACAAAGTTGTCCATTTATAAGATATTACCAACACATAGCATGTACATATCAAAAATTACACCCCAAAATACATTCTGCTACTCCTCCTAAATATGGCGATACCAAATGTGTGAGACTTTTACACAGCCTGGCCAAATACGGAGGCCCAACATTGAAATAGCACCTTCAGGCATTCTAGGAGCATAAATTGCACATCTCATTTGATGACAACCTATCACACTTTTGAAGGCCCTGGAGCACCAGGACAATGGAAACGCCCACAAAATGACCCCATTTTGGAAAGCTAACACCCCAACGTATAATCTATGAGGCACAATGAGTCTTTTGAACGGTTCATTTTTTTCCAGAAGTTTTTGGAATATGTGGGAAAAAAATTTAAACACATTTTTTTTTTATACAAAGTTGTCCATTTATAAGATATTACCAACACATAGCATGTACATAGCAAAACGGACACCCCAAAATACATTCTGCTACTCCTCCTGAGTATGGCAATACCACATGTGTAAGACTTTTACACAGCCTGACCACATACAGAGGCCTAACATCTAAGTAGCACTGTCACGTGTTCTAGGAGAATAAATTACACACATAAATTCCTGACAACCTATCACATTGTTGAAGGCCCTTCATATTTCTAACACATAGAATGTACTGTACATACCAATTATAAACCAAAATACATTCTTCTGAGAAAAGGATAAAGAAAAGATTACTTGCGGTTTTAGTAGTGCAGTGGTCCAAAGAGGAGAGCATCGGTCCAGGCAGCAGGCAGGAATGTGGACAGTGACAGCAAAACAGGCAGCAGGCAGGAATAGTCAGTACAGGTAGAGATGATGTCAGCACAGCCAAAGCATTGGTCCAGATAACAGGCAGGGATGTGGTCAGCAGCCGCAAAAGGAACAAAGGATCGTCCATGCAGCAGGTAGGAATACTGTCCATAGTTAGTACATGCAGCAGGAAGAGGTATGGTCAGCGCAGCCAGAGTATTTGTCCAGGGAGCAGGCAGGACCATCAAGCTTAGGGCATCGGTCAGGAAAGAATGGGGACAGGGGTAGAGGCTTCTCCCACCCAAATCGCTTTGAAGCCTCTGGACAACCAGACCCTGTTCTGGGAACACAGAAAACCAAAAACTGGTTTTCTGAACTCAGAACACTATTCTGCAGCCCCTCACATATGCGAGACCCCTGTGTAGCAGGGTGAAAGATCAGTCCAAGGGGGCAGGCAAAAACATGGTCAACAGGCCGAGGTCAGTGCAGGTAAAAGGCAGAAATAAACGGTAGGCAGGGGCATAGTCGATACAGTCCAGGGTCAGTTCACGTGAAAGGCAGAAACATGGCGGATAAACAATGCAGACGGTAGGCAGAGGCATAGTCGAGAAACAGGCCAGGGTCAGTTCACATGGAAGACAATGATATGGTTGGTTGAGGCAGGGAAATATTCAGGACAAATTGAAAACGGGGAAATAGCAGTATTAGAAATATGGGCTAATAGTTTTCGAGAGTGTGATATTGCTTGAAGCATTCTCCGATGCAAAGGCCAGGTCGGGAGGGACAGTCGGGACAATGGAAGCTGGTGTCTTTCCTAATTCCTCTTCTGGTGCACACCCGACATTTTTTTGGGCGCCGTCTTCTGGATCCTGATGGTGGAATATGGTCTGAAAAATGGCGTTCATGTAGTCTGCTGACACAATCTGAGTGAATGCTTTCTGGGGGGATGTTTGTTGGTAGATCAGGGCAGTAACAATGTCTTCAATAAACCTCATGAAGGTGGTGGGTCTTTCTGTTGATTTTTGGTAGATTATGAAGGAATTTAACAGGGCCAAATGAAAAAAAGTAAATTGCGAATTTTTTATACCAGAAGAGGGATTTTCGGGTTGAAAGATAGGGCTGCAACATTTGGTCATTTAAATCCACACCACCCATGAATTTATTGTACTCATTGATGCAGGAAGGCTTGCGAACGGTACCGCATCTTCTGTGAAGTTCCACCGAGGTGTCATCATGGATGGTGGACATGATGTACACGTCTTTCCTATCCCTCCACTTCACAGCCAACACTTCCTCGTTTCTCAAGCTTGCCGATTTCCCCCTTTTGAATGGTTGTGGTGACAAGACACTGTGGGAAGCCCTTTCTGTTTTTTCTTGTTGTACCACAGGCCAGAGTTTTTTTTAGGTAGAGGTGGCGGAGAAGGGGCAGGCTGGTATAATAGTTGTTCCCTGTAAATATGATACCCCTTTTGGAGGAGTGGGAATGCCAACTCCCAAACAATTTTTCCACTTATTCCCATGTACGATGGACACTCAGGGGGCTGGAGCTGGGAATCTTTGCCTTCGTACACGCGGAATGAGTGCACATAACCAGTGGCGCTTTCACAGAGCTTGTTGAGCTTCAAGCCGTACCTTGCCCGCTTACTGGGGATATATTGCTTGATTCCCAGCCGGCCTGTGAAATGCACCAGGGATTCGTCCACAGAAATGTTTTTATCAGGGACATAAAGTTCGGCAAACTTCTTGGAATTTTTTTTTATTAGGGGGCGAATTTTATATAATTTGTCAAAGTTTGGGTGATTTCGGGGGGGGGCACTGTGAGTTGTCACTGAAATGCAGGAACCGCATTATAAGTTTGTATCGGGACCTGGACATGGCCGATGTAAAAATTGGCATATGGTGGATGGGTTTCTTCGACCAATACCTATTCATTTCATTTTTTTTTGTAAGCCCCATGTTAAACGTTAGGCCTAAAAACAATCTAAGCTCCACCACTGTTAGGGGTCTCCATTAGAGTTGAGCGGACACCTGGATGTTCGGGTTCGACGGGTTCGGCCGAACTTCGGAAAAAAGTTCGGGTTCGGGACCGAACTTTAACCCGAACCCGAACCCGAACCCTATTGAAGTCAATGGGGACCCGGACTTCTAAGGACTAAAAAGGCTCTAAAAAAGTAATGGAAAGGGCTAGAGGGCTGCAAATGGCAGCAAAATGTTGTTAAGAGCATGGCAAGTGCTCTGCAAACAAATGTGGATAGGGAAATAACTTAAAATAACATAAAAAAAATAAAAAAATAAAAAAATATGCTGGAGGTACAGGAAGTCATTAAGAACCTCAGAAACTCAACGGCACAATGCCACGCATATGGTGGGAATGCCCCAGAATACGCCCTTTCTGGAATAAATTATTCAATTTAATGGATAAGCTAGTGGGAAAATAAAATACTTTGAAATAAAAATGTAGTGGGGTGCTAAATTTAAGGGAAGTGTTTGAGTGGTAAATAGGCTCAAACACCCTAATTCTGTAGGATTCATGGACCATTTTGTCCTCGGGGGACAGTATTGGTGTGCAGTTCCCTGCGGCCTACAGGTGGCACTGCCATGGTAGGCTAGGGTTGAACCGCCGATACAGTGCTGTGCCTTTTGTGTCCCCTCTTGGCAGTAGTACAGCGGGGCGGGGAACCTGCTGTGCATGCCGGGAGAGCATATAAAAGGGGCAGACCTTTGACCTGGAGGCTGATGTTCAGTGGGGTCCGTGCCCAGGTGCCTTCGGCCTGGGTGCATGTGTTCCTGTTCCATCTCGGGTACCTTTAGCCCGGGGTGAGGTACTATCCTGGAGTTCCTGCTGCCCTGGGTATGGAGGCCTAGGTGTGGGAGTAAAGCCTGAAGTCCAGAGCCTTCGTCTGGAGTCCACTAAAGGTTGAGGAGTCTTAGGGTGCCACCTCGTGTAGGGGACCCTGTTCCAGGGAAGGGAGGATTATTCTGATGGACCGATGCGGGAGTCACGGTGAAGGAAGGGTCTGTTGACTCCCTGGAGAGATGTCTTCCCCTTGATATGGGCTAGGTTCGTAGAAGGAGAAGCTCAAGGTCATCTTGACTGTATCAGAGGCCTTATTCACCTGGCCCGTGGCAGGGGCCTTATACACCCTGGTCTGTGGCAGAGACCAAAGTTATCCAGGTCCGTGGCAGGGGCCTTGTACACCCGGTCTGTGGCAGAGACCAACCTCAAGGTCTGTGGCAGAGACCGTGCACCTAAAACTGTTTGAGTAACCTAAGCAGTGAAGTGTATGTGCTACGTTTGTGCCTGGACCTCCTCCACACCTTAAGCTGTCCTGTTTCTGTTTCTATCCGAGTACAATTTATTTTGCCATGAGAGAATAAGAGTTGTAATTTCAGCTGGTGTGGACATTGAGTTTACTGGGAATTAAAGGACTTGCCTCTACCTACAGTAGAGGTGAGAATCATCCTCTGGAGGAGTTTTGACTCCGGCTGTGGACACGGCCCGTCAAGTACACCGCTCAACCTCTTTATATAGGAGGGTACGGGCTGGTAGTGCGGTGTGCCTTTCTCCCTCCTGCGAGGAGCCAACAACATAAAGGCAGGTAAGGGGGAAAGGATCTGTGCGCTACAAAAAAATAAAATAAAAATTATAATCTTGACCTAGGAGGACGAGGTCCATATGGAGTAGGAGGTTGAGGTGGCGCTGGATGTGCCTGTGTAGGTGGAAGCGGCGGTGGAGGAGGACGAGGTAGCCAACACTGGTTCAAAAATACAACAATGGCTGGGTAAGGCCAGTGATGTGTCGAATTCTGTCCCCCGTCAAATAGTGTCCACCCTGTACTGCGCTTGCTCAGTATGTAGGACAAGTGGATTTCGAAAATCTCCCAAGACGAACGGCGCCTGCGTGGTGAGTTCAGGTGAAGGCCACACCATCCATGGTTCAAGCCGAGCCAAGTGAGGCCGTGCCCGAAGCGTGGCGATCGAAGCGAGCCCGTGAGGGGCCCTGTTACTATGTGCTACCGTATGTCCACTTGGATGGTGGGGCTTGAACCTGCACTCACGGCGCAGGCGCCGTTTATCTTCGGAGATTTTGTGAATCTCCTTGTCCTCTGTACTGCGCAAGCGCTGCGCCTTCGCAGTACGGGCCGGACACAATCCGATGGCCGGACAGTTTTTCTCACAACACCGGTATACATGTCTATTCTGCAAAAGGTACGGACAAGTCCTGTGGGATCCATGCCTGGTTCATTTTAATGAACGTGAGCTTGTCCACATTGGCTCTGGACAGGCGGCTGCGCTTGTCTGTGATAACGCCCCCTGCCGTGCTAAATACACGTTCAGATAATACAATGGCTGCAGGGCAGGCCAGCACCTCCAAGGCATAAAGGGCAAGCTCATGTGCCCAATTTGGAGACCCAGAAGTTAAAGGGGGCAGACCCGTCATCCAGTACGTGTAGGCCTGTGGACACATACTGCTCAACCATGTTGGTGAAATGCTGCCTCCTGCTAAGATGTTCCATCTCAGCTGGTGGTGCTGGTTGTTGTGGCGTGCTGACAACGCTTTTCCACATTTCGGCCATGCTAACCCTGCCTTCTGAGGTGCTGCCGGTGCCCCGGCTGCGTTGGCGACCTCTTTCTCCTCCTCTGCCTTCGCCTTGTGCTTCCACCGTACGCCCGCTGTCAGGTGGGAATGCCACCAGCAGTGCGTCTACCAGCGTGCGCTTGTACTCGCGCATCTTACGATCCTGCTCCAGTGAGGAAATTAAGGACGGTACGTTGTCCTTGTAACGGGGATCCAGCAGGGTGGCCACCCAGTAATCAGCACCAGTTAAAATGTGGGCAACTCGGCGGTCATTGCGGAAACACTGCAGCATGTAATCGCTCATGTGTGCCAGGCTGCCCAGAGGCAAAGAAAAGCTGTCCTTTGTGGGAGGTGTATCGTCTGTGACCTCTGTATCCCCCCAGCCACGCACCAGTGATGGCCACGAGCTGGTCTGGGTGCCACCCTGCTGTGAACATGGCGCCTCCTCCTCCTCCTCCTCCACCTCGTCATCCTCCAGAACTGTGCCCTTTCTGCCGGACAATTGTGTACCTGGCGTTTGTTGGTGCAGGAACCCACCCTCGTAGCCACTTGTGAAAGACTGCCCTGAAAGCCTTTGAAATGATCCTACTTCCTCCTCCTCCTCCTCATCCTCCTGTGCCACATCCTCTTCCATCATCGCCCGAAGCGTTTTTTCAAGGAGGCATAGAACTGGGATAGTAACTCTGAGAACGGCGTCATTGGCACTGGCCATGTTGGTGGAGTACTCGAAACAGCTCAACAAGGCACACAGGTCTCGCATGGAGGCCCAGTTATTGGTGGTGAAGTTGTGCTGTTCCGCAGAGCGACTCACGAGTGATTGCTGCAGCTAAACTCCACTATCGCCTGCTGCTGCTCACACAGTCTGGCCAGCATGTGCAAGGTGGAGTTCCACCTTGTGGGCACGTCACATATGAAGCGGTGAGCGGGAAGGCCGAAGTTACGCTGCAGCGCTGACAGGCGAGCAGCAGCAGGGTGAGAACGCCGAAAGTGCGCACAGACAGCCCGCACTTTCTGCAGCAGCTCTGGCATATTGGGGTAATTTTTAAGGAACCGCTGGTCCACCAAGTTCAGCACATGCGCCAGGCAAGGGATGTGCGTCAAACCGGCTAGGCCCAGAGCTGCTACGAGATTTCGCCCATTATCGCACACCACCAGGCCGGGCTTGAGGCTCACTGACAGCAACCACTCATTGGTCTGTTGTTCCATGTCCCTCCACAACTCCTGCGCAGTGTGGGGTTTTTCCCCCAAACAGGAAAGTTTTAAAACTGCCTGCTGTCGTTTACCCCTGGCTGTGCTGAAGTTGGTGGTGAAGGTGTTACGCTGACCGGATGAGGAGGCGGTAGAGGATGAGGAAGCGGAGTAGGAGGAGTTAGCAACAGGAGGCAAACTGAAGCGCCCTGCAATCCTCGGTGGTGGAAGGACATGCGCCAAACTGCTATCTGCCTCAGGCCCAGCCGCCACTGCATTTACCCAGTGTGCTGTTAGGGAGATATATAACGTCCCTGACCGTGCTTACTGGTCCACGCATTCGTAGTTAGGTGGACCTTGCCACAGATGGCGTTGCGCAGTGCACACCTAATTTTGTCCCCCACTTGGTTGTGCAGGGAAGGGATGGCTCGACGGGAAAAGTAGTGGCGGCTGGAAACGACGTACTGTGGGACAGCCAATGCCATCAGGCTTTTAAAACTCTGCGTCTCCACCAGACGGAATGACAGCATTTCAAAGGCCAGGAGTTTTGAAATGCTGGCATTCAGGGCCAGGGATCGCGGGTGGCTAGGGGGGTACTTCCTCTTCCGCTCCAATGTTTGGGAGATAGAGAGCTGAACGCTTCCATGGGACATTGTGGAGATGGTTGGTGACCCAGGTGGTAGTGTTGCTGGCAGATCCTCTGTTTGCGGGGTGGCAGGTGCCACTGTTACTACAGAGGTGGATGAAGAGGCCGAGACTGCAGCAGAAGAGGAAGCAGGAGGAGCCAGAGACCTTTCTTGGTTTTTGAGGTGTCTACTCCACTGCAGCTCGTGCTTTGCACTTAGATGCCTGGTCATGCAGGTTGTGCTCAGGTTGAGAACGTTTATGCCTCGCTTCAGGCTCTGATTGCACAGCGTGCAAACCACTCGTGTCTTGTCATCATCACATTGTGTGAAGAACTGCCACGCTAGGGAACTCCTTGGACCTGGCTTTGGTGTGCTCAGTCCCTTGCTGCGTTGGGCAGTAGCAGACATACTGTCTAGGGGACGGACGCTCCGCTTTTGCACCCTGCTCCCTCTTCTGCTGTGCTGGTGGCTCTGTGCGACCACCGCCTCTTCCTCCAAACTACACTGGTCACCTGCATAACGTTGATTCCATGTGGGGTCGAGGACCTCATCGTCCTCCACATCATCTTCCACCCAGTCTTCACCCCTGCCCTCCTTGTCTGTCTGCACAATTGCGAAAGCAGCAGCAGTTGGCACCTGTGTTTCGTCATCATCCGAGACGTGCTGAGATGGTCCTCCCATGTACTCATCATGAAACATAAGTGGTTGGGCATCGGTGCACTCAATCTCTTCCACTTCTGGGGCAGGGCTAGGTGGATGGCCCTGGGAACCCCTGCTAACAGAGTCATCGAAAAGCAGAAGAGACTGCTGCATGATTTGGGGCTCAGACTGCTTGGCTGATTTGCAAGGGGGTGAGGTGAAAGACTGATGGACATGGGTTTCAGGTGCCAACTCTGATCTTTCATCAGAAGAGTGGGTGGGAGACAATGTGAAGGAACCCGAGGCACTGTCAGCAACCCAATCTACTAACGCCTGTACTTGTCCTGGCCTAAACATTCGTACAGCCTCATTAGGCGCGACAAAATACCGCCGCAGGCTCGGTTGCCTACTCGCACCTGAGGAAGGTGTTTCACTTGTGTGTGTATCTGGCACAGATCCACCACGTCCTCTCCCTGCAACAGGAGCTCCACCAGCAGCACCACGACCGGGGCCACCACGTCCCTTTGACCTTCTCCTCATATTTTCCAAATTTAGGATGTTGCCCTAAATGGGTGTTTTTGGAAGAGCAGAACACACCCACAGTACGTAACCGCTGAATCGCACAGCTACAGAACTGCAGAAAATGCTATTAAAAAAAAAAACGTTTTTTTTTAGTATAGCACAGTAGAAGAAAACTATATATAAATTGTTTATTTCACACACCTCCACATATGTATAACACACTGCAAAATATTTTTTGTGGCCCTAAATGGCGTTTTTTGGAAGACCACAATACACCCACAGTACGTAACCGCTGAATCGCACAGCTACAGAACTGCAGAAAATGCTATTCAAAAAAAATGTTGTTTTTTTAGTATAGCACAGTAGAAGAAAACTATATATAAATTGTTTATTTCACACACCTCCACATATGTATAACACACTACAAAATATTTTTTGTGGCCCTAAATGGCTCTTTTTGCAAGCGTACATTAAAGTGCAATTTTATTTTATTTTTTTGCCCTAAACGGGTCTTTTTTTGCACGAGCAAAATAAAATTGATTTTTTATTAATTTTTTTGCCCAATGGGTCTTTTGGAAACGAGCACAATAAAGTGCCTTTTTTTTTGTCCTAAATGGATCTTTTTCCAAGAGCAGAATACACCCACAGTATGGAAACGGTGTATCTCTCAACGTAATATATGCAGTGCTGGTGCACTGAGCTTGCAGATAAAAGGTAGATTTTCTCTGACACTGGGCTCATAGCAGTGTAAAAATACTGCACTGCAACACAAACAGGTAAACCTATGCAGATCGCTGAGTTATATCTCTGAATCTGGACTCCTATTCCTATATAATATATCTCTCTCCCTAAAAGCAAAAAAACAGGAACCTGGCCCTACACTACACTGTCTCTATCTTTTCCCTCAGATTCCAGAATCAGGACTAACTCATGTATTTTTCTATCTCTCCCTAAAAGCAGCAGCAGCAGACTAGATCCTCTCCCTATCTATTCTGAAGCAGAGTGACGTGTGTGCTGTGTGCCTCTAGCTTATATAGAAGCTGGGTCACATGTTGCACTGACCAATCACAGCCATGTCATTAGTAGGCATGGCTATGATGGCCTCTAAGGGCACACCAGCTAATCAAAAGGTGATTGGCTGGCCCCTGAAGCATTTCTAAATGCGTAATTAGATTGCCGAACCCGAACCCGGACTTTTGCGCAAAGTCCGGGTTCGGGTTCGTGAAAAAGCTAAAGTTCGGTACGGACCCAACTCTGATGGACAGGTACTACTGATAGACTGGTGGCGGGTACTCTGGTGAGGTTGCGGATACTTTGGTGAGGTGGCGGGTACTTTGGTGAGGTGGCGAGTACTCTGGTGGACAGCCCCCAGTCACAGTGTCACTGATTGCAGTGACCATTTATTTACTGATCACTGCAATCAGTGACATTTGTGACTGTAAAAGTGTCACTACAGTTTAGTTTTAGGTCCAGTGTAGCCCCCTAACCCCCCCTAATAAAGGTTTAACCCCTTAATCACCCCCCAGATAACCCTTTCACCCCCTAGCACCGCCGTCGATCATTTTTCTGATCGCTGTCTTAGCGTCGGTGATGCAGATCGGTAGCCAGTAATTTTTTTTAGGTTCGCTGCAGGTTTTTATAGCGTCAGGTACCCCCATAAATTATCTAATAAAGGTTTAACGCCCTTGATCGCCCCCCAGGTAACCCTTTCACCCCCTATCACCACTGTCGCTAAGCGATCATTTTTCTGATCGCTGTCTTAGCGTCGGTGATGCAGATCGGTAGCCAGTATTTTTTTTTTAGGTTCGCCGCAGATTTTTATAGCGTCAGGTACCCCCATAAATTATCTAATAAAGGTTTAACGCCCTTGATCGCCCCCCAGGTAACCCTTTCACCCCCTATCACCACTGTCGCTAAGCGATCATTTTTCTGATCGCTGTCTTAGCGTCGGTGATGCAGATCAGTAGCCAGTAATTTTTTTTAGGTTCGCAGCAGGTTTTTATAGCGTCAGGTACCCAAATAAATTATCTAATAAAGGTTTAACCCCCTTGATCGCCCCCCAGGTAACCCTTTCACCCCCTATCACCACTGTCGCTAAGCAATCGTTTTTCTGATCGCTGTCTTATTGTCGGTGATGCAGATCGGTAGCCAGTTATTTTTTTTAGGTTCGCCGCAGGTTTTTATAGCGTCAGGTACCCCAACATATTACATAATAAAGGTTTAACCCCCTTGATTGCCCCCCAGGTAACCCTTTCACCCCCTATCACCACTGTCGCTAAGCGATAATTTTTTTGATCGCTGTCTTATTGTCGGTGATGCAGATCGGTAGCCAGTAATTTTTTTTTAGGTTCGCCGCAGGTTTTTATAGCGTCAGGTACCCCCATAAATGATCTAATAAAGGTTTAACCCCCTTGATCGCCCCCCAGGTAACCCTTTCACCCCTATCACCACTGTCGCTAAGCGATAATTTTTCTGATCGCTGTCTTAGCGTCGGTGATGCAGATCGGTAGCCAGTAATTTTTTTTAGGTTCGCCGCAGGTTTTTATAGCGTCAGGTACCCCCATATATTATCTAATAAAGGTTTTAACCCTCTAATTGCCCCTAGTTAACCCTTTCACCAGTGATCATCATATAAGTGTTACGGGTGACGCTGGTTAGTTAGTTTGCTTTTTATAGTGTCAGGGCACCCGCCGTATATAACCCAATAAAGGATTAACCCCCTGATCGCCCGGCGGGTGATATCAATTAGGTTTTAGCATCAGAGAGGGTCTGCGTCACACCCCAGGCAGCGTCAGGTTAGTGCCAGTAACGCTAACACCCACGCGTGAAGCATACACCCTCCTTAGTGGTATAGTATCTGAACAGATCAATATCTGATCTGATCAGATCTATACTAGCGTCCCCAGCAGTTTAGGGTTCCCAAAAACGCAGTGTTAGCGGGATCAGCCCAGATACCTGCTAGCACCTGCGTTTTGCCCCTCCGTCCAGCCCAGGCCACCCAAGTGCAGTATCGATCGATCACTGTCACTTGCAAAACACAACACACATAACTGCAGCGTTCGCAGAGACAGACCTGATCCCTGCGACTCCAGTGCTGTAGGAGGTGATTTCACCACCACAGTTAAACAAAAAAAAGCAAATATGCCGAAGCATTGGGGCAGCAGGGGCGGAGGAACGATTTTGCTCCTAATGCCGCGTACATACGGTCGAAATTCCGACGGAGGCTTGCCCGTGGAAAAGTCCGACCATGTGTGTGCGGCATAACTTTTTTGCGGGAGAATGCCCCCATGCTTCGGCATATATAAATGGTGCCTGTATGCCCATCATTAGAAGTGGGTGGATGAAGGGCGGTATTCTAATGGTGGGCATACCCACCCGATCAATCTCTTTTTTCATTCAGCCAACTGGCTGCATGAAAAAAAAAGATTACAATACATGTCCAACAAGGACCAGCAACGTACTGGTATGTTGCTGGACTTTGAATGGTTATACCAGAATGATGCCTGCGGGTTTAGGTATCATCTTGGTATCATTCATTTCAGCCAGCGGCCGGCTTTCATGTAAAAGCAATCCTAGTGGCTAATTAGCCTCTGGACTGCTTTTACAAGCAGTAAGAGGGAATGTCCCCCCCCGGATATAAAAAGTGCCATTGGGAAATTGGGAAAGCATTTTATCACACCGATCTTGGTGTGGTCAGATGCTTTGAGGGCACAGGAAAGATCTAGGGTCTAGACCCCAGTTTTTTCAAAAAAAGAGTACCTGTCACTACCTATTGCTATCATAGGGGATATTTACATTCCCTGAGATAACAATAAAATTGATAAAAAATAAATAAATATGGAAGGAACAATTTAAAAATAAAATAAAAAAGCAAAATTAATAATAAAAAAATAAAAAAAAAGCACCCCTGTCCTGCCCTGCTCTTGCCCAATGGCGAACGCAAGCGTCGGTCTGGCGTCATATGTAAACAGCAATTGCACCATGCATGTGAGGTATCACCGCGAAGGTCAGATCGAGGGCAGTAATTTTAGCAGTAGACCTCCTCTGTAAATCTAACGGGGTAACCTGTAAAGGCTTTTAAAGGCTTTTAAAAATGTATGTAGTTTGTCGCCAATGCGCGTTTGTGCAAAATTTTAAAGCATGTCGTGTTTGGTATCTATGTACTCGGCCTAAGATCATCTTTTTTATTTCATCAAACATTTGGGCAATATAGTGTGTTTTAGTGCATTAAAATTAAAAAAAGTGTATTTTTTCCCCCAAAAATGCGTTTGAAAAATCGCTGCGCAAATACTGTGTAGAAAAAAAAATGCAACACCCACCATTTTATTCTGTAGGGCCTTTGCTTTAAAAATATATATAATGTTTGGGGGTTCAACATAATTTTCTTGCAAAAAAAATATGTTTTCATGTAAACAAAAAGTGTCAAAAAGGGCTTTGTCTTCAAGTGGTTAGAAGAGTGGATGTAAGCTTCCTAATGTTGTGTATAAAATGCCAGAACAATTCAAAACCACCCCAAATGACCCCATTTTGGAAAGTAGACACCCCAAGCTATATACTGAGAGGCATGTCGAGTCCATGGAATATTTTATATGTTGACACAAGTTGCGGAAAAAATACTATTTTTTTATTATTTTTTTTTTGCACAAAGTTGTCACTAAATGATATATTGTTCAAACATGCCATGGGCATATGTGGAATTACACCCCAAAATACATTCTGTTGCTTCTCCTGAGTACGGGAATACCACATGTGTGAGACTTTTTGGGAGCCTAGCCGCGTACGGGACCCCAAAAACCAATCACCGCCTTCAGGCTTTCTAAGGGTGTAAATTTTTGATTTCACTTCTCACTGCCTATCACAGTTTCAGAGGCCATGGAATGCCCAGATGGCACAAAACCCCCCCAAATGACCCAATTTTGGAAAGTAGACACCCCAAGCTATTTGCTGAGAGGTATTGTGAGTATTTTGCAGATTTCGCTTTTTGTCACAAAGTTTTGAAAATTGAAAAAAAAATAATAATAATTTCTTTCTTCATTTTCAAAAACAAATGAGAGCTGTAAAATACTCACCATGCCTCTCAGCAAACAGCTTGGGGTGTCTACTTTCCAAAATGGGGTAATTTGGGGGGGGTTTGTGCTATTTTGGCATTTCATGGCCTTCGAAACTGTGATAGGTAGTGAGGAGTCAAATCAAAAATTTGTGCCTAGAAATCCTGAAGGCGGTGCTTGGATTTCGGGGGCCCGTACGCGGCTAGCCTCCTAAAAAGTCCCACACATGTGGTATCCCCGTACTCAGGAGAAGCAGCAAAATTTATTTTGGGGTGCAATTCCACATATAACCATGGCATGTGTGAGCAATATATCATTTAGTGACAACTTTTTGTAATTTTTTTTTTTTGTCATTATTCAATCACTTGGGACAAAAAAATAATATTCAATGGGCTCAACAGGCCTCTCAGCAATTTCCTTGGGGTGTCTAATTTCTAAAATTGGGTCATTTGGGGGGGGGGGGTTTTGTGCTATTTTGGCATTTAATGGCCTTCAAAACTGTGATAGGTAGTGAGGAGTGAAATCAAAAATTTGCGCCCTTAGAAATCCTGAAGGCGGTGCTTGGTTTCCGGGGTCCCGTACGTGGCTAGGCTCCTAAAAAGTCCCACACATGTGGTATCCCCGTACTCAGGAGAAGCAGCAGAATGTATTTTGGGGTGCAATTCCACATATAACCATGGCATGTGTGAGCAATATATCATTTAGTGACAACTTTTTGTATTTTTTTTTTTGTCATTATTCAATCACTTGGGACAAAAAAAAAATATTCAATGGGCTCAACATGCCTCTCAGCAATTTCCTTGGGGTGTCTACTTTCCAAAATGGGGTCATTTGGGGGGGTTTTGTACTGCCCTGCCATTTTAGCACCTCAAGAAATGAGATAGGCAGTCATAAATTTAAAGCTGTGTAAATTCCAGAAAATGTACCCTAGTTTGTAAACGCTATAACTTTTGCGCAAACCAATAAATATACGCTTATTGACATTTTTTTTACTAAAGACATGTGGCTGAATACATTTTGGCCTAAATGTATGACTAAAATTGAGTTCATTCGATTTTTCTTATAACAAAAAGTAGAAAATATCATTTTTTTTCAAAATTTTCGGTCTTTTTCCGTTTATATCGCAAAAAATAAAAATCGCAGAGGCAATCAAATACCATTAAAATAAAGCTCTATTTGTGGGAAGAAAAGGACGCAAATTTCGTTTCGGTACAGCATTGCATGTCCGCACAATTTACAGTTAAAGCAGCGCAGTGCAAAATTCTGAAATCACCTTTGGCCCTTTAGCTACCAAATGGTCCGGGGCTTAAGTGGTTAAAGTGTCACTAAACCTACATCATAAAAACTATCAATAATGGTGTTCATATTCAGTCAGTCACTATGCAATTTGTTTTCTGTACTCTGTAAAAAACCTGGTTGATCCTGCTGCTCTATTTCTCCACCTTTTGTTCATGTCCCCAATTCAGCTAGGGACTTTGCAGCTCTGGTGGCAACTCTGCACATGCTCAATTTTCAATGAGATTCTATGCTGAGTATTTCCGCCCTATTACATCCGAGCAGACCATGTGAAGATAGCAGTGTTTCTCAACTACAGTCCTCAAGGCGCCCCAACAGGTCATGTTATCCGGCTTACCATTATTTTGCACAGGTAATTTGATCAGTTTCACTGCCTTAGTAATTACCATAGCTATTTAATCTGAGGGAAATCCTGAAAACATTACCTGTTGGGGTGCCTTAAGGACTGGAGTTGAGAAACACTGGACTATAGAGTCACACATGTGGGTGTATACACAGTGGTAAATGATAGCCCACTCCCTCCCTCCTTCGCCATGCCCACTAACCAACTAAACACAATGGGGGTGGGATATTACATGTAGATTAATGATGGCTTCACCTCCCTCTCAATCTAATGCCCCATACACACGATCGTTTTTCATGCCGTTAAAAATTCCATTTTAAAAAATGGCCATTAAAAATGATCGTGTGTAGGCTCCAGAGCATTTTTAACGACGTGAAAAATGGCCATTAAAAATTCCGGATATGCTCTCTTTTTTCACGTCGTTTTTCATGTCGTTTTTTTTAACGACGTGAAAAACGATAGTGTGTATGCTTTCACGACGTGAAAAAAAACGCGCATGCTCCGAAGCAACTATGAGACGGGAGCGCTCGTTTTGGTAAAGCTAATGTTGGAAATGGAGATGGCACATTCGTCACGATGGAATTAATAGCATCGTTTTAATGCTGCGCATTCCGTTCTTCTTTTGATAATGCTTTAAAATTACCCTCTTTTGATAATGACATTGAGAGTTATGCCAAACTTGTTTCTAAAGTAATTCCAAATTGCTCTAATGATTATAAAATATTATTTATAAGCCACACCTCCCTCCTAAATAATACTAATAATAATAAAATAATGTAATTCTCCTTTTTTCTTTAAATTTTATTTTACTATTTTTTTTTTTGTGGCCTTTTTTTTATTATTTTGGCTTAAATTTTTCTTGTGTAAAGTTACCACAACAACCTTCCAAATGTGTCTCATTTGGCCTCAGGGAGGTTTGTGTCCCCTGATAATAACAATAATATAATTTGAGATGTCCCTGCCTGCTCCCTAGCAAGCTCTCTTTTGAAATACAAATCACATAGTCAAGTATTTTAAGGGCACTAATTTTTTTTTTATTTCAGAACATTAACAAATTAAAGTGGAAGGCAGCACTGGAGAGCCTGCTTGCATTTGTGTATCCCTTTGACCCCACAACAACCATACAAGATGTCCAAACCAAAATAGAGATTAGATCCCCCAAAAAAATGAGCCCAATCTTGTCTTGAGCTCCCAGAGGTCAGGAGCCACAGCAGATAAGTCCTATATGTCCCCAGTCTGTGGTACTACAGCAGGCATTATTTTCTCCTCTTCCTTGTAGCCTTCTCTCCAGCCTTCTCTGCAGCCTTGGTTGGTTTCTTCCTTGGAGGCTGGGGATCAGGAGGAGAGGTTGTGGCAGGAGGAGTAGTAGTAGGAGGAGGAGGAGGTGGAGGAGTAGGGACAACCTCTGTTATGTCCGTGTACCTAGTGAGTTCACCCAGCACGCCCTTATTGATGACTTTCAATAGCAGGGTCTCACTGAAATTTTTTTGCTGCAACTCCATTTGCCCTAGTTTGTGGGTGAGGACTGCGGCAAATCCCTCATCAACAGAGGGTGCCTCTCTGAGGGCCGCTGTTGCCTCTCTGAGGAAGGCCCTGCTTTCCTCCTCCACCTGCCTACCTCTCCTTGGCCCTCGTGGTTTAACTACCAGGGGAGGCATCTGGGCTCTTGTGCTGGGCCAAGCCTCCTCCTGGGTGCCACTGGGCCCAGCCTCCTCCTGGGTGCCACTGGGCCCAGCCTCCTCCTGGGTGCCACTGGGCCCTGCCTCCTCCTGGGTGCCACTGGGCCCTGCCTCCTCCTGATCCCCAACATCACCCTCTTCCTGGCTCTGCTCTGGCTGTAAAAAAAGAAAGGGACATTATTTATTTTGCCACATCATCATTCACAGACATTGTTCACCTCTAGACATTGTTGAAATCAATGCCAAAAGTTATGTCATTTTCATTGATTCCGCATCCTGGTTTTGTTGTCTTGTGCATATAAAATTAGGCCACTACTGTATCTTGCTCTTCACAAACTTTATTGGTAGAAGTGTACATACCTTTAACAATACTAACATCTATTTAAATTCTACAATTTTGTACGATATAAATATAGATATCAATACTTTACCTGGCTCCATATCTCCAAATCTGCCTCCTCAAGGCCCTGATCTTGATCCTCAGAGGAAGCCAGAGCAGGGTTGACAGGAAGGCTGGAGGACTGGCTGCAGGGAAGGCTGGAGGGTTGGGTACAAGGAAGGCTGGATTGACCTCTGGGGGGAAGGGTGGAGAGAGATTCCCGCACTTCCAGCTGGTCATCCAGAAAAGCAAGCTTACTGTAGTACCACAGACTGGGTTTATAAACCTTATCTGCTGGTGCACCTGACCTCTGGGACCTCAGGACCATAGTCCTCTGGGTCCTGTATGTCCCTCTGATGGTCGCAATTTTGTTTTTGACATCTTGGAGAGTTGTTGTGGGTATCTTTGTTTGCACAAATGCAAGCAGGCTCTCCAGTGCTGCTTTCCTGGCGTCTTTATTTTTATTACCGCCACTTTTTATTTGCCATAATATAGGGAGCTCTTGCCATTTGTCGATGAACTCCCCCATGAAGTCTGGGTTTTTAAAAGTATTCATGATATCTGTAAAAGCGAGAAACCAAAAAAAATATATATTTCAGGCAACATTCCTCAACTGTGCATTGTCTACATATTTTGAGCACACAAATCTCCTCGTCTGATGAACCTCAAAAAGTAAAATTGTTAGGTACCTTGGTCACGACGTTCGTTGCTAACTCCCTCTCCCGACAAATGAACGTATTTCCCAGACATGGATCTTAACTTGATATACACAGCGCATGCGTGAAACTCCGCACGCTTTCCCCGCCCCTGACGTTCGATATTGTACTTTCCCCGCCCCTTCTCGCTCGTAGTGCTGAACAAAACATGGCAGAGACACAGGTGGCTGAGATTACCTCTACAGAGGATGAAATTACAGAGGAGCCCAAATCAAGACCCAGGAGATATAAGCCATCCAACATGTCATTCGAGGAAATGGTGGAGATGGTCGCCATTTTAAAGAAGGAGGATTATGATGCCAAGCATGGTCCGTATAAAAGGCCTAATCTGGTCAAGTCCAGAACTATGGGCAAAGTGGTCAAAAGTCTCCACAAAAAATTCGGGGTGTGCAGAACGAAGGAACAGCTCAGAAAACGATGGTCAGATCTGAAGTTGCCGGAGGCCGACCAATATAAAAGAATCAAGAAAGTTATATTAAAAAGTAAGTTTTTTTTTTTTGAGTTTCCATGGTACATATTATTTTCTTGTATTCTGTCGTGTATTTTTAACTTTCATATAGTACACTGAAAGATACCATCTTTCAGGTTCGTCCGCACAGTAAACGGACGTATTAAACCTCTTTCTCCGTACAGTTCCTCAAACGATGTTTTAGGATCATCCAGTGTGAACACCCATGTATTTTGGTTTATTTGGGGGAGTAAATTTGGGCCTCACTTATTTTTGGTGTGCTAATCCAAAGGACATTTGTTCGTTTGAAAAAACGATATGCATGGTAATGTTAAAGGGAGTGAATGCTCAGCAGCTGATGAAACATCTGAACGCAGTAGTACAAGTGTGGGCCTAAAGCCAAAAAGCTTGAGGGAGTCACACACAGGTGATCCAGTGTAGATACTTTGGGGTGTTACAATGTTTCAAATTTGTGTTCAAAATGTATATGCTCTGGTTTGGGCTATGTATCCAATCATTTGTCCCGGTTGGCACAGGGGGTAAAATTTAAAATGGAGCATGCTTCAAAAGAATGATTACAAAGTTTTTTTTCATGTTTCTTATTTTAGCAAAATTGAGTCGCTACTAATGAAACTATTCCTTTTATTTCAATCTCCCTAGGGATTCGAAAAGCTACCTCAGATGAGACGAGAATTGCAATACCTACAACAATACCCCCAGAACCCCAGGATGGAGAGGAATGTGATGTTGTGGAAGTGGAAAGTGGCACCACCACAGGTCAGAGAGAAACCAGACACATGCATGTTAAATAGATGTAGGCCTACATATTCTATCCTACATATTTATTTTTACATTTAGGTGCAGTTCTGGCCGAAGACCCCAATAAGTTGACACATCACAGTGCCCAGATCCTGATCCAATACCTGATGGTCTGCTGTCGTGACCTCGAAAAAATTAAGGGAGACTTGCTAGAGATCAGGGCAAATACAAAGCGGGTGGAGGAAAGGCTCCAAAATATCATGGCTGTGCTTGGGCGTGTCTAATGTTTTTACACCAAATAACGTTTTACTTGCAGAGTTTTCTATGTTTTTTTGTTATTTTACCCTTTAATGACTAGCACATGTTTAGCTTTTTCAAAATTTTGACAAATATAGTTTGTTTATGCATGGCTGGTCATGCGTTTTAATACACCCGAAATTAAGGGAACATCCACATTTCTAAGGAAGTTGCCCACCTAAACAAAAAAAATAAAGGTATTTTTACATAACAAATCATTGTGGCTTCATTATGTAAATGTGGTGCTGAGTGAACTAATCAATGTTTGGTGTTTACACTGACAATGAAGGCTAATTAAAAGATTGTTTAATCCACATGGCAAAACAAGTGCACTAGGTAAACCTACCAGAAACATCAAACATTATACAATAAAAAATACAAACCAATCTTTACTCAAGAAAAAGTTTTATTTTTTTGGTCTAAAATTATTATAGATTGTCTGGCATTTCAATGGCCCCCCTACCCATAAAATAGTCCACATATTGGTTACGGACCTCACGTCCGGTTGGGGGGGCCAAGCCAGGACGGCCAGGTTCCAGGGCCACCAAAGTTTCTGCATTGATTAAAGAGGCCTCAGGCCCACTCAAAGATATATAACTCGTTGAATGCACCCTTAGGAAATTATGCAGCACACAGCACGTCATAACCACATGGTTCCATTTGTATGGGGCAAGGTGGATGGAGGTAAGGAAGAGGCGAAATCGGCTGGCCATGATCCCAAACGCATTTTCCACCACCCTTCTGGCTCTGGCCAGCCGATAATTGAAAACCCTCCTCTCAGGGGTGAGGGTGCGTTGCGGGAATGGCCTCATCAAATGGGGTCCCAGGCCAAACGCCTCATCCGCCACAAACACAAAAGGTAGTCCCTCCACATTCTGCTCCGCTGGTGGCAAGGCCAGCAGATCCAAAAGGAGCCGTTCTCCAAACTCCGTCTGGGCAAAAACTCCTCCATCAGACATCCTGCCATTCTTGCCAACGTCCACATAGAGGAACTCGTAGGTGGCCGACACCACTGCCATCATCACGACGCTGTGGAACCCCTTATAATTATAATAAAAGGATCCCGAATGGGGTGGTGGGACGACCCGAACATGTTTGCCGTCGATGGCTCCTCCACAGTTCGGAAAGTTCCATCGCTGGGCAAACTCGGAAGCCACATTCTGCCATTCATGTGGCGAAGAAGGGAACTGTGGAATTAAAGAAATAACAAATTAATACTTGGAGCCAGAAACATTGAAAGCTGATTTCATACACACATTCATGGCCAAGATTGGTAGAAACTGTTCAAAACATAAAAAATTGGAAGCAAGAAAAAATAAAAATAAAAAAAACATTATGGGGGGGGGGTTGAAGATGAGTTTGGAATATCACACATGAAGACTGTAGCACTCTGTATTGAAGTTAACAAAAATGAAACATTCCTAGGCAAAATTTAGTGTGCGTTTTGGGTAAAGCACTACGATGGAACATATAATAAAAAACATGGAAATGACTAGGCAAGGTAGGTATGGCCCCAGGATAGCATGCTGGAGAGGTTAGGTAAGCCAAATTTACAGGTAGGCCTCAAACCCCAAACTTTAAATAATAAAACATGGGGAGAAAGGGGACATTCCCTGCAGCTAAGAATCATGTGAATTAGGGACTGCAAATAAAGCAAATTAAAAATATCCAAAAATAAAAACCATACAATGTGAATTTTTGAAGAAGAACACTTACCTTAATATAGTCCTCCTGCAAAACTTGAAGGATGGCAGAACAAGTCTCTGGTATAATGATCCCCAGAGCCTGGGGGGATATGCCTGTGGAGAACTTAAGGTCCTGCAGGCTTCTCCCAGTAGCCAGGTATCGCAACGTGGCGATGAGCCTCTGCTCAGCACTGATGGCTTCCCGCATAACGGTGTCCTGCCTGGTAATATAGGGGGACACCAAAGCCAACAGCTGCTGAAATACGGGGTCAGACATCCTGAGGAAATTCCTGAAATCATCAGGATTATTCTCCCTGATCTCCCGCAACAAAGGCATGTGACAGAATTGGTGCCGCTGGAGCAACCAATTCTTGGTCCATGAATTCCTCCTGACCCTGCTCATGGCATGGAGTTGGGATACAGCATGAACCCCTGCACCAACTACAGCACGAACTCTACGACGAGTACGTAGTCGCAACATGGCTAGATAACGGTCGGCTGAACAGAACAAACTAGAAGAACGCACGGAAGAACAGCAAGGCCTATGAAGAACAAGCTGAAAAACACGAACGTGCAGAGCAGGCCGCACTGAATAAACAGATACGAACTGACTACAAGCAGTGCTAAACAGATACGAACCCACAGGCGCAAACTGAACTCCCGAAAACGATCTTCAAAGCACGAAGACTGAAAAGCGCGAATCGTCTCTCACCAAACTTTTACTAACACGCGGTAACACGGAATTAGCAAAAGCGTCCCAAAGGGTGGCGTCATTCGAACGGAACTTCCCCTTTATAGTGCCGTCGTACGTGTTGAACGTCACTGCGCTTTGCTTGATCGTTTTTTTTAATGATGGTGTGTACGCAAGGCAGGCTTGAGAGGAAACATGAAAAAAAACGAGGAGAAAAACATTGGTTTAAAAAATGACATTAAAAACGATCGTGTGTACTGGGCATAAGACACAGGTTGGAGGGGCGTGACACAGCCTGTGACTGGCAGAAATTGGACCACACCATGTTATTGCCAAAAAATAATAAAGATTTGATTTCAAATATATATTTGTATGCCAATTTAAAACAGTTTATTGATATTATTTATTTATTTTTACTCTGTATTCAAAAGGCAGTCTTTTTTGTTTATTTCGAACATGTGACCAGTAGCAGAGGACTAGAAACTTCTCCTGCTTATGTTTCCATGCAGACAGGCTGGATCATGTGACAGCTGTATATTGATTATTAAAAAGGTACGTAATTTTTTTATTATTATTAAAATAATTACAGTGTCATTATCCACATAAAGAAATAGAAGGTATAATGTAAATTAAACAGTGTGTGTTTATTACCCCTTTAAGCCAAGTAGCTTTATGTTAAGGGGAATGAGGATCATAAAACAGACAGCAAAGGCTTGCTGATCAGTTACACTGAATAATGGAAACTGTTTAATGGATGACTGCCTAAAGATCCTTATCACATTGGCTCATAGAACCCCCGTGGTGTCTATGACCCACAGGAACATTGGGCTTTTTCTTTAATCCTTTATAATCATCTGCACAAAAAAATCAACTCAGAGCCTGGTACAGAGGACAAAGATTAACATGTATGGCTTCTTGAACGTAATGACTTCTAGTTCAAGGATGTATTTTCCTTCAGGCCGGGTTCACACCTATGCGAATTGGTTTCGGCTTACACCGCATCCAATTCGCATAACATTATAAAATACATTGATTTCAATGAGGCTGGTTCACATATGTGCGATGCATTCGCACTGCGCATTGCCAAAAAAACGTGTGCGTTCTCTAGGCATTGCGGTGCTGCTCAGATGCGAATTCAGGCCCATTATGTTCTATGGGCACGCATCTGATTCGCACATGTGTTGCGTTCTGAACAGGGATCTTGAGGGGGAACTCCACGCCAAATTTGAAATAAAAAACCAGCATGGGTTCCCCTCTAGGAGCATACCAGGCCCTTAGGTCTGGTATGGACTTTAACGGGAACCCCTACGCTGAAAAAAAACGGCGTGCGGGTCCCCCCAAAATCCATAGCAGACCCTTATCCGAGCATGCAGCCTGGCCGGTCAGGAAAGGGGGTGGGGACGAGCGAGCGCCCCCCTCCTGAACCGTTCCAGGCCGCATGCCCTCAACATGGGGGTGGGTGTCAATAAAAACACTACACAGGTTTTTAAAGTAATTTATTAGGTAGCTCCGGGGGTCTTCTTCCGACTTCGGGGGTCTTCTTCCAACTTCGGGGGTCTCTTCCGACTTTGGGGGTCTCCGGTGTCGTCTCCGTGCTCTCCGGTTCTTCTCTCGCTCTCCGGTTCTTTCTTCCTTCTGCCGGGCCTCCGCTATCTTCTTCCAGCTCTTTTGCTAGCAGGGGCCCGGTCTTCTTCGTCGCCTTCTTCCCTCTTCTCTCCTGGAGATGTTGACCCGTCGCTGTTTGCGGCTGTAATGCCGTTTGCGCGGAGAGCATTCACTTATATAGGCATTGGCGTGGTCACCGGGTGATGCCACCCGGTGACCCCGCCCCCATATGACGTGACAGTCCCGGGGAATGATGGGACTTTGACATCATATAGGGGCGGGGTCACGGGTGGCATCACCCGGTGACCACGCCCATGCCTATATAAGTGAATGCGCTCCGCGCACACTGCATTACAGCCGGAGACAGTGACGAGTCAACATCTCCAGGAGAGAAGAGGGAAGAAGGCGACGAAGAAGACCGGGCCCCCGCTAGCAAAAGAGCTGGAAGAAGATAGCGGAGGCCCGGCAGAAGGAAGGAAGAACTGGAGAGCGAGAGAAGAACCGGAGAACGCGGAGACGACACCGGAGACCCCCAAAGTTGGAAGAAGACCCCTGAAGTTGAAGAAGACCCCCGAAATCGGAAGAAGACCCCTGGAGCTACCTAATAAATTACTTTAAAAACCTGTGTAGTGTTTTTATTGACATTTTTTTTCCACCAGGTGAATGGGTAGGGGTACGATGTACCCCATACTCATTTACATAGGGTGGGGGGCCGGGATCTGGGGGCTCCCTTATTAAAGGGGGCTCCCAGATTCCGATAAGCCCCCCGCCCGCATACCCCGACAACCAACGACCAGAGTTGTCGGGAAGAGGCCCTGTTTTCATCAACATGGGGGCAGGGTGCTTTGGGGTGGGGGGCCACAGGGCGCCCTCCTGCCCCAAAGCACCCACCCCCATGTTGAGGGCATGCGGCCTGGTTCGGTTCAGGAGGGGGGATCTCGCTTGTCCCCAACCCCTTTCCTGACCGGCCGGGCTGCGTGCTTGGATAAGGGTCTGCTATGGATTTTTTTTCGGCGTAGGGGTTCCTGTTAAAGTCCATACCAGACCTAAGGGCCTGGTATGCTCCTGGAGGGAAACCCATGCCGGTTTTTTATTAAAAATTTGGCGTGGAGTTCCCCCTCATGATAACCGCAGCAAGACTTCCCTCTCCTCTCCCAGGTCTGCAAGTCCGCAGCTAAAAACGCAAAGGAACCGCTGAACAACTGATTGCGAACTTGGCAAAGACTCCAAGCTCAAAAACACAATGCACAAGTGTGAACCCAGCCTCAGTCTTGTAAATGGGTGGGTGGGCCTCACTGCTAAATATAAACAAAGGGCTGGGGTCTCCTAGGTGATGTTATTGACAAAATATGGCCATGTCATAGCTATAATATGGCAATGTGGTCATATATGGTCAGGTAAGTAAGTACTATCCCTGCTTCTTTGATAATATGGCCTAGCATTCCTGGCCGGTAAATAAATGGGGCCAAATTATCTCCCTGGATGCTAAGGGTGCAGCGGATAACAGCCACTTCTTTAACAAGCATTGACAGGAAGGGAGCTGTGATCTATAGTAGCAGTAGAAATACTGCTATCATATATCACAATTAGCTCCTGCTGAACGAGCAAAAATTCTGAAGTTCAGATAAACACCCGAACAGCCAAAGTTGGGACAAAGCCTTTGGCTCATTCCTATTGGTAATATATATATTACATTTACTATCATATAAATGTAATATATATATATAATGTAATATACAGTATATATATTACATTTACTATCAGTTACAAGACACCAGAAGCATGCCAATGCATAGTAGGGATGAGCTTTATGTTCGAGTCGAACATGAATTCGACTCGAACATTGGCTGTTCGCCCGTTTGCGAACAGCGAACAATTTGGGGCGTTCGCGGCAAATTCGAAAAGCCGCGGAACACCCTTTAAAAGTCTATGGGAGAAATCAAAAGTGCTAATTTTAAAGGTTAATATGCAAGTTATTGTCATAAAAAGTGTTTGGGGGACCTGGGTCCTGCCCCAGGGGACATGTATCAATGCAAAAAAAAGTTTTCAAAACTGCTTTTTTTTTCGGGAGCAGTGATTTTAATAATGCTTAAAGTGAAACAATAAAAGCAAAATATTCCTTTAAAATGTCATACCTGGGGGGTGTGTATAGTATGCCTGTAAAGTAACGCATGTTTCCCGTGCTTAGAACTGTCCCTGCACAAAATGTATTTTCTAAAGGAAAAAAAGTCATTTAAAACTACTCGCGGCCATTCATGAATTGTCGGGTCCCGGAAATACAGATCAAAGTCATTGAAAAAAACGGAACCAAAAAAAAAAAAACGTGAAGGTCCCCCCCCAAATTCCATATCAGACCCTTTAGGTCTGGTATGGATATTAAGGGGAACCCCGCACCAAAATTGAAAAAAAATGGCGCGGGGTTCCCCTCAAAAATCCATACCAGACCCTTCAGGTCTGGTATGGATTTTAAGGGGAACCCTGCACCAAAATTGAAAAAAAATGGCGTGGAGTCCCCCCAAAAATCCATACCAGACTTGCTCGGTGGTTGTGGGGGTCTGGTATTGGAATCTGAAGCCCCCTTTAACAAAGGGGACCCCCAGATTCTGGCCCCCCTATGTGAATTGGTAACGGGGTACATTGTGCCCCTACCATTTCACAAAAGAAAGTGTCAAAAATGTTAAAAACCACACAAACACAGTTGGGATAAGTCCTTTATTAAAAAAAAAATAATCAAAAAACATTCCAGCGATGTAATCCAGTCTGTCCAGCGTTGTAATCCATTCTCGATTTTTAATTTTTTTTATTATGGTGCGGGGTTCCCCTAAAATCCATACCAGACCTGAAGGGTCTGGTATGGATTTTTGGAGGGAACCCCACGCCATTTTTTAAAACCCCTGCCATTTTTTAAAACCCCTGCCGTTTTTTTCAATGACTTTGATTTGTTTTTCCGGGACCCGACAATTCATGAATAGCGAGTAGTTTTAAATTACTTTTTTTCCTTTAGAAATTACATTTTGTGCAGGGACAGTTCTAAGCACAGGAAACATGCGCTACGCGCTACTTTACAGGCATACTATACACACCACCCAGGTACGAAATTTAAAGGAATATTTCACTTTTATTGTTTTACTTTAAGCATTATTAAAATCACTGCTCCTGAAAAAACTGACGTTTTTAAAACTTTTTTTTGCATTGATACATTTCCCCTGGGGCAGGACCCGGGTCCCCAAACACTTTTTATGATAATAAATTGCATATTAACCTTTCAAATTAACACTTTTTATTGTTTATGTTCGTGTCCAATAGACTTTAACGGTGTTCGCGTGTTCGAACAAATTTTTTGCCTGTTCGCATGTTCTGGTGCGAACCGAACTGGGGGGTGTTCGGCACATCCCTAGTGCATAGTAGTTATTAGATCTTGCACACTGCAGTCATATGAGATCACTGATGAGAAAGGTTAGAGCTTGCAATTCAAAGACTATTTTGTTGCCTGTTGGGACACTAAGTTAATTGATAAACATGACATGTGATTGTTGTAGTGCTCCAAAGGGGTATTGGTGAATTGTTATTTATCTAAAGCCTTGTGAAACAATGAGTTTAAGACTGACGTAGGGTTACCGGTCTATTCACAATATTGTTTGCAAAAAAGTAATCCCTAGAAGAATTACACTACGCAGGAATGTTATCTGGACTAGTGTAATGCAAATAAAAAAAAATTGTGTCGCTCTTCATTGAAATGTTTGCGCGCCATTTAGGCACAAGACCAGGGAATGTTGGAACTGTTTAAATTGATATCTATACAACTTTGATATAAATTTAACATATGCCTCCTGAAAAGCACACTACAATTGGCTTTGTGTTGGACTAAGATCATAGAAGCACCAAAAAGCCTTGCTGAGCAGTAACACTGATAACTAGAAAAATTCCCAAAGGTCGTAGGAACATAGAAAAGTGACAGCAGAAAAAATACAGAATAGTCTATTGAGTCAAGTCTTTTTAACCTCCCTGGCGGTATGATTCTGTCTGGAATTATGTACCAAAAGCGGTACAATTATTTTGCATGGAAATTTGGTGTTATGTATCGTAGGCCTGCGATTCTTAGTAATTACTTACTTAAACCTGACCAAACAAGAGTCTAGTAGACATCCCGGGTATGATAAAGTTTGAAACACAAAATCATAAATTATAATATAATAAATAACTATAAATAATTATAACACATGTAATTATAATAAAACTTATTTAATAATGTAATCAGATCAAAAACACTGAAATTTGCTCAGTTGCAGAATTGTCGCTGTCATTAGATTTAGTGTTTGATGACGAATTTCCCCACAAATCACTATCGCTCAATTCTGCGAGTGATTCTAATTTATTATCGCTGTTTTCTAGCTGGTCTAAAACCACTTTTGACATAAAGGGACACTTTTTGGTTGCTATGGACAATCTCCAGTTTCCAGGCAGAAAGAAAAGTTTTTTTTTATATAAAACTGCATGCAGGACACTGGGCAGACCACTAGGGACAAAGGGGATGTGAAATTATTATATACAGTACTATAATCAGTAAGATTACAGTATACTGTATGTATACTACTGTATGTGTTTCACTTTTTGAAAAAAAATCACCCCGAGCCTGACTCGGGAATACCGCTAAGGAGGTTAAATATGTTTTGGATTTTTATGTTTTGTTTGTTAACTTTTTTGTCTGAGTACAGATCTATGTTTGTCCCAAGCATGTTTGAATCCACGTACTGTTGACTGACTCACTACCTCTGCTGAAAGTTTATTCCAAGCATTAACTACCCTTTCAGTAAAATAATACTTTCTAATGCCCCATACACACGATCGTTTTTCATGCCGTTAAAAATGCCATTTTAAAAAATGGCCATTAAAAATGATTGTGTGTAGGCTCCAGAGCATTTTTAACGACGTGAAAAACGGCCATTAAAAATTCCGGACATGCTCTCTTTTTTCACGTCGTTTTTCATGTCGTTTTTTTTAACGACGTGAAAAACGATAGTGTGTATGCTTTCACGACGTGAAAAAAAACGCGCATGCTCAGAATCAAGTATGAGACGGGAGCGCTCGTTCTGGTAAAACTAGCGTTCGTAATGGAGATAGCACATTCATTACACAGTAACGGACTGAAAAACGCTAATCGTCGCTCAACAAACTTTACTAACATGAAGGGTGGCGCCATTCGAACGGAACTTCCCCTTTATAGTGCCGTCGTACGTGTTGAACGTCACTGCGCTTTGCTTGATCGTTTTTTTTAATGATGGTGTGTACGCAAGGCAGGCTTGAGAGGAAACATGAAAAAAAACGAGGAGAAAAACGTCGGTTTAAAAAATGACATTAAAAACGATCGTGTGTACGGGGCATAAGATTAGTTTTGAACTTTCCTAAAGTTAGTTTGAAGTCATGTCCCCGTGTTCTTGAGTTTGGTTTCATAATGAAAAAAACTGCTACCCTGAACCTTATTCACCTTATTGATGTATTTAAGGTTTCAATCATGTCTCCCCTTTCCCTTGTTTCCTCCAGATTTTACACATCAAGTTGCTGAAGTCTCTCTTGATATGTTTTATCTCCCAGAACTTTCACCATTTTTGTTAACCATCTCTGGACTCATTCTATCTTATCAATATCTCCAAAACTGGACATACTATTCTAAATTAGGTCTCACTAAAGATCTACAGTATAAAGGGGAATCGGGACCTCCTTCCTCCTGCTGCTGATCCCCCTATTGATGCATCCTAGAATTCTATTTGCTTTTCCCAGTTCATGGTCTTACTGTTTGCTCATTTTGCAATCATCTGAAATAAGTACCCTCAAATCTTCTTCCTCTGTAGTACTGGCCAACACTGCACCCTTAAGAGCTATGATTAAGCACTGAGTCACAGTGCGAAACGCGTCAGCTCCTGTTCGCTGCTTTCCATGCTGTGATATGTTTTTCACATCTTTGTTTTAATAAACAACCATTTTTTGGAGTGCGGCTGTCCAAGCATTTTTTCCTGTTCACTGCACCCTTAATGTTGTGCTCTCTCAAGGGATTATTTTTCCCTAGGTGCATTATTTTACATTTAGAAACATTTGAACTGCAGTTTCAGGTGCTTTGACCAATCTTCCAGCAATGTCTCATGTTACAGACACCTCCAGGGTTATCAACCCTACTACACACATTTGTATCATTAGCAAAAAGACATACCTTGCCCAACAAACTTTTAGCTATATCACTTACATAAAGATTAAATAGAACAGGACCTAGTACAGAGCCTGTGGTACACCATTTACAACCACACTCTAGTATCTATTCTTTAGCCAACTGCATATCTGCTGAACCACCCAAAAGTTAAGGCCTAGCTTGTACAACCTTTGTATTAGATCATTATGTGGAACCGTAAGAAATGCCTTGCTGGAATCAAGATATGCTATGTCCACAGCACCACCCTGGTCCAAAACATTGGTGACATAGTCAAAAAAATTCAATCAGATTAGTTTGACGTGATCTGCCCTCAGTAAAGTCATGCTGATTTGGGTCCAGTAAGTTGTGTATTTTTAAGTTTGCAGCTGTATTCCAGTGAGAGAGGACGTACACACAGCAGCTCCTGACTTCCAGGGCTGCACTTGTTCTCTCCCCAGATCTCTCCCCAGATCTCTCCTTCAGATCTCTCCTCTATTCCCCCTTGCTCTCCCCCTTCTCCCCCCCTCCATACAGAGGGACCCCAAGTGATCCACGAGCCCCCCCCCCCGCTGCTGCCGGGCACCACCCCCTGCAGCAGCCGTCAGGCAAGACCGCGGCTGTGGCCTAGAACCACCTTCCAGCTGTCCCCCGGCGGGCGCATCCCCTGCATCCCCTCAGGAGCAGACCCCCCTCCAGCACAGTGCCCCCAGCTCACCTGCTATCACCCGCCGCATTCGGCATCCATTCCATCCGCAGTCGCCGTTCAGGAAAGTCAGTGGCTGCGGCCTAGCATCGCCAAGCATCCCCTCCTCCGGCACCCGGATCATCAGCAAGCCGCTGCACCCCCGACACGATCGGAGCTCCCCCCAGGCGCCATAGGGTCCCGAAGCAGCACTAGCAGCTGCCTGGCCCAGCAGGACAGACCGCGGCTTCGGCCTAGCCCCGACGGCCATCTTGGGCCACCCAGCCTCGGCCCCCAACACCCTCTCCCAGCCCCCCCTGGACCACTCCGACCCGGTATAACCACCGGACTGCACACCCTCACTTACCAACCGCCTGTGGCCCCCACTAGGTCACTCCCAAAAGGCTGCCTAGAGGACAAAACGGAGATCCGGCCTGGTAAGCAGTGGCCATCTTGGTACACCCAGGAGCCTTGCCACCAACACTGACAAAAAAAACTTCTTCTATTCTCTACTTACTGATATTAACAACCCCCCCACCCCACCCCACCACTATCTTTCACAAAACTCTTTAATAACCCTTCTCTACCGATTACGGATCCCCCTGCCGTCATCTGGGCGCCCACCTCTAGACTGCTAGACCTGCAGGACAAACCGCAGCTGCGGCCTAGCTCTGACCATCCCATTACCCTCTCCCTGATTCTCTCTCCAGCGGGCCCGCGTGTGCCGACCTGGTAAGTACATTGGGGCACCTCCAACCAGTAGGAAGTTGATCCAGGGTTTACCCGATCGCCTTTCGGGGGGTCAGGACGGAATTTCTTCCTGCGGTAGCAATTGGCCTCGAGTCGGCTGGTTTTTTTTGCCTTCCTCTGGACCAACGGGGGGGTGGCTAGGTCATTGGGCCCTATTCACCATCCCCATCACCTATTTCTCCTCATCATGTGCAACTTTAAATACTCAGCAGACACCCTCCACAGGCTAAGGAATACTGCCTCAACATTACCAACCTCCACCCAAAAAATACTACGAAAAGAACAACTGCTAAGGATCAATCGACAATCGACTATCAAAAACACGAAAACACCACCTCAACTACAACATTTATCATGCGCCCTGATCAACACCAGATCGGCAGTCAAGCACAGACAGGAAATTCACGACTTCATCACGCAAAACGACATAGATTGCCTCTTTATCACGGAAAGCTGGCTAACACCTGACTGTAACACCATCCTAACAGAATTAGTACCTGAGAACTACTGCATCCTAACTGAGCACAGAATAGGACAGAGAGGAGGAGGCCTAGCAGTGATCTTCAAATCTTACCTCTCTCTCACCAAACCAACTATACAGAGCTCATTGCCGTTCATGGAGACACTCACTCTGCAACTCCAAACAACACCCCAGGACACCATCCACATACTGCTATGCTACAGACCGCCAGGACCAAAGACAAATCTCCTCACATCCCTTACCGAATTCATCTCGACATATACTTTAAAAACCAAAAGCTTCTTATTACTAGGGGACTTCAACCTCTGGGCGAACTCCACTCAGGACCCCATCGCCACCTTCTGCATCAACCAACTGAAAGAACTAGGTCTGCAGCAGTTGATAAAGGCCCCCACACATGGATCGGGTTACATTCTTGACCTCATCTTTAAACAAAATTTGGACATCAACACACTGGATAACATGCCGTTCCCATGGACGGACCACCACGCTATCAAATTTAAAATTACCACCAACACCATCTCCCAAAAACAGGAACACTCAATAACAACATACTGGACAAGATCTCAGAAGAAATTACACTCGGAACTCTTCAAAACTACGCTATCAAAAAAAATAGGAACGCAAAATCACAACCACTCAACGGAACAAACACTCAACTCCTTAAACAAAGCATTACTACAAACAGCAGACATAGCCGCTCCGAGACGCAGAGAACTAATTCGCAAAAAAAACTCGGGCTGGTTTAATGACACTCTTACTCTACTGAAGCAAGAACGCAGAAGGGCCGAAGGAGCCTGGAGAAGAAACCCAACTGAGGAAAACCGCATTAACTACAAAGCACTCACTAAGAAATATCACAAAGCAATTTTCAGAGCGAAAAAGGAACATTTCTCAAACACCATCAAAAAAGCCCTAAACCGACCTCGTGAACTCTTCAAACTAGTCGCTCAGACTATGAACCCTACCTGCCTAGAACCTCCAGCAAGCGAAACCCAAGAGTTCTGCAATGAGCTATCGGAATTTTTTATTGCCAAAATCGAAAACATTCGGGAAATAATTCAACAGAAAAAAACAACCAACCCCACTCCGCCAAAGCAAATAGAGGAAATCAATACGAACATTATATAATTGACAACATTTTCGCTGGTCCCGATCACCATCGACACCACCAAAAACATAATTAGAAGCCTCAGAGACAACACTTCTCCAAACAACATCATTTCTACAAAACTCCTGAAAGAATGTACCGACATTCTAGCACCTACCATAACACACCTCGCAAATCAATCATTCAAAGAAGGTATTGTTCCGAGCTCTCTCAAACAAGGCATAATCAAACCCCTCCTAAAGAAACCCAACCTCGACCCCAAAGACCCAAACCACCGCAGACCGGTAACAAAACTCAACACCATCTCCAAGATTATGAAGAAAGCAGTAGTACAACAGCTACAACTTCACTTGGACACTTACAAACTCTTGGATCCACTACATTCAGGCTTCCGCCCAGGCCATGGCACAGAAACAGCACTTCTTAAAGTATGGGATGACGCCCTCGAAGCAGCAGATGATGGAGAATCATGCCTTCTGGTGCTGCTGGACCTCAGTGCAGCGTTCGACACAGTAGACCACAAAACTCTACTCATTCGCCTTAAAGAAGTAGCAGGAGTCGCTGACCCTGACCTATCCTGGTTCGCATCCTTCCTAGATAATCGTTCGCAGAAAGTGAAACTAGGAGCCTTCACCTCTGAAACTCGCGCAATTTCTTGCGGAGTCCCTCAAGGATAACCCCTGTTGCCCGTGCTCTTTAACATCTACCTCCGCCCACTCCTCAAAATCATCAGCAACAGGACCTGTGCTACCACTCATACGCTGATGACACCCAACTCTACTTTCGTATCACCGGGAAAAAAGACCAATATCACGGAATGGAAAATTGCCTTACACTGATTGATGATTGGATGACTGAGAGTTCCCTCAAACTCAACGGATCCAAAACAGAACTCCTTCTCCCCCACACAAACCAAAAGACAAAAACTGAAACTTCTTGGACACTCCCCACCATCCTTGGACAGACCATTACACCAAGCACCAAAGTCAAAAGTCTTGGAGTCATCTTTGACTTGCAGATGTCGATGGATGCACAAATAGGATCAGTAGTCAGCGGATCTCACCATCTCCTCTGCCTGCTGCGTAGACTCATCCCCTTCATCCCGAAAGAGGACACAGCAGTAGTAGTTGGAACAATTATCAACTCGCGACTCGACTGCGCAAACGCCCTCTACCTCGGACTACCCAAATACCAGATTTTGCACCTACAAGTCGTCCAGAACATGGCTGCCAGGCTGGTAACGGGAAAAAAACCTTGGGAATCCATCACCCCATCACTGAGGACCCTTCATTGGCTAACCGTAAAGGATCGGATCACATTCAAGACCCTCTGCCTCACGCACAAGTGCACACAAGGAAACGCTCCTCAATATCTATGTGAGAAGATAAAACACTACACACCCAATCGCACTCTTCGATCAACAAACCAAAACCTCTTTCACATCCCCAAGTCAGGCTACAAAGCAAAGGGAGAACGAAGATTTGCAGTCCAAGGACCACGGCTATGGAACCCTCTACCCACGGATATCCGCATGGAAGAAAACCATCGGGCCTTCAGGAAAAATCTTAAGACCCACCTCTTCTGATGGATCAGGACGTCACTGGATGCAAAGCGCCTTGAGGCGATTTAGTTCGCAATTGTAGCGCTATACAAGTTATTCACTCACTCACTCAAGTGATCAATGATCCCTCTTTTTAGCAGTGATTCCGTTAACTTGACTACATCTAACGTTAAGCTCACTGGCCTGTAATTGCCAGCTTCTACCTTGCTGCCCTTCTTGTGGGTATGTACAATATTAGCTGTCCATCAGTCATGGGAACTTCTCCTGTTAGAAGAGATAGATTAAAAAGATCTGTTAATGGTCCAATAACTATACCTTGAAGTTCTCTTAGAACTCTGGGATGAATACCATCAGGGCTCATTGCTTTATTAAGCTTTAACCAAGCCAGTTTAACTGCTACCTCTGTCTCCAGAAATCCAAAAAATGAACCATCACTACTAGAACCAATATGTTTCCCCAACTTTTTATTGTTGGTACAAATTTTTAGCAATAAGTAATTGTTAATATGATTTGCTACATCCAGGTCTCCCTCAACATACACTTTGTGCCCAGTTTTCATTTTAATGATCCCATTGTTTTTTACTTCTATCACTAATGTACCTAAAAAAAATGTAATCTCTTTCTTAATAGAATTAGCAATTTTCTCCTCTTTCTGTGCTTTAGCAGCACTGATAATGTGCTTGGCCTAATTTTGCCAATTTTTATATCCTTCTCTGTCAGCTACACCTCTTGTTTCCTTGAATCTCCTGTGTGCTGATTTTTTTTTTCCTTTACTATCCTACTTACCTCTTTAGTGAACCACACTATTTTTTTCTTCCGTTTATTCTTACTACCTTGCCTGACATTATCTAGTTGCCTTCAGGATGGTAGACTTTAACAGTGCCCATTGATTACTTACTCCTGTCATTTTCCTCCGATATTTCAATTCATTTTTTAAGAAATTACCCCATTTCACCAGATCATTAGCACATTGGCCCCTAGGACTCCCTGGTGGTATATATGACCCATACCTGTTTATTATTGCTTCATACTTGTTGGGAGAAGAAACATTATGATCGTAATTTTATCCTCCCGTGTAATCATCTGCACAAAAACTCAGCTCAGAGCCTGGGGCAGAGGGCAGGGATGGACTTTTGTGACCTTTTAGACAAGACTTCCTTAATGATGGAGCAAGGGTGTGATTTACACCGTACTTGCAAATGAATGTGGTTTAATTAGGAACAGAGCCCTTGGAGACATGACTCCCATACAGATGGACTCCTAATGTAATCCAAACAGTGCCAAATAAAAGAAGTAGAAAAAGTAGAAAAAGAGACTATCTTTAAAGTATACATTAGATTATATATTCATATTGTGAATAATAATACACACCTTTCTAGACAAAGACTCCTCCCCAGGAGGGAGAGACAGGAGGGCATTCACCCACCCACACCCGTGATAATAATTTACAAATAGCGACATAGGCGTCTCTGGCATCTCTGCTTCTCAACCCCCCCTCCCAAAAAAAAAATAAGAAGAGAAATGGTGGAGTGAGAAAAAGAGTGGGCTTCCATTATCCAAGCAATGGTAAGTACCTTAAGAGTGACACTGTCACCTTCCCTTACCTAAGTTGTGCCCAATTACGCTCTGATGGGTATATGGTTGTGTGTGTCCATTCCATTCTCTCTCCCCAAGATCACTTAGCTCATTTATTAACAATAAATACGGAGACAACAAACAACTCTATACCCAGGGAGAAAAACAAAAAACAAAAAATTTCCCTGGTTGTCTGTTATATCCCCTAACAAAACATTTAAACAAATTAATAAGACAACTTTCATTAAAGGAATAGTTCACCTTTACCACAAAACTGTCTATGCAGATAAGGGGCATCTGTAAATAAAAACAAACTACAGTATGCAGCTCTGACTAAAGTTTAGCAAAGTCCTTGCTATAGATGTAGGCCATTTACATACCTTATGAAGCCTGACTGGAATGCTCCCAGGATATTGCAAAGTGAGGCCTAGTCATCACTGTTCACCTCCACCATCACAGGAGGAAGCTCTCAAATCCTGAGCTCAGAGCTACTGCATCAGGGGAGTGAAAGAGTATGTGAGGGGGTTTGAATCAGAGAAAGAGCTCCCTCCTGTGATGGTGGAGGTGAGAGGTGATGACTAGGCCTCACTTAGCAACATCCTGGGAGCATTTAGCAATGTCCTGGGAGTATTCAAGTCAGGTATAATAAGGTATGTAAATGGCCTACACCTATAGCAAGGGTATTATTCATCCTTAGTCAGAGCTGCACAGTTTGTTTTAATTTATAAACTTTCCTTATCTGCATAGACAAGTTTTTTTGTAAAGGTGAACTATACTTTTAACCAGATTTCCTATTTATTTATATATTCAGGTACCAAGTTACAGTTATAAGGATTGTAATTAGGTGGTTTTATGTCTGTATTTACCTGATGCACCAGTGTATAACTGGTAAATCAACAGATTACAGGTCAAAAACTCCTGCCATTATACACTAAAAACTATCCATGTTTTTTTTTTTTTTTCCACAAGAAAAAACTATCCATGTTTAAATCTGCCTTCATAACAACCCTTTACTGTATATTCATGTGCAGTTTTTTTATTATAGGATACTAAAGTCCTGCTTATTGTGCAATAGTGCAATTGAGTGGAAAGGATCAGGGCTGTATCCTGTGAAATGTTGGGTCATTGCTATACAGAGGGACTTGGTCACAAAGGTATTGCTGTGAGAAGTAGTCTAGGCTCTTTATTTAGTTCATTAGTGAATGATGTTTTCTGTTATTGGAGCTGAAGGCATAGCCAACAAACTCCCTATCCATGAACTTTTAATGGCTGAGTTTGCTTTTTTTAACTGACAAGATGCTTTTCTTGCATTTTCTTCTTGTTTTAACTCCATGTATATTTATATTTTTCTGCATAAAACAATTTATCTTTTTTGGTGTGTATGTTTTACAACCCTTAAGATTTTTATGGAACTCTGCATAAAGTGATTATAAATTCACCTAAGTTATAACAGAAAAAAAAAACATGCTTAAAGTGAGACTCTAATCTTTAAAATATCCAGTCCAAGTAAACTAAATTACTAGGATATATTGGTTGTTTGACTGTATGCTATGATCAATCCAATAACTATCAGTAATAAAACGATTTTTGCTTCTAATTAAGTATAATGGCTTATTTGGAAGGAATACACATATAATGGTGCCTTTATATACTGTATGTATAATTGTGCCTGTACTGAACAGAGATTTTGAGTGCTGTCATAGTGCGGATAAATTATTCCTTTAAAGATGCTTTTTACTGCACCCAAAGCCGGCCATACATTACATGGATGGTAAGCAGCAGTCACATTCAGATCCATTTATGGGCAAGCTACTGATCAACTTCTGTTCAACCAGCTTGTTGAATTTTCCCTGATTGATCAATGCTGCATGCTCTGATCAGTGAAAAGGTGCATGTGATGTGGGAAACTTGCAATTTGTGCGCGGTTCCCACACTGCATTTAAATTGCACTCACTGCCCTTGCAATCTGCAATGGGGGTCAGTGTAATCTTAATGGGCACCCCAAATGCAGGTCACAAACTTAGTACGTTTTTTTTTTAACATCAACATTTTTTTTTTTTTGTTTATTGATAGAAATATAAAGAAGCAGAAATGGAGTCGCAGCTCCAAATAGTAATAAAACAGAGAAATTGTCAGATTTTAGTGAGCAACAATATTATGTGTTACAGATTATTGAAGTCTAAAAGCTTATTCTGACATAATTAAGCCTTAAGAGTAACCTAGTATGGTGCATATATACACAACCATCACGTATTATAACATATACAAAAATAAAAATCCAACCAGTAATACATTTTAATTGTCTAAATAAATGGGAAATAAAAAAAATAAAAAAAATAGAGGGTAGTAAGAAAATATAGATTAGTCAATAGATCAGGCATGTTCACGATAGTGTCGTAGTAGATATATCCAGATAAGCAATCTTGTGATTAACAGAGATTGCAATACGTTTAAAGGGGATTTACCATTCTTAATAACCTTAACGTGTTTCTATAAGATCCAAGTAAGCTTGGGAATACCTGAACAAGTACCGGGGTGACCAGGTCTCGTGGAAGAATTCGACACTCTCACTCGACTGAGCCACTACCTCCTCCATCCCACGGATCTCTGATATTTTGCAAAGCCATTCCCGAACGGTTGGCACCTGAGAAGATTTTCCAGAATAGTGGAATAAGTGCTTTTTTGGCCGCATTCAGTAAATGTTTAGAGAGTGAGTGTTTGTATTTTTTGATGATGAAATCCTTGACATGGAGAAGACAACACAATGCGTCCAGTTTTAGTTTTGTTTCTGTGATCTGGAAAACCAGTTTCCTTACCTCTGACCAGAAGGGCTGCAATACTGGGCATGACCACCAGATGTGCAATAAGGTACCCCTGTCAGCATGACACCTCCAGCATGTGTCTAAGGTTTGAGGAAACCAAGAATTTAATTTCACAGGGCTGGCATACCAGTGGGTAAGCAACTTGTATGCTGTTTCCTGAGTTCTGGTACCAAGAGAGCATTTATGAGCTAGTATACAAGCCATTTGCCATTGTTTGTCCGTAAGTGGTATGCCTAATTCTTTTGACCATCGCTCTCTGAGTCCGTTTTCACCAGGGCCACCACCATCCTGAATCCATCTGTATGTGAGTGAGGTTGCTTTGGAAATCGGTTCCTCTGTGAAGCAAACCGTCTCCAGTTCAGTCAATTGTCTGCTAAAATCTGTCTTTTTGGGTGCTTGGTTGAGATAACTGCGAATTTGTAAGTATGTCCACATTGGTAGATCAGGTATGTTGGTGTCCGCTCTAATGTTTGCGAGATCTTTGAACTTGTTGTTGTCAGTGTGTGGCCAGAAGTGGCTTATTTGTGTTTGGGAGTCTAAGGGTGTTATTCCCTACTCCTGGAAGAAAGTCAGGGTTGTTGTGTAGGGGAGTTAGCGGGCTCAAATGTGATGAGAAGTTGTGGAGTGTAGTTAACTTATGAAAAATGGCCAACGTGGTACCTATGAGAGGGTGTGACTTTAAGGCTGTTGAGTAACTCATCCAAGGGATCCAGGGTGAGAATCGTATGGGAGTGGGGCTAGTAGCGTCCTCCAATTCCACCCAATCTTTAATTGAGTGATGGAAATGCCAGTCTATGATTCTGGTGATATGTGAGGCAAAGTAATAGTGTTTATAGTCAGGAATACTCATCCCTCCTCTTTCTTTGTTTTAGGTTAGCAGGGCAAATCTAATTTTAGGGTGTTTATGGGCCCATATAAATGTCATTTGGATTGAGTGAAGAGCTTTAAAAAAGGTCAGGGGTATCTTTATTGGTAAGTTCCTAAGTAAATAGAGGACTCTCTGTAATATCACCATCTTGCATATCGCTGCCCTCACAAACCAAGAGAAATGTCTAGGGTGCCAGGCTTGGAGATCAGCGCCTCTCGCCTTCAGCAGGGGTACAAAATTTTGCTTGTATATCTGGGATAGCGTGGGAGTCAACCAAACACCCAGATATTTAAGGGCTGAGTCCACCCACTTGAAAGGGCAAGTGGACTTTATTGAATTGATAGAGCCTACGGGGATAGGGATATTCATCGCCTCCAATTTGGTAAAATTAATTTTAAGTTGGATATTAAGCCAAACAGGGAAAATTCTTCCATTAGTAAGGGCAGTGAGATGCTGGGGTCTGTTATGAAGAACAATAGATCATCTGCGTAAGCTGCTACTTTGTACTCCCTTTTCGCCACTTCAAATCCCTGTATTGCGCTCTTTGCCACAATTCGTCTGATGAAAGGTTCGAGTGATAAGATAAATAGGAGGGGCGAGAGAGGACAACCCTGTCTCGTTCCATTGTTTATTTTGACAGTGTTTGACAAAGAGCCATTAATTTTGAGTTGCGCAGTAGGATTGCTATACAAGGAGGATATCCAAGCCATCATATGACTTCCCAAGCCGATGAACCTGCAGCTTGTTGTCTTTTGTTTGGGGAGGTTATATAGGGAAGTGTAATATTCATGAAAGTGGTGAGCTATTTGTTTAGTGGTAACTACAATTTTCCCTGTTTTGGACCGTATTCCTAAGATGTTTTGGCTAGAATTGGTGGTCCGTAGGGCTCTCGCGAGAAACCTGCCTGTTTTGTCTCCAGTTCATAATAGATTTTTTTTTTAGGAATAGGAAGCATTTGGTCCTTGCGTAAATTATCTGTTGTAGGGCCTTTCTGGTGTCCAACAGCTCTGAAGCTGATTGTGTAGATAGAGATTGTTTGTGTTTCGTTTCTAGTGAGTGTATTTTCTCAGTCAAATTCTTAATTTCTTGTTCTTTTTCTTTTTTACGTCGGGTTCCCATTTTAATAAGGTCGCCCCTGATGGTACTTTTTTGAGCTTCCCAAACCATCATGGGGTCCATCCCTGGTTTGGTGTTAAGCTCAAAGTATTCCTTGAGTAAGGTGGCAATTTGGGGTAACAGTATCGGATCGGTCAGTAGTGACAAATTTAGCCTCCACGTGTCAGATTTTGTGGGTGGTGCCGTCAAGTCCAGGGACAAGGAGATTGGGGCATGGTCTGAGATGGTCTGGATCCCTATGTGAGCTCCCTCAATCATGTCAAGGTCTCTTTGTGAGACAAATATATAGTCTATCCTGGAGTAGCGACCATGTGGTATGGAGTAGAAAGTAAAATCCCTTTCTTCCGGGTGAAGAAAGCGCCAAGTGTCAATGAGTTGAAGGGAATTTAGCAATAGTTTGAGCCTCTTGAGGATTTTATATGTAATGTATGTTTTACCTGTAGACGTGTCTGTGAGAGGGTTCAATGGCAAGTTAAAGTCACCCCCCAGAATCAAACACCCCGAACTGAAGCCTTTTAGATCGTTAATCATATGTTTGCAAAAGGTCAGGTGGGATGTGTTAGGAAAGTATACATTAGCTAGTGTAATGGTAGTACCACCACACCTCCCTTTAAAAAGAGATATCTGCTTTCTGGGTCAATTAGCTTGTCTTTAAGCTCGAAGGAGGCATCCCTACCGATAAGTATGGAAAACCCCTTGGATTTGGCAAGGTCATTGGTCGCATACTGTGCTTGTGTGAAATATGTGTCAGTAAGTCCGGGAATTTGTTGGGTTTTAAAGTGGGTCTCCTGCAGAAAAACAAAGCGGGCCTACCTTTTTTAAGTTCCCTTAGGAGGGCGGAATGCTTTTCAGGGATGTTCAGACCTTTGGCGTTATGAGAAATCACTGCGGGGTAGCGGTCCAAGGAAGAATAAACCATGGTGCGGACCCAGAGAGAGATGTCAAGATAGTATCTGAAAATAGATCTTAAATTCAAAGTTGTTAGGCTATCCGATATATTGCACAGAAAATATATATATATATGCCTATTCACTGTCCAAAGAAAAACAAATCAGATAGATAGAAAAATAAAGAAAAAAGAATGGAAAGATAATCAGGAGATATTGTCTTCCCCTTGGTCTCCAAGGAACCCAAGGTATATAGATTAGTGTTCCTTACGAGGTCAATTTACCTGGAAAGGGACATTTTAGGGGTAGTGAACTTTGGCCTACCTGAACAGACCCAATAACTTTGGGATATAAAAGTATAAACCAAAGGTATGAACTATGACAGGTCGTGGCCTGTGTAAGCATATGAAAGGTTTGAGAAAGTCATTTCTGCACCACTGGTGACAAGTAGGACACCAGTAATTTGAACTTGAAAAAAACAAGAACTGTGCATCAAAGTTACTTACATACTCGGGTGGTTCACCTGGTATCTAGACTCAATACTTAGGCTTCCTCCCTCCCTCTGGAGGTGTGGGGTCTGTTGTTTGGGGTCCCGGCTTGCGATCCACCGGGTCGGGAGGTCTTTAACTTCTTAGATTGGCGCTTGTCCGGGGAGTGGAACGGAGACCCAGGATGAAGTTTTTCCAGAGGAGGTAGGGTAAATTCCTGGTACCAATCTGGTAAATCCACATCACCCAATTGTAGCGCCTGACAAAAATCGGGGAGATCATCCAGTGAGTGCAGGGTGTGTTGCTTTCCATTATGGTTAACCAGCATGGCAAATGGGAATCGCCAAGTATAGCGCAGGTCCTTCTCCCTCAGTCTATCTAATAATGGCCGCAAAGCTCTGCGGTTCTTTATTGTGATCTGGGAGAGATCATGGAAAAGTATAATTGTCTCACCATTAAAAACGATCTGGTCATTCCTGCGGGCATTCCTCATGATGTCTTCTTTTAAAGAGAAGTTTTGCAAACAGCATATTATGTCCCTGGGAGGCATATTGTCTGGTCCTTTGGCTCTGAGAGCTCTGTGAGCTCTTACAAATTCCATGGCAGTGTCCTCTGGCCGCTCTAGCAGGCTGTTGAAAACCCTTTCCAGGGCTGGGGTGATTTGGTCAGCCTCTACTGATTTGGGGATCCGCCTGACCCTGATATAGTTCCTTCTCCCTCTATTGTCTAAATCATCTAGATGTCTGTTGATCTCAATAAAGTGCTGGGTTTGGGAGCATGTCACCTTCTCTAGCCGGTGAATTGCTGCGTTTCTATGTCTCCCTGCTGCCTCAGTGGTGGCCATCTTGTCTGTGAGTACAAGCATGCTGGATTTAAGGTCTGTAATGGCCGCAGAGAAATTTGCCTTTATATCCGCAGCAAAGCCTGACATCCCAGCATATGTGAGGAGGAGATCAGGGTGTGGGATTCCCCTACCATTATCCTCAATTGCCGATTGTGAATCCTCGCTGTAATCCTCCTCCATGTGTGGCGACGCCATCTTGCCTCCAGATAGACTGCTTCGAGCTGCCGGTGGATTCCTAAAAAGATCAGTTATGTTCCGCCCTTGGCAAGCTGCCGAAAGCCTCTGGGATCTAGAGCGGAGTGTGCAGTAGTTTTTTCTGCTCATGATAAAGCGTTCTGGGTGCAGAAAGACGGGTTAAGGCCGCAATGCTGTCGGAGCTCCTTAACTAAGCGTCCATCTCTATTGCGCACCAAGCCTCGCCCCACGTAGTACGTTTTTACCTGCACTGGATCGCATGGTACAAAACGTCCATGAGATCTGATTGCAGTGCGGTTCGGAAATTAGTGCATGCACAACTTTGATGCAATGCGGTGCATTCTAGTGTGAACCTTGGCTTAGTGAATTGTTTATAGTCAACAATGCATGCCAATTTGTATAAGTTTGAGACATTTTTATGGGAGGGGGGAACATCACAGGAAAGCCATTCAAGCAATGAAGATTACACAAGTTTGGAACCATGGCCTGTTCATAGATGGGTAGCTCTCCCACATGAAAAGATGATAAGACAAGCAGTGAAACATGTTTTTCCTTCTCTGTAAATTTCACTACTGGAACTGTTTACAAATTTAGCCCTAAATTGAGTAGTGTTTAAATGTAAAAAAAAAAAAAAGTGAACATTCCCTTTTTCTAGGGAAAAAAAGCATATAGAAATGGTAGTTTTCTGCAAGTTGTTCTTAGTGCAGAGCTTTCAGGACTCTTTTCAAAATCACAGGGTACAACATTTCCCTGACACATCACCTGCCTGTAACTAATAGCATAACCCTAATACGTATCCCCTTTTTTAACCCAAATTTTAGCACCCCTGGCCCTTCGCTTTTAAGCCATTGCATGGACCCACCAAATTGTGATCCATGTATGGGCAGGGAGGTAATCTTAACACTTATTTGTAATTATACATGTGCATTTGTATTCGTCAAAATGCATTTTCGTCCGAATTTCTGGGATTTTCGTGTTCGTTTTAACAAACGATAACGAACGTGCAGAATCTGAAATCTGAAAGATCCAACATAAAAAATGCTTTATTTTCATTTTGTTTTGACAACAGTTTGATATAGATAGAAGATTCAACATGACGGTGACAATAGTGATCTGTGTCTTTTGAACCTGCGGTTGAATGTGCTTAACCTAACTCTCTTAGTCCAAGATTATTCAACATAGAGAGAAAAGATTCAACATTATAGAGACATGAAGATTCAACGAAGCAGCTAAAAACATACGATCACCACAAGCGGACATTTATGGTCAAATGCTCCACCCATAGGCTATAGAAGAATTCTAATATTGGTTGACTAGTAATAATAATTAATAAATATAATTATTACTAGTCATACAACATTAGAATTCTACTATAGCTTGTGGGCGAAGCATTCGACCGGAAATGTATGATTGGGGCGTCGTACAGTTTAGCTGCTCTGTCGAATCTTCTTAGAACATTCGACAGACACCATAAGCCTTCAATGACAGAATCGACCTTAACCACTTGCTTACTGGGCACTTAAACCCCCGTCGTACCCAGACCAATTTTCATCTTTCAGCGCTGACGCACTTTGAATGACAATTGCGCGGTCATACAACACTATACCAAAATTATATTTTTATCATTTTTTTTCCACAAAATGGAGCTTTCTTTGGGGGTATTTGATCACCTCTGCGGTTTTTATTTTTTGCGCTATAAACAAAAAAGACAGAAAATTTTGAAAAAAAACCACAAGATTTTTTTTACTTTTTGTTATAATAATATCCCAATTTTTTTTTAAAAAACTATTTTTTTTCTCAGTTTAGGCTGATACGTATTCTTCTATATATTTTTGGTAAAAAAAATTGCAATAAGCGTTTATTGATTGGTTTGCGCAAAAGTTATAGTGCCTACAAAATAGGGGATAAAATTATGACATTTTTATTATATTTTTTTTTTTTTACTAGTAATGGCGGCGATCTGGGACCATTCACATTTATACAGTGAACAGTGCTATGAATATGCACTGATTACTGTATAAATGTGACTGTCAGGGAAGGGGTTAACACTAGGGGGCGATCAAGGGGTTAAATATGTTCCCTATTAGTGATTCTTACTGTGTGGGGGAGGGGACTGACTGGGGGAGGTGACCGATCTGTGTCCCTATGTACAAGGGACACAGCATCGGTCTCCTCTCTCCCTGACAGGACATGGATCTCTGTGTTTACACACAGAGATCCACGTCCTGCCTCTGTAACAGCCGATCGCGTGTACTTGGCAGACATTTCGGCTGCCAGGCATGCACATCGGCATCACGTGACGCGGCGGGCACAGCTGTTCCCCGCCGCGTGCCCTCGGCAGCGTGCGGTGGGATGTAACACAGCAGGACGTCCAGGGACGTCCACCCGGCACTTGAGAGCTGCGCTGCAGACGTCTTTCGTCTATAGCGCGGGTCTCAAGTGGTTAATTGATTTGGATTTTCGGATGAATGCATTTTTTAACAAAACAAAATAAATAAAAACGAATTTCGGAAGTAACTAAATAATTTTATTTTTCGGACGAAAACTAAATTTCGAAACAAAATATTTCAGTGTGCACATGTCTATTTGTAATACATAACTGTCACCCTAAAATTAAACATCACTACAATTGATGCTAGAATAGGTCACATTGAGGGTTATTTACTAAAGGTAAAAGTGCACACTACAAGTGCAAAGTGCACTTGAAATTGCACTGAAAGTGCCCTTGGAAGTGCAGTCGCTGTAGATCCGAGGGGGGCATGCAAGGAAAATAAACAACAGCATTTTAGCTTGCACATGATTAGATAATAAAATCAGCAGAGCTTCTCCTCATTTCAGATCTACCCCTCAGATTTACAGCGACTGCACTTCCAAGTGAAGTTTCAGTGCAATTTCAAGTGCTCTTTGCACTTGTAGTTTGCACTTGTAGTGCAAAGTGGATTTGCCTTTCATAAATAACCCCCATTGTGTGATACATTTCAGGTCATTTACTGGTAGTCATGAAGTGTTTTAAAGCTGCACTTTGGACTTTGTACTTTTGTACAATTTGTTGCATACAGGACAAGTAAATCTGTACTCTTTTAAACGTGTAACAAGGAGGATTCAGCTTGATATGGAAAAAAAATTATCACTTATAGTGAAACTTTAGCTGATTAAAAGAGTACACATTTTCATTTTCTATCTTTTGCATCTTGACCTTTAACAGCAAACTTCCTAAAGCCAGAACATATTTATGACCAATACATTAATCTGTTTCCTTATTAACACGATTACAAAGCTTTGAATAGGTTTATCTGGTATCATTCTTAAAAGGTTAGACATTTTTAAATGAACACTTTTAAAGTTTAATGTGCATGTTGCCCCTTTCAACTTAAACATTTTTAACCTAGATGTAAATTTCAGTAAATCCTAGACTGTCCTTTCAGCAAGGGATAGTCTCAACTCTTGAATATTTGCCAATAACATATTATGATGATTTGTAGGGATGGACTAATCTGCCAAGAATTTATTCATGGTAGGTTTGTCGAACCACTATTTTAAATTTGTAAAATTTCAACTTAGTGGTGAATTTCAATGAAGTCTTTAAAAGGTGAATCTTGATACTAAATTCTGGACATTTTCCATGCTAATGCCTAGTACATATGATGAGAAAATTGGATGAGAAATACCACTTTCAGGGCAATTTTACGATAGTCTGATCAGTAGTACACAGCTTTCAAGAGCTAATCATGACAGTTTGTGCAAAATTATCCGAAGGGATAAACAGGAAAAAAATTCTCGTACGATATCAGAACGAACAATTTTAATTTACCGTATATACTCGAGTATAAGCCGAGTTTTTCAGCACATTTTTTTGTGCTGAAAATGCCCCCCTCGGCTTATACTCAAATCTGTGTCTATCTTCAAATTTGTGCACCTGATACTTGGCACACATGTAGCCCCACTCTTTCTCTACAAGTGTGCAAAGTTTGTTGTCCGGGGAACCTACAGCCGGGGAGAACCTTTTTTTCAAACCCGGGCACCCCTTCCATAGACTCCCATGTTAAATGGTAATTTCTCTGGTGAATTTTGGGACCCAGTACCAGCCGGCCCTAGATTCTCTTGACCTCAAACTTGCCACACATGTAGCCCCACTCTTTCTCTACAAGTGTGCAAAGTATGTTGTCCGGGGGACCTACGGCTGGGGATAACCTATTTTTCAAACCCGGGCACCCCTTCCATAGACTCCCATGTTAAACTGTAATTTCTCTGGTGATTTTTGGGACCCGGTATCAGCCGGCCCTAGGTTCCCTTGACCCCAAACTTGGCACACATGTAGCCCCACTCACTCTTCATATATAAGTGTGCAAAGTTTTTCGTCCAGGGGACTTACGGCCGGAGAGCACCGATTTTTCAAAGCCGGGCACCCCTTCCATAGACTCCCATGTTACACATCAGTCTAGTCACATAGCGCTGGAGATCAGGTAGAGTGAGGCATGGGCACAGTGACAGTGAGGCATGGGCACAGTGAGGCATGGGCACAGTGAGGCATGGACACAGCGAGGCATGGGCACAGTAAGGCACAGTGAGGCATGGACACAGTGAAGCACAGTGAGGCATGCACATGGACACAGTGAGGCAAAGTGAGGCACAGTGAGGCATGCAGATGGACACCATAGGCTTATAATCAAGTCAATATGTTTTCCCAGTTTTTTGTGGTAAAATTAGGTGCCTCGGCTTATATTCGGGTAGGCTTATACTCAAGTATATATGGTAATCAGTACAGTATTTGTCTGAAAAAAATCAGAAGACCAAGACCAGGCATGCTCGGAAACGAAGGAATACATTTTAATACAATACAACATTACATCACTTACAAAGTTGTTTTCTGTCATAGGATAATTTTGATATCTCTAGTAACCTATTAGTTTTTTATATGAGACTAGCATGCAAAAAAAATGGACGATCATTTGTCTGCAATTCTCATTGTGTGCACCAGGCTTTAAAGGAAAGCACACATGTTTGATAATCATTTTAAGCCCAGAGGATTATTTAAAACCCCCAAATATACATTTCCTTAAGCAGAGACCATGGAGAATAAAACTGTGGTAGTTCCAATTTTTTTATTGCACGCAATTTTTGCGCAGTGGTTTATGAAGTACAAAATTTCAATAAAAAATTCACCAAGGTTAAATTCAGGGCACACAAATGTAATATAATTACAAGATGAGGTTGTGCTGTATAAATAGATACCCAACATGTCAAGCTTTTGATTTTCACGTGCCCGCAAAATGGTGCTGAACAGGTCATCAGTTTAGAGTTAACCATAAAAATTGATTGTAGAATTATTGCTCTTCTTTTTACTTTGACTTTATATGACATAAGATACAAAAAGTTTTCATGCGTTCTAATATTTTTACGACAGATTCTTATTAATGAGATATTAGGATGTCTCACCTGCCTTTCCTTAAAGCTTGAAGGGCCAAGAAAAGACTCAAGGGGCTAGGGAAAGTGACAACAGAAACTGGAAGAGTCGTTTCACACCATTTCCAGGTTCATTCTTGTTAGATGTTTGCTGGTATTCCTCATCTCCACCCAGCAACACCTGCAATGCTGCAGGTGGGAAGCATAGCAGGGGTTGTTACTCTAGAGGGGCACTTCTGGGGGTCACAGAAAATGATACAGCTGCCAAATTGCTTTAGTTACATAACTGACAGTTGGCTTGTGGAGTGTACACACACTCCAGGTGGCTGCAGACTTTGCAAGTGTGTGTAACCCCCCCCCCCACTGCCACAGCCACAAGACATATGGTGGCAGCATTTGAAGAGTTAAATTACATGTGGTCCTACTGAGCAGTACAGACAGTATCAGTGACGTCATATTTTAAAATCACATATGAGGTATGACAATTTAATTCCCGAAATACATTATTTTTATTTATTTGCCAGGGCCCTTTTTTATTTCAGGGTTCTCAATGTACATTTGTTGCTGACACTGACAAAGTGCCCTTCATTTGCAGCATGTCACTGCATACCTATGCAGTAACGTAATGTGTACCAAGGTACCATATTTATTCCCCCTATTGCCATAGTTGACATAAAGGTAGGCAATTCCCTTTATTAAAAATGTCAGGCAGGACTACAGGCAGAGGTACTGAAGAGAAGAACACCAGCACCCGGACCCTGGATGTCTGAAATGCTTTATACAACACAGGGTAAAATCTGCATACATGCTTCCATGCTTACGCATTTCAGCCTAACAGGGCCATAATTATAGCAAGGTAAGCAGCTCACACCATTCCATAAAAATACTCCACCCAGAGGTGGAATTACAAACAGATGTGATTTAACTATTTTTCTAACACTACATGGTACAGCAGCCCAAATGAGCATACAATACATATAAAACCTTATAAAAAGGAAGTAAGAAAGCCCGGAGAAAAATATCAGAAAGAGAAAATCAATTGAATTTGAATAAATATCAATTGCGGGAGGGGGAGGAAGAGGTGAAGAGAATAATATACATAGATACTGGACCAAGAAATCTATTAAAAAAATATCTCATCTCTGGTACAAACCCAGAGATATGCGGGTATTAGGCTTATCCACCATACCTACTGTTTCAAAAGTTGTTTATGATGACCTCCATCTGGCTGTTGTACTTTCTCTATACCAGAAAACTGAAAGCCCCCCATGTCTCCCCCATGCAAATCCCTAAAATGTTGTGAAAATAGATGACAGCTGCTTCAGGTTAAGATTAGATGTAGCATTATAGTGTCCCCCTATTGTAGTCCTGAGGGGACACAAAGTGCAGTCCAATATTGCAGTGAGCACCTAGTGCATAAAAGTTCTGCATGCAGAAGCAATAGTGAGCAAGCAGGTTCTGCAGGACAAAATCGTAATCAAGTTGTGCCATCTGCCTTTCCTCTCAAAGGGTGGCCATGCTGTACAGCCACTGCATGCACAGGAGGATGTTTCCTTGTATTCTTTCTGCCAGGAGCAAAGCAGCTAGCTGTCTACAACTGCTGCTAATGCAACCTTTCTTCCTCCTCATCCTCTTCTGCTAATTCTGACATAGATCTGCAAACTGGTAATGAGGTGTTGGCAGAATTATTTTACCACATGATCACTGACTTACTGCAAGAGAACGATTTTGGTAATTGTCAGGCATTCCTCCTTTTAGATATTGAGGATAAGGATGATAATGCCATGACCACAAAGAGCCAAAGAGCAGCAAGAGGCAGTGATGCTCCAGAAGCTGGCTCTTACAGAAAAGTATGTTCCAGTGATAAGGAAGAGTTGGAAAATGAGGTGCAGGCTGTCTGTGGGTGCCATTAAATGGAGGGGAGGAATGTTCTAAAGAAGAGGCAGAGAGGCAATGATTAGGAATTTTGTCCAGAGGACTGGAGGATGCAGCCATCCTTTCCCATCTGGTGGCACTCCCCCATGGGTTTAGGCCACTGTTGTCCCCAGGGATGCTGCACAGAGCTCTGCAATGCAACCCCTTTAAATATATCAGCTGCTGACTGCACCGTTGTGCTCTGCAACCTCGGCCTGTAATGTTTCAGCCATTGTAAATGTACCAGCCATACAGATCTACATTAAGCACTATTTGTGTGTGGGTTGTTATACTTTTTATACAGTCGTTGTTATTATTTTTTTCTGAAATTTGGGTAAAAACTATCTTCTCGTGTAACAATTTGCTTATTTGAATCATTGGATAAAAAGGCTTCAGAACCCCTGCTCAACAACAAAATATTTTAATTCACTGTAGCAATGTTATACTTTCTGTTGTAAAATAAGAGCCAGGAACTCAAGCCTTAAATTGTGATTGTACAATAAATGTTGTGCTCTGCTTAATTAGAATGAGAGGGTCGAGAAAGTCAGCAGGAAGCCAGCACTCCAATGTTACTGTCTGAAATGTGTAATGTTTTTAGAAAGTAAGGCAAAGGGAAACTATGATCTACCCACCCTGCTAGACAGATGTAATTAATCCACTCTGATCGCATGAATAACATTTCACTTTGGGTACAGCGTGCATAAAACAGTAATGTTATTCAAGGAAAACAAAACTGCTTAACTTCTCTCATTGAGCTAAATTCGATTTTTATCAGATGAGCTTTGATTTCCTTTTTGAAGTTAATGGTATAGTCAACCTCATTCTCAGCAGTCTAAATGGGCTTTTAGCAAGGCCCCAGAGTGTCTAGCCATTTTGTCCTAAAAGCCTGTTCTTTGGTTGTGATTTATAGTTAGCTTCTGACCTGTTAAAGCAATGACCCTTCATTCCTTCAAGATTAAGTACATATGTCAGGTCTGAAAGAGGTTTGTGTTGATCATTTCACATGCTCCGCTGCATTAAGGTTTGGTACCCAGAGCATCTAATAAAAGCAATTGTATCAAGGATTGCAAGCTTTCATGAGCAGAACTCTCTCTGTCACTTGAATCAGGTTTTTTTTCCCCATGCCAAGAATAGTCAATTTTATTTGCATGGTGCAAATATATTTAACAGTACATTAAGGCATATATACCTGTGGTCCCTCCTAGTTGAGCTCACAAAGATCGAAAGCTCTACTAGCAAACAATACATTAGTCAATGTCCAACTACATTAGTCACTGCACAGTTACATTTACAGTTTAATGCCCCAGCACCAATTACACGCACACAAACACGTAATGAGTATCTACTTTTTCCTCAGGTTTTGTTACTTTTGCCCACTAAATACTTATAAGTAGTGATAAATACAAGTCAGTTTGGCAAACCTGGAAATGGACTTGTATGTAGCTGTTTTGCTAACTTTGAAAAATGAAAATAAACAAACCACAACTACTATAAAACAAAAAAAACAACACATAGTTTACAGTCATGCTAGGCTACTCTTATTAAAACCATATATATTTTTGCCTGCTCCCATTAATCCGCACACGTTTTTCACAAAAAAATTACTGAGCATGCTCATTACTCATTATCCTATTAAACACATGAGAATGTTGCTATGGGGGCCCTTGATTTGCAGGTACAGCCCAGACTGTGCTTTCACTTCAATCCTCATACCTCTCAGTTTAATTGCAGTAAGTTAACCGCTGACACACCTGCTTGCCTGGAACCTATCCAGTAGTGTCCTTTCACTTGAATTTTATTGGCAAAAAAGTTAACAGGTACAACCTTGAGGCTGCATATGGTGCAGTCACATGGTTTTACGTAGGGATATAGAAAATATAAGATATTAAGGCCAGGAAATAGTAAATGAGATACAAAGTATAAACATAAACCCCATAAAAAACAGTGTTTGCCAGAAAAGAGATGGTTCATTACACATTCATCTCTTCGCTTGCAGCAACGTTGGACAGTGGACAGCTTCAGCACCACCTAAAAAGACAGAAAAAAGCTTCCAGTGATTGCAAAATGAGCCCTGTCAATCAGATAGGAAGTTATAATGGAAAGATAGGACAAGGTCCACTATGAACTTTGTCTCCTGGGTAACAGGATTAAAGTAGAAAACATTAGGCTTGTGCAATTCGTTTCGTAACGAATCGAAATTCGTCCGAATTTAGCAACTTTCGGACATTCGGAAGCATTCGAATTTCCGAACAAAGCAATTACGAATAAGACCGAATCCGAAATAAATTATACCGCAAATAGCGAATGCCCGAATGTCTTCGGCATAATTCGTTATGAAAAAGTTACGAATGTACGAATCCATACGAAGCACAATAACACTCACTCTGCTCTGCTCTCTGCTTCTCCCACACCGTGCTGAACTCCCTCTCAAAATGGTGTACAGGGGCGGAGGCTATAGCCGCATGTAAAAAACGAAAGTAAAATACGAGATTTCAAATCCATTCGAAGCACAATAACACACTGCTCTGCTCTCTGCTTCTCCCTCACCGTGCTGAACCCTCTCAAAATGCTGTACAGGGGAGGAGGCTATAGCCGCATGTAAAAAACGAAAGTAAAATACGAGATTTCGAATCGTTACAAATAACCGCTATGTATTTAGAAAAGTACAAATCCATTCGAAGCACATTAGGCATAATAGGCAGCGTCATCGTGAGAGAGACACAGAAAATTACGAATCAACGAACCCAAAAAAAGTTACGAAAGTAGGAGTTGTGTCCAGAATCAACGAAAAACAATGTACTCTACCGAAAGTACGAATTATAAATCAACTAAAAATTCAACGAAAAATGTCGCTTGCGAAAATACGAATTAGTCCGAACACGAAAAATCCCGTCTAGCAAAATTACGAATGATTACGAATCAACAGGACCGAAAAGAAACGAACCGAAACTAACCGAATTTTTCCGTTGTGCACAAGCCTAGAAAACATCTGGTTAAACTTATAAAATAATTCACACCTCACTATTTCTTTTGGACAAGACCATTTGACTTTTTATTTTTATGAGCACATTTAGATGCTTACTAGCTTCAAAGTTGTGGTAGTTTGCTATGTACAGCACAACAGATGTCATGTAGTTCACATTCAACACAAGGTTGTTGGCTGTTTTGTGTATCCCAATCAGGGATGAGCCGAACACCCCCCTGTTCGGTTCGCACCAGAACCTGCGAACAGACAAAATGTTCGTGTGAACTTTAGAACCCTATTAAATACAATGGACTCGAACGTTCGAAATCTAAAGTGTTAATTATAAAGGCTAATATGCAAGTTATTGTCCTAAAAAGTGTTTGGGGACCCGGGTCCTGCCCCAGGGGACATGTATCAATGCAAAAAAAAGTTTTAAAAACGGCCGTTTTTTCGGGAGCGGTGATTTTAATAATGCTTAAAGTGAAACAATAAAAGTGAAATATTCCTTTAAATTTCGTACCTGGGGGGTGTGTAAGATATGCATGTAAAGTGGCGCATGTTTCCCGTGCTTAGAACTGTCCCTGCAAAAAATGTCATTTTTGAAAGAAAAAAAGTCATTTAAAACTCACTCGCGGCTATTAATGAATTGTCGGCTCCCGGCAATACATTCAAAAGTCATTGATAAAAAAAAAAAAAAGCATGGGGGTTCCCCAGAATTCAATTACCAGGCCCTTCAGGTCTGGAATGGATATTAAGGGGAACCCCGCCGCAAATTTAAAAAAAAATTGACGTGGGGTTCCCCCAAATATCCATTCCAGGCCCTTCAGATCTGGCATGGATTTTAAGGGGAACTCCACCCCAAATTTAAAAAAAAATGGCGTGGAGTCCCCCTAAAAATCCATACCAGACCCCTTATCCGAGCACGCAACCTGGCCGGCCGCAGGGGAAAAGGGGGGACGAGAGAGCGGCCCCCCCTCCCTCCTGAACCATACCAGGCCACATGCCCTCAACATGGGGAGGATGTCCCCATGTTGATGGGGACAAGGGCCTCATCCCCACAACCCTTGCCCGGTGGTTGTGGGGGTCTGCGGGCAGGGGGCTTATCGGAATCTGGAAGACCCCTTTAACAAAGGAGACCCCCAGATCCCGGCCCCCCCTATGTGAATTGGTAAGGGGTACATTGTACCCCTACCATTTCACGAGGAAAGCGTAAAAAAATGTTTAAAAAAAACACACAAACACCTTGAAAAAGTCCTTTATTTTAAAAAAAAAACATTCCAGCGATGAAATCCAGTGTCCCGCGGTGATCCCGATGTCCAGCGCTGTCCTTCATTGGTTGTGCCTGAGCGGACCTGATGGGGAACTCCCTCTTAGTGTTTTAAATGTATAGACCCGCCCCTTCTAAAGTTCCCCATCAGGTCCGCTCAGCGGACCAGATGCGGAACATGAGAAGGGGCGGGTCTATACATGTATTACCAAAGTGAGAGCAGTTCCCCATCAGGTCCGCCCCCTCGGTATGTCGGACCCGCCTACGTCATTGGCTTGAGCGGGGAACTTCCTTCACTATGTAAATTTAAATTACACAGTGAAGGAAGTTCCCCGCTCAAGCCAATGACGTAGGCGGGTCCGACATACCGAGGGGGCGGACCTGATGGGGAACTGCTCTCACTTCGGTAATACATGTATAGACCCGCCCCTTCTCATGTTCCGCATCTGGTCCGCTGAGCGGACCTGATGGGGAACTTTAGAAGGGGCGGGTCTATACATTTAAAATACTGAGAGGGAGTTCCCCATCAGGTCCGCATAGGCACAACCAATGAAGGACAGCGCTGGACATCGGGATCGCCGCGGGACACTGGATTTCACCGCTGGAATGTTTTTTGTTTTTTTTTAAATAAAGGACTTTTTCAAGGTGTTTGTGTGTTTTTTTTAAACATTTTTTTACGCTTTCTTCATGAAATGGTAGGGGTACAATGTACCCCTTACCAATTCACATAGGGGGGGCCTGGATCTGGGGGTCCCCTTTGTTAAAGAGGTCTTCCAGATTCCGATAAGCCCCCCGCCCGCAGACCCCCACAACCACCGGGCAAGGGTTGTGGGGATGAGGCCCTTGTCCCCATCAACATGGGGACATCCTCCCCATGTTGAGGGCATGTGGCCTGGTACGGTTCAGGAGGGAGGGGGGGCCGCTCTCTCGTCCCCCCCTTTTCCCCTGCGGCCGGCCAGGTTGCGTGCTCGGATAAGGGGTCTGGTATGGATTTTTAGGGGGACTCCACGCCATTTTTTTTTTAATTTGTGGTGGAGTTTCCCTTAAAATCCATGCCAGATCTGAAGGGCCTGGAATGGATATTTGGGGGAACCCCACGTCAATTTTTTTTTTAATTTGCGCCGGGGTTCCCCTTAATATCCATTCCAGACCTGAAGGGCCTGGTAATTGAATTCTGGGGAATTCCCACGCTTTTTTTTTTTTTTTATCAATGACTTTTGTATGTATTGCCGGGAGCCGACAATTCATTAATAACCGCGAGTGAGTTTTAAATGACTTTTTTTCTTTCAAAAATGACATTTTTTGCAGGGACAGTTCTAAGCACGGGAAACATGCGCCACTTTACATGCATATCATACACACCCCCCAGGTACGAAATTTAAAGGAATATTTCACTTTTATTTTTTCATTTTAAGCATTATTAAAATCACTGCTCCCGAAAAAACGTCCGTTTTTAAAACTTCTTTTTGCATTGATACATGTCCCCTGGGGTAGGACCCGGGTCCCCTGGGGCAGGACCCGGGTCCCCAAACACTTTTTAGGACAATAACTTGCATATAAGCCTTTATAATTAGCACTTTAGATTTCTCCCATAGATTTTTCGAATTTGCCGCGAACACCCCAATTTGTTCGCTGTTCGGCGAACGGGCGATCAGGCAATGTTCGAGTCGAACATGAGTTCGACTCGAACTCGAAGCTCATCCCTAATTCCAATAGGGTTCCCGCGTACATTAAAATCTGACTATACAATCTTTATTCAATAAAGTTTACTCATAGTCAGTTTTATGGGTCTCTCTCAAAAACACATCATGTGTGAGAAGTATGTTATGGATATAATTTACCAATAATTCTAAAGTATCAAAAACATAAAACACAAATAAATCTTTTTTGTAATGTTAGATACACCATGTAAAACCAACCAATAATGGCATGCCTAAAACAAGGCCCCATGTATGATGAAAATAACTGCAACACCTCATGCATTAGATCAGTTACAAATGGTAAATAAATGTATATAGTATGAGGATAAGTATATCAACTATTTGACTCAGAATGTCCAACATTGAAAAGCATATCTTCATTCATATGGAAAACATCAATATAAGAGTATCCAAAAGGGACTCCTAATATGTACTGTATATGGTACTGACATACAGTAGATTATATGGTCGTTCTAGGCCACATATGACACAATATCTGTACAATGTGAAAGAGCCGCACTCCCGCACTCCTGAGCCCAGTATGTATTGGTAGTAAGAAGCCCCAGCCTTGACTCCTCCTAGGCCATGCCCCAAACATGTTTTGCATCCCCCCCCCAGGGCTTAGTCATAGAGAGACCCCTTATGTTTCAGGAGTGGGACGAAAGGCATCATGGGGTGTGACTTAGGAGGAGCCAAGGCTGAGGCCATTCCTTACTACCAATACAAACTGGGCTGTTGGGATTGTGGCACCTTCACATTGTACAAATACTATGCATTGTGGATGATGGCACAAACTTAAGCAGTGGAACAGAGGAGTTGTTATACCCAGATCTTAGAGCAGTGCTCCAAGATATTGGTATAGGTTACATATGACACAAGCTCATATGCAATTGTGCAAGGGTACAGAATTACAATGGTAAAAATGGTGATGGCAAGATGTGCAAATGATAGTGCAGTCCATCTACCAACTCATCTGGATAAAGGAATAGGGCAAACTCCCAGAGCTCTTGGGTACATCAATAATATAGATTTGTGCAGTGAAATTACAAAGCAAATACTACAGTCAGTTTTAAAATATCATATATTTTATATAATTACATATAAGAGTACCATTCATGGTTCTTAAACACACCATCAGAGATAGCAACGCAATAGCAGCAAGGCAAGGGCTTCTTGCCTTATATGCAGCCCACCATATATCATCATGGGTCTCTCTCAAAAACACATCATGTGTGAGAAGTATGTTATGGATATAATTTACCAATAATTCTAAAGTATCAAAAACATAAAACACAAATAAATCTTTTTTGTAATGTTAGATACACCATGTAAAACCAACCAATAATGGCATGCCTAAAACAAGGCCCCATGTATGATGAAAATAACTGCAACACCTCATGCATTAGATCAGTTACAAATGGTAAATAAATGTATATAGTATGAGGATAAGTATATCAACTATTTGACTCAGAATGTCCAACATTGAAAAGCATATCTTCATTCATATGGAAAACATCAATATAAGAGTATCCAAAAGGGACTCCTAATATGTACTGTATATGGTACTGACATACAGTAGATTATATGGTCGTTCTAGGCCACATATGACACAATATCTGTACAATGTGAAAGAGCCGCACTCCCGCACTCCTGAGCCCAGTATGTATTGGTAGTAAGAAGCCCCAGCCTTGACTCCTCCTAGGCCATGCCCCAAACATGTTTTGCATCCCCCCCCCCAGGGCTTAGTCATAGAGAGACCCCTTATGTTTCAGGAGTGGGACGAAAGGCATCATGGGGTGTGACTTAGGAGGAGCCAAGGCTGAGGCCATTCCTTACTACCAATACAAACTGGGCTGTTGGGATTGTGGCACCTTCACATTGTACAAATACTATGCATTGTGGATGATGGCACAAACTTAAGCAGTGGAACAGAGGAGTTGTTATACCCAGATCTTAGAGCAGTGCTCCAAGATATTGGTATAGGTTACATATGACACAAGCTCATATGCAATTGTGCAAGGGTACAGAATTACAATGGTAAAAATGGTGATGGCAAGATGTGCAAATGATAGTGCAGTCCATCTACCAACTCATCTGGATAAAGGAATAGGGCAAACTCCCAGAGCTCTTGGGTACATCAATAATATAGATTTGTGCAGTGAAATTACAAAGCAAATACTACAGTCAGTTTTAAAATATCATATATTTTATATAATTACATATAAGAGTACCATTCATGGTTCTTAAACACACCATCAGAGATAGCAACGCAATAGCAGCAAGGCAAGGGCTTCTTGCCTTATATGCAGCCCACCATATATCATCATGTGCTATATGCACATGAAATCACCAAAAATAGTGCAGGAAGCTTTTTCAAATTGGTGCAAGCCAGAGACGCACCAATTTGAACGTGTGAATCGGGGGCTTAGTTAGAATTGTGCGTGGTGAGCTAAATTGGAACATATACCTTCATTGCTACCTGGTGTGCTGCAGGTATCCAACCACCACAACTTTGAGCCCATGTTCACATCGGGCCGTTTTAAAATGCGATTTGACATGTCAAATTGAATGTCAAATCGCCGCCTATTGCCGGCAATGACACCGTCCGAATCGATGCAATGTCGACTTTGCGGTACCGCACCGATTCCCAAAAGTTGTTCCTGCACTACTTTTGGTGACTTTGGGGGCGATTTTAATAGACATCTCTGCGTGAACCTGCACAGATGTCTGTCAAATCGCCCCCGAAGTCGGACTGAAATACCGGTTTGAAATCGTGCGAGTTCAGCTGAACTCACGCGATTTCAAACCAGCCCTCAGTGTGAACGTGGGCTAAAACAGAGAGTAAACTAGATGTTGCTATTAACACAGGTAATCTTATATGAGGCAGATCGTGCAGTATGAACTATTTATTAGTAAAGGGGTGCTAGCAGTTCTTTATACACTTGCTGCTTGTTGGCCCACTATTACCCCTCTTAAACATACATATTTATTTTATAACAGTGTACCTAAAACAAAGAACAATTGGCAAGGGCATGGGGCAGGAATATTTATACAGGGGGCCCCCAGTTGATTGCCTCTGCCACTGACCTCCATATGAACGCAGAGCAGTTATCTTTTATTATATCCATTAAAGCTGCATAAATACTGTATGTATATTCATCTTCACCACCATGATTTTAAATGGTAAAATTCATTGCTCACTGCAGGCAGCTAATTTTTCACAATAGTTATTAATCAACACAAGATTTATAGGGCTGGGCTTAAGCACACAGACACATTTTGAAAATTAAGGGAAAATTTCATGCTTGATTTTTATATGCACCAGTAATCACATGTACTGCATTCATTATGTTCATTAGTCCTTACTCATCATGCTCATTAGTATAAAAAGAAAAATTGTGTTGCTATATTTTTACTATGATGAAAAATAACAAATACAAAACAGCCTGCAGACCTAAAATAGTGCAACTATATCAACAGGTTGCAGGAAAACCAATCTATAGCAACCTTGAAAAGATTGCTGCACTTTATTTTTTTTTCATCATATATATATATATATATGATGAGAAAAAAATAAAGTGCAGCAATCTTTATATAAATACTGTACAGTATATATATACTTTATATACTGTGTGTATATGTATATATATATATATATATATACTGTGAGGGGGTTAGCTCGGCAGCGGGTGTGTGTGACCCCCGGGATGGGCTCCCCACACAAAACAGGCCCAGCAAACGGAGGTTGTGGTTTTCAAAATCAAAAAAAGGTGCGGTTTATTTTCTATTTACAGTGACAAAACACAGCAAAGCAAAAGAAACATAACCAAAATAAATCCTGGTCAAGTTGACCTCTGACTAAACATACAGGTTTCCTAACTAACAACTGGGATCAGCCTAGTGCTGTCCTAGTCCCTAAGTCCCTGGTTTAGTAAAAGTCCAAACAAATAGCCACACAGGCTTTGCCTCACCGCACAGGGGTTCACTCTCCCTAGACAGTCCACACAGGTCTGGTTCCAGGCATGAGCTAACATCTAATGAAGCTGGGAGTTCTTATAGAGGCCTAAATGAGCTGACAAGCTTCAGCTGGCCTCATCAACTCCCTGTCTGTACGACGCCCAGCCCTCTCCCTAGAGGTATGAGTCATCCATGAGCCCACTAGCCTTATACAACTCTCCACCTAGTTGTATAAGTCGGCGTAAAGCCTGAATCTGGGCGAAATATATCTACCCCCCTGGATGCAACCAGGTGACTTTACCTTCCTGCTGTCACATACCCCCCCCTCTTGTTTTAACCTCGGGGTTGGAACACCAGCAATCAGGCATTCATGTACTCGAGACAAAGCATCCACATTCCCCATTTGAACGCCAGGGCGATGCTTTACTGTGAAGTTGAATTCCTGGAGGGCCAGGAACCACCTATTCACTCTTCTATTTGTTTCCTTGTTTTGAGCCATCCACTTTAACGGAGCGTGATCCGTAACCATGTCAAAGTGCCTACCTAGCAGGTAGTACCGAAGGGAATCTAGGGCCCACTTCACCGCTAAACACTCCTTTTCAACGGTGGCGTAATTTACCTCATGGGACTTCAACTTCCTGCTGAGGTAAATGACTGGGTGCTCTTCCCCGTTCCAGACCTGGGACAATACTGCTCCTAACCCCACATCTGACGCATCACTTTGTACGACAAAGTCTTTAGAGAAGTCGGGTGAGTACAACACTGGCTGGCTACATAAGGCTTGTTTCAAGAACTGGAATGCTGCCTCAGCCTCGGGGGTCCATTTAATCATGACCGACCCTTTCCCCTTCGTCAGGTTGGTTAGGGGCACAGCCTTAGAAGCAAAGTGGGGAATGAATCGCCGATAATACCCAGCGATTCCCAGAAAGGCTCGTACCTGCTTCTTGCTGTTGGGACGTGGCCAACTCTGGATGGCCTCGACTTTGTTGAGTTGGGGTTTTATTACTCCCCTCCCAATGGTGTACCCAAGATATTTGGCCTCCTCCTGCCCAATGGTACACTTCTTGGGGTTAGCCGTAAACCCCGCTTCCCGAACAGAGTCCAGGACTGCTTGCACTTTTGGCAGATGTGAGGCCCAATCTGTGCTATGGACAATTACGTCATCCAGGTAAGCCGCAGCATACTTCCGATGGGGCCTCAGCATCTGGTCCATTTTCCGCTGGAATGTGGCCGGCGCATTCTGTAACCCGAACGGCATTCTTTTATATTGGAACGCCCCGTCTGGGGTTACAAATGCGGTTTTCTCTTTGGCCGACTTGGCCAGGGGGATTTGCCAATACCCTTTTGTGAGGTCAAGAGTCGTCATGTATCGGGCTGTTCCCAGCCGGTCGATCAACTCATCTATACGTGGCATGGGGTAGGTGTCAAATTTTGTAACTTTGTTCAACTGACGAAAATCGTTACAAAATCGCCAGCTCCCATCCGGTTTAGGCACCAACACGATGGGACTAGACCAATCACTTTGGGACTCCTCTATCACCCCTAAGTTCAGCATTTTCTGTACTTCCTCCCGTATTGCCTCCCGTCGAGCCTCTGGGATCCGATAGGGTTTTAACTTCACCCTTTCACCGGGCGGGGTAATGATGTCATGCTCTACCCCAGATGTTTGTCCCGGCAGCTCAGAGAATACCTCCTTGTTGCGAAGCACAAACTCCTTAACCTCCTGTTGTTGGGGTTGTGACAAGGTGGCTGCTATTCCAACCTCAGGAATCACGCAACCAGTTTGAGCTGGTGACCAAGTGTCTGCGACTAGGGACTCTCTATCCCTCCAGGCTTTCAACAGATTAACGTGATATATCTGTTCGGGCTTTCGCCTTCCTGGTTGTCTGACCTTGTAATTCACTTCGCTCACTTTTTCCATTATCTCGTAGGGGCCTTGCCATTTGGCAAGGAATTTACTTTCAACCGTAGGGACAAGTACCAATATCCTATCCCCCGGGGAAAAGGTACGGGTCTTGGCTCCACGGTTGTACACTCTCTGCTGTGCCAACTGCGCTTGGGCCAAATGTTCCTTCACGATGGGCATTACCTGTGCAATTCGATCTTGCATCAGGGCGACATGCTCAATCACACTCCTGTGGGGAGAACTCTCACTTTCCCAAGTTTCCTTGGCAATATCCAACAGCCCTCTTGGGTGTCTCCCATACAGTAACTCAAAGGGGGAGAATCCCGTAGAGGATTGGGGCACCTCCCTAATAGCAAACATCAAATAAGGAAGTAAACAGTCCCAATCCTTTCCATCTCTATCCACCACTTTCTTCAACATTTGTTTTAGGGTTTTGTTGAATCTTTCAACCAGCCCATCGGTTTGGGGGTGATACACAGACGTACGCAATTGCGTCACTTTGAACAATTTACACAGCTCTTTCATAACCCGGGACATAAAGGGTGTACCTTGGTCCGTAAGCAGTTCTTTACAAATACCCACCCGGCTAAAAACAAGAGATAGCTCTTTGGCTATGGTTTTGGCCGAGGTATTTCGGAGAGGGATCGCTTCTGGATAACGGGTGGCATAGTCCATTATAACTAATATGTACTGGTGCCCCCTAGCGGACTTGATTATAGGACCTACCAAATCCATGGCGATCCTCTCAAACGGGACCTCAATGATGGGTAGAGGGACCAGCGGGCTACGGAAATGTGGCATCGGGGCCAACCTCTGACACACAGGGCAGGAGGAACAATAATTTTCTACGTCCTTCATCACCCCCGGCCAATAGAATCTCTGTAATACCCTCTCTCGGGTTTTCTCTGTCCCCAGATGACCTCCAAGAATGTGCCCATGGGCCAACTCCAACACCAACTTCCTGTAAGGTTTGGGCACCACAAGCTGCTCAACGGTTTCTTCTGCCCTTTTTGCCACCCGATACAGTAGGTCCTTCTCTACGCTGAAGTATGGGTAAGTGCAGGTATTATCTGGGTTCACTAACTCGCCATCTATTTTCACTACGTTTTCCCGTGCCTTTATTAGGGCGGGGTCTTTCAACTGTTCTGTGGCAAAGTTTTCCCTGTGAACCTCAAGATCAGAAAACTCCACAGACGGTAGGTTTTCGTCTGAGGAGGTGGGCTCCTCTCCAGTTTCTTGAGTCTCCCCTGCCAATACTGATAAGGGAAATTCCGGAGAGTCCTCACCACTCTCAGGGGAGTTCTGGCTATCACATTCCTGGTACATAGGGGCACCAGTGAGGGGCTCAGGATCATCCCACAGTTCCCAGAACTTCGGAAAATCCCTTCCCACAATGGCGTCATGCGGTAACTGAGATACTAAGCCTACTGGATGAGAGAGGGTACCTTTGGGGGTCTCGAAACACACTGTAGTTACTGGATACTCTCGGGTGTCCCCATGCACACAAATAACAGCTACCTTGCTATTCCCAGAGACCTCTGTTTTAACTAACTCAGCCTTTATCAGGGTCACAAGGCTACCTGAATCCAGCAATACCACAACATTTCTACCATTAACACACATTTTGCATAAATGTTTCTCAGTTCCTCGAATGGCAGTGCATGCGACTGTCGCACACAGCGACTGACGTCTGCCCGTCAGAAAGTCACACTGCATGGGTTCCTCCACAACCGGGCAATTGGCTGCAATATGTCCCGCTTGCCGGCAGCGGTAGCAAACGATCCTTCTTGCCGCCTCTTGAGCCGCTGATTTCCCAGGCTGTTCTCGCCAAACTTGGGGTAGAGCTCCCACCCTCTCACTCTCTCCACCCTCACCCCTTGGAATCCTCTTATCCGCCCCTGGGGATGGTCTGGTCTTAGGGTGGAAAGTCCGAGTGTCTCTGGAAGAGGCCGTCAGGTTCTCTGTAGCCAAGTATTTCTCCACACGATCCACAAGACCATCGGCCGTCTCTGGGTCTCCATGGCTTACCCACTTTTGGATGGCAGTAGGAAGAGCTCTCAAAAACCGATCCATTACAACACATTCCACAATCTTTGGTGCGGACAAAGTCTCTGGCTGTAGCCACTTTCTGCTCAGGTGAATGAGATCATACATTTGAGACCTGGGGGGTTTTCCAAGCTGGAAAGTCCAGTTATGCACACGCTGAGCCCGGACAGCCTGGGTGACACCCAGCCTTGCCAATATTTCAGCTTTTAGCATCACATAGTCTTTTGCTTGGTTAGGCTCTAGGTCATAGTAAGCTTTCTGCGATTCACCAGTTAACAGAGGAGCCACCAGTCCAGCCCACTGCTCCTCAGGCCACTTTTCTCTTTCAGCGGTCCTTTCAAATGTGGTCAAAAATACCTCTGGATCATCCTCTCCAGTCATTTTTGTCAATAAACGACTCACCCCAAAGGACGCGGTATTAGTGGGACGGCTTTCCTCACTGGTCTGCGGACGTTGCTGCATTACTGCTTCCATCTGTTGTTGTAGTCTCTGCTCTTGCTTCTGCAACAGGTCTATGAAGCGGGCCTCAGATTGCTGCTGGGCTCGTTGCTGAGCCTCCAGACTCTGTTGCAAAGTTGCGTTTGTCTGCTGCTGGGCTGCAAGGCTCCTTTGCAAACCTGCATTTGTCTGCTGTTGATTGGCATTTGCTAGAGCCAGCTGCTTCAGTATCTCCTCCATGCTGGCTTAAAAAAAACTGCCACTGGTTCTCCACCAACTGTGAGGGGGTTAGCTCGGCAGCGGGTGTGTGTGACCCCCGGGATGGGCTCCCCACACAAAACAGGCCCAGCAAACGGAGGTTGTGGTTTTCAAAATCAAAAAAAGGTGCGGTTTATTTTCTATTTACAGTGACAAAACACAGCAAAGCAAAAGAAACATAACCAAAATAAATCCTGGTCAAGTTGACCTCTGACTAAACATACAGGTTTCCTAACTAACAACTGGGATCAGCCTAGTGCTGTCCTAGTCCCTAAGTCCCTGGTTTAGTAAAAGTCCAAACAAATAGCCACACAGGCTTTGCCTCACCGCACAGGGGTTCACTCTCCCTAGACAGTCCACACAGGTCTGGTTCCAGGCATGAGCTAACATCTAATGAAGCTGGGAGTTCTTATAGAGGCCTAAATGAGCTGACAAGCTTCAGCTGGCCTCATCAACTCCCTGTCTGTACGACGCCCAGCCCTCTCCCTAGAGGTATGAGTCATCCATGAGCCCACTAGCCTTATACAACTCTCCACCTAGTTGTATAAGTCGGCGTAAAGCCTGAATCTGGGCGAAATATATCTACCCCCCTGGATGCAACCAGGTGACTTTACCTTCCTGCTGTCACAATATATATATATATATATATAAATTATCCATCATATGTATTAACAAACAAATCATAAACCAACAAAATACTATGTAACACTGTTCCAGAGGTCTTTTTGACATATAGTTTAATCCCACATCATGGTCCACTGGGCAGCAGATTGAGTGAGCCTCCTTCAATAGGTTCCTACCACCATTGTCACCCTATGTGCATTAAGGCTTAGGAAGGATGGGTCAAAGTTTCAATGGTACAGGTTATATGGATAAAAATGGACTGAAATCAATAGAGGAATGCATAGAAAATTTGAATTTAAATGTGCCAAACATATGAGAATAAAATTGGTGAAGGACAGAGATGACAATCTGGGCAAGATAATGGTGGCATTAATAACTGCCACTGTAGTGTAGCACAGGCCATAAACTCACAAAAGTGTTCTGATTTCGTGAGCTGTAATAGTAGCACCTGCAAAGCCAGGAGTTTTAACAAGTTGGCATTAAGACACTAATGCCGCGTACACACGACCGTTTTTAATGTCATTGAAAAAAACAGCATTTTTCTCAACGTGATTCTTCTCAAGCCTGACTTGCCTACACACTATCGTGGAAAAAAAAGCTTGAGTAAAGCGCGGTGACATACAACACGTACGACGGCACTATAAAGGGGAAGTTCCATTCGGATGGCGCCACCCTTCATGTTAGTAAAGTTTGTTGAGCGACGATTCGCGCTTTTCAGCCTTGTGCTTTTCAGTCCGTTACAGCGTGACGAATGTGCTATCTCCATTACAAACGCTAGTTTTACCAGAACGAGCGCTCCCGTCTCATACTTGATTCTGAGCATGCGCATATTTTTTCACGTCGTTAAAGCCCACACACGGCCGCTTTTCATGACGAGAAAAACGACGTGAAAAATGAGACAATGTTCCAATTTTTTCATGGCCGTTTTTCACGTCGTGAAAAATGCTCTGAAGCCCACACACGATCATTTGATGTGATGTCATCTCTCATGCGGCGTTCACATATACCGAGCGCCGTACAAGAGAAGACACACAGGTCAGTGCACTAACACTACACTGACACCAGGACACATAGGCACACAAATCGCCCCCCCAGGCCCCCCCAGATCACCCCCCAGCCCCCAGTCACAGTGTCACTGATTGCAGTGACCATTTATTTACTGATCACTGCAATCAGTGACATTTGTGACTGTAAAAGTGTCACTAAAGTTAGTTTTAGGTCCAGTGTAGCCCCCTAACCCCCCCCCCTAATAAAGGTTTAACCCCCTGATTACCCCCCAGATAACCCTTTCACCCCCTAGCACCGCCGTCGCTAAGCGATAATTTTTCTGATCGCTGTCTTAGCGTCGGTGATCCAGATCGGTAGCCAGTAATTTTTTTTAGGTTCGCCGCAGGTTTTTATAGCGTCGGGTACCCCCATAAATTATCTAATAAAGGTTTAACCCCCTTGATCGCCCCCCAGATAACCCTTTCACCCCCTATCACCACTGTCGCTAAGCAATCATTTTTCTGATCGCTGTCTTAGCGTCGGTATTGCAGATCGGTAGTCAGTTATTTTTTTTAGGTTCGCCGCAGGTTTTTATAGCGTCGGGTACCCCCATAAATTATCTAATAAAGGTTTAACCCCCTTAATCGCCCCCCAGGTAACCCTTTCACCCCCTATCATCACTGTCGCTAAGCGATCATTTTTCTGATCGCTGTCTTAGCTTCGGTGATGCAGATCGGTAGCCAGTAATTTTTTTTAGGTTCGCCGCAGGTTTTTATAGCGTCAGGTACCCCCATAAATTATCTAATAAAGGTTTAACCCCCTTGATCGCCCCCCAGGTAACCCTTTCACCCCCTATCACCACTGTCGCTAAGCGATCGTTTTTCTGATCGCTGTCTTAGTGTCGGTGATGCAGATAGGTAGCCAGTAATTTTTTTTAGGTTCGCCGCAGGTTTTTATAGCGTCAGATACCCCCATAAATTATCTAATAAAGGTTTAACCCCCTTGATCGCCCCCCAGGTAACCCTTTCACCCCCTATCACCACTGTCGCTAAGCGATCATTTTTCTGATCGCTGTCTTAGCGTCGGTGATGCAGATCGGTAGCCAGTCATTTTTTTTAGGTTCGCCGCAGGTTTTTATAGCGTCAGGTACCCCCATATATTATCTAATAAAGGTTTTAACCCCCTAATTGCCCCTAGTTAACCCTTTCACCAGTGATCACCATATAAGTGTTACGGGTGACGCTGGTTAGTTAGTTTGCTTTTTATAGTGTCATGGCACCCGCCGTATATATAACCCAATAAAGGTTTAACCCCCTGATAACCCGGCCGGTGATATCAATTAGGTTTTAGCGTCAGAGAGGGTCTGTGTCACACCCCAGGCAGCGTCAGGTTAGTGCCAGTAACGCTAACACCCACGCGTGAAGCATACACCCCCCTTAGTGGTATAGTATCTGATCAGATCAATATCTGATCTGATCAGATCTATACTAGCGTCCCCAGCAGTTTAGGGTTCCCAAAACGCAGTGTTAGCGGGATCAGCCCAGATACCTGCTAGCACCTGCGTTTTGCCCCTCCGTCAAGCCCAGGCCACCCAAGTGCAGTATCGATCGATCTCTGTCACTTACAAAACACAACACACATAACTGCAGCGTTCGCAGAGACAGGCCTGATCCCTGCGACTCCAGTGCTGTAGGAGGTGATTTCACCACCACAGTTAAAAAAAAAAGCATATATGCCGAAGCATTGGGGCAGCAGGGGCGGAGGAGCGGAGGACAGATTTTGCTCCTAATGCCGCGTACATACGGTCGAAATTCTGACGGAGGCTTTCCCGTGGAAAAGTCCGACCATGTGTGTGCAGCATAACTTTTTTGCGGGAGGATGCCCCCATGCTTCGGCATATATAAATGGTGCATGTATGCCCATCATTAGAAGTGGGTGGATGAAGGGCGGTATTCTAATGGTGGGCATACCCACCGATCAATCTCTTTTTTCGTTCAGCCAACTGGCTGCATGAAAAAAAAAGATTACAATACATGTCCAACAAGGACCAGCAACGTACTGGTATGTTGCTGGACTTTGAATGTTTATACCAGAATGATGCCTGCGGGTTTAGGTATCATCTTGGTATCATTCTTTTCAGCCAGCGGCCGGCTTTCATGTAAAAGCAATCCTAGTGGCTAATTAACCTCTGGACTGCTTTTACAAGCAGTGGGAGGGAATGTCCCCCCCCGGATATAAAAAGCGCCATTGGGAAATTGGGAAAGCATTTTATCACTCCGATCTTGGTGTGGTCAGATGCTTTGAGGGCAGAGGAAAGATCTAGGGTCTAATAGACCCCAGTTTTTTCAAAAAAGAGTACCTGTCACTACCTATTGCTATCATAGGGGATATTTACATTCCCTGAGATAACAATAAAAATGATAAATAAAAAAAAAAAAAAATATGCAAGGAACTATTTAAAAATAAAAGAAAAAAGAAAAATTAATAATAATTAAAAAAAAAAAAAAGCACCCCTGTCCTGCCCTGCTCTTGCCCAATGGCGAACGCAAGCGTCGGTCTGGCGTCATATGTAAACAGCAATTGCACCATGCATGTGAGGTATCACCGCGAAGGTCAGATCGAGGGCAGTAATTTTAGCAGTAGACCTCCTCTGTAAATCTAATGGGGTAACCTGTAAAGGCTTTTAAAGGCTTTTAAAAATGTATGTAGTTTGTCGCCAATGCGCGTTTGTGCGAAATTTTAAAGCATGTCGTGTTTGGTATCTATGTACTTGGCCTAAGATCATCTTTTTATTTCATCAAACATTTGGGCAATATAGTGTGTTTTAGTGCATTAAAATGAAAAAAAGTGTATTTTTTCCCAAAAAAAATGCGTTTGAAAAATCGCTGCGCAAATACTGTGTAGAAAAAAAAATGCAACACCAACCATTTTAATCTGTAGGGCCTTTGCTTTAAAAATATATATAATGTTTGGGGGTTCAACATAATTTTCTTGCAAAAAAAAAAATGTTTTCATGTAAACAAAAAGTGTCAAAAAGGGCTTTGTCTTCAAGTGGTTAGAAGAGTGGATGTAAGCTTCCTAATGTTGTGTATAAAATGCCAGAACAGTTCAAACCCCCCCCCCAAATTACCCCATTTTGGAAAGTAGACACCCCAAGCTATATACTGAGAGGCATTTCGAGTCCATGGAATATTTTATATGTTGACACAAGTTGCGGAAAAAAGAAATTTTTTTTTTTTTTTTTTTGCACAAAGTTGTCACTAAATGATATATTGCTCAAACATGCCATGGGCATATGTGGAATTACACCCCAAAATACATTCTGCTGCTTCTCCTGAGTACGGGGATACCACATGTGTGAGACTTTTTGGGAGCCTAGCCACGTACGGGACCCCAAAAACCAAGCACCGCCTTCAGGCTTTCTAAGGGTGTAAATTTTTGATTTCACTTCTCACTGCCTATCACAGTTTCGGAGGCCATGGAATGCCCAGATGACACAAAACCCCCCCAAATGACCCCATTTTGGAAAGTAGACACCCCAAGCTATTTGCTGAGAGGTATTGTGAGTATTTTGCAGATCTCACTTTTTGTCACAAAGTTTTGAAAATTGAAAAAAAAATTAAATAATAATAATATTTACTTTCTTCATTTTCAAAAACAAATGAGAGCTGTAAAATACTCACCATGCCTCTCAGCAAATAGCTTGGGGTGTCTACTTTCCAAAATGGGGTCATTTGGGGGGGTTTGTGCTATTTTGGCATTTTATGGCCTTCGAAACTGTGATAGGTAGTGAGGAGTGAAATCAAAAATTTGTGCCTAGAAATCCTGAAGGCGGTGCTTGGTTTTCGGGGGCCCGTACGTGGCTAGGCTCCTAAAAAGTCCCACACATGTGGTATCCCCGTACTCAGGAGAAGCAGCAAAATATATTTTGGGGTGCAATTCCACATAAAACCATGGCATGTGTGAGCAATATATCATTTAGTGACAACTTTTTGTAATTTTTATTTTTTTATTTTTTTTTTAGTCATTATTCAATCACTTGAGACAAAAAAAATAAAAAATTCAATGGGCTCAACATGCCTCTCAGCAATTTCCTTGGGATGTCTACTTTCCAAAATGGGGTCATTTGGGGGGGTTTTGTACTGCCCTTCCATTTTAGCACCTCAAGAAATGAGATAGGCAGTCATAAACTAAAAGCTGTGTAAATTCCAGAAAATGTACCCAAGTTTGTAGACGCTATAACTTTTGCGCAAACCAATAAATATACGCTTATTGACATTTTTTTTTACTAAAGACATGTGGCTGAATACATTTTGGCCTAAATGTATGACTAAAATTGAGTTTATTCGATTTTTCTTATAACAAAAAGTAGAAAATATCATTTGTTTTCAAAATTTTCGGTCTATTTCCGTTTTTATATCGCAAAAAATAAAAATCGCAGAGGCAATCAAATACCATTAAAATAAAGTTCTATTTGTGGGAAGAAAAGGACGCAAATTTTGTTTGGGTACAACATTGCATGTCCACACAATTTACATTTAAAGCAGCGCAGTGCAAAATTCTGAAATCACCTCTGGTCCTTTAGCTACAAAATGGTCCGGGGCTTAAGTGGTTAATGACCATTTAAAAAATTTAATTTTTCTCGTCATTAAAAACGGTCATGTGTACGCGGCATAAGGATAGGGTAATTTGGGGATCTAGCTCATGCTCCAGCAACTGCAGAATAGACACAAGTTTTGGGAAGAAGGAGTCGGAGGAGAGTCGGCCTTTTTGCTACATGTGGAGTCATGTGTTTGCTTATCCTCTGCCTCTCCCTTTAGGCCTGCCTAACATTTTTAATAAAGGGGATTGCCCAAATTTCAAAGCAGTAGGGGAGATAAATATGTAGTGTATTGATGCACACCACACAAGTATGCAGTAACTAGGGATGAGCTCAGTGTTCAAGTCGAACATAAGTTCGACTCGAACATCGGCTGTTCGTGCTTTCGGCGAACAACGAACGATTTGGGCCGTTCGCGCCAAATTCGAGTGACGCGAATGGCCCACAATACACTGCGCCATCACAGTGTAATCCCGGCGCTGTGATTGGCCAAGCATGCACTGTGACCCTGCATGCTTGGCCAATCACAGCGCCGGCAGCGAGGAGAGCAATGATTGGCCACAGGCAGGATGCCTGTGGCCAATTATAGCTGAGGGGGTTTAGTACACGCCCCACACTATAAAAGACCGCCAGCGCGGCGGCCTCGTGTAGTGTGTTCCGGAGCAGGGAAAGTGAAGGATAGGCAGGGACAGTGTCAAATCTATTCTTTGCTAAACCTTGTGTGTAGGGACAGAGAAGGATAGGCAGGGAGAGTGTCAGTGTCAAATTCTTTGCTAAACCTTGTGTGTAGGGAGAGAGAAGGATAGGCAGGGAGAGTGTCAGTGTCATATACTTTGATAAACCTTGTGTGCAGGGAGAGAGAAGGATAGGCAGGGGACAGTGTCAGTGTCATATTCTTTGCTAAAACTTGTGTGCAGGGAGAGAGCAGGATAGGCAGGGAGAGTGTCAGTGTCATATATTTGATAAACCTTGTGTGCAGGGAGAGAGAAGGATAGGCAGGGGACAGTGTCAGTGTCATTGTTGCTAAGCCTCCTGCACATTATACACCTGAAGTTAGCCCGTATTTCTGCTTTATCCTTGTGTGTTACACCAACAGGCATTTGCGGCACTTACAGCGGGCGGAGTGTGCCTCCTGATCATATTACACCTGAAGTTAGCCTGTATTGCTGCTTTTTCCTGGTGTGTTACACCAACAGGCATTTGCGGCACTTACAGCGGGCGGAGTGTGCCTCCTGATCATATTACACCTGAAGTTAGCCTGTATTGCCGCTTTTTCCTGGTGTGTTACACCAACAGGCATTTGCGGCACTTACAGCGGGCGGAGTGTGCCTCCTGATCATATTACACCTGAAGTTAGCCTGTATTGCTGCTTTTTCCTGGTGTGTTACACCAACAGGCATTTGCGGCACTTACAGCGGGCGGAGTGTGCCTCCTGATCATATTACACCTGAAGTTAGCCTGTATTGCTGCTTTTTCCTGGTGTGTTACACCAACAGGCATTTGCAGCACTTACAGCGGGCGGAGTGTGCCTCCTGATCATATTACACCTGAAGTTAGCCTGTATTGCTGCTTTTTCCTGATGTGTTACACCAACAGGCATTTGCAGCACCTACAGCAGGCGTAGTGTGATTCCTGCAAAATATACTCCTGAAGCTAGGCCTTATTGCTGGTTTTCCCATTTCCCTGCAGGCCATTAGAATGTCTGGAAGGCAAACAAGGAGAGGCAGATAGTCAGGAGCCAATAAAAGAGGGCAAGCAGGCTCTGTGTCTAGAGACAACAGTGCTGGTCGTGGACGCGGTGCATCGCCATCAGCACGTGGCCATGGGACACGCTTGTCCTTCTTTTCGGCAACTGGACGTGTTGAGCCGTATCATGCCGAAGACTTGGTAGAGTGGATGACCAAGCCCTCCTCATCCTCCTCATCCTCTCTCACCCAGGCTCAGGGTACTGGCAAAGCAGCTGCCAAAGCGTCCTCTTCCCTGGTATCAATGTCATCATCAGTCACTCCTTCCCTAGACCAACCATGTCCTCCTGAGGAGTCCCCCGAACTGTTTGAGCACAGTGTTGGGTACATGCTCCAGGAGGATGCCCAGCGTTTTGAAGGGTCTGATGATGATACCCAGCTAGAGGAAGGCAGTAGCGTGAGAGCAGAGAGAGGGGATGCTCAAGAAGGACACCAATGTGGCAGTCATGTTCCAGCAGCTGCAGCATACTGCCAGATTGGCTCCAGTGATGAGGAGGGAGGGGATGATGAGGTCACTGACTCCACGTGGGTGCCTAATAGGAGAGAGGAGGAGGAGTAGGAGGAGGAGGATGAGGAGGAGGCACATCTCCAATGAGGCAGGATGCCCTCGGGGGACCAGCGTAAGGGCAGCACACCGACGGAATCACACCGCAGAGCTCCGCCTGTGCAGGGCGCTGCCTCTGCCCCTTATTCAAAAAGTTCTTTGGTGTGGGCCTTTTTTGAGTTGAGTGCATCAGATCGCACAGCTGCTGTTTGCAACATATGTCTCAAGCGTATATCGCGTGGCCAAAACATCACCCGCTTGGGCACCACATGCTTGACCAGACATATGTTGACCTGCCATGCAGCTCATTGGCAAGCCTACCTTAAAGACCCACACCAAAGAACAAAGCGGACCTCTCCTTGCACCGCATCAGCTGGGATCTCCAACCCCACTATACCTTCAGTCCTCTCTGAAACCTGCACTGAGAGGAATGAAGGTGTAGAATTAGGTGTGTCACAGCCAAGTACTTGCGGGCACTCTGCTAGCAGTACACCGACGTCCGATTCTAGCAGGCAAATTTCCCTGCCCCAGCTGCTGGACCGTCGAAAGAAGTTCACTCCCAGCCATCCACATGCCCAGCGGTTGAATGCTAGCTTGGCTAAATTGCTAGCGCTTCAACTGCTGCTTTTTCAGTTGGTAGACTCGGCCCCCTTCCGTGAGTTTGTGCAATGTGCGGTTCCTCAGTGGCAGGTTCCCAAACACCACTTTTTCTCACGGAAGGCGATTCCGGCTCTCTACCGGCATGTGGAAGGCAATGTCTTGGCCTCGCTGGACAGGGCGGTCAGCGGTAGGTGCATATTACCGCTGACTCATGGTCCAGCAGGCATGGACAGGGACGTTACCTTTCTTTCACGGCCCATTGGGTCACTCTTTTGGCAGCTGGGAAGGATGCAGGACAAGGTGCAGTAGTGTTGGAGGTTGTTCCACCGCCACGCCTCCAAAATGCTACTACTGGTTGTGACACACCTCTGTCCTCCACCCCCTCCTCTTCTTCTTCCTCCATGGCCTCTTCCTGTGCTTTGTCCTCGGAACCAGCGGTGCTCCGTAGGCGTTCAAGGGGCTACGCAAGTACGCAGGCAAAAAGATGCCATGCCGTGCTTGCGCTGGTGTGTTTGGGGGACAGGAGCCACACTGGGGCAGAGGTTCTGTCTGCTCTGCAGGGGCAGGCCGAGAGGTGGTTGACGCCACGCCAGCTTAAGCCAGGAATGGTAGTTTGCGACAATGGCACCAACCTCCTCTCCGCTCTCCGACAGGGACAACTGACCCATGTGCCCTGTGTGGCTCACGTCCTTAACCTGGTGGTGCAGCGGTTCTTGGGCAGGTTCCCCGGGCTTACAGAATGTCCTGAGGCAGGCCAGGAAAGTCTGTGTGCATTTCCGCAGATCTTATAATGCCAGTGCTCGCCTGGCTGAGCTGCAAAAGGAGTTGAACCTGCCCAAGAACCGCCTTATATGTGACATGCCCACCAGGTGGAACTCAACGTTGGCCATGCTGCAGCGGCTGCACACGCAGCAGAGGGCCATCAATGAGTACCTGTGCGACTACGGCACCAGGACAGGGTCAGGGGAGCTCTGGTTTTTTTCACCACGCCAGTGGGGCATGATCAGGGATGCATGCACTGTCCTGGCACCATTTGAGGAGGCCACGAGGATGGTGAGCAGTGACAGTGCATGCATCAGTGACACTGTACCTCTTGTCCACCTGTTGGAACATACGCTGCGTGGAATAATGGACAGGGCACTTGAGGCAGAACAGAGGCAGGAAGAGGAGGACTTCCTTGCCTCTCAAGGCCCCCTTTACCCAGACAGTGTTCCTTCTGTCCCACCCATCGCACAGGAAGAAGAGGAGGAGGAGGATGAGGATTGTGTCAGCATGGAGGTGGAGCCTGGCACTCAGCATCATCAGCAGCAGTCTTTTAGGGATGATTTACAGTCCCAAGAAACCAGTGGACTTATACGTGGCTGGGAGGAGGTGGCTGCGGATCATGTCGTCCTTAGTGACCCAGAGGACTCCGGACTGAATGCCTCAGCTAACCTACGCTGCATGGCCTCCCTGATCCTGCAAAATCTGCGGAAGGATCCTCGTATTCTTCGGATCAAGGAGAGGGACCATTACTGGCTGGCCACTCTCCTTGATCCACGGTACAAGGGTAAGGTTGCGGACCTTATCTTACCGTCGCAGAGGGAGCAGAGGATGAGACAACTCTGGGAGGCCTTGCAGAAAGGTCTGTGCAACGCGTTCCCAGAGACTGGGAGGTTACAAACTCCTGGTCCTGGACAACGAGTTGCTGAGGCTTCGGTCAGTCAAAGAAGGAGCGGTGGGGAAGGTGGCCGTCTCACCGATGCGTTCAGACAATTCTTTAGTCCGCAGCCCCAAGGTATGATCGGTTCCAGCAACCATCGCCAGCATCTGATATACATGGTGCAGGAATACCTAGGGGCAAGGTCAGACTTGGACACCTTCCCCACCGAAAATCCTCTGGCTTACTGGGTCTTGAGGATGGATCACTGGCCAGAGCTTGCACAGTATGCAATTGAGCTACTGGCCTGTCCTGCATCCAGCGTTCTTTCAGAACGCACATTCAGTGCTTCTGGAGGATTTGTCACGGATCACAGGGTGCGCCTGTCCACCGACTCTGTTGATCGACTAACCTTCATAAAGATGAACCAGTCTTGGATCACCACCAGCTACCAAACACCTGAATCTGATATAACAGACTAATTTATTTTCAAATGTCACATCCCTTCAAGACTGATGCTGATGCTGAGAGACTGTCCTGTTATGTTGACTGACTATCCTCCTCCTCCTCAATGATCTGATTGATGATGATAGCTTGGAAGAACATTTTTGTTTCTGGGTGCTGCCACCAGTGGCTAAGGCCCAATTTTTCAGCCCCTGTTTAACAGGGGCGTGTAATTACAATTTTTGATGCAATACTTTGCAACAGGGCTCATTGCTGTGCTCCAAGTACAGTATCTGTGAGGGGTTGCAGTGTTGTGGCACCAGTGCCTAAGGCCCAATTTTTCTGCCCCTGTTTAACAGGGGCATGTAATTACAATTCTTGATCTAATAATTCACAGCAGGGCCAATTCCTGCGCCCACCAAGACTAATTGTGAGGCCTTACAGTGTTGTGTCAACACCACCACCACCACCAAAGGCCCAATTTTTCAGCCCCTGTTCGACAGGGGCATGCAATTACAATTCTTGATCTAATAATTCACAGCAGGGCCCATTCATGCGCCCACCAAGAGTAACTGTGAGGGCTCACAGTGTTGTGGCAACACCAACATGTAAGGGGCAAATTTCAGCTGAGTATATACGGCAGGCACCTACTTTCAAACATCCAACTTACAAACGACTCCTCCTTGCAAACGGAAGGATACAACAGGAAGTGAGAGGAAATCTACCCCTAGGAAGGCAAATTCTCTCCTGTAAGAGCTAATATGGGAAAAAAAGTATCTCCTCTCCACTGATGCTTTATCACCAATTCTTGTTTCAATAAAAACCCCAAATTTTCAAAAAACATTTGTCATTAGGACGGAAAGTGAGGTGAACTGTTCTGAACAGGTGCACACTGCACAGACAGCAAAACAAATGTTACAGGGGTGATAACCCTTCCCTATGTTTTCCAAAAAGCTTAAAATAGATTTTTTGGCTGGAGCTACACTTAAACAATGTACCTGTTCAAAATTACAAACAGATTCTACATAAGAACAAACCTACAGTCCCTGTCTTGTATGCACCGCCTGTATACGGCTGTTCAGAGTATATAGGGCCTTTTTTATTTTGTGTGCGGGGTTCCCCTTAATATCCATACAAGACCCAAAGGGTCTGGTAATGGACTGGGGTGGGGGGGTGGGGGGCTGTGATGGGGTAGCTATGCCATTTTTCTTAAAGATTTTCATCCATATTACCGGGACCAGACATTACATTAAAGCCGCAAGCAGTTTTAAATGGCTTTTTTTCCTTTAGAAATGTAATTTTGTGCAGGGACAGTTCTAAACACGGGAAACACGTGGCACTTCACAGGCATACTTTAGACACCCCCCAGGTACGATATTTAAAGGAATATTTGACTTTTTTTTTTCACTTTATGCATCATTAAAATGACTGCTCCCGAAAAACGGCAGTTTTTAAAACTTTTTTTTGGATTGATACATGTCCCCTGGTGCAGAACCCGGGTTCCCAAACCCTTTTTAGGACAATAACATTCATATTAGCCTTTATAATTAGCACTTTAGATTTTGAACGTTCGCATCCATTGTATTTAATAGGGTTCTAAAGTTTGTGCAAACTTTCGGTCCGTTCGCGGGTTCAGGTGCGAACCGAACCCGGGGGTGTTCGGCTCATCACTAGCAGTAACATGCTGCAAAAGGACATCAGCTTTCCCTCTGCCAGCAACAAGTGCACATTGTGGATCCCAAATTGAAAAAGTCAAAAAAGTCCTAGCAAAATAAAATATACTACTCCAAAATAAATAAACCCTGAAATACTAAACCTATTAAAGAAAACAATAACGCATCAAAAAAATAAGTGGGGTGGGGCAGCTAAATAGCATCTACACCTGTTGCTGATGCATGCAAGAGGCAATCCTAAAAAGGACCGTTGGATCTCTGAACTGTGAACACAGTGTGGAGAGGGAGGCACAAATATATGCCATAATGTAGAGCAACTGAAGCCTTGTACACACGATCGGATTTTCGGCAGGGAATTGTGTGATGACAGATTGTTGGCCAAAAATCCAACTGTTAGTACGCTCCTTCAGACAATTGTTGTCCAACTTTCCGCCAACAAATGTTGGATGGCAGGCTAGTAAATTTTCGGTGGATAACGGTGTGTTGTCGGATTTTCCTATCGTCTGTACACAAGTCCGTCACACAAAAGTCCAAGGTACAAACACGCATGCTCGGAATCAATGCTCACCAAACATGACATTAGCAGGAGGTGCCCAAAGGGTGGCGCTCAAGAGCTGAAATTCCACGTAATACGTCTAGTACCTCACTACGTTCGTGTTTGTTGGCCAACAATTGTGTGCAGTTAGTATGCAAGACAAAATCCAGGCACGCGCCCTTCAGACAAAAGTCTTTGTCTGCCGAAAATCCGATCGCGTGTACGAGGCTTAACACACCAACAAAAGGCTGCTGTGAACTCTGTCTAAAGCCTCATACACATGATCAGATTTTCTGTGGAACAAAGTGTAGGACTTTTGTCCGAAGGGCGTTGGCCAGGAACTTATCTTGCATACAAACAGCAAATAATTGTCGGCCAACAAACACAAAACTATATGGTTTTTCAGCTCTTTAGCGCCACCCTTTGGGCAACTTATGCTAATGTTGTGTTATGGTGAGCATTGCTTCTGAGCATGCGTGTTTGTACTTTGGAGTTTTGTCCCACGGACTTGTGTACACACGATCAAAAAAAATCTGACAACACACAATTGCTGGCGGACATTTTTAAAGCATGCTATCCCACATTTGTCGGCGTAAAGTCTGACAACAATTGTCTGATGGAGCGTACAAGCGGTCGGATTTTAGGCCAACAGCCTGTCATCACACAAATCCCTTTGGATAATCCGATTGTGTGTATGAGGCTTTAGGCCTGGTTAACATCTATAGATTTTTTAGTGCGTTTACAGTTTTGCAGAAACACACTGCAGTCCATTTAACATGGTTTCCTATGGATATGGTTCACATCTGTGCATTTTATGGAAAGGGCCAGGGGCTTCTTTCTGGTTTTTGGTTCCATATACTTCAATGGATGAAAAGCGTGTATTGAAAAACGCAAAAAACACCTGCAATATACAAACTGCAACCTGCATATGTGTGAACCAGGCCTTATATAGTTAGGGGACTGGCACATAAGAAAACCCTCATTATTGGTCCTTTTAAACCACCTGACCTCAATTGAAAGGCCAAAAATGGTATTATTGATGAAAACTGCATTAGTTTACTGTTTTCCACTGGTGGGTTCACCTTGAACTCATGCTCAATCCGAATTCAAAGATCATCTATTTTTCCATTGAACTTTTTTCGAAAATACATTTGACACCCAACTTTCTGCTACACTTAGCATAACCTACGGAAACGTCTTTAGCTATACAAAGCTAGTAACAGATTCCAAAGCATCTGTCATTTTAATATGCTTATTTCATCACAGAGATCTCTACTATTAAGCCTGGGTGGGTGAAATGCATTAATTGGGCAGACCTACAATAGGGTGGAAGGATGTAGAATGTGCTGTCTATCAATACAGTTGTCAAACTTTTGTGACGTTATCAGAGTGTGGACCCTTTCTTCGCAGTAGAAAACTGGATGGCTGCTGAGTTCTGCCTTAGAACAGTCCACTTTAACCACTTTAATACTTTTCACCCTTGCAGGCTTAATCATAGATAGGTCACTTTGATTAAATCATTTGTTATGCCAACACTTCATATTCCTGATATGTGCCTGCTGTACTTGTATGAGAATGTATCCTGTTCTCTTTGTATTGCTTCCTTTGTGTGAAATCCCTGGTGTTCCTGCTAGTTGCCTTCCTTTCCTATTAAAAACTGACCACACTAAGCAGGAGAGCACAGATTGGTCAGTTCTCTAGCTATGCTGGGAACTCAGTGCACTCTCCTCCAATGATCAGACTTGTCCTGACATGCCCCCACTGCGCAGCCATTCATGGGAATATCAGTGTACTGCTGCTTCTCCCCCCCCCCCCCCCCACAGCCCTTATGCAGCTGAGAACAGAGGGAATGTGATTGCTTTTAAAAAAAGAGATTTTTTTTTATTTATAGTGTTTTTTTTTTTTTTATATATCTATACAAAACTATTTTGCCTTTCATTTTTTTTTTAAACTGAATGGGTTGATTTACAAGGTGATCGTTTACAATCGCTTTAAGCCCATAAGGGTGAAATACATCAGAGCGGAACTGTTCCAAGGTGAGACTCAGCAGTATACACAGTATGTGTGGCCTAAATAAAGTTGGTTTTAAGGCTTGTGATTAGGGATGAGCCGAACACCCCCCTGTTCGGTTCGCACCAGAACCTGCGAACAGACAGAATGTTTGCGTGAACTTTAGAACCCTATTAAATACAATGGACTCGAACGTTCGAAATCTAAAGTGCTAATTATAAAGGCTTATATGCAAGTTATTGTCCTAAAAAGTGTTTGGGGACCTGGGTCCTGCCCCAGGGGACATGTATCAATGCAAAAAAAAGTTTTAAAAACTGACATTTTTTCGGGAGCAGTGATTTTAAAGTGGTTGTAAACCTACATTTCGTTTTTTTTTTTTCCCCCACCTGTAAGAGAAAGGCATAATGAGCTAGTATGACTAGCATATTAGCTCATTATGTACCACTTACCTTAGATCAGGGCCCCCGAAGCCGTCCGCGTCCCTCCATCTAGCCGCATCCATCGCTGCGGCGATGGCCGGAAGGTTACTTCCGGGTATCGCCGCTGCAGCCAATCACAGCGCCGCTCCGGCGCTGTGATTGGCCGGAGCGGCGGTGACGTCACTCTGCGCATGCGCGCAAGAGCCGTCACAATCGGCTACGCCCAGCTATTGCTGGGAAGTAGCCGATTTTGTGAATGGGATTAACCCCATGAATGCGCCGTTCTCTACGGTGCGCATGCGCCGTAGACAAGGAGCAATGTCATTTTTTACTAAATATCTCCTAAACCGTGTAGGTTTAGGAGATATTTCTTGCACCTACAGGTAAGCCTTAATCTAGGCTTACCTGTAGGTGCAAGTTGAAAAAGTGGGTTTACAACCACTTTAATAATGCTTAAAGTGAAACAATAAAAGTGAAATATTCCTTTAAATTTCGTACCTGGGGGATGTGTATGATATGCATGTAAAGTGGCGCATGTTTCCCGTGCTTAGAACTGTCCCTGCACAAAATGTCATTTCTGAAGGAAAAAAAGTAATTTAAAACTCACTCACGGCTATAATGAATTGTCGGCTCCCGGCAATACATAGAAAAGTCATTGATAAAAAAAAAAAAAATGCATGGGGGTTCCCCCAAATTCAATTACCAGGCCCTTCAGGTCTGGTATGGATATTAAGGGGAACCCTGCCACAAATTAAAAAAATTAATCCGTGCGGTTCCCCCCAAATATCCATACCAGGCCCTTCAGGTCTGGTATGGATTTTAAGGGGAACTCCACCCAAATTTAAAAAGAAAACGGCATGGAGTTCCCCCCAAAAATCCAGATCAGACCCTTTATCCGAGCACGCAATCTGGCAGGCCGCAGGAAAAGAGGGGGGGAAGAGAGAGCGCCCCCCCTCCTGAACCGTACCAGGCCACATGCCCTCAACATGGGGAGGATGTCCCCATGTTGATGGGGACAAGGGCCTCATCCCCACAACCCTTGCCCGGTGGTTGTGGGGGTCTGTGGGCGGGGGGCTTATCGGGATCTGGAAGACCCCTTTAACAAAGGGGACCGCCAAATCCCAGCCCCCCCTATGTGAATTGGTAATTGGTACCCCTACCATTTTAAGAAGAAAGTGTAAAAAATTGTAAAAAAATACACAGACACCATTGGGAAAGTCCTTTATTAAAAAAAAACAAAAAAACATTCCAGCGATGAAATCCAGTGTCCCACGGCGATCCGATGTCCAGCGCTGTCCACACGAAACGTCATTGGCTGAGCCTGAGCGGACCTGATGGGGAACTTTCTCCGCAGTGTAATAAATGAATAGATCCGCCCCTTCTAAATTTCCCCATCAGGTCCGCTCAGCCAATGACGTAGGTGTAAGGCTGAGGACATCCTCCCCATGTTGAGGGCATGTGGCCTGGTACGGTTCAGGAGGGGGCGCTCTCGTCCCCCCCTCTTTTCCTGCGGCCTGCCAGGTTGTGTGCTCGGACAAAGGGTCTGGTCTGGATTTTTGGGGGGGAACTCCACGCCATTTTTTTTAATTTGGGTGGAGTTCCCCTTAAAATCCATACCAGACCTGATTTTTTTTTTATCAATGACTTTTCTATGTATTGCCGGCAGCTGACAATTCATTAAAGCCGTGAGTGAGTTTTAAATGACTTTTTTTCCTTCAGAAATGACATTTTGTGCAGGGACAGTTCTAAGCATGGGAAACAAGCGCGACTTTACATGCATACTATACACACCCCCTAGGTACGAAATTTAAAGGAATATTTCACTTTTATTGTTTCACTTTAAGCATTATTAAAATCACTGCTCCCGACTTTTTTTTGCATTGATACATGTCCCCTGGGGCAGGACCCGGGTTCCCGAACACTTTTTAGGACAATAACTTGCATATTAGCCTTTATAATTAGCACTTTAGATTTCTCCCATAGACTTTTCGAATTTGCCGCGAACACCCCAAATTGTTCGCTGTTCGTCGAACGGGCGAACAGGCAATGTTCGAGTCGAACATGAGTTCAACTCGAACTCGAAGCTCATCCCTACTTGTGATGTCATTAATGTGTGGCCCTCCTGATTTCTGGCTACATGGCACATGGGGAGACCGAAGTTTAAAGCGGTGTTACTTGCTTTTGATTCACATAACTGTTTAGCCATTGCAGTTCAACCTAGTTGTGAAGAAGCTGACAATGCCTATGAAACGCATCAACTGTATTACTAAGACAATGTCTTTTTTTCTAATATTAGCGCTTGTGGTCATATGACGTCATGTGGAACTTATTTTTGTTGCATACACTAAGAATACAGTTTTTTGAACTTAGGTCCAATTTAGGTCTACCTATTTGTAGTGATTTATATAAAGTCCCTTTCTTTCTTCTCCAATTTTTGTGTTAAATGTACTAAATGTACTTATGGATTGTTAGTACCAGAGGAACTACATATATATTGAGACTTGTAATTCATTTAGGACTATTAGGGCTTGTGTATACAGGCATTTGTTTGTGTAAAAACAGATTTTTACATCATAAAAGTCAATGATAATAGCAAATTGGTCTGTAGCAACTTGAAAAGAACTCAATAAACTATTTGATGTATCCCAAAGGAAGGCTAAAAGCACCTAAAAGCATTCTGCATTCGCCTGCCTTCAAAATGTCTACGTTTGTTCACAGTGGAGTTTATTAACATAATAGGTACAGTGGAACCTCGGTTTAAGATCAACGCGGTTAACGAGCGTTTCGATTTATGAGCAACTTTTTTTTTATTTTTATTCTGACTCGGTTTGCGAGTGTTGTCTCGCAAGACGAGCAGAATTCAACCTAATAGGGCCTGCAGTACTGCATTTGGCCTGGGGTGTGGGGGCGCTGGAGCCAAGCAGAGCCAACCAGCGACGATCGCAGCCGATCGTCGCCATTCGACAATGCTCGGAAAGACACGGAATTACTCAGTTTCTGAGCCTTTCCGACGTTTGCCGAGGTCAGCCGACGTGTCCTCAGGCCTTTCCGGCCGTTTCTGAGGCTGTCCGGCGCCCCTCCACCCCTGGCCGCATGTGGTATGGCATCCCATTGAAATCAATGCGGAACAAATTATTTTTGTTTCCATTGACTTCAATGTGGAAACTCGCTTTGATATGCAAGTTCTTTGGATTACGAGCATTCTCCTGGAACGGATTATGCTCATAATTCCAGGTTCAACTGTATTCTATATCTTTTCCACTGCGGAAGATGCAGGATAATCTGTAGAGTCCCATTCAAACCATGTTTGTTGAACTGCATTGGGCAACATTCTTTAAAATGGGTCCAATGTTACAACAAGCTGAATTCACTATTTCCCATAGGTTCAGTTCTTGTCAATGCTTTGCATTGGTGTGCGCTTTGTGAAAATATTGTATTTAAAGATAGCATAACACACTGCAACACATTGAAAAAAAATGTGTTTTGGCTTCCGATGTGAACATAAAAACAGGCACATCAAAGCAGAGAATGACCAAAATGCACATTAATACAGTGCAATGCAACGACGGGACAATGTAGGACAACTCAAGTGTATTTAAGGCTTGTAGACACAAGCAAAATGCAATGGTCATGGTGTGATTGTAGCCTGAAACGGATGCTTTGTATAAAGAATAAGTCTGCTAGTACAACCTGCTAATAGTATACTTCTGCTTAGTGTTTTTACAGATCACCCTGGATGTTGATCCTTATTGTGCTTTACTGTAAAGCATATCAACAAAATAATAAAGCCTTTTAGTCTATCGAGCCTAACCCCCTCCATATCCACCCACATACACATATCACATTTATTATAGGTTTCACCACCTTCTTTTTTTGTCTGAAAATGTGGCACCAAACTACCTATAATCACTGGCAAACTGTACTCTAAACATGGGAATTGATCAGGTTGAACCTGATAGTAGAGCGGGAGTTACATTGCTCACTGGAACTTCACAGTGACATCTTCATTACAAGGAATCAATCAACCCTTATCTCACCTGGAAAGAATCCTTGAGCTCTAATGAACTGTTTTTCAATGTTGATCTGCATCAAGACAACAGTGACTCCTTTACAGCAACTACACATTTAGTGAAAACAAATGTTGCCGCTGTTCATTAGTCAGTCTTTTTTAACCTTTCTTACAAAAAAAGGTTGTTTTAAATAGTAGATTAAATAGTGATTTCATTATAGGTAGGTATGAAATAACACATGCAATATCATAGCTAAATGCAATCATTTAGATTTTAGCTATATTACCTAAAACACAAAATGAACAGAATAAAATTAAAACATTAAAACTAAAATTGTAAAAGTATGATTTACATGCATACAGTTAATAGAAATGCTGGCACAGTTATTTGCAGTATCGCTACTAGAAATAGAAATTTGCATAATATTTATAATATCAAATTTATTTTTTTTGTTTTAAAGGATATTTGTGCAGAGAGAGAACTATGTCATTGCTGACCTTATTTTTATGCAGCTCGTTCTGATTTCAATATGCATACAACAGTTAAAGTCTGAATAAAGACAACAGACCGTTGCCCGCAGAAAACTTACTAGCCTGCTATCCAACATTTGTTGGCTGAAAGTTGGACAAAAATTGTCTGAAGGAGCGTACTAATGGTCGGATTTTAGGCCAACAGTCTGTCATCAGACAATCCCCTGCCAACAATCGGATCATATGTACGAGGCTTAAGGCTCAGAGAGGACAATCCTACCTCAGTGCACACCCTCAGTTTCCATTGTGCCCCTCACAGTGACAGGCGCATGGCTGAGCAGTTTTGTAGTGTGGTGGGTGAAGAATCATGAGGAACTGAGAGACTAGTTCCCCATAAGGTCTGCTTTGCTGCTAACTTATACATGGCAGTGAGTGGATCCGCAGTTGCTATTTAGACCAGTAGCAGCTTTCAAACCACCCACCGGCATGCACTGTAATTCAAAAGTAAGATGGACATGATGGGGAACAAATTTCTCAGTTCCCACCCACCCTGTGACTCAGATCATTTCACTTTCGGCAGGGGAATATCCAAGCTGACAGCTGAAAGGGATGGAAATAGAGCAGTGGCGGTGCATCCATAGTGGCCGCAGGAGCGCTGCCCCCTCTCGCTCCTGCGCCCACTCACAATAACAATACATAGGTTCATGCATTGCATGAACCTATGTATTGCCGCTGCCGCCCACTATTCAAATGGCCGGCCCCCTGTTGAGCGCCGGCCATCTAAATAACAGCGGCTCGTTGGTTTTTGGAAGTGCCTATCAGAGCCAGCGGCTCTGATAGGCTTCCCGATTACAGCCTGAGGGCTGTAATCGGCTTCCAAATAGTTAACCAGAGGACACATGGGGTGTGTTCCCTGGTTAACACTGACAGGCGTTTCAGCCAATTAGGTTCACCGGGTCTGGTTACCGGTAACCTGATTGGCTGAAGTGACATCGAGGGCGGGAGAAGACATCAAGGACGGAAGAAGGACGGCGCTGACCCGAGGAAGGTAAGTGCAGGGCTGGGGTGCAAACTGGCTGTATTTGGGGGGGACAAACTGGCTGCATTTGGGGGAAACTGGTTGCATTTGGGGACAAACTGGCTGCATTTGGGGGGAAACTGGCTGTATTTGGGGACAAACTGGCTGCATTTGGGGACAAACTGGCTGCATTTGGGGACACACTGGCTGTATTTGGGGGGGAAACTGACTGTATTTTGGGGACAAACTGGCTGCATTTTGGGGGAAACTGGCTGCATTTGAGGGGGCAAACTGGTGGCGTTTGGGCACAGTGGCTGCATTTAATGGGCACAGTGGCGGCAATTGATGATTTTTTTTTCAGTTTGTTTGCGCCCCTCCCAAAAATTTTGAGCACCAGCCGCCACTGGAATAGAGCACTGTGTGGGAAGCTGTCACATAAAGTATATGACAGCTTCCCTGCAGAGCATGCTCCACTCTGAAAACTGGTACCTCTGTACACCAGTTCAGAGCTGGTCCTTATTTCCGCCAGTTTCCTAATCTGTGACTTTGTAGTAATTCTTGGTACGCCAGTGGGAATGAGGCCTAAAACAAAAAAATAAACAAAAAATACCATTATTTCCAGGCAAAAGGCCCAAAAACACGTTTGTACATTTTATTCGTTCTTGGCATTTTCATTTACATATTTACACAACATGCAGGATCAATTATTTTGATCACCTATGATGCGATTTAAAAAAATAGTTACATAAATAAAATAAAAAAAACAAATAGTAAAAAATATAGTTTCAATACATTTTGTCTTTAAATATATGTTTTTTCTCCACAGTTGTGTATTTTGTTTTTTGATTATTTTTGGCAATAGCAAAAAAATAGTAAAGATAGCAACTACACTTGTAACACTGTATGCATTACTTTTGCTATACTGCCTGTCATATTCTGCCTTTTAGCCAAAGCTGGGCAGCCAGGTTGCAAAAGTACAGTGTGCTTTAAGGAAATTGTTACTGAGCAAAGTAGACTGCCATTGCCAAAGTGGAAATAGCTACAGAGCTAGCATTTTTTAACGAGATACACAATGAGAGCATTTATGTTCTCTTAGAACAGGTTTATGTTTGGCAGGGCCAACTTTACTAAAGTTGACACCACCCCCATACCCCTCTACCTAATTACCTATTTATTTATGTATTTTTTTTTTTTTTTTTTAATACACTAAAAACCCCAAACAGTTATCTAAAATCATGGTCATCTAACAGTGACTTTCTCATTGACTTTCTAAAGGGAAATGGGCTGTTCCCTTTGCAAGGGAGATTTAACTTTGCAAAGACATTTTGATTAGAGCTTATTGAATGTGGTGACATTTCTTTGCAAAGAATACCCAACAGTATTTTGTTTTGAACATGATTGGATCATGGAAGTCAGCAGAGCTTCACCTTATCACTAAACTATGGGGAAAATTCCCCTGCAAAGTGAAATTTCCCTTGAAAAGTGAACAGTCTATTTTCCCTTATTAAATCAGCCCTAGTGATGAGTCAAATTGCCCTGGATTTGGTTCAGCAGACTTCAAGAAGTTTGGATGCCAAACCCGAACCCCTTGAAATCAATGTGAGCAGAATCTGTCATATTAACCACATGCCGACCGCCGCATATATACGTCCCCTTTAAGAATCGGCATTGCGGACGCGGGCGCATGCGTGCCCACCGCGAGCTCCGTGACTCCGGCCGGGGGTCCCGCGGACTCGATGTCCATGGGCATACCTGCGATTGTGTCATGGTGATGAAGAAGGGGGAAATGCTTATGTAAATAAATAAGCATTTACCCAGTCTTCCTAGTGACAGGACAGTGAAGACAGCTTCCTGTAATCGGAAGCGGTGATCACTGTCGTGTGACACACAGCCCATCCCCCCTACAGTTAGAAGCACTCCCTAGGGCACACTTAACCCCTACAGCGCCACCTAGTGGTTAACCCCTTCACTGCCAGTGTCATTTTCACAGTAATCAGCACATTTTTATATCACTGATCACTGTAAAAATTACAATGGTCCCAAAAATGTGTCAAAAGTGTCTGATGTGTCCTCCATAATGTCGCAGTCACGATAAAAATCGCTGATCACCGCCATTACTAGTAAAAAAAAAAATTTATAAAAATGGCATAAAACTATCCCCTATTTTGTAGACGCTATAACTTTTGTGCAAAACCGATCAATAAACACTTATTGCGATTTTTTTTTACCAAAAATATGTAGAAGAATACGTATCTGCCTAAACTGAGGAAAAAAAAAAGTTTGTTAACATATTTTTTGGGGATATTTATTATAGCAAAAAGTAAAAAATATAGATTTTTTTTGAAAATTGCTCTTTTTTTGTTTATAGTGCAAAAAATAAAAACTGCAGAGGTAATCAAATACCACCAAAAGAAATCTCTATTTGTAGGAAAAAAAAGCTTGTGAATTTTGTTTGGGAACCACGTCGCACGACCGTGCAATTGTCAGTTAAAATTACACAGTGCCGAATCGCAAAAAGTGGCCTGTTCTGTGACCAGCAAAATGGTCCAGGGCTTAAGTGGTTAAATATGCCCAGTTTCTGGATTAATGGGTCATGGGCACTGCCCTTGAAAAAATGCACCAGTGCAAAAAAAAAATCAGCAAGGAGAAATCAAAAAGTATGAGTGCACAATAGACATGGGCGCCGTTAATAAATTTTCGTTTCGTTTCGTTCCGTTCCGTTTCGTATTAGCTCCCACCATCCCTGTTCTGTGCTGAGTTCCTGTGTTTGTTTGTAGCCCGTTGACGTTAGTTCATAATTTTCGTTAGATTAGTTAACTTTCGTAAAATTACGAACGTTCGTTATGATGAATTTAAAAAGCAAACCCAGGAAGTCAGCAGTGCTGCTGACTTCCTGGGTTTGCTTTTTAAATTCATCATAACGAATGTTCGTATATGTTACAAAAAGTTAACGAACCTACCAAAAATTCGTATTCAATCCAAATTGAATTTCGGACACGAATTACGAAATACGAACTAACGGCAACGGGCTACAAACAAACACAGGAACTCAGCACAGAACAGGGATGGTGGGAGCCCCTCATAATGAGCACAGCAGGGGTACAGCCCCAGGAGGAAGTCAGCACAGCACAGGGATGTTGGGAGCCCCTCATAATGAGCACAGCACAGGGATGGTGGGAGCCCCTCATAATGAGCACAGCACAGGGATAGTGGGAGCCCCTCATAATTAACACAGCAGGGGTACAGCCCCAGGAGGAAGTCAGCACAGCACAGGGATGGTGGGAGCCCCTCATAATGAGCACAGCAGGGGTACAGCCCCAGGAGGAAGTCAGCACAGCACAGGGATGGTGGGAGCCCTTCATAATGAGCATAATGAATCGACGACTGCCATATTGAGAAAAGTATTGTAGCCCGGGCCGTTATTTCGTATTTCGTAATTCGTGTCCGAAATTCAATTTGTATTGAATATGAATTTTTGTTAGGTTCGTTAAAGTGGTTGTAAACCCTGTAGACAATTTTTTTTTTTTTTACTTACCTGCAAGACAAAGCTATAATGAGCTAGTATGACTAGCATACTAGCTCATTATGTACCACTTACCTTCGATCGGGGCCCCCGAAGTCGTCCGTGTCCCTCCTCTAGCCGCATCCATCGCTGCAGCGATAGCCGGAATGTTACTTCTGGGTATCGCCGCTGCAGCCAATCACAGCGCCGCTCGGTGCTGTGATTGGCCGGAGCGGCGAAGACGTGACTCCGCGCATGCGCGCGTGAGCTGTCGAATTCGGCTACGTCGTCGAATGTTGCGACCTAGCCGAATTTGTGAATGGGGTGACGTCAGCGTCGCCGCATTTACATACAAATATCTCCTTAACCGTGTAGGTTAAGGAGATATTTCATGCACCTACAGGTAAGCCTTAATCTAGGCTTACCTGTAGGTCTTTGTTTAAAAAGTGGGTTTACAACCACTTTAACTTTTCGTAACAATTATGAATATTCGTTATGATAAATATAAAAAGCAAAAAATACCTTTCTCAAATTCGGATCCGAAATTCGTCAACAAAATTTTGTATTTTGTAAAATTCGGAAGCATATAAATTTGTATTTCGGATGCTTCCGAATGTACGAATTTTCTGGGAATTCATACGAATTTTTGATTCATATGAAATTAATTGCACATGTCTAGTGCACAATAAGGAAAGACATGGTTGGCTTACAATGAGCTACCAACAGTTTCAAACTTAGTGAATATTAGTAAACATGTCACTAACAATGGAAGGTGTGACCAGCATAATGAAAGAGGGTGTTGTCTATGTCATAAGATGATGTAGCCTAGAAGAAGAATTAAAGAGAGGTGATCAAGGGGGGACAATTCAGGTGGTAGGTAAACATTTAGGATGTGTTTCATATATTGCAGTCCGGGACTCATCGAGGTGGGAGGCTCGTTTGGAGCTTCTAACGGTGGTGAGCTGATGCTACAACTGTGTGAGACAGGCTGGATTTCTTTTTATTTATTGTAAGCATATTTTGTATGTGGGGGCATTGACTACATTAATAAACAGTTTGACACCATGGAAAGCATCCCCTTGTATTCTTACATGCTTCATCCATCTCGTGAGAACCGATCCTGCTAAGGAGAGTTGAGTTTCCAGCAAAGCGGTGCAGACAGGCTTTTGGAAGGATTTTACAGGTTCTATCAATTCTTAACTTTGCTATGCATATTTACAAAGGGGTGAGCACGAGGTGACCTGATGCAGGTGTAACAGCTTATGATTCACAATATAAAAACATTTTGCATCAGAAGCTTAACACAACACTTGGACTATATGAACTGCATTCACTGGATTGTCATTAGGAGGAGCAGGTTTATTGCACCATTCTTTTGCATGCTATTTTTATAGTTTGATGGACATTTAGTGGATGCTGCGTCCCAGGTTTTATGTATGGTGTTGTAAAACATGGGAACATTTAGTCACTGCAATATATGAAATACTATACTGTTGAATATTTGATGTTATTCGCAAGAAGCGCTGTAAATGCTTTACTTTTTAGTTAAGCCTATATTTTTAATATAGGTTTTGATTTTTATAATAGCGGCTGGAAGTGCAGATTACATTTTAAGATTGAGTGCTGGGATCAGTGGGTCTTTGAGCCTCTGATATTTATTTTTATAAAACATTTAGGATGATTGAGCCAGAGGTCCCAATTCCTGTAGAATTTGGGGTTTTGAAGGTAGGCCTTAGCATGCACGAATTCCATTAGACAATGGGTATTGAGAATAGAGATCACTTCAGCAAAAGAAGGCGGGTTTGGAGATTTCCGTTGCCAGGTATTGCTAGTCTAGCGGCAAAAAGGACATGTGATAGGAAGGCCATGAGTCATTTTCTAAACCCAAAAGGACCATCTGTGGAGAGAGGGAAGAAGGGACTAAGAGGATGGATGATATAAACCTGGAAAGGATAGGCCAGAAATGAACAATTGCCTTCTACCAAATATGTGGCAGTTCCACCAAATATGTAAGGGGGTACCAGGATTTCCACAGTTTCCCCAACATATGTTATAGGTGTTAGGATAGATCCATGTGAGTTTAAACAGGGTAAGGTACCATTCATGGAAAAAAAAATGGACAGATTCCCAGTGAAGTATGCATCTGGATATTCTTAGTGGCAATTGAAGAGCTTGTTACCATTGTTGAAGTGAGTAGGTGCAATTGAGGAGCCGTTCCCGATGGAGCATCACAACGGTCTTGTTTTTGAGCTAGTGGACAGTAAGGAGCTTGTAGAGGAAGTGGATACCTTTTTGGTTGGGGGTTTCTGTGTCATAAAACTTAATAAGGTACCAGAATAAAGGGTTATTTGACAATTTTACACGAGAGAGGGCTGAACGGAGTCCGAGTTATTTGAAAAAGTCCTTGGAAGTAATATTGTAGTTGGCTTGTAGTTGTTGAAAGGAAAGAAGTATGGAGTTGTGTTATAAGTTTCCAATGTTTTCAAGACCAGCAGTGAAATGTCAGGGATAAAGGTTGATAGCGCTGACATAGGGATAAGAGATAGTAATCAGTGAGGAATACATGTGGTTTGCTGGTGAGTTGCTCTTCACATTTTGATGGCAGCGTTGATGGTGCTAAGGTAGGTATGTGTTCCATGGTGATTAAGATGCAAGCACCGGAGGTAGAACTTGAGACAGGCTGATAAGATTGTTCTTTTTGATCTGTAGTTAAGTGTTTTGCGAAGCAGATTTCCATCAGGTTTTTGCTTTATCCAGTATGATTGTCTTGAAATATGCTTTTATGTTTGGAGCTCCCATTCCACCAGCTGATGGGGGTGTGCACAGTGTGGCACTTTTGATTCTAGGATGTTTCCCATTCCAAATGAAGGAAGGAATGAAGGAATGAAGGAAATTGTCCGCACTGGCTCCCAGGAGGAGGTCGGTACAGGTGACAGATGCAGCAAGCCGTACCACACGGCTTGCTGCATCTGTCTCCTCCCGGGAACCACCACGGATGATCAGATCTTCACAAACGGGGGTGAGAGTATAGGAAATGCACAGTACACTAGTTTTATATTAGTTTTATAATACTAGTTTTATACACAGTGCAATAGTTTTATACTGAATGTTTTTTATCTCAATAAGCGTATATTGTGTGGTTTGCGCAAAAGTTATAGTATCTCTACAAACTATAGGATTTTATTGTTTTACTAGTAATGGCGGTGATCAGCGATTTTTAGCGGGACTGCGGAGTTGCGGCAGACAAATCGGACACCTAACTGACACTTTTGATTTTTTTATTGGGGACCAGTGACATTATTACAGTGATGCACTGTTACTGTACTAATGACACTAGCAGGGAAGGGGTTAACACCAGGGGTTAAGTGTGTCCCTGGGGGGTTCTTTCTAACCATGGGGGGATGCTCTCACTGGATAAAGACAGAGATTGGTGTTCCTGTTTAGCAGGAACACAAGATCTCCATCTTCTCCCCTGTCAGAACAGTGATCTGCCTTGTTTACATAGGAAGATTGCCATTCTGTCTCTCTGGGGAAGGATCGCCAGTGGCCGGTGAACATCGGGTCCGTCGGACCCGCTGATTGGCATCCCCTGTGTCCAATCAGCACACGATCATGCCTCCCCCACTGGCTTTTGCACGAAATTACATACAGGTTCGTCGTTTGGCGCAATAGAGCCGACCTGCCGCAGTACATCTGTGGTAGGCAGTCAAAAGTGGTTAATTAATGTGAGCACCTAACATGCAGGATTTGGTGTAATTGACCTTGTAAAGGGAGGCTTTGTTTAAGAGGTCTAGCATGAGATAAAGATGAGGGAGCGATTTCGCTGGGTTAGTTAGTGAGATAATTACATTGTCGGCATAGAGGAAGATTTTGTGGGTAGAGTCTCAAATCTGGATACCAGAGATAAGAGGATTTATGCGTGTGGAGTGGGCTAGTGGTATCATTATTAGTGTATAAATTGAGAGAGAGAGGGCATCCTTCCATTAGTTATACGGAAGATGGAAGGGGTCAGACAGGATACCTAATGTGCTAACACTAGCGCTGGGGAGTGAGTAGGGAGCCATTGTGGCTTTAAATAAAGGATCCAAAAAGCCAATTTTATCAAAACTGCTTTAAGGAAGTTCCAGTCTAACCTATCAAATGCCGTTTCTCTGCTTCAAGTAAAATGAACAGAGAAGGCATTTGGTGATGTTCAACCCACTGTAATAGATCTATGAATGGTTTGGAACCGTCTGATGCTTGTCTGCCACTGCCAGCTTCAACTCCCATTTGGTCAGGATGGACTAAATGCAAAATGATACTATTAAGACAAGTGGCTAGAAATTTAGCATAATGTTTGGTGTCCATTGTAACTAGGGAGATGAATCTATAGCTGGCAGGGTCATCAGATGATTTGCCAGGTTTGGAAATTGTAGTGACAATTGCGCGGTCGTGCGACGCACAATTAGAGCTTTTTTTTGGTGGTATTTGATCACCACTGGGGTTTTCATTTTTTGTGCTACAAATAAAAAAAATACGAAAGTTTTGAAAAATTATATGTTTTTCTTCGTTTCTGTTACAAAACTTTGTAAATAAGGACGTTTTCTCCTTCACTGATGGACACTAATGAGGCTGCACTGATGAGCACTGATGAGGCAGTACTGATTGGCACTGATGAGGTGGCACTGATGATGAGGCACTAATAGGTGGCACTGATAATCAGCACTGATGCGCACTAATAGGTAGCACTGATGGGCACTCATAGGTGGCACTTTTGGGCACTCATAGGCAGCACTGATGGGCACTGATAGGTGGCACTGATGGGAACTCATAGGTGGCACTGATAGGTGGCACTAGAGGGCACTTATAGGCGGCACTGGTAGGCACTGATTGGCTGCACTGATAGATAGCACTGATCAGGAGGCACTTGCAGGCATCACTAATGGGCACTGATTGGCGTCCCTGGTGGGCTCTAATAGGCTTACCTGGTGGTCATGGGTGGGCAACCATGGTGGCCATCCCTGGTGGGCACAGGTGGGCATCCTCGGGGGGCTTCACTGATAGGCTCTCCTCTACTCGCGCCTATCAGTGCGAGAAGAGGAAAAGCCGATACATGGCTTTTCCTGTTTACACTGTGATCAGCTGTAATTGGACACAACTGATCACGTGGTAAAGAGCCTAAGTCATAGGCTCTTTACCACGATCGGAGATGCAGTGTGTCATACTGACACACCACACCACCGATCGCCACGCTGCATGATCGTAGCTTATCCTGGTGGACATCATATGATGCCCATTCAGGATAACAGAACCACTTTCCGGCCATCATTTTGTCATATGGCAGGCGGGGAAGTGGTTAAGGGAATTAGAAAAAAAAAAAAAAGCAATGTTGGAATTGCTTATGGGTACAGCTGGGAGGCTTACGGGAGGGAAAGTGAGTTTCTTGTACACATATTAGGTCTGAATTGAGTTTAAGGACTTCCTTCCATAATAAATTTTGTTTAAAAGGGGAGTTAAAGTGGTTGTAAACCCACTTTTTCAACTTGCACCTACAGGTAAGCCTAGATTAAGGCTTACCTGTAGGTGCAAGAAATATCTCCTGAACCTACACGGTTTAGGAGATATTTACTAAAAATGACAGGCGCCACTGTCTACGGCGCATGCGCGCCGTAGACAACGGCGCATTCATGGGGTTAATCCATTCACAAAATCGGCTACTTCCCAGCAATCGCTGGGCGTAGCCGAATGTGACGGCTCCCACGCGCATGTGCGGAATCACGTCTTCGCCGCTCCGGCCAATCACAGCACCGGAGCGGCGCTGTGATTGGCTGGTGCGGCGATACCCGGAAGTAACATTCCGGCTATCGCCGCAGTAATGGCTGCGTCTGGAGTGAGGGACGCGGAATGCTTCGGGGGCCCCGATCTAAGGTAAGTGGTACATAATGAGCTAGTATGCTAGTCATACTAGCTCATTATGCCTTTCTCTTGCAGGTTGGCTCAAAAAAAAAAAAACGATTAGTGGGTTTACAACCACTTTAAGGCCCTTCATGGTTAGAGATGTAATGATGATCAACATGTTGTGAAATGAGCAGAACAGTCAGAAGGGGGGAGGTACACAACACCTTCTAAAACCACACAATTAAACAGCTGTAATATGAGTACAAATACCAATAACAGATTTTGTTTGCACGCAGCGTAATAGAACTAGCAATAGACAAAAAAAAGGCAAAAACAGATACAACAGAATGCAAAACAGATGAGAAATGTGACATGTGTTAGGATGCTAAGCGCCCTATTTTCTTCTCTCTGGGATAAAAAGAGAATAACAAAAAAACTAAAAATGCACTTGGAGTGACGCTCACCTGGGACATCGTGCTGTTAGAATAAGAAAAGCAGTTATAATGCTAGGCTAGCACATGAGCGACTGGAGGTATGATCAGGAGTAAAAGTTGTGACTTTGATCAGTATGAGGAACGAGATTGTGTGAATTTGCGTTCTTGATTTCACGTGCGGGGCGCTGTGGTTTAGGATCAGGTAGAGGAGAGATAAGGAGGCCCCAATTTAGCAGCCTTTTGATGCCCTCTTTGATGTAGAGATGTTGGTTAACTGATTTTGATAGGTAACTTCTAACTTGGTGGTGAAGCCCCATTTGTAGGTGACGTTGTTATCTCGGAGTACTGCAGTGACTTGAGCAAATTCCCTGTGCTTTTGAGCTGTGGCAGAGTATATATCTGTGAAGAGGGAAACAGAGGAATAAGGATCTGGTAATGTGGAGGCAGAGCGGGCTGCGGCCATAACTTGCATAACATAACATAGCTCTTTTATGTGAAAAAAAGTGAATCTGTTCCAGCACATCTCATGGGATAGACACAGGGTGGTGGTTAGGTTTGGGGATCTTGTGTGTTAGGTCTATAGCGATATTGGCTTTTGATAACTAGGGCAGGAGTTTGAGGAAAAGTTGTTGTAAATTGTGAATCAGGTCTGAAGGTTTGATGTTTTTGGGTATGCCTCTAAATTTGATATTGTTCCTTCTGGAATGCTCTTCCAGGTCAGCCACTTTTATTATCATTCTCCCCATGAGGTGGATCATCAGGGGTACCCCAGTGCTGCTTTTTACTTTCAAAAGTTTTTATTTTGTTTTCAGTAACAATACATACATGTGTAAGAGGTTGAACATTGTCTGAAATAGTAGCCATATTACAGTGAGGTACAATAACGGTTACAGTGTACAGTAATGGTAACAAGCTTATTCAAACTAAATATGCAATGGTATGCAGCTGGTACTTTGTATCGTCCACCTCCCAGGAGCACCTCATCTGGGAACTAACTGTGCTCCATGGGGGGGACAATATGCCCAAATTTTATTTTGCGTCAGATATGGTCTAATTGGAGTGTCAGATGCTAAGAAAAAAAAAGAGTAATGAACATCGGATAGTGGTAAAACAATATTAAAGAACATTATCAACTAGGAATTACAGTCCAGTGAACCTTGAGTCGTGATGAAGTTAGCAAGTAAATCATCAACGGAATTGTTGTTGGTTATTTCTTCACCTATAACCTTGTATTCTGTTGTAGTCGACTTATGTTGTTTGAGTTTGAAGCCAGGGTTTCCAGGCGTTAGTGCATTTTGTAACAGCATTATTGTATAGGGCGGAGCTAAATTCAAATTCAAATTCTTTAACTAAAGTAAGTTGAGATTTGACATCTGTAATAGTTGGGGTTAGAGAGCATCTCCACTTGCGCATAATGAGCAATCTAGCTGCAAATAATATATGCATTACTAGAGTTTTGAACTCTTTTGGATAAGAGTCTATGCCTAGGCTAAGAAGTGCTAGCGATGGAGAGGGATTGAATTTGTGCCCCGTAAAGGTGAAAACCTCTTCCCAGAATGGGTAAATTTGTGGGAATTCCCAAAGGATGTGAAGTAGGGAACCTTTAGTGGAGCAACCTCTCCAGCAGAGATCGTCATCTAAATTTGCAAATTTATATAGTTGGACTGGGGTAAGGTACCATCTATGATGGATGTTTTGTGAAAGTTCCCAATAGGTAATGCATTTAGAGGTTTTCTGGTTGTAGTGAATGGCTTTGCACCACTGGTGATCAGAAAATGTGATTTGTAGGTCTCTTTCCCACCTTTTATATGTTGATGTTTTGGCAAACTGGTCTTTGTTATGCAAGGTTTTGTACATGAGAGTTATCCCTTTAGCTTTGAGGGAGGCAGATGTCCAGAAGGTCCATACTTTGTGTGGTAGCTTAGTGCATGGGGTAGAGTTTTTTTGTAAGTAGGACTATATTTGCTTGTGTGTGTACGCTCCCTGTAGAGGTATGTTATGAGGTTTTTTTTTTATGGTCCAGAAAAGGTAGGAGTTGTTTGTTGTGTAGTAGCGAGGTGATTGGTTGGTGCTTGATGTGGGACCAGTGTTTTAGGGATAAGTCTGGTATGAGGAATTTGAGGGTTTCTATCGGAATGGGTATGATTTGGTCACCAGCTAGTGATGGAGAGTTAGAGGCTAAAGTTTTCCATGCTGCGACAGCAGCTGAAATCGTGGGATGTCTCACTTCCTTGAGTTTATTAGGGAATGACTGGGCTAGGGGGAGAGAGCTCAGTTTGCCTCAGCTATAAACGATTGTTCGATGTGCTGCCATTGTTTATTACAGGAGGGTGTAAACCAGTGTCTGATTTGGTCAAGAATCACTGCTGTATGATAGTCATTTACGTCAGGGAATCCCATTCCTCCTACCGATTTGTGTTTAATGATGGAGGCGTATGGACAACAGGGTTTCCTATCTTGCCAAACAAAGGAGCAGTGTTCTTTTGAGGTTGGCGAAAAATTTCACGGGTGCAACAATAGGTAAGGCTCTGTACAGATAAAGAAGTAAGTAAAGTAAGCATTTTGAAGGCAGCTGTTCTACCCGCCCAGGAGAGATATTGTTTGCTAATCATTTGGAGGTCTTTTTAACAGATCTGCAGAAAGGGAATGTAGTTGTATGTATACAAATTGGAGGATGGGGTAGTTAGATTAATTCCCAAGTAAGGCATGGGGGTGGTCGTTCATTTATAGGGGGCTATGGCTTTTAGACCTGGCTTAGTAGCGTCAGGTACCATTACACTCAGGGCATTTGACTTGGACTAATTTACTTTGTAGAATGAACAAGAGTTAAATACGGTCAGGATTTCTTGTACCTGAATCAGGGAGGAAGCCAGGTTTGTTAACGTTAATATTATATCATCTGCAAATAGGGTAATTTTGTATTCTTGGTCTTTGACGTGGATTCCCATTATGAAAGGTGAGAGGCAAATTTTTTGGGCTAAGGGTTCCATCAGCAGCGTGAAAATTATTGGGAGAGGGGGCATCCCTGCCTGGTGCTGTTAGTGATGGGGAATGGGTCAGAAAAGGTTCCATCTGAAGGACCCGGGCTGATGGTTGTGAATATAGGGCTATATTGGCTGATAGAATATTGCCTTGGAAGCCAAATTCATTTAGAGTACAGTTCATATAGCCCCAGTGGATCCTATCAAATGCTTTCTCTGCGTCTAATGTTATGAACAGAGATGGGATGTTATTGGTCTCAGCGTAATGGAGGAGATTTGCTATTTTATGGGTTGCATCAGGCGGTTGTCTACCCATAGTGAAGCCGACCTGGTCTGGATGTATGAGGTGGGGCATAATTGGAGCTAGTCTTTGGGCTATAAGTTTTGCGTAAAGTTTGAGGTCTGTATTCAATAGGGAGATGGGGCGAAAATTGGATGGGGTAACCTGCTTCTTCCCTGGTTTAGGCAAGGTCACAATGTTTGCAGAAAGCATTTCATCAGGAAAGGCGCCCGAGGGCACAGCAGCGTTGAATACCTGACATAAGTGTGAAGCTAGAGTGGTGTCAAACATTTTGTAGTATTTGACCGAAAATTCATCTGGGCCAGGGGCTTTACCAGAGGGGAGTGTCGATATGGCTCGAGTAATTTCGGTGGTAGTGAATGGACTGTTTAGAGGTGTAAGTTGTTCAGGAGATAGTTTGGGGAGTTTAAGTTGGTCTAGGAAAGTTTAATGTTAGCTTCTGTGGGTTGTGTTGTTGCAGGGTCATCTGTAAGGTTGTATAATGCTTGATAATATGCTCGGAAGGCATTTGATATGTCTTTCTGGTGGTATAATTTGTCTCCACTAGTGGGGTGAATAATGTAGGGGATCCTGTGTTTAGCTCTTCTTTGTTTGATTTGGTTAGCTAAAAGCTTGCCGGCTTTGTTTCCAGCCGCCTAAAAGATGGTACGAAGTTTCAGCATTAATTTAGCATGTTTGGCAATAAGGAAGAACCTAAGGTAATTGTTGGCTTGAAATATTTTATCACTAATTGTTGGCGTAGGATTGGTTTTTTTTATCAGTTCAAATTTGGTTATGCTGTCTTGTAGTTCTGTTAGCTGCTGTGTCCTTTGGGATTTGGCTTGGGAGCTCAACTTAATGAGCGTGCCCCGTATATATGCCTTATGGGCTGACCATACAGTAGAATGGTTTGAGACTGAAGATTCATTTAACTCAAAATATTCCTTCAGGTGGCTTTGAATGAGAGTTGTATTGAGAGTTGAGTTGAGAGGTATCTTAATATAGCGCGGTCTTACCCCGAAGGGTCCCGACGCGCTTACAAACACATAGACATACTAGGGCCAATTTATAGACAAGATCTGATTAACCTACCAGCATGTCTTTGGAGTGTGGGAGGAAACTGGAGTACCCGGAGGAAACCCACGCAGGCACAGGGAGAACATGCAAACTCCAGGCAGATGGTGTCGTGGTTGGGATTTGAATCAGCGACCCTATTGCTGCTAGGTGAAAGTGCTAACCACTACACCACTGTGCTGCCCGTTATTGCTGGGGATTGCCATTAGATGTGGGTCATTCCTCCAATTGGTGAAGCTGGAGCGTGTAGATTTGTCCCCAAGAGTCAGTGAGACAGGTGCATGGTCTGACCATGTTATGGGCTGGATGTCAGTTTCAGTGGCATCTTGGAGAAGTTGCTTGTTTCCTATAAATAAATCTATTCTGGAGTAGGTGCAATGGGGTTTCGAGAAAAAATGTGAAGTCCCGTTCCATGGCGTGTTGGCACCTCCAAACGTCAAACAGTTAGCATGGAGAATTTGAGCTAGGGTCGCTGGGCGCGGTCTTCCTGGTATACTGGCCTTTAACATCAATGGAGGCATTGGGTGCTACTGTAGGTTAAAGTCTCCGCCTAGGACACTTTGCCCTTGTTTGATGCCTTGCACTTTTTTCCATAGTTTGCGAAGGAAACGCAGCTGGCCTGAATTTGGGGCATAGATGTTTACCATTAGGATGATAAATCTTCCTTGAGGGTCAGGGGTAACGGAGATTAGTTTGAATGTAACTGTATTTTTAATAGCTATAAGTACTGCCTTCGTTTTGGGTTTGAGCGTTGGCAAAAAATTCATGTGGGAAGTATTTGTGAGACATGGTGGGGGATTTGTCCTGGCAAAAGTGAGTCTCTTGTAGACAGAGAATGTCAAATTTAAGTTTCCTTGCTTTTGACCAAAGGGAGTATCTTTTCCCTGGGTGGTTTAGGCCCTTAACGTTTAAGGACGTGATTTTGATCGGCATGGTGAGATGGTTGTGTTATAGAGGTAGCGGGACAGGTGATGGTTCCCAAGAGGCCCTCTTTGTTGAGAGGGGGTTGGGCTGGATGTGACCATGAAAGATGTTGTTTGGGTGTTAGAGTGGTGTGGTAATCAACTTACTTTTGAAGAGATGAGTTGTTAGCTTCCGGTAGAGGCAGGTTACGACGGAGCTGGTTTTAACGACCACTGCTGGTGAAGAGTAGGATTAGGTTGTGGACTGCAAGAGAGTCGAGAACAAGTCAATACAGGGATAAACAATGATATAACAGTGGAACAACAGTGTTACTGTACACAATAACTAGGAATAGGGGTAGAACTTTGTGCAAGCGGTATATACCGCAACTTATATTGGGGTTATAAGGCTACGCAAAGAAAGAGGGCTCTGGCGGGCATTCCAGGGCTTGTGCGTAGGCCTGGAGTTGTAGAGGCGGATCAGGTGGTCATTTCATCAGGAGGGTCAAAGTCATCCCAATCACCGGTGTTGTAGTTACGATGATTGCGGTTAGGTTGGTGTTGTTCCAGCGGTTCCAAGATGTGCCATTGGAGCAGTAGTGAGAGGCCTTCGTCCAGGTTGCAGACAGAGAAGGACTTATTGTCCTTGGTGATGATTAGTTTAACCGGGTGAAACCATTTTGTATTGAATTTGGTGATTCCAGAGTGGTTTAGTGATAGTGGATAGATTCTTGCGTTGTAACATGGTGTATTTAGATAAATCCGCAAAGAAAGCCAGGGCGGCATAAGGCTGAGGGTATTCGGCAGGATTCCTCGTGGCGCGCAGAAGATTTTCCTTTACATGAAAAAAATGTATGCGGACAATAGTGTCTCTTGGTATAGTGTCCGATAGGTGCAGCGGTTTTGGCAGACGGTGTATGCGATCAATAATCAGCTCCCCTGGGTGGGTATCAAGGAGGAAAGCAGAGAGTAGCTGTGTGAAGTAATATTTTAGTGCAGATTGTGGGACAGGTTCTGGTATGCCCCCTATTTTTACATTGTTCCTTCTGGAACGGTCTTCCAAATCTGTTATTTTGGCATTCATCCACTCTATGTCCTCTGCTTCTTCCCCCTGAGCATCCACTAAGCTGTTGAAGGAAGATGTCACTTCTCCCATTTTAGCTTCTGTGGTGGTGACTCTGTCCCCTAGGTATGACACTTCAGATGTAAAGTTGTGCATCATTTTAGTAATGTCAGAATGGATAGAATTTTGTAATGTGAGAAGCAAATCTTTCAGAGTGGTGTCAAGAACAGGCTGTTTCAGTGTGGGATATGCAGCGATGGAGCTGGTGTTAACATGGCTCACAGGGGATAGCTGATTGATATGGCTTACCTCAGCCGAGTCTGTGTCCTGAGTCAGCTTCATTTAGATTTAGCAGGGCTTGCAGAGGGGGTGGAAGCTGAGGAGAAGCTCCCTGTGTGCTGCGAGCGTGTGTGATCTCCCTCCGCTGGCATCTCTCCTGAGATTGTGTGTGACGTGCCGCCGCGATGTGTGCCTACATGTCCCCCATTCCATCTTGGAGATACTTTATGCCGGGTGGCGGGTAAAACTCTGTGAGTTTCTGTGGCATGGAGCGGTCTTTCTTGCGCTTGTACATGCTGTCAGTGGTCTCTGGGTCAGTGTAAGGCTCTGGGTGTAGTTTTGGCAATCTCTACTCGTCGTTGTTGCCCTGGATAGCCGCCGTTTCCTCTGAGCTAGTTCAGTGAGCAGCCATCACGGTCAGCTTCCGGCCACGCTCCCCCCCCCACTGCTGATTTTTATATGAAGAACCTTTGGAGGGAGAGAGCACAGGGAATAGAGCCCCTGTCTGTGGGTGAGCCTTAAGAGGGGGCTGTGCTGTCCATGTCCTCCTGGTTGCTTGTGGAGTCCCGGGCATCGCTGTCTGTTAGTGAGGAGGGAGGAGGTGCTACTTTAGCGCCATCTTAATGCTGCATGGCCGGTTGAGAGAAAAAGTCTGTGAGGTGGCACGAGATGTGGGGATGGTTGTTTCTCTTTCTGGACATACTGTCTAGGTGCCGCATGTGGTAGCTCCCCTCTGGTGCGGGAGAGAGGGGATAAAAACTGCTGTGGAAGGCAGATGGTTGCTGTATGTCTCAAGGCTGAAAGGAGATGGTGGATTAAACAGCCATCTTGCTCCACAGCCAGGCATGTCCCCCGGAGCAGTGATTTTTTACACACCTAAACTGCAACATTAAAAATGTCCAATTTCTTTAAATAACATTCCTGGGGGGTGTCCTAACCTCTGTAATTTACAGAGAATGCGGCAGCAGCACTGACATTTACAAAGAAAAACGTTTTAAAATTCCCGTCAATTGACTTTAACAGCTGTCACTTTCAGCTTCTTAGGAAAAAAAACAAAATGCACAGACTCCTGCAAGAGTCTTCTATGTTTCTTTTAGGGGAACCTCTGGAGTAGGGATGAGCTTCGTGTTCGAGTCGAACATACGTTCGACTCGAACATCGGCTGTTCGATCGTTCGACGAAGATCGAACGATTTGGGCCGTTCGCGCCAAATTCGAGTGACGCGAACGGCCCACAATGCACTACGCCATCGCAGTGTCATCCAGGCGCTGTGATTGGCCAAGCATGCACTGTGACCCCGCATGCTTGGCCAATCACAGCGCCGGCAGCGAGGAGAGCAATGATTGGCCACAGGCAGGATGCCTGTGGCCAATTATTGCTGAGGGTGTTTAGTACACGCCCCACACTATAAAAGGCCGCCAGCACGGCGGCCTAGTGTAGTGTGTTCCGGAGCAGGGATAGAGCAGCATAGGCAGGGACAGTGACTGTTATTTCTTTCTTGCTTAACCTGGATTCCTTTAGTTTAGGGAAAGAGAAGGATAGGTAGGGAGAGTGTCAGTGTGTTTTGTGCTTGTGCTATAGTGTGCTTAAAAAAAACATTTATTCTAGGGACAGAAAACTGTAGGTAGGGACAGTGTCAGTTTCTTTCACTCTGCAAGTCCTTGTTTCCAGGGACCTGGAAGGACAGTGAGTGAATTGTCCTTGTGCTATATTGTGCTTAAAAAAACATTTATTCTAGGGACAGAAAACTGTAGGTAGGGAGAGTGTCAGTTTCTTTCACTCTGCAAGTCCTTGTTTCCAGGGACCTGGAAGGACAGTGACTGAATTGTCCTTGTGCTATATTGTGATTAAAAAAAACATTTATTCTAGGGACAGAAAACTGTAGGTAGGGAGAGTGTCAGTTTATTTCACTCTGCAAGTCCTTGTTTCCAGGGACCTGGAAGGACAGTGACTGAATTGTCCTTGTGCTATATTGTGATTAAAAAAAACATTTATTCTAGGGACAGAAAACTGTAGGTAGGGAGAGTGTCAGTTTATTTCACTCTGCAAGTCCTTGTTTCCAGGGACCTGGAAGGACAGTGACTGAATTGTCCTTGTGCTATATTGTGATTAAAAAAAACATTTATTCTAGGGACAGAAAACTGTAGGTAGGGAGAGTGTCAGTTTATTTCACTCTGCAAGTCCTTGTTTCCAGGGACCTGGAAGGACAGTGACTGAATTGTCCTTGTGCTATATTGTGATTAAAAAAAACATTTATTCTAGGGACAGAAAACTGTAGGTAGGGAGAGTGTCAGTTTATTTCACTCTGCAAGTCCTTGTTTCCAGGGACCTGGAAGGACAGTGACTGAATTGTCCTTGTGCTATATTGTGATTAAAAAAAACATTTATTCTAGGGACAGAAAACTGTAGGTAGGGAGAGTGTCAGTTTATTTCACTCTGCAAGTCCTTGTTTCCAGGGACCTGGAAGGACAGTGACTGAATTGTCCTTGTGCTATATTGTGATTAAAAAAAACATTTATTCTAGGGACAGAAAACTGTAGGTAGGGAGAGTGTCAGTTTATTTCACTCTGCAAGTCCTTGTTTCCAGGGACCTGGAAGGACAGTGACTGAATTGTCCTTGTGCTATATTGTGATTAAAAAAAACATTTATTCTAGGGACAGAAAACTGTAGGTAGGGAGAGTGTCAGTTTATTTCACTCTGCAAGTCCTTGTTTCCAGGGACCTGGAAGGACAGTGACTGAATTGTCCTTGTGCTATATTGTGATTAAAAAAAACATTTATTCTAGGGACAGAAAACTGTAGGTAGGGAGAGTGTCAGTTTATTTCACTCTGCAAGTCCTTGTTTCCAGGGACCTGGAAGGACAGTGACTGAATTGTCCTTGTGCTATATTGTGATTAAAAAAAACATTTATTCTAGGGACAGAAAACTGTAGGTAGGGAGAGTGTCAGTTTATTTCACTCTGCAAGTCCTTGTTTCCAGGGACCTGGAAGGACAGTGACTGAATTGTCCTTGTGCTATATTGTGATTAAAAAAAACATTTATTCTAGGGACAGAAAACTGTAGGTAGGGAGAGTGTCAGTTTATTTCACTCTGCAAGTCCTTGTTTCCAGGGACCTGGAAGGACAGTGACTGAATTGTCCTTGTGCTATATTGTGATTAAAAAAAACATTTATTCTAGGGACAGAAAACTGTAGGTAGGGAGAGTGTCAGTTTATTTCACTCTGCAAGTCCTTGTTTCCAGGGACCTGGAAGGACAGTGACTGAATTGTCCTTGTGCTATATTGTGATTAAAAAAAACATTTATTCTAGGGACAGAAAACTGTAGGTAGGGAGAGTGTCAGTTTATTTCACTCTGCAAGTCCTTGTTTCCAGGGACCTGGAAGGACAGTGACTGAATTGTCCTTGTGCTATATTGTGATTAAAAAAAACATTTATTCTAGGGACAGAAAACTGTAGGTAGGGAGAGTGTCAGTTTATTTCACTCTGCAAGTCCTTGTTTCCAGGGACCTGGAAGGACAGTGACTGAATTGTCCTTGTGCTATATTGTGATTAAAAAAAACATTTATTCTAGGGACAGAAAACTGTAGGTAGGGAGAGTGTCAGTTTATTTCACTCTGCAAGTCCTTGTTTCCAGGGACCTGGAAGGACAGTGACTGAATTGTCCTTGTGCTATATTGTGATTAAAAAAAACATTTATTCTAGGGACAGAAAACTGTAGGTAGGGAGAGTGTCAGTTTATTTCACTCTGCAAGTCCTTGTTTCCAGGGACCTGGAAGGACAGTGACTGAATTGTCCTTGTGCTATATTGTGATTAAAAAAAACATTTATTCTAGGGACAGAAAACTGTAGGTAGGGAGAGTGTCAGTTTATTTCACTCTGCAAGTCCTTGTTTCCAGGGACCTGGAAGGACAGTGACTGAATTGTCCTTGTGCTATATTGTGATTAAAAAAAACATTTATTCTAGGGACAGAAAACTGTAGGTAGGGAGAGTGTCAGTTTATTTCACTCTGCAAGTCCTTGTTTCCAGGGACCTGGAAGGACAGTGAGTGAATTGTCCTTGTGTTATATTGTGATTAAAAAAAACATTTTTTCTAGGGACAGAAAACTGTAGGTAGGGAGAGTGTTTTTTTTCTTTCACTCTGCAAGTCCTTGTTTCCAGGGACCTGTAAGGACAGTGAGTGAATTGTCCTTGTGCTATATTGTGCTTAAAAAAAACATTTATTCTAGGGACAGAAAACTGTAGGTAGGGAGAGTGTCAGTTTATTTCACTCTGCAAGTCCTTGTTTCCAGGGACCTGGAAGGACAGTGAGTGAATTGTCCTTGTGTTATATTGTGATTAAAAAAAACATTTTTTCTAGGGACAGAAAACTGTAGGTAGGGAGAGTGTTTTTTTTCTTTCACTCTGCAAGTCCTTGTTTCCAGGGACCTGTAAGGACAGTGAGTGAATTGTCCTTGTGCTATATTGTGCTTAAAAAAAACATTTATTCTAGGGACAGAAAACTGTAGGTAGGGAGAGTGTCAGTTTATTTCACTCTGCAAGTCCTTGTTTCCAGGGACCTGGAAGGACAGTGACTGAATTGTCCTTGTGCTATATTGTGATTAAAAAAAACATTTATTCTAGGGACAGAAAACTGTAGGTAGGGAGAGTGTCAGTTTATTTCACTCTGCAAGTCCTTGTTTCCAGGGACCTGGAAGGACAGTGACTGAATTGTCCTTGTGCTATATTGTGATTAAAAAAAACATTTATTCTAGGGACAGAAAACTGTAGGTAGGGAGAGTGTCAGTTTATTTCACTCTGCAAGTCCTTGTTTCCAGGGACCTGGAAGGACAGTGAGTGAATTGTCCTTGTGTTATATTGTGATTAAAAAAAACATTTTTTCTAGGGACAGAAAACTGTAGGTAGGGAGAGTGTTTTTTTTCTTTCACTCTGCAAGTCCTTGTTTCCAGGGACCTGTAAGGACAGTGAGTGAATTGTCCTTGTGCTATATTGTGCTTAAAAAAAACATTTATTCTAGGGACAGAAAACTGTAGGTAGGGAGAGTGTCAGTTTATTTCACTCTGCAAGTCCTTGTTTCCAGGGACCTGGAAGGACAGTGAGTGAATTGTCCTTGTGTTATATTGTGATTAAAAAAAACATTTTTTCTAGGGACAGAAAACTGTAGGTAGGGAGAGTGTTTTTTTTCTTTCACTCTGCAAGTCCTTGTTTCCAGGGACCTGTAAGGACAGTGAGTGAATTGTCCTTGTGCTATATTGTGCTTAAAAAAAACATTTATTCTAGGGACAGAAAACTGTAGGTAGGGAGAGTGTCAGTTTATTTCACTCTGCAAGTCCTTGTTTCCAGGGACCTGGAAGGACAGTGACTGAATTGTCCTTGTGCTATATTGTGATTAAAAAAAACATTTATTCTAGGGACAGAAAACTGTAGGTAGGGAGAGTGTCAGTTTATTTCACTCTGCAAGTCCTTGTTTCAAGGGACAGAGAAGGACACCTGAAGGTAGCCCTTATTGCTTTTTTCCCATCTCCCTGCAGGCCATCTATTAGAATGTCTGGAAGGCAAACAAGGAGAGGCAGACAGTCAGGAGGCAATAAAAGAGGGCAAGCAGGCTCTGTGTCTGGGGGCAACAGTGCTGGTCGTGGACGCGGTGCATTGTCATCAGCACATGGCCATGGGACACGCTTGTCCTTCTTTTCGGCAGCTGGACATGTTGAGCCACATCATGCCGAAGACTTGGTAGAGTGGATGACCAAGCCCTCCTCCTCCTCCTCATCCTCTCTCACCCAGGCTCAGGGTACTGGAAAAGCAGCTGCCAAAGCGTCGTCTTCCCTGGTATCAATGTCAGACAAATCATCAGTCACTCCTTCCCTAGACCCACCATGTCCTCCTCCTGAGGAGTCCCCCGAACTGTTTCAGCACAGTGTTGGGTACATGCTCCAGGAGGATGCCCAGCGTTTCGAAGGGTCTGATGATGAAACCCAGCTAGAGGAAGGCAGTAGCGTGAGAGCAGACAGAGGGGATGCTCAAGAAGGACACCAATCTGGCAGTCATGTTCCAGCAGCTGCAGCATACTGCCAGATTGGCTCCAGTGATGAGGAGGGAGGGGATGATGAGGTCACTGACTCCACGTGGGTGCCTAATAGGAGAGAGGAGGAGGAGGAGGATGAGGAGGAGGCACATCTCCAACGAGGCAGGATGCCCTTTGGTGGCCAGCGTAAGGGCAGTACACCGACGGAATCACACCGCAGAGCTCCGCCTGTGCAGGGCGCTGCCTCTGCCCGTCATTCAAAAAGTTCTTTGGTGTGGGCCTTTTTTGAGGCTAGTGCATCAGATCGCACAGCTGCTGTTTGCAACATATGTCTCAAGCGTATATCGCGTGGCCAAAACATCAGCCGCTTGGGTACCACATGCCTGACCAGACATATGTTGACCTGCCATGCAGCTCGTTGGCAAGCCTACCTCAAAGACCCACACCAAAGAACAAAGCGGACCTCTCCTTGCACCGCATCAGCTGGGATCTCCAACCCCACTATAACTTCAGTCCTCTCTGAAACATGCACTGAGAGGAATGAAGGTGTAGAATTAGGTGTGTCACAGCCAAGTACTTGCGCCCACTCTGCTAGCAGTACACCGACGTCCGATTCTAGCAGGCAAATTTCCCTGCCCCAGCTGCTGGACCGTCGAAAGAAGTTCACTCCCAGCCATCCACATGCCCAGCGGTTGAATGCTAGCTTGGCTAAATTGCTAGCGCTTCAACTGCTGCCTTTTCAGTTGGTAGACTCGGCCCCCTTCCGTGAGTTTGTGCAATGTGCAGTTCCTCAGTGGCAGGTTCCCAAACGCCACTTTTTCTCACGGAAGGCTATTCCGGCTCTCTACCGGCATGTGGAAGGCAATGTCTTGGCCTCGCTGGACAGGGCGGTCAGCGGTAAGGTGCATATTACCGCTGACTCATGGTCCAGCAGGCATGGACAGGGACGTTACCTTTCTTTCACGGCCCATTGGGTCACTATTTTGGCAGCTGGGAAGGATTCAGGACAAGGTGCAGTAGTGTTGGAGGTTGTCCCACCGCCACGCCTCCAAAATGCTACTACTGGTTGTGACACACCTCTCTCCTCCACCCCCTCCTCTTCTTCTTCCTCCATGGCCTCTTCCTGTGGTTTGTCCTATGAACCAGCGGTGCTCCGTAGCCGTTCACGGGGCTACGCAAGTACGCAGGCAAAAAGATGCCATGCCGTGCTTGCGCTGGTGTGTTTGGGGGACAGAAGCCACACTGGGGCAGAGGTCCTGTCTGCTCTGCAGGGCCAGGCCGAGAGGTGGTTGACGCCACGCCAGCTTAAGCCAGGAATGGTGGTTTGCGACAATGGCACCAACCTCCTCTCCGCCCTCCGACAGGGACAACTGACCCATGTGCCCTGTGTGGCTCACGTCCTTAACCTGGTGGTGCAGCGGTTCTTGGGCAGGTACCCGGGCTTACAGGATGTCCTGAGGCAGGCCAGGAAAGTCTGTGTGCATTTCCGCAGATCTTATAATGCCAGTGCTCGCCTGGCTGAGCTGCAAAAGGAGTTGAACCTGCCCAAGAACCGCCTTATATGTGACATGCCCACCAGGTGGAACTCAACGTTGGCCATGCTGCAGCGGCTGCACACGCAGCAGAGGGCCATCAATGAGTACCTGTGCGACTACGGCACCAGGACAGGGTCAGGGGAGCTTGTTTTTTTTTCTCCACGCCAGTGGGGCATGATCAGGGATGCATGCACTGTCCTGGCACCATTTGAGGAGGCCACGAGGATGGTGAGCAGTGACAGTGCATGCATCAGTGACACTGTACCTCTTGTCCACCTGTTGGAGCACACGCTGCGTGGAATAATGGACAGGGCACTTGAGGCAGAACAGAGGCAGGAAGAGGAGGACTTCCTTGCCTCTCAAGGCCCCCTTTACCCAGACAGTGTTCCTTCTGTCCCACCCATCGCACAGGAAGAGGAGGAGGAGGAGGAGGAGGATTGTGTCAGCATGGAGGTGGAGGCTGGCACTCAGCATCATCAGCAGCAGTCTTTTAGGGATGATTTACAGTCCCAAGAAACCAGTGGACTTGTACGTGGCTGGGAGGAGGTGGCTGCGGATCATGTCGTCCTTAGTGACCCAGAGGACTCCGGAGCGAATGCCTCAGCAAACCTACGCTGCATGGCCTCCCTGATCCTGCAAAGTCTGCGGAAGGATCCTCGTATTCTTCGGATCAAGGAGAGGGACCATTACTGGCTGGCCACTCTCCTTGATCCACGGTACAAGGGTAAGGTTGCGGACCTTATGTTACCGTCGCAGAGGGAGCAGAGGATGAGACAACTCCGGGAGGCCTTGCAGAAAGGTCTGTGCAACGCGTTCCCAGAGACTGGGAGGTTGCAAACTCCTGGTCCTGGACAACGAGTTGCTGAGGCTTCGGCCAGTCAAAGAAGGAGCGGTGGGGAAGGTGGCCGTCTGACCGATGCGTTCAGACAATTCTTTAGTCCGCAGCCCCAAAGTATGATCGGTTCCAGCAACCATCGCCAGCGTCTGATAAACATGGTGCAGGAATATCTAGGGGCAAGGTCAGACTTGGACACCTTCCCCACCGAAAATCCTCTGGCTTACTGGGTCTTGAGGATGGATCACTGGCCAGAGCTTGCACAGTATGCAATTGAGCTACTGGCCTGTCCTGCATCCAGCGTTCTTTCGGAACGCACATTCAGTGCTGCTGGAGGATTTGTCACGGATCACAGGGTGCGCCTGTCCACCGACTCGGTTGATCGACTGACTTTCATCAAGATGAACCAGTCTTGGATCACCACCAGCTACCACACACCTGATGCTGATATAACAGACTAATTGATTTTAACATGTCACATCCCTTCAAGACTGATGCTGATGCTGAGTGCCTGTGCTGTTATGTTGACTGGCTATCCTCCTCCTCCGAGTCCTCAATGATACGATTGATGATGATAGCTTGTAAGATCATTTTTGTTTATGGGTGCCGCCACCAGTGCCTAACGCCCAATTTTTCAGCCCCTGTTTAACAGGGGCGTGTAATTACAATTTTTGAAGCAATACTTTGCAACAGGGCTCATTGCTGTGCTCCAAGTACAGTATCTGTGAGGAGTTGCAGTGTTGTGCCACCAGTGCCTAACGCCCAATTTTTCAGCCCCTGTTTAACAGGGGCGTGTAATTACAATTTTTGAAGCAATACTTTGCAACAGGGCTCATTGCTGTGCTCCAAGTACAGTATCTGTGAGGAGTTGCAGTGTTGTGCCACCAGTGCCTAAGGCCCAATTTTTCAGCCCCTGTTTAACAGGGGCGTGTCATTACAATTTTTGAAGCAATACTTTGCAACAGGGCTCATTGGTGTGCTCCAAGTACAGTATCTGTGAGGAGTTGCAGTGTTGTGCCACCAGTGCCTAAGGCCCAATTTTTCAGCCCCTGTTTAACAGGGGCGTGTCATTACAATTTTTGAAGCAATACTTTGCAACAGGGCTCATTGCTGTGCTCCAAGTACAGTTGCTGTGAGGGGTTGCAGTGTTGTGCCACCAGTGCCTAAGGCCCAATTTTTCAGCCCCTGTTCAACAGGGGCATGTAATTACAATTCTTGATCTAATAATTCACAGCAGGGCCCATTGCTGCACCCACCAAGAGTAACTGTCAGGGCTTACAGTGTTGTGGCACCAGCACCACCATCAAAGGCCCAATTTTTACTACCACTGTTCAACAATTATATGTAATTAAAATTCCTGATATAATAGTTGACAGCAGGGCGTTCCAGCACCAACCAAGAGTAACTGTGAGTGCTTACAGTGTTGTGCCAACACCAACAACTAAGGGGCCTATTTCTGCAGAGTATATACGGCAGGTCCCTACTTTCAAACATCCAACTTACAAACGACTCCTACTTGCAAACGCAAGAAGACAACAGGAAGTGAGAGGAAATCTACCACTAGGAAGGAAAATTCTCTCCTGTAAGAATAAATATGGGAGAAAGGTGTCTCCTCTGTACTGATGCTTTATCAGCAATCCTTGTTTCAAGAAAAACACCACATTTCAAAAACAGTTGTCATTGGGACGGAAAGTGAGGTGAAATGTTCTGAACAGGGGCACAGACAGCAAAACAAATGTTACAGGGGTGATAACCCTTACCTATGTTTTCCAAAAAGTTTAAAAATAGATTTTTGGTCTGGAGCTACACTTCAACAATGTACCTGTTCAAAATTACAAACAGACTCTACATAAGAACAAACCTACAGTCCCTGTCTTGTATGCACCGCCTGTATAGGGCTGTTCAGAGTATATAGGGCCTTTTTTATTTTATGTGCGGGGTTCCCCTTAATATCCATACAAGACCCAAAGGGGCTGGTAATGGGCTGGGGTAGGGGGGGGTCATGGGGTAGCTATGCCATTTTTCTTAAAGAATTTCATCCATATTACCGGGACCAGACATTACATTAAAGCCGCAAGCAGTTTTAAATGGCTTTTTTTTCCTTTAGAAGTGTCATTTTGTGCAGGGACAGTTCTAAACACGGGAAACACATGGCACTTCACAGGCATACTTTAGACACCCCCCAGGTACGATATTTAAAGGAATATTTGACTTTTTTTTTTTCACTTTATGCATCATTAAAATGACTGCTCCCGAAAAACGACCGTTTTTAAAACTTCTTTTTGCATTGATACATGTCCCCTGGTGCAGAACCCGGGTTCCCAAACCCTTTTTAGGACAATAACATGCATAATAGTTGTTATAATTAGCACTTTAGAATTCGAACGTTCGCATCCATTGTATTTAATAGGGTTCTAATGTTCGTTCGAACTTTCGGTCCGTTCGCGGGTTCTGGTGCGAACCGAACCCGGGGGTGTTCGGCTCATCACTACTCTGGAGGGGCGTGTGTGCTTCTTGGTTGGAAAGACGAGGTAAGCATATGACCTCTCCTTGCCTGATGGTTGTAGAGATCTGTAGATGGAGGGCTCATCAGAATTTGGAATCCTCTTTAATAATAAGGGGGCATCTAATAAGACCCCCCTACATACCCTACTCATTCACAAAAAAATAAAAAATTGTCACCTAGAAGTAAAGTTGCCCAAACATTTGACGGGTAAAAATCCCCCAAAAAACCCTTCTTATTAATCCATTGTCAATTGCCATGCCTGCCACCCAACGACCCGCCCCCCAAAAAAAACCAATGACTCTCCGCATGCTATTGATCCCTGAGCTGTCATCAGCTATATAAGGGAACAGACATGGCTAGTGCTGAACTCATTGACCAAATATGACTGGCGATATTTTGTCAATGTCATTGCCCAACCCGAGCAGTGGCCATATTTGGACAGTGATGTCACTGCTATCCCCATTCTTTTACATTAAAAGGATCAGTGATTTCCCGTGACTTTATTTGTTCCTAGGTATAAAAACACCTGTGGATTTCTTAGGAACCACCAGGAACGGGAAGTTGTCATATACAGTATTGAAGCAGTAGAATGGACTAAAGTTTGGGTGATCATCTAAATGCCAGAACAGGCAAAGATTCAGACCAAACATTGACTTATCCCTAATCAGCCCATATGACCTTTTTGCTGCGTTTGCTGCGTATGTCCTGTTTTATGCGTGCACAGACTGCAGTAGTTGATCATCAGTTTTCACCTATGAAAGAGGCACCGTCAAGGCACATGTACTGACAGCCAACTCAGGAGAGTGAAAAACATCTTTGGAAGGCTTAAGTGAAAAAAAGAGAAACACCTCCCCCCCCCCCGTAAATGGTGAGATCAATGTCAGTGTGTGTGTGTATGTGGGATTGGGGGGGAGGGGTGTAGGGGTTTACTGAAGACAGAGGAAAGAAAGTTGTTAATTCAAATGCTCTACTCCAATGTAACTGAACCCTAAACATCTATTGCTCTAATCATTATTTACCCTATACTGATTTCATATATTTGAACAGAGTTTTGCTTTAAAGTATTCAATCTATAAATGTTAAACCTAAAACATTTGATTAATAATCACCAAGAATATATTTTCCATTTTAGACTGTTTTGTTTTTCAAGACAGGTTAGAAAACATTTAGCAGAAAATGCTTTTGTATCTCAAAAGCCCTGTGTCTTCCTGGCAAAATCAGTAAATATAGGAAAGCAAGATAAACTTTCTAGCTACTGCCACTGCTGTTTGTGTAGAAAAAGATGAAATGATTACGAGGTGAAAGTAAGTTATAAGAGCCATTTTTATCATGTGGCGTGTTTGTAAGAGCAAATGTTCCTATACGTATATCAATAAAAACTCAATCATGGTGAGAGCAGCTGTATATCTACCATAAAGTCCTTTCAGTCAGAATGAGCGATAACTTGTTGTATTGCTGTTAAACGAAAGGAGAAATGAATAAGCCTGGGGAAAGAGAGAAATCTTTGCTCTCTGTGCTACACATGTATTGGAGTGCAGGAACAAATCAGAAAAGAGAGGACTCATATTTAATTCCTCCTATCAGGGTCTGGGGATCTATCATTCATTTGCTATACATCACCCTTCTCCTGAGGAGGTGCAAGAAGAATGTGGCATTCAAGAATGCAATACATTGTCATCACGCCATTGTATAATGCTGCTGGAAGGAAGAGAAGGCATTTGATTCATCTTAGGATGCACATTCACTAAGGGAGATAAAATTAATATTTTTTTTCTTTTTTTCTTTTTTTAATCAATTTTCTAAAAAGCAAGTCTTGATGATTAGACTGGAAAGATTTGGCTTTAAAGGAAACCTGTGGTGAAAAAATAAGAAGATCGCCATTACCTACTTTTTAAAATGCAAGGTGCATGGCTTTTATGTGGATCAAGATTGGAACAACTATAAAGCAACTGAAGTCTGGAGGAAGCCAGAACTTATAATTGGCATGCCTGTACATGGCAAGTGCTTCAGAAAGTATTTTGGATCAGTATGACAGCCAGCTACCTAACATTTTCAGGAGGAGTTCACCACTGACATATCACAACCACTTGGTCAATTTATTGGCTGTGGGTCTTTAGGGTTTAAATTGCAATCAGAATTAGAACCCAACTCCAGTTAAGTTTTTGTCTTAATATATACCACTCCAAAGTTTCAAAGGGTTTTCCTAGCAGTACCCTACTCTTGCCTAAGTACTGCCCCATGCATTCTCCATGATCTAGAACCAGTCCTATTTTTGGTTCAATGATGCTTGAGACGGGCTCAGGGCACCAAGGTATTCCATTCTTGGGGCATGTCATCAAGCCACCCTGGACTCAAAGAAAATGCTGTGAATTGTGACACCAGCTAATTATGTGGTGCTTAGACTAGGGAGGGGAGTGGAGGGGGATAGGGTGGGATGGGAGGAGGGAGGTAAGGGTGGTATGAGAGGTTTAGAATTAAAGGTTAAGCAATGGTGTGGTTCAAGTACTCTATGGGCGTCTCTGTGGAAAGCCAGATGGTGGAGATATGTGCTGCCCCCATGTGTTCATATAAATGGGGGGTAAAAATGATTGTTTTTCTGTAATATCCTGGAATGTCAAAGGCTTGAATTCTAAATTTAAAAGAGCACTAATGTTTCAATATATAAAGAAATATAGTCCCCAGTTGATTATACTTCAGGAGACACATTTAATGGGTGGGAAGTTAGCAACTTTGAAAAAGGCTTGGATTCAAAATGCATACCGTGCTACTTACTCCTCTTATGCTAGAGGAGTTTCAGTTTTAGTGAATAGATCCTTTCCAGGGGAAATAGAAAAGGCCCTTATAGATACACAAGGGAAATATGTAATTTTAATATACACTATTAGACAATTAAGATATGTGACAGTGGCGATATATATTCCACCTCCCTTTTCAGTTGACATCTTGAATGAAATAATGGGAAAAATTATTAAATATTTACCGGCAAAACTTTTGTTTGTCTGAGACTTCAACTCAGTCCTATCTATAGAGCTGGAAAAACCAAAACCTACCAGACAGCACTCTACTGAATTAAACAGCTGGGCGCAGGCGATGGAGGTAACAGAAATTTGGAGATGGAAAAATCCAGATAAAAGAATATACTCCTGTTTCTCTACTTCCTATAAAACAGCATCCAGAATAGATTTAGCCTTCGCAGATTCAACCATGTTAATAGACATTGCAGAAGCTATATATCTACCAAGCGGCCTCTCGGATCATTGCCCCCTATATCTCTCAATATGCATACCCACTCCAAGAAATGCATCACTGTGGAGGTTAGCTCCACAGTGGGTGCTACATCCAGACATAGTGGGGAAAATTACATCTATAATAAAGGACTACTGGGAGAACAATGAAGGTACATCTGCAATAGATATTGTCTGGGATGCTTTCAAGGCATATCTGCGAGGACAATATTTCTCAAATATTGCAGCGGTAAATAAGAAACAAAAAAAGGAGAGAACAAGAACTACAAACACAAATAGAATTTCAGAAAAAAAATATGGACAGGACCCTAGTATAATAAACTTTAATTCTTTCATGGCTGCTCAAAGAGACCTTAACCACTTGCCGCCCGCCCTATAGCGGATTGACGGCGGCAAAGTGGTTTCAAAATCCTGAATGGACGTCATATGACGTCCTCAGGATTTTGAGCCACTGCGCGCCCCCGGGGGCGCGCATCGCGGCGATCGTTGTTGCAGGGTGTAAGTCTGACAAACCCGCAACACCGATCTAGGTAAAGAGTCTCCGACGGAGACTCTTTACCACGTGATCAGCCGTGTCCAATCACGGCTGATCACGATGTAAACAGGAAAAGCCAGGCATCGGCTTTTCCTCACTCGCGTCTGTCAGACGCGAGTAGAGGAGAGCCGATCAGCTGTTCCTCTGACAGGGGGGGTTTGTGCTGATCGATTATCAGCGCAGCCCCCCAGAGGATGCCCACACTGGACCACCAGGGATGCCACTAGACCACCAGGGATACCACCAGGGATGCCCACCACCAGGTATGCCTCCCTAGACTACAGGGATGCCATGCTGTGCCCACAATGGATGCCAATCAGTGCCCACAATGGATGCCAATCAGTGCCCACAATGGGCATCACTAATTGGCAGGCATTATTGATTGGCACTGATTGGCATCCATTAGTAACACATTACAGTACAGTGCCACCTATCAGTGCCCATCCATGCCACCTATCAGTGCCCATCCATGCTCATCTGTGCCACCTATCAGTGCCCACCCATGCCGCCTATCAGTGCCCATCCGTGCCGCCTATCGGTGCCCATCCGTGCCACCTATCTGTGCCCATCCGTACCGCCTATCTGTGCCCATCCGTGCTGCCTATCTGTGCCCATCCATGCCGCCTATCTTTGCCCATCCGTGCCGCCTACCGGTGCCCATCCGTGCTGCCTATCGGTGCCCATCCGTGCTGCCTATCGGTGCCCATCCGTGCCGCCTTATCGGTGCCCATCAGTGCCGCCTCATCGGTGCCCATCAGTGCTGCCTTATCAGTGCCCGTCAGTGCAGCCCCATCAGTGCCCATCAGTGAAGGAGAAAACGTACTTATTTACAAAGTTTTGTAACTGAAACAAAAAAAATACGTTTTTTTTTCAAAATTTTCGGTCTTTTTAAAAAAAATATAGCAGAAAAAAAAATCGCAGAGGTGATCAAATACCACCAAAAGAAAGCTCTATTTGTGGGAACAAAATGATAAAAATTTCGTTTGGGTACAGTGTAGCACAACCGCGCAGTTGTCATTCAAAATGCAACAGCGCAGGAAGCTGAAAATTGGTCTGGGCAGGAAGCTGTATAAGTGCCCAGTATGGAAGTGGTTAATTTACATATGAAGGAAATAACAAGGTTAGAATTACATAGGAATAGACAAAATATTTTTGAACAGGGGGATGCAAGTGGGAGATTTTTGGGCAAGACTGGCACAACAAGAGTACCAAGCTACAATTATTTCAGAAATAGAAACCATGAAGGGAGAGATTAAAAAAGAACCAGAAGGAATTTTAGAGGCCTTTAGAGAGTACAATAGTTCACTATATGCCTCTGCTCTCCCCTACGACTTCTGCCCAGGGACTATGAACGATCTTTTTTTTTTATTTTTTTAAACTTTAAGTTTTTTATTGAAGGAAAATATTGTACAGGTAAAAGAATAGCCGTTATACATTAATGTTAATACATTCAGCAGTTAACAATACAGAGTAATATAGAAAATAAATCTGTTTATTTGGTTCTTTGTGAGAGCGTTGGAGTCTTTAATCCGAGTTGTAGGTCCTGGATAAGTTAGTGAACGCGGAAGTGAGTTGAAGAGCCAGTCACCCCTGTCGGGAACATACTGTGAGCAGGCTAATTGTACGCTTTTCCAGGTACAAAGAATGCGGCCCAGCATATGGCCGTCCCGATTTGGATATTAAAGTATATCAGAACTATGTTACCAGAACAAAATAACATTGAGAGTTATACTATCATAGTTATAGTGAAAAAGATACGTACAGTACATTTTGTATAAACATTAGACATGTGCACACTGAAATATTTCGTTTCGGAATTTCGTTTTCGTCAGAAAAATAAATTTATTTAGTTACTCCCGAAATTCGTTTTTATTTATTTTGTTTTTCGTTAGAAATTGCATTCGTCCGAAAATCTGAATTAATTAAGGTCGAATCTGTCATTGAAGGCTTATGGTGTCTGTCGAATGTTAAAAGAAGATTCGACGGAGCAGCGAAACTGTACAACGCCGCAATCATACATTTCCGGTCGAATGTTCCGCCCACAAGCTATAGTAGAATTCTAATGTTGTATGACTAGTAATAATTATATTTATTAATTACTATTACTAGTCAACCAACATTAGAATTCTTCTATAGCAGTGTTTTTCAACCTTTTTTCAACCAAGGCACCCTTTAAAATCTGTCAGAATCTCGAGGCACACCAATCCAAAAATGTGAATTTTTTTTTATGCCACATGGTATTTGTACAGTTGTTTTGCAAACACATTTATTTTTGTACAAAATTCACTTCAATGAATTAAAACAAAACACAATATATACCACAATTTTTGGGTATAGTGTGAAAGATGATGTTATGGCGGGGAAATAGATACCTAACATGTCATGCTTTAAAATTGCGCACACTCGTGGAATGATGACAAACTTTGGTACTTAAAAAATCTTCATAAGTAACGCTTTAAACACCTTTACAGGTTACATGTTTAGAGCTAAAGATGAGGTCTAGCACTAGAATTATTGCACTCGCTCTAGCATGTGTGGTGATACCTCACATGTGTGGTGCGAAAACTGTTTACATATGCGTGTGCGACTTGCGTATCCACTTGCGTAGGGATGGGGGGTGCTTAAAAAAAAATGTTGTCTTATTTATTAAACTTTTTTTTCTTTTCACTGTCCCTTTTACATTTTTTTATTTGTTTTTATATCACTTTTATTTCTGTTATAATGGATGTAAACATCCCTTGTAGTAGATATAAGGATGACAGCTCCTGTTTATGGAGAGATCTGGGGTCAAAAAGACCTCATATCTCTCTTTTACCTTTAAAGGCAAAAGATTTAAAAAAAAATTGATCTTTTGCTTTAAAAAAAATTATAAAAATAGTTTACTTCCAGCCTGGACTGGAAGCCATGGCGTCGCTCCGGTCCTTCAAGGCAATCAAAGGGGATCTACTCTTTCATCGGATTGTTTCTCAGGCGAGACGGTGGAAGGGGGGGACATCCCCTCCCGCCGCTTTTTAAAACATTCCAGTGGCTTAAGAGCCGCTTGGAATGCTTTCATGAGAAAGCCAGTCACTGGCTCTAAAAAACAATACCAAGGTTATGGCTGATATCTTTAGCCATAACCCCGGCAAACCATTCCAAATCTGTAACTACGAATTGTGGTCTTGTGGGGGAAAGAAAAAAAAACCTACATGACACTTGTTACAATTAGGGCACTTTCACATTGACTCATTCCATTGCAGGCACGGCGATTACATTTTTTTTATTTAATATACATGAGCTATGTGGGTTATTATTGATAATGATAACTGTATACTTCAATACTGGTTTGGCCGCAGCGCAGGTGTAGCGCAGTGTAACTGCGGTTTTCGTGTGGTTTCTCATAAACTTCTATTATGTAGTAAATTTTTGGTACATTTTCTGAAAGCACACCAAAAATGAGGGACATAATAGAAGTCTATGAGAAACCACATGAAAACCGCAAGTACACTGCGCTGCGGCCAAACTGCAGTATTGAAGTATACAGTTATCATTATCAATAATAACCCACATAGCCCATGTATATTATATTACATTTAAAAAAAATTCACCATGCCTGCAATGAAAAATGAGGCAATGTAAGTGCCAACAAGTGTTATGTAGTTTTTTTTTATTTTTATATAAACACCATGCCTGCAATAAAACTATCATACATTGAAAATGACAGGAACAAGTACTGTACCTGTGTCTCCTCACTGTTTTGTTTCCTCACGGTTCTTTAAACCTCTACTCGTGTTGTTCTTCTTCTCCTCCCCTCAGGGAAACGCGCGCCAGCCAGCATCTACTCTGGCACCCGCGGCTCACACGTCACAGATAGCAGTGCGTGCGCCCGACACTCCCATAGCAACCGATGACGTAATCGGTTGGCAAGACGCGATCGGGAGGCCAGCACAGCTTCCAGAGTGCCTGTGGCAGCGGGAAGTGAGGTTTACACAGCGGACCGGCACCGCTGTAATAACGAATATTAACCAAGTGGCCAGCAGTAGTTAAAACATCAGATAGCTGCCTATATTGGGGGTCATTTTGCCGCGGCACACCTGGGGACTCTTCACGGCACACCAGTGTGCCGCGGCACACTGGTTGAGAAACGTTGTTCTATAGCCTATGGGCGGATGCATTTGACCGTAAATGTACGATTGCAGCGTCGTACAGTTTTGCTGCACCGTCGAATCTTCTAACTTTCGATGCTTTGTCGAATCTTCGTCATTCTAGCTATTTTACTGCTCCTTCTCTTTAGTTACAATCAGCCAATAACATTCATCATCATCATTATTTTTATTTTACTTCCCCCACCCAATTCCAGCAGTGATCTTTTCTCTCTATGTCGAATCTTTTCTCTCTATAATGTCAAATCTTTTCTCTCCTATGTCGAATCTTTTCTCTCTATAATGTTGAATCTTTTCTCTCCTATGTCGAATCTTTTCTCTCTATAATGTCAAATCTTTTCTCTCCTATGTCGAATCTTTTCTCTCTATAATGTCAAATCTTTTCTCTCCGATGTCGAATCTTTTCTCTCTATAATGTCAAATCTTTTCTCTCTATGTCGAATCTTTTCTCTCTATGTAGAATAATCTTGGACTAATAGAGTTAAGGTTAGGCACATTCGACCACAGGTTCGATAGACACAGATTGTTATTGTCAGCGTCACGTCGAATCTCCTATCTATATCGAACTGTTGTAGCAACGAAAACGAAAATAAAGCATTTGTTTATGTCGGATCTTTCGGTTTTCGGATTCTGTGCTTTTGTTTTTGTTTGTTAAAACGATAACGAAAATAGCTGAAATTCGGACGAAAATGCATTCGGACAAAAACGAATGCACATGTCTAATAAACATTAGCTAGTCATTTAAAACAGAAATACCCGTGGTCAAACATAAAAAGATAACAATGCTGATTTCTATTCCACTGCTCTGAATTTGCTAAAGCACCCTAAGATGCAAATTTGTTCTATTCAACATAATATACCAGGTAGTCAATGCTAGAGTGTATTGTGTAGTGAGGGCCAAATATCCCAGAATTTCTGATAGACATGTATTCGGTCTTCTTTGTATGTTAATTTTTTTTCCATGAAGCATTGTGTATTTACCCTGTTTATGACTTCCGTTATAGATGGAGGAGTTATAGTTCTCCATTTTGCTGCTATAGAGATACGGGCTGCATGAAGGATATGTACCACCACTTTTCTGTGTGTATATGGAAAGGATTCAATCCCTAGGCTCAGTAGTGCTAGTTCTGGGGCGGGGGTATACTTTATTTTAGTAATGTCTGAAATAATCAAAAATACATCTCTCCAAAAGTCTTTCAGGATGTTGCAATGCCACATGATATGGAGGAGATTGCCCTTGTGGTGGCACTCCCTCCAACATAGTGGGGATAAGTTGGGATTCATAGTGTGTAGACGCATTGGGGTAATATACCATCTATGGAGGATCTTACTTGAATTATCCCAATGGTCTACACACGCTGAAGAAGTGCTGTTGTACTTAATAGCTGTTAGCCATTGTGGCAGTGTAAAGGATCTTTGTATTTCCGCCTCCCATTTAAGCATTGACAGAGTTTTGTAGTGTATAGAGTGGAGGTTGCAGTATCCGTAGCATAGTGAAATACCCTTGGTGGTAGTTTTACTTTTGTTCATTAGGAAATCCAACAGAGCTAACGGAATTTCTGTGGAAGTGTGTGGGTTATTCTTGTCATATATCTTAATTTGCTGCATCATGAAAGTGTCTAGTGTTGTGGCATTCGTTATATCTGCAGTATTATAATGTATGCCCTTTTTTTTTCCAGTGATGGGTTGAAAAGTTTTGTATGAGAAATGTATAGGTCGTTAACCACTTCCCTACCGCCCATAGTCATATGACGTCCACAGATGGTATCTCCCATCCTGGGTGGATGTCATATGACGTCCTCGGCTTTGTGGGGGGGGATATCTGAATGATGCCTGCAGCTAGAGGCATCATTCAGATATCCTTTTGTTGTGCCGGCGATTCTGCGCACCAAAAGAATGAACAAAGCGGTGGTTCCGCTGCTTAATCGTTCTTAAAGGCGACGGGAGGGGACAGCCCCCCCTCCCGCCGCCATCCGGTGCTTCTCCGGGCTCTACCGTGCCATTGGGGACCCGGAGAGAATCGTCCGGCGCCGGTGGTCGGTCACGTGACGAGCATTGAGATGACTGGTGACCAGATGGTCACCAGTCATCTCTATGACCGTCGGAGGCCCGGGCGCGATGTGATGACGTCAGGCACGGGTCCTCAGATGTAAACAAAGCCGCCATTGCGGCTAGTAAGTATGAGATCAGTGATCACAATCTCATGCTTTCCAGCCTGGAGGAGAGATGTGGGATCTTATTGACCCCGCATCTCTCAATAAAGAGGACCTGTCACACACATTCCTATTACAAGGGATGTTTACATTCCTTGTAATAGGAATAAAATTGATCAAAATAAATAAATAAAATAAGTGTAAAAAATAAATAAAATAAGTAAAAAATAAAAAAATAAATAAAACGCCCCTGTCCCCGGTTGCTCACGATCAGAAGCGAACGCACACGTAAGTCCCGCCCACATATGTAAACGCCATTCAAACCACATATGTGAGGTATTGCTACGTGCGTTAGAGCGCGTTCAACAATTCTAGCACTAGACCTCCTCTGTAACTCTAACCTGGTAACCTGTAAAAAAAATTAAAGCGTCGCCTATGGAGATTTTTAAGTACCGAAGTTTGGCGCCATTCCATGAGTGTGCGCAATTTTAAAGCGCGACATGTTAGGTATCTATTTACTCAGCGTAACATCATCTTTCATTTTTTCCCAAAAAATTGGGCTAACTTTACTGTTTTGTTATTTTTTTTTATTTTTTTTTCACAAATTTTTTATTGAAAGTTTTCATGAGTAATACAAACGAAACCATAAAGCACAAAACCAGGATACAGATACATGTTCCAACTAGAAGGAGGCATAGACTTTAAAGTTTGAGAGAGTAGAAACCCACAGATGACGCCTCTACGGGTTGTCAATATAATGGCCACATAATTTTTTTTTTAAAGTAGTAAGGCACAGACTTTTAAAGAGGGTATACTGCAGTGTATAACAGGCCTGCCTGACTCACGTTGGAATGCAATACTTCATAGGAAAGTATTCAATATGGCCTCTGTAAATACTATAAAACAAACACGGATACTTCAACATCTTTCCATAAAATAAAAATAAATAGGAGAAGAGAAAAAAAAAAAAAAAAAAGGGGAAGAGAGAGAAGAGAAGGGGGAAAGGGGAAAGGCCAGAGTGGAGAGGAAAGGGGGAAAAAAAGGGGGGGTGAGGGGGGCCCTATCAGGAGAATGAATGAAGAGGGGGTGGGGTCACCACCAGCACCCCTCCCCAGTAGACCCCAAATGTTGTGAAAGTTATCGCTGCCCTTAGTGCACCGTTCAAGGGTTATCCCGGGAAAAGTCCCGAAAGCGCTGCGAATTTCGGTATTCAAGCCAGGGTGCCCATGTCGCAGAAAAGTATGCTATTCTGTCCTGTGTGGTGTAGATCAGCTCCTCTATCGCTGCAATCCGATCAACCCGCGCCACCCATTCCTTTATGGAAGGGGGTGACTTGGATCTCCAGTGGACCGGTAAACACAGTCTGGCGGCATTTAACATATGCATAGCTATTGATCTATAGTATGTTTTAGGTGGAATTTTAGAGAGGTGAAGGAGGTATTGCACCGGCGAAAATTCCAAAGGAAGCGAGGATATCTCAGTCGCCGCCTCATGCACCTTACGCCAATACGGCTGAATCACTGGGCACGTCCACCATATATGGAGGAGCGTGCCCAGCCCCTGTTCGCACCTCCAGCACTGGTCTGAGACTGTCGGGATAAATTTGTGAAGTGTTTCCGGGGTTCTGTACCACCTTGTTTTAATTTTGTAGCCGTTCTCTTGAGTATGGACATTTAAGGAGCCCTTGTGAATATACAAATGTACTTGATCCCAGGCAGTGTCATCAATCACCATGTCTAGCTCCGTCTCCCAAAAGGCATGCTCTGATCTCAGGGAGGCATATGGCTCACCAAACATTGTGGCATAAAGAACTGAAATGAGATGACTCTGGGGAGAAGAGCGAGAACACAGCGATTCCAGAACAGTAGGAGCTTTTGCAAAGCCGTCTGTATTCGTAGAGCTGTCCAGGAAGTGTTTCAATTGGATATAGGCCCAAAAGGGGAAAGTCTTTGTGTTGGACAGTAATGCAAGTTCATCTCGCCGGAGAAACCTTCCCCTGGAAAAGAAGTGTTTGGGTTTTGTTATTTTTTAATTCATGAAACCATTTTTTTTTCCAAAAAAAAGGCGTTTGAAAAATTATTGCGCAAATACCGAGCAAGAAAAAAAGTTGCAATGACCGTTATTTTATTCCCTAGGGTGTCTGCTAAAAAAACATATATAATGGTTGGGGGTTCTGAGTAATTTTCTAGCAAAAGACGGATGATTTGTACATGTAGGAGAGAAGTGCCAGAATAGGCCCGGTATTGATGTGGTAAAAAAAGCCTGGTGTTGAAGTGGTTAAAGGTATAGCAAGTAGGGTTGAGCGAACCCGAACTGTAAAGTTTGGGTTCGTACCGGACTTTTGGGTTTTTGGTACCCGGACCCGAACTCGAACAATGTACTGTATGTTTGGTTCGGGTTCTGTGTTCGGCAATGTAATGGCGCATTTTAAAAAGCTGCAGAGCAGCCAATCAACATTTGTTTAATTTGTGTGCCCTTAGAAGCCACCACAGCCATGCCTACTAATGGCATGGCTGTGATTGGTCAGTGCAGCATATGACCCAGCCTCTATATAAGCTAGAGGCACATAGCACAGCACGTCACTCTGCTTCAGTTAGTGTAGGGAAAGGTTGCTGCTGCTCCTTTGAGGGAGAGAATTAGATAGGAGTCCTGATTCAGAAATCAAATTACTCAGCGATCTACCTTGCTTTTGTTGTGTGGGTGCAGTGCACAATCTTTTTATCCTGCCCTGAGCCCAGTGCCAGAGAAAAGATAACTTTTATCCGTCTGTTAGTTAGGTTGGCTTCGGCTGGCATTTTATGCAAGCTCAGTGCACCAGCACTGCATATGTTACTGTGAGATACACACTTTAGATACTGTTCTCCTATTCCCCAAAAAAAAAAATTAGGGCAAAAAAAATAAATTTGGTGCATTTTCTGCATATCTGTACGTGTGAGATAGACACTTTAGATACTGTTCTCCTATTCTGCTCTTCAAAAACAATAATAATTTAGGGCAAAAAAAATAAATTTGGTGCGTTTTCTGCCCAAAAAAATTGTTTTGATGCATTTTCTGCATATCTGTACGTGTGAGATAGACACTTTAGATACTGTTCTCCTATTCTGCTCTTCAAAATAGAAAAAATTTAGGGCCCAAATAAAAATTTTGGTGCGTTTTCTGCCCCCAAAATGTTTTTGGGTGCATTTTCTGCATATCTGTACGTGTGAGATACACACTTTAGATACTGTTCTCCTATTCTGCTCTTCAAAAAAATTATAATTTAGGGCAAATAAAAATTTGGTGCGTTTTCTGGGCAAAATTTTTTTTTGATGCATTTTCTGTATATCTGTACATGTGAGATAGACACTTTAGATACTGTTCTCCTATTCTGCTCTTCAAAATATAAAACATTTAGGGCCAAAAAAAAATTTTTCTGCGTTTTCTGCCCCAAAAACATTTTTTGGTGCATTTTCTGCATATCCGCACGTGTGAGATACACACTTTAGATAATGTTCTCCTATTCTGCTGTTCAATAAAATAATCATTTAGGGCAAAAAAGAAATTTTTGGTGCGTTTTCTGGCCAAAATTTTTTTTCGCTGCATTTTCTGCATATCTGTACGTGTGAGATAATAGGATTTTTTACTCACTGTAAAATCCTTTTCTCTGAGTCCATGGACCGACACAGCTTCTCTATTGACAAAGTGGGTATTATCCGTTAATTAGGAGTGACTAGGCAGAAAAACTTGTAAAAAGTGTTGCATCACACCTTCTACAGTACCGCCCAGGGGGCGGACCCTCCGGGTATAACCTCTCAGTCTGCATCTTCGCAGATCAGTTTGTCAAAAAGCAGTACAAACTTAAAAGGAGGGGTGGGTGCTGTGTCGGTCCATGGACTCAGAGAAAAGGATTTTACGGTGAGTAAAAAATCCTATTTACTCTTTCGTCCATGGACCGACACAGCTTCTCTATTGACAAAGTGGGACGTCCCAAAGCAGTGTCAGAGAAAAAACGAGGGGTGGTAATAGCATAAAAATAAACTTCACCCCAAACACAAAACAGCACTCCTCCAATGGAGGAGCTGCAACTCTAAACAGCCGCTTGTAAAACCTTGCGGCCGAAAGATGCATCCGAAGATGCACCTACATCAATTTTGTAGAATCTTGTGAAAGTGTGAGCGGACGACCAAGTCGCCGCTTTACATAATCGGGAAACAGACGCTTGATGTCGGAAAGCCCAAGAGGCACCTATTGACCTGGTCAAATGCGCCGTGACCGGGAAGGGGGGCGCTTGACCCTTTAGGGCGTAAGCCTGGATTACTATCTGTCGGATCCACCTAGAGATGGTGGCCGATGAGACTGCTTGGCCCTTCTTGGGACTAGCCACCGAAACAAACGGTGAGTCTGACTTCCGGAACCGGGAAGTAGCAGATAGGTATACTCTCAAAGCTCGAACAACGTCCAAGGAATGCAACGCCGACTCCTTAGGATTCGACGGCTGAGGACACAAGGATGGAAGTACAATGTCTTCATTGAGATAAAAAGCTGAAACGACTTTTGAAAGGAAGGCTGTGGCCGCAGCACCACCTTATCCTTGTGGAAAATCAAATAGGGAGCCTTGCAGGACAAGGCTGCCAGCTCAGAGACTCGTCTAACTGACGTAACCGCCACCAAAAAGACCACTTTCTGAGAAAGTGTCAACTGGGGAATATCTCTAATATTCTCAAACGGTGCCTTCTGAAGCACCGAGAGGACCAGGTTCAAGTCCCATGGAAGTAACGGGGGACGGACCGGAGGGGCCACATGTCGAACCCCCTGCACAAATGTACTCACGAGAGAGTGAGCCGCCAGGGGTCGCTGAAAAAAGACAGCCAGGGCAGATATCTGACCCTTAATCGTACTTAGGGCAAGCCTTTGGTCCACCCTATGCTGTAAAAACAGCAGGATTCTGGAAACCAAATAGGTACGCGGATGCCATTTCATTTCCTCACACATGGAGATGTAGGCCCTCCAAGTGCGGTGATAAACCTTCCTAGAGGACGGTTTTCGAGCACTTCTCATAGTAGAGATTACTGAGTCTGACAGGCCCCGGTCTCTCAGTACCTGGTTCTCAACAGCCATGCCGTTAAAGCCAATGACTGTAAAGCAGGATGGAATATGGGACCTTGCGATAGCAGGTCCTTCCGTAGTGGTAGGCGCCAGGGGACGTCTGCTACCAGACGTACTAGATCGGCGTACCAAGGACGCTGAGGCCAATCTGGAGCGATTAGGATCATTGGAATTCCCTCTGCCTCCACTCTGCGGAGCAGAAGAGGAAGAAGCCTTAAGGGAGGGAAGGCATAGATTAGCCGATACTGACCCCACGATGCTACCAACGCGTCCGTTGCGTCTGCCCATGGGTCTCTTGACCGGGCCACAAATTTCAATACCTTCCGATTGAGTCGGGAAGCCAGAAGTTCTACGTCTGGTGTGCCCCATCTTTGGCAGAGGAGTTGGAACACCTCCGGGTGTAAGGACCATTCTCCCTGGTCCAGCATCTGGCGGCTCAGGTAGTCCGCCTGCCAGTTTTCCACACCCGGAATGTACACGGCCGATAGTGCCGGTACGCTCTTCTCTGCCCACTTCAGGATGCGAGCAACCTCCGATGCTGCAGCTGAGCTTCTTGTTCCTCCTCGATGATTGACATATGCCACCACTGTGGCGTTGTCTGATTGGATCCTGACTGGATGCCCTTGCAGTCTCTGAGACCATTTGAAGAGGCACAGCTTGATCGCCCGGATCTCCAGGACATTGATCGGCAGGAGGGCTTCCTCTGGGGTCCAGCGACCTTGCGCCGACTGGACACCCCAGACTCCCCCCCAACCTGTAAGGCTGGCATCCGTCGTGATCACTATCCAGTAAACCGGAAGAAATGACTTCCCGGGCATTAGAGCCGGTGCTGTCAGCCACCATACCAGGGATCTCCTGACTAGGTGGGCTCACTCGGATTTGATAATCCAGAGATGAAGGGCATCTGTTCCATCTGGACAGAACTTCCTTCTGTAACACTCGAGTGTGGTATTGAGCATATGGCACCGCCTCGAAGGAGGCTACCATGAGGCCCAACACTCGCATGCAAAAACGGAGTGACGACCAATTCCTGGAAGTCAGCTGCCGTACTGCAGCCCGGAGGGTCTGCAACTTCTCCACAGGGAGGAATACCTTTGCCTCTGAGGAATCCAGAATCAACCCCAGGTACACTAGGCGTTGAGTGGGCACCAATACTGACTTTTGCGTGTTTAGTATCCAACCACAGTCTCGAAGAGTCTGACAGGTAATGGACACGCTTACCTCTAATTCTGAGCTTGAAGGGGCCTTCAGCAGAAGGTCATCCAAGTAGCCTGTGATAGCGATACCCCGCTGTCTTAGAAGTGCCAGAATCGGAGCGAGCACCTTGGTGAACGTCCTGGGTGCTGAGGCAAGGCCCAACGGGAGGGCCACAAACTGGTAGTGGTCCTTCCCGATAGCAAATCGCAGAAACCTCTGGTGTCTGGAGTATATGGGGACATGCAGGTATGCGTCCTTCATGTCCAAGGAGGCCAGAAAGTCCCCCGGATGGAGAGCCGTGACTACAGATCGAACCGACTCCATCCGAAATCTTTGTACCTTCACAAAGCAATTGAGGGCTCTGAGATCCAAGCTTGGACGAACCCCCTCCTTCTTCGGCACAAAGAACAGATTTGAGTAAAAACCCCATTCCAGTTCTGGAACTGGAATAACTACCCCGCGTTCCAGTAGACCCTGGACCGCCCTATACAGGACCTCCCGACAGGTCGGTAGTAGCTGGAGATTGGAGGTGTTGAATCTGTCCGGTGGACAAGAGAGAAACTCTATCTTGTAGCCTGAGGAGATTACTTTGCAAACCCACCTGTCGGAGATTAGAGCTGTCCACTGAGTCGCGAATCTGTGAAGACGTCCCCCCACCCGAGAGCTGGGTGGGGGTGGACCTTCATGCGGACGCAGGCTTATTGGGTATGCGGGACCAAAGACGCCTTTGTCCTTGGGCAGGCGCTTTATCGGCCTGGGGTCTTTTCCCTGTCGCCCTAGGGGGACAAAAAAAAGCTTGCGTGCAGTAAAGGAGGGCCCTTGCCCCTTGGCGTGGCCCCTTACCCTTGCTAATTTGGGGAAGCAAAGTGCTTTTACTTCCTGTGGCATCCTTGATGATGTCATCCAGAGAAGCCCCAAAAATTCTGTTGCCCTTAAAAGGCAGATCCAACAGGGCTTTCTTGGAAGTCTGGTCCGCAGACCAGCCTTTTAGCCAGATCAGGCGGCGTATTGCTACTGCATAAACCAAAGTTTTAGACAGCAGGGGAATAGTATTCATGTCTGACTCGCAGACAAACCTAAGGCCCTGGACCAACTGGTCGGCCAATGTTATCTCATCAGGAGGAGCATCTCGCTCCTTAACCCCTGGAGTAGCAATCTTGCCCATTTAGTAAGTGTGTGAGACACTAGGGCCCCCGCCAATGCCGGGCGTACTGCCGAGCCTACCACTGAGTATAGGTAGCAAGCGAGTGCTTCAGCCTTCTTATCCACAGGGTCCTTGAAAACAGGAGCCCCTTCTACAGGAATTGTGGTTGCTCTATTAAGTCTGGACACCGGAGGGTCCACTATAGGGGGAGAGGTCCATTTCTTCAGAAAACTCTCCTCAAAGGGGTACCGTACCATAAACCTCTTTGGGGCTGTAAAGACCCTCAGTGGGTTCTCCCATTCCTTGTATAAGAGTTTATCAAAAGACACACAAGGGAACACTTTAGCAGTGCGGGCAGGTCTATGAAACCCAAGTGGACCGGAGTCTCTGCTGCTTCTGCAGTATTTTCCAACTTTAGCGTATCCCGCACTGCAGTAATAAGGTCAGATACCAGAGCCGTCTTGCGTACTGACCTGGACTTGGAGTCATCCTCACTGTCCGGTCACGGTCTGCAGTCTCTGATGCGTCAGAATCTGGGCCCCGAGCCATAGCTGGACCTGGTTCTGCATCAGAATTATCCCCGGAAGCTTGCAGGGGACGGGGCGTTTACTACCCCCTGTATTCCCGTGTGCTGCTTCCACCCTGGCAGCAAACGCCTCTAGGATTGCCGTCATAGCATTCATAGACACCTCAGGGGCACCAGCTGCTAAATCTGGTGTTTCAGGGGAGAAGACATCTGGCTCAGAAGCCATGCTGACCACACGCTGACACTCACAGGGCTCCAGGCAAGATATCAATAGGCCACCCTCCTGTGCTGCAGAGAGGCTGGGTCACCCAGAGGACTCACCACCCTGGATAGGTACTGCTATACTGCCGTGTGCTGCGCCTGTGATGCTGTCCCTCTGCTGCTGTGTCAGTCTGCTTCTTTTATCAGCATTTCCTGTGTGAATTTTTGCACCAGTGTAATGCACCCTAGAGGCCGGAGGCTCTCGCAAAATGGTTGCCAAAAACGTCTATATGGAAGATAATGTGGGCTCTAAGAAAATGGCCGCCGACCGAAGATAGAGGTAAAGCAGACATAGCCCACAAAAAGATGGCTGCCGAACGGCAATATACTTATACAGGGTGGACAAACATGGCCGCCGATCAGCTGATAGGGGTCAGTGGGTGTGGCCGAACCACAGGAAGATGGCCGCCAGGCAGTCACAAGAGGCCGAACTCGGCATGGACCACCTCAAAATGGCCGCCGACAGCATGGAGGAGGAAGCACACAAACACAGGTAAGCAGAAACGACATTTCTTTTAAATGTTAGTTACAGCCAGCCCCGCTCCAGTGGAACCCCCTAGGTGACCCCCAGCACCCAGCAACCTTTAGCTAGAAGCCCAGGGAGGAGGGAAAGGCAGGGAGAGAGGGAAGAATGGGGCCACAACCACTTACTTGATCTCTCCAGGAATGTCCAGCTAAATCACCCAGCCGAGGCAGGGGAGTTCTACTTACCTATCCTGCATGTATTATGCTGGAAGACATTCCAAACAGGTCATCGTCCGCGCACGGAAGGTGACTGTTGGCCAGGCATGCTGTGATTGGACCCAAAAGGGACGATCATATGTATGCCCTGGAGCGTGACGCTCACCGGACAGGCTGCTGCGACTCGGCCGTAAGGTCAGCTGAAGCTGAGTGGTCCGATGCAAGCCTTGGAGCGTAAGCTCACCGGCCAGGCTGCTGCGACTCGGCCGTAAGGTCAGCCGAAGCTGAGCGGTCCGATGCAGGCCCTGGAGCGTAGGCTCACCGGCCACCCGTGGAGCGACGGGCATGTCGTGGAAAACCCAGCGCGTAGCTAGGGTCGGCACACGCTCGATGGCCGAAACTGGGGAGACTACAAGGATTGAGGATCCAGCCTGTCACCCAGTCAGCAGTTGATCGAAGATCGCAGGAAACAAAAATGTAGCAAAAAAATATATATCTTTTTCCCCCGGACCAATGGGCCCGAAGGGAGCCATGTCCTACTCCTTGCTAGACAGAAAAAAACTGATCTGCGAAGATGCAGACTGAGAGGTTATACCCGGAGGGTCCGCCCCCTGGGCGGTACTGTAGAAGGTGTGATGCAACACTTTTTACAAGTTTTTCTGCCTAGTCACTCCTAATTAACGGATAATACCCACTTTGTCAATAGAGAAGCTGTGTCGGTCCATGGACGAAAGAGTAACACACTTTAGATACTGTTCTCCTATTCTGCTCTTCAAAAAAATTATAATTGAAGGCAAAATCATTTTTTTTGGTGCGTTTTCTGGCCAAAAATTATTTTTTTTTGCATTTTCTGCATATCTGTACATGTGAGATACACACTTTAGATACTGTTCTCCTACTCTGCTCTTCATAAAAAATAATAATTTAGGGCAAAAAAAAAAAAAATTGGTGCGTTTTCTGGCCAAAAAATGTTTTTGGTGCATTTTCTGCATATCTGTACGTGTGCACATCTGTACACTTTAGATACTGTTCTCCTATTCTTATCTTCAAAAAAATAATAATTTAGGGCAAAAAAAAAATTTTTGGTGCGTTTTCTGCATATCTGTACCTGTGAGATACACCCTTTAGATACTGTTGCTCTATTCTGCTATTCAAAAAACACCCATTTAGGGCAAGATCCTAAATTTGAGAAATATGAGGAGACCGTCAAATAAGGGACGTGGCCCCGGTCATGGTGCTGCTGGTGGAGCTCCTGTTGCAGGGAGAGTACGTGGTCGATCTGTGCCAGCTACACGCACAAGTGAAACACTTTCCTCAGGTGCGAGTAGGCGATAGAGCCTGCAGCGGTATTTGGTCGGGCCTAATGCGGCTCTACGAATGTTGAGGCCAGGCCCAGGACAAGTAAAGGCGCTAGTAGATTGGGTTGCTGACAGTGCCTCCAGTTCCTTCACATTGTCTCCCACCCATTCTACTGCTGAAAGATCAGAGTTGGCACCTGCAGCCGATGTCCATCAGTCTTTCACCTCACCCCCTTGCAAATCAGCCAAGCAGTCTGAGCCCCAAGTCATGCAGCAGTCTCTTTTGTGCAGAATAGACATGTATACCGGCCTTACCCAGCCATTGTTGTATTTTTGATCTTTCTCACTCTTTTGGAGTGTACCCTAATTAAAAAAAAACAAAAAAAACTGTGTTGGCTACCTCATCCTCCTTCACCGCCGCTTCCACCTACACCACCACATACACCGCCACCTCAACCTCCTACTCCATATGGACCTCGTCCTCCTAGGTCAAGATTATTATTTTTTATTTTTATGTATTTTATGTTATTTGCAGCCCTCTAGCCCTTTCCATTACTTTTTTAGAGCCATTTTAGTCCTCAAAAGTTCGGGTCCCCATTGACTTCAATGGGGTTCGGGGTCAAGTTCGGGTCCCGAACTCAAACTTTTTTCCGAAGTTCGGCCGAACCCGTCGAACCTGAACATCCAGGTGTCCGCTCAACCCTAATAGCAAGCTTATGAGAGGGTTCATCCGAAAAAGTTTTCTTAGTAATAAGGGACCATGCCTCAAGTGTGGCCTTTATTGTGGGGTAGTCTGGTATCATGGGTTTGTGGTGAATAGTGGATGCCATTAGTAGTGCAGTTAGATCATATCCTGGTGTTACTTCTCGTTCTATGTGATTCCAGAGATTGTCCTCCTGACAGGAGAACCAAAACTTCAGCTGGCCCAGTAACAAAGCTTGGTAATAGGCGTGAGCGTTTGGTAATCCCCCTCCTCCTATTTTTTTATGTAAGTAGAGAGTCTTTAGTGCTACTCTGGGTTTTTTGTTTTGCCATATGAATTTATTTAGATGCTTTGCTAGTTCAGAGAAAATTTTTTGCGGTATGGGGATCGGAATAGTTCTGAAGAGATAGAGTATCTTTGGGAGTACTTGCATCTGGTAAGCTACAATCCGTCCAACCCAGGTTAATTGGATTTTGGAGATTTGGGAGAATTCCGTTTTAATGTGATCTAGAATGGGTAGGAAGTTGGTGGTGTATAGGTTGGACGTTGGGTGGATCAATTGAATACCCAAATATGTTATAGAGGGTGCGTCCCAGGTGCAGGGAAATACCTTCTTGAACTCAGGTATATTTTTCTTGGGGATATTTAGTGGCAGGGCAAAGCACTTAGGAGTATTAACTTTATAATATGTTATTTTCCCAAAGTCGTGCATAATTTCCGTGGCTCTGAGTAGAGAAGCCTTGGGGTTGGTCAGGGTAAGAATCACATCGTCGGCGAACAGTCCTATTTTGTGCTCTTTGTGTCCAATTTGGAGACCTGTGATATCTTTAGTAGTTATAATAAGCTCTGCTAGGGGTTCTATGGCCAGGGAGAAAACTATGGGCGATAGTGGGCATCCCTGTCTGGTACCGTTTGTAAGGTTGAAAGGGTCAGAGAGCATTCCTGAGGTGTAAACTCTGGCAGAGGGGCTTGAATACAGTAACATAATGGCTGAATGTAAGAAACCGCATAAACCAAATTTATTTAGTGTATGAAATAGATATTTCCAATGGACTCTATCAAACGCCTTTTCCGTGTCTAAGGCTACGAAAATGCAGGGCGTTTGTGTAATTTCAGCGTATCTGAGTAGGTTTATAATTTTTCTGGTGCCGTCTGGGGCTTGTCTGCCTTTGACAAATCCTACTTGTTCTAGTCTTATGAGAGTGGGAGTAATGTTCAGTAGTCTGATTGCTAATACTTTGGCAACAATTTTTAGGTTCGAATTTAGCAGTGAGATGGGCCTATAATTTTGGGGGTGGGCGGGGTCTTTACCGGGTTTTGGAATAGTTACTATAATTGCTTGGAGCATTTCTTTGGGGAATGTACCAGTTTTTGCAGCCGAGTTGTAAAGGTCCACTAGTCTGGGTGAACAATCCTTTAGATCGGGTAGCCCTTGGGTGGATGACGGACAGGGAGAGAGAGGCATTGGTACAAGTGAAGAGGTTATGAGGATTATATATATGTTTCCAGGGGAGAAATCGCCAGGCCCAGATGGAATATCCGTCAAATTCTACAAAAAATATGGAACGTTATTAGCTCCAAAACTTGCAGAAGTATACACACATGGGTTAAGGAAAGGGACTTTGCCAGATTCAATGAGACAGGCACATATAACTCTTATATATAAAGAAACGAAGGATCCAAAATTATGCTCATCCTATAGGCTAATAGCATTATTAAATATAGATTTTATAATACTGACCAAAATAATGACATTAAGACTACAACCTCTATTAGAAACTATTATAGACTCAGACCAGACAGGCTTCATGCCCCAGAGAACGACGGATATTAATTTACGGAGATTATATATAAATATACATACACACCATATACATGAAGGGTCTAGAACAGTGGCCTCATTAGATATAGAAAAGGCCTTCAATACCATTGAATGGCCCTTTCTATGGGAAATACTCAGGCAAATGGGTTTCCCACTAGTCTTCATTAAATGGATTCAAACTATATATAATAAACCTATGTCAGCAGTTAAACTGGGGGGAAGACTTTCAGCTTTCTTCCAGTTGAACAGGGGTACGAGACAGGGATGTCTTCTGTCGCCGTCTCTCTTCGCGATAGCGATAGAGCCGGTGGCAGAGGCACTTAGGACCTCTCCAAATGTCCAAGGGCTACGTATAGGGGGGTTAGAAGAGAGAGTAGCATTATATGCCGATGATATGCTGTTGTTCTTGAGAGACTCAAGACCATCGTTAGAGGGAGCTCTGGAATTATTAAATACTTTTTCTGTGTTTACGGGGTAAAAAGAAAACTGGGATAAGTCTATATTATGGGACCAGAGGTTGAAAACACATATTAAACTAAATAATAAATAATACACACAAACAGTACTTATGGATAAAAATGGCCATGGTCCTTTATTATTGGTATATTAATAAATCAACTTACCAATAAATAATTTTCATATAACCATCTTACTAATTTAAACCAACATAACAAATAGTTCAGCCATCAAAGCTCGAACTATATTTGCCATTCATATACACCAATAGTTCAGCTATTACATCTTGAACTATATATACCATTAATATAACAATCCCCAAATGCCAGGCTAAACCTACATAGCCTGGCACCCCACCTGGACCACAGCCAATTCCACACAAGTCTGTAAATCCAAGTTCAAGATATCGAGCCCTATATCAGAAAGATGGACCATATCAGATCGGTAAAAACCATACAATCCACCTTCTAAATCAACATGCCTATAAGAAAAACCTTAAAGAGATGGCATAAATTTAGAAATAATCCTGTTCATCCTCTTTCTGATCTTTTCAATGTAAAAGAGATCAGGATCAATCAACCACTTTAATCGCGGTATGATCTCTGAAAAAATCAAAACAGAGGCAGGAAAGATAGAATGTAAATTCAAAAAATCAATTTTAATTTGCGATATCAAGTCCAATGTTTTATGAGCCCCTAAATCGTTACCCCCTAAGTGGATAATAATCACATCAGGGGGGGCCAAGAAGAAATTAAAGTAGCTAACATAGGTTGAAAATCAAACTAAGACATGCCACGGCAGCCATGCCAATTTACAGAAAATTTGAAATGTCCAAATTCAAGTTAAGTCCATATACCCTTTCGGATGCCCGAACGTTAGCCCAGTAGATGAACGAGTGTCCTATGAGCCATACAACCTGAGATGAACCTAAAATCAGAAAAAAACTTAAATCAGGCCTAACATAAGAACGAAAACAACTTGATTTCCAACCACCCAAATGTTTAATATCAGACTCAGAACAACCCATTCTGGCCACTTCGGCCGGTGCGCCAATATGGAAAGAGTGGCTAGTAATGTGTAAGTGGCCTAAATTCTGAAAATTAAGACATTTCGCAAGAACAGCTGAAATCTGGCGTTGGGTAAGTTGAACACCAGAGCTGTGAAGCAATAACTGCAGCGAGCCAGAAGGCGTATAACAAACGGAAGAAGAGGCAGACATTAAATGTCGTAAAAGATGAAGAGTAACTGGAACACGTGTATCACTGTGGAAACAACGCTTACGGTAACCTTTGAGGGCCTGTTTAACCAAGAAAAAGGAGGAACAAGGAGGAAAACCTCTGCATTTAAAAAAGAAGGAAATCCCGGCCAAAATTTTAACGAGGTGGGAATATGAATAAGAGCGTTGCATCAAATCTTCCAAAAAACTAAGGACCAAAGTTTCAGAGAAATAATTACAAGGAACATTCAAAGAATTCAGATAGGTACACCACAAGGACCACGCAGCGTTGTAATTCGCCCACGTGGAAGGTGCTAAAGAGTTGACTATCGCAGAATTCATGGATTGCAAACTATCGACCACAAGTGCTCCGGGGAAGGTAAACCAAGGAAATCCACATCTGGAACCAACCTACGAAATCGCTCTACTTGAAAACGTGATAAAGAATCAGCAACAACATTAGTATATCCCGGAATATATTTTACCTTAATCCATAAATTATGTTCTAAACATTTAAAAACAATACAACGTAAAACAGCCAAAACAGGCAACGATTTAGAAGACAAACAATGAATCACATATGCAACCCCTGTGTTATCAGAATGAAACAACAAACGAGAATCGTGCAGTTCAGAACCCCAAAGTTGCAAAGAAACTAAAATGGGAAATAGTTCAAGGATAACTATATTCTTGTTATAACCCAAAGAGATCCAAGATTCCGGCCACGAAGAAGCCGTCCAATGACCTTGATAAAATGCACCATAACCCCAACTGCCAGCCGCATCTCTAAACAAAGAAATAACCAAAGCATCCCGGAAAGGTTTTTGCCAAAAAGAACGGCCATTGTAAGACATAAAGAAATTATTCCAAACCAATAAGTCAGAAACCAAAGAAGAGGTGATACGCACAAAATGATTTTGGGACTTATAGCCAGCAATAGCTCTATACAGTCTCTTGGAAAAAATACGGCCAATAGGAATGATACGGGTAGCAAAGGCAAGTAAACCCAGCAAGGATTGCAGCGTGCGAACAGTCACCTTAGGCTTAGAAAGAACAAAGGAAATCATAAACCGTAAACGGTCCAATTTTGCCTGAGGTAAACAAAATTCCATCCTATCAGTGTCAATAGTGACACCCAAGAACTTGATACAAGTCGTAGGCCAAACAGATTTTTCAAGGGCCAAAGGGACACCAAAACGTTGGCAAGTCAAACGAAATTCAGTAAACAAATATAAGCATTCAGGAGAATTAGAAGGACCAAAAAATAAGAAATCATCAAAATAATGAGGAAACCACCCACTCTAAAAAAGATGAAAATGTTTCAAAGTACGAACAGGACAATGAACAGCCCATGGGGAGGCATTTGTCGTAATAATAATAAAAACCATTGTGTTGAAAACCTAATAAGTTAAAAGCTGAAGGATGTAATGGTAATAATCGGAAGGCCGACTTAATATCAGCTTTGGCCATGAAGGCAGATTTACCCAAAATGTGAATTTTAGAAACTGCCACATCAAAAGATGCATAAGAAACAGAACTCAAACTAGGGTTAATTTTGTCATTAAGGGAAAAACCAACAGGATATGATAAATGGTGTATAAGACGATAACTATTGGGTTCTTTTTTAGGTACCAAACCTAAAGGGGAAACCCGGAAATCAGCAAAGGGAGGAAGTAAAAATGGACCCGCAACCCTGCTTTAAGAAACTTCTTTAAAATTTTTCTCAGAGACAACAGAAGGAAAATGACAAACAGAAGCAAGGTTGTTGAAACAAAGACAACCAGGTCCTGAAAAGTGAGGCAAACGAAAGCCGGATGAAAAACCATCAATGAGCCATCTGACGATTTGGTCAAATAAGAAGGAATGGAAACATTGCGGACAACTTCACTGGTGTTATTCCCAGCACAAAAATTATCCTTGGAATGGGAACTCACATTAGGCTGTAATTTTTTAAAACAATGAGAGGATGGGTGATTTCCAGAACATGTAGAACATTCATGTTTATAACGACACGAATTCGGAAACTTGCATTGACCCTCATTAAAGCTAAAGCACAAACCTTTTTTAAATTGATAAACTGGAGGGGTTGTTGTTGGTAAAACCTTATGTGGTATAAGAAGATTCAATCACAGGCCAACATCTTTTGTACCCCATGTCAAATTGTTATGCACATCCAGTTTTTGACGAAAAGACTTGTCATAGAAAAATCAAGCCAATCCTGGAAATTTTTTATAGGCTTCAAGGATTATTTACAAATACCTAAACAAACCACTACATAATTCCGGTTATTGTCATCCTTTTTCGAATCCTTATTATCCAAGCGATTATCTTTAAATGAAGGTAAGAGAGAAAGAAGCTTGACATTTTCGCCTCTCCAAATTTTGTTTTTGATAGATGGCGAAAAATGGAAACCAAGTGGTGACATTTCACATGCCATGGCTTCTTTAAAACAACATTCCAGAACCGTATGTGGAGACGGGCGAGAATTAACATCAATCGTCTGTGTATTCGCAGGCGGCCTTAAATCCACAACAGGCAAAGCCCCAACATTTCAAATTTGCAGAAAAACTTTTCTTAAAATCATCAGCAATTGAAACAAATGAAGACATAAATTTCATAAAATTGTGCAATTGAGCAGACTCGCCACTAGGTGTCATCTGTGGCATAGACTGAGGAGCAACCAATGGTCTGAAAGACACTAAATTCTCACCAGAAACATTCTGCGCAGTAAGAAATGAACCAGCAGGGGGTGATGTAGGAAAAGAAACGCCACTAACAACATCATGGTACAATAAAGGCTGTACAAAAGAAGGAGACAAATTTTCAATAGAATTATCATTCAGGTTAGAGGAAGGAAAAGCAGTGTCAGATGTGGAATCAAATTGACTGCTAGGCTCAATTACAACATTGCTAGATGCAATAGGCAACTCAGAGCTAATACCCTGCAAATTCCTTTCTTCTTAGCTTTTTTAGGAGGAGGAGGTCCCCGGGATTCAAACCGGCGGACCGACTGCCGAGTCTCCGACCGCTCGATGCCAGTAACAACTGTGCATACTCCAGTTTCCGTCGACATCTCCGGGCCAGAAACCGAAGAGGGAACAGGATCAGCCAGCGTCATCAAGGGCGGGAACGACGAGCTGTCAATCACTGATGTAAACCATGATGCAGATGGAGAACAAACCGGAGGAGGAGGCCGAGGAGGAAGTGACACACCGGAGGGTCCTGGAAGGGCAGACAAGGCCGGATGGTGCTGTGGGAAAGAGAGAGGGGGGAAGGAGAGGAAAAAGAAGAGGATGGAACCAGAGGAGCCATGGAAGACAGGCAGAAGCGCATCCAGGAATCCCTGTCCGGAGCGGAGGCCCGATCCATCACCTGGCACAGTAGATTTTCCATGGTAAGGAGACACACACACAGAGATGCTTCTTCTTGCAGAGCTGCCGTTGATCTGACGACCGTTACTTTCTTCTGTTTACTTATAGGTCGTCCTGGTTACCTGATCCCTTAGAAGCTTCCAGAATTTTTTTTTTTTTACTTTATTGATAACTGGTCAATAACTATTAAATTAATTCAACTGCTTATTTTGTTTCAGTCCCTGTTCCCATAGGCAGGGGTCACTATTGAGCTTCTCCTGCCCTTCTTACCCAATAGATCAAGGTGCACGGGGGAACAGCAGCGGTGAACACACCACTAAAATGGGTAACAGAATTTAAATATTTGGGTATAATAATATCGCGACGAGCCGAAGAATTTCGAACATTGAATCTGGAGCCTGTAGTACATGAAGTTAAGAAAAAATTAAAGGCCTGGGAGGCACTACCCCTATCCCTGTTAGGATGTATAAACCTAATAAAAATGAAGATTCTCCCTAAGTTCATATATTTATTTAGAAACTCTCCACAATGACTACCAAAAAGTTTTTTCCAGCAGTTGCAAAGTATGTTCTCCACGTTTATATGGAAGAACAAAACAGCTAGAATCAAAATAACCACACTGATGAAGCCGACGTTACAGGGGAGATTGGAGTTCCCAGACCTATACGGATACTTTCTAGCTGCGCAATTGGCAGTAGTAAGGGGATGGTTGAACTTGGACAAATCTAACCCCGCTACAATGTTAGAGGCTGCAGTAGTGGGTTCAGTGGAAGCACTCCAAGCATTGCCATATCGTGGGCTGAAATCTAAATATGAACTAACCCCATCAATGAGAACAACAGTCAAGATATGGAAAGTGGGGCTAGAAAAAGAGAGACATTTGAACACTGGGATATCCCCAAATACTCCATTATGGAGGAATCCAGAGCTTCCACATCTGGACACCATGTTGGAGCCTGGGGCATGGACCAAATTTGTAATTAAAAAGTTATCCCAGGTAATAAAGGAAGATAGAATTGCTTAATTTGTAGAAATCAAACAAGGCAAGAATATACCAGAGAGTTATAAATTCCGATATAGACAGCTGATACATGCTCTATCTGCCCAGTTTCTGGATGGTATTCCTCAAATAAAAGAACCAGATTTAGAACAAATGGTTAGGAAGAAATGTGAAAGGAAGACAATTTCAGTTCTCTATATACACCTATTAAAGACAACACCATCAGAGATGAGTAAACTTAGGGAATGCTGGGAAAGAGATGTTCCAGAACTGGTAGAGGAGAACTGGGAAGAGATCTGGAGAAATTCACACCGGATATTGGTATCACTCCGTGATAGGTTGATACAATTCAAGATAACGCATAGAAGTTATTATACACCATATAAATAGCACAGGATATTCCCGTCAAGCTCCGAGGATTTTTGGAGATGTGTGGGTACCTCGGGAAACTTTATACACATATTTTGGTCCTGTCCAAATATATTTGGAGTAATTGCAATAACAACAACAGTCTCATTAGATTAAAAGGCGGCTATATGCCTATTAGGATTGATAGGAAAATACATTGTTTCAACAATAAAAAGAACACAGGTGGGCTTATTGCTCTTTTATGCAAGGAAGACAATAGTGCTGAACTGGAAAAAGGGGGAGGCCCCCACATTGATCCATTGGAAAAATCTGGTAAATAGTAATTTACCATTATACAGAGAGGCATACTGTAACAGAGGACATGGGGAAAGATATGGGAAAATATGGGCAAGTTGGATAGGGAATCCCATGACGGCGTAAGACAGAGAGGGTACATAGAGGGGGTAAACCACACCAATAGAGTAAAGAATAAAAGGGGATACATGTAGGTGTTCGTTGTTTTCCTTTTGATACTGATTTTAATGTTGAAATTATTGATCAAATGTATTGAAGCTCCTGCGAGAGCAGACAATAAAATGCGAGTAAATGTATATGTATTATTGGAAAAATAAATAAAGAGATTTATAAAAAAAAAGAACCCAACTCCAGTTAAGTTTTTGTCTTAATATATACCAACCACTGCAAAGGTTCAAAGGTTTTTCCTAGCAGTACCCTGTTCTTGCCCCAGTACTGCCCCACGCATCCTCCATGATCTAGAACCAGTCCTATTTTTGGTTCAATGATGATTGAGAAGGGCTCAGGGCACCAAGGTATTCCATTCTTGGGGCATATCATCAAGCCACCCTGGACTCAGAGAAAATGCTGTGAATTGTGACACCAGCTAATTATGTGGTGCTTTCTCTATAGCATTGAGGACCAGCCCACTTGTGGGGGAAGACAAGGATGGACCCCTGTTATAATGGAAATTAACTGAAAAAAAATATGGGAAAAATGTATGTATCCAGATTTTTTTCTTCAGATAAAACAGGGGCAAACTAGGTACTCCAAGGCGGTTGGGGGCAGAAAACAGTGGGGAGGGGAAAGTCTGAAGTTGGATGTCAAACTCAAACCTGAATTATTCAATAAAATCCCACAAACAACTTAAAATCACAGTAACTTGATACTTAGTTGGACCAAGCACATTCAGCTATAAAATGTAAAGCTGGCTACACATTATACAATTTTTTTGTTTAACTTCCTTTTGATTTACCTCCAACTCAGTAGTGCAAGGGCCTGCATGGGTGCATACAAATTGAAAGTGTTTAGGTTTGACCTCATATTATATATTTTTTGTAAAGCTAAAGGAAAATTGTACAAGAAAATTGCCAGCTTAAGTCATCTTCCCACCTTAATTGATTTAACCATCCCACCATTAGCCAGTCCACCTTCTGCCAGCAACTTAGGCCTGTGGTAACTTTTGCCTTTTAGGCAAACAAAACCCTACACCAACAGTTAACATTACTATCCCATCACTAATCCCACCCCCTTTCTGTCAGTAACTTTGGTCTGCGGTAAATAGGAAAAACTCAGAGAAGGTGGTGAGAGGAAGGTCATTTCGCAAATCTGTTAGTGAAGTCTGTTTAAGTAAAAAAAAACTTCTAGCAACATTTACCTGTACATAGCTAAGTTGAAAAAAGATACAATCAAGTTCAACCAATAGTAGAAATCTTCCTAAAAAAATCTTATACCCATGATTGATCCACAGGATACTTGAAAACGCTTCCAGCAAATGATTTGACAACTGTTTTCCTACCAGAGCAAAAGTGCTTCCCATAAAATTGAGTGAGTTATTTTTTTCCCTTGAAAATGTCTCTTCCAGAATCATGCCAAGAAATTGAAAATGATTACCCCTGCAAAAAATGTGAATAAAACAGCGACAGCCTGCAAAAACTGGATGACCACTGAAGAGAATAGCTTCATGGGACTGGTTGCTCAGTGGGAATGAGGACTACAGGATCAAGGATTAAAAGGAACATTCTTCTACTCTTCACACCCCCTAGATGAAACAAGCTATTAAACCTTGTTGTCCAAGAAGGTGGGAGGCACATCAATATATACTGGTGACTAGAGTTTAGCTTTAAAAGAACATAATATAAGTGTCAGGAACCATGAATCAGACGGAGACAGAAAATGCAGTAAAAATCACACTATTATAGTGGTAAAAATGGCACAAATAGTAAGCATAGTTAAAACATAGCCAGAGTTTGATAACCAAATCGGGTAGTCAGAACAAGCCAGAAAGTCAGGGAGCCACAGATCAGCGTAGTCAGAGCAGCAGACAAGATCAGGAACCAGAAGGGATGTCAGCCAGCAAAGTCTTCAACAGAAACACAGCAGAGAGTGTCTAGATATGTTGACCAAGGCAAAGGACAGGATAACAAATCCACGCAGCTTAAATAGCCAGCAGGGCTTGCTAACGAGCAGGATATACTCACCAGGTGAGTCACTGAGGAATGATCAGTGCTGGAAATTAAACGACAGCCGAGCAGCCTGAGCCCTGAGAAGGGAGGGCTGAGCCCTACCCTGACAATAATTAACTGTGAGGCCAAATCTACTGTATATGCTTTGATTTACCGATGAGAAGCGTCATAGAAGATAATATCCCAATTTAAATTTCTCTGAGCTGAGTTAAAGTCAAACTGAACCTTTATCTCAAATTAGCTAAATACATGCAGTACCAGGTGCATTAGGACAAACAGTTTTCAATGTCTTATAGTTTGTCATTTTTCTGAAACAAACACATCAGTTCAGTTTAGATTATGTCTGGTATGAATTGGGGGGAAGAGGGTCTGATATAGGGTCTGGCATAGTTGAATGCAATTTCCAGCTTCTTTGTTTAACCAAATGTCACCGCCGAATGGCTCCCCTGCGCAAATTGCCGTAGTTGTACGGCGGCTGCTTTAAGGGGTATAGGGGGCACGATCTGTGTACGTAAACCATTGTAAATTCCTTATTTACATGTGATTAGCTGTGATTGGGTAAAGAGCATCATCAGCTTTTTACCAAGATTGGGGATGCGCCATGTCCCAGGGACACAGCGTGCAGCTGATCGCTGCGCTGCTCGCCCCAGTGGGAGTGTAAGCACATCGAGAGTGGGACAAGGTCATATGACCTTGTCTCAGAACAAGAGAGCCACCTAGCCACCGTCATTTGTCTATACGGCAAAAAAGGGGTGGCTAAAGATAGGGTCAGTGCACCCTAAGGCATGTTACTTAATAGAGTTTTGCATTTTTAATGTCACAGTTTAAGCGTTACTAAATGTGCTGCCTCCAGTCAAATGGAATTCTTTCTTAAATTTTGTTTGCTTTGATACGTGTTCCCTAAGGCAGTGCACAGCAACCCCCCATATAATTTGTTTGGAAATCCCTTGCTTATTTTCTCACAAACTTAGCCAGAGCATTTTGTTTAACATTTGTTTTCCATAGACTTCAACAGGTGTTTTGATTTGGCACCCGTAATTATTAGAATTGTGAGGAAGAACACTACTGGAACAGAACTCAGGTACAGTTGGTTAATCACTACTTGCCATATGCTTAGTTAAGGTCTATTATCAAAAGTGTAACTGTTTACAAAGGATAAATGTGTGGAGATTGGGGATATGCAGAGAGTGCTGGCAGGAGAAAAGCACAGTGGGGCTAACTCACTAAAACTGGAGAGTACAAAATCCAGTGCAGCTGTGTATGGTAATCAGCTTGTTCAAGAGACATGTGCAATTAGTTTTGTTCCTAATTTGTTTTTCTACTAAATTCAAAAATGTGTTCATTTGGGAATATTCAAATTTTCCGGAAAACGTAAATTTGTAGATTTAAAAATTAGTAAATTCAGAATTTCGTGAGTTTGAAAATCCAAAAATGTGATGTAGCGGGCACCCCAAATTTGGGGGTCGCTATGTTCTAAATTTAGGGGTAGTATGAGCCATAGTTGGCTCAGGTTATCCAATTTTGCTAGGTATGGACTCTGCTCTGCCATGTTGTTTCCTGGTGTATGGTTCCCCTTGTCCTGTGGTGGCGCTGTTGCCCAGGTCTCGGGTTGAACCACAGGTGGCGTTGTGGTGGGATTGGATGTTCTCTCTCGGCTACCGTGTTGTTGGCGGGGTTTCACCTGCTGTGCATGCTGGGAGAGGGTACACAAAGGGCAGACGCCAGAGGTGCGGGAGAGTGTGCCCCATAGGGGTGGTGTGCCGGGGGGATTCCAAGGAGGACCCCTGGTGGCGAAGTCGCACCCTTAGGCCCTGCTGGCCGGGGGGTGCGTGAACTGGCCGAGGAGTCTTGGGCACCTTTAGCCTGAGGCAACAACGTTCCAGGTAGGCCCAGTACCTTCAACTGGGTCTACAGCCAACACACTGGAGTCCCAGGGAGCCCGTGTGAGGGTGGCCCGCTCTGAAAGAGAGGAAACCGGGGGAGGACCTGTCCGATGGATCGGTGATGGAGTTCACGATGAAGGAGAGGCCTGGTTACCTATCAGAGGGAAGGATTCGTGAGCTGCAGTATAGCCCCTGTAGTATGTCCCACTGACACCTATGGTCTCTACTAATCTATGGGGTTTTGTTTAGAAGTCATAATTCAATCATTAGGGATTCTGTGGCAGAGGATCTCTAGGACGTGTCTGTGAAGGGGACTAAATTTAAGTAGCAACTGTTCGTGCTTCACTCCGGCTGCTAGAACTATGAGAGGGATCTATCCGGGTGAGCAATATTCATACTCAGGCTTGAGTAAAGAATAGGGTAACTGGGTGCCGCGTGCCTGAACCTATCTCCCTACCTACTTTGTCGCTATCTTCAACCTGTTCCCAAATCTGTTTGAGCAAGATAAAAATAAACTCGGCTGTTTGGAGTTTGAATACGGCTTGGACATTGAGTTTCTTTGGGGAAAGAACACAGACTTTTCCCTACATTCTAGGGGCGAGAACCAATGAACGGGAGGTAACTCGCTGCAGGACCCAAAAATAAAGAACACCGCTCAACCTTCTAAACCAGGAGTATCTGGGCATGTGGCATGGTGTACCTTTATCTCTGCAAGGAGAAGGTAGGCAGGAGAAAAGGGTCCGTGTGCTACAGTGAAAATTCAGAAAATTCGAAAAACCGAAGATTCAAAAATCTGAAAATAAGAATGAAAATCCCAAAATAAGAACAAAAAGTGTCAAAAATGTCAGTTAGGTGTCCAAATTGTCTGCTGCAATGTCGCAGCCCCACTAAAAATCACTGATCGCCGCCATTACAATTTTTATTTTCAAAATTGTCTGTCTTTTTTCATTTATATTGCAAAAAATAAATACTTCAGAGGTGATCTAATACTAGCAAAAGAAAGCTCTATCTGTGGGAAAAAAACTATTTTATTTGGGTACAGCATCGCACAACCGCACATTTGTCAGTAAAAGTAACGCAGTGCCGTACCACAAAAATGGCCTGGTCATTAACCACTTCAATACAGGGCTTTTTGTACCTATTCAATACCGGGCCTATTTTGGCACTTCTCTCCTACATGTACAAATCATCATTCTTTTGCTAGAAAATTACTCAGAACCCCCAAACATTATATATGTTTTTTTAGCAGACACCCTAGGGAATAAAATGACGGTCATTGCAACATTTTTTCTTGCACAATATTTGCGCAATAATTTTTCAAACGCCTTTTTTTTAAAAAAAAAAATGGTTTCATGAATTAAAAAATAACAAAACAGTAAAGTTAGCCCAATTTTTTGGGAACATATGAAAGATAATGTTACGCCGAGTAAATAGATACCTAAGATGTCACGCTTTAAAATTGCGCACACTCATGGAATGGCGCCAAACTTCGGTACTTAAAAATCTCCATAGGCGACGCTTACATTTTTTTTACAGGTTACCAGGTTAGAATTACAGAGGAGGTCTAGTGCTAGAATTGTTGCACGCGCTCTAACGCACGCGGTGATACCTCACATGCGTGGTTTGAACGGCGTTTACATATGTGGGCGACTTACGTGTGCATTCGCTTCTGATCGCGAGCTACCGGGGACAGGGGCGTTTTAATTTTTTTTTTTTATTATTTATTTATTTAACTTACTTATTTATTTATTTTTTTACAATGATTTTACTTTTTTTTTTTTTTTATCACTTTTATTCCTATTACAAGGAATGTAAACATCCCTTGTAATAGGAATGTGTGTGACAGGTTCTCTTTATTGAGAGATGCGGGGTCAATAAGACTCCACATCTCTCCTCCAGGCTGGAAAGCATGAGATCAGTGAAAATTTTTTCACTGATTTCATACTTACAGCCGCAACGGCGGCTTTGTTTACATTTTTGAGACCCGGGCGTGACGTCATCACATCGCGCCCGGGCCTCCGACGATCATAGAGATGACTGGTGACCATCTGGTCACCAGTCATCTCTATGCTCATCACGTGACTCCACCAACGATGCCGGAAGATTCGCTCCGGGTCCCCGATCGCACGGGGGAGCCCGGAGAAGCACCGGATGGCGGCGGGAGGGGGGGGTGTCCCCTCCCGCCGCCTATAAGAACGATCAAGCGGTGGAACCACCGCTATGATCGTTCTTATGGTGCACAGAATCGCTGGCACTTCAAAAGGATATCTGAATGATGCCTCTAGCTGCAGGCATCATTCAGATATCCCCCTACAATGCCGAGGACGTCATATGACGTCCACCCAGGATGGGAGATCCCATCTGTGGACGTCATTTGTCTATGGCTGGGTAGGGAAGTGGTTAAGGGGTAAAACCTTCCAGGGCTGAAGTGGTTAAAAAAGAAAATTCCAATACCTATAAATAGTTAGTTATTAGGGATAAGCTGAACACCCCTCAGTTCGGTTTCACCAAAATGCAAAACATGCAAACAGACAAAAAATTTGTGCGAACATGCGAACACTGTTAAAGACTATGGGACACGAACATTAAAACATCTAAAGTGTTAATTTTGAAGGCTTATATGCAAGTTATTGCCATAAAAAGTGAATGGAGACTCGGGTACTGCCCTAGGGGACATGTATCAATGTTAAAAAAGTTTTTAAAACGTTTTTTTTTTTTCAGGAGCAGTGATTTTAATAATGCTTAAAGTGAAACAATAAAAATAAAATATTCCTTTAAATATCGTGTCTGGGGGTCCCCTTAGTCTACCTGTAAAGTAAAAATGTAATTTAAAATTGCTTGCGGCCTTAATGTATTGCCAGATTCCGGCAATATACTTAAAAAATCTATGAAAAAAGTGGCATGCCCCCCCCCCCAGTCCATACCAGGCCCTTCAGGTCTGGTATGGATTTTAAGGCATGGGGGTCCTGAAGGGGACCTGCTGGGCCTGGTATGGATTTTAGGGGGGAACCCCACATCCTTTTTTTTTTTTTTTGGCACAAGGTTCCCCTTTAAACCCATATATGACCTGAAGGGCCTGGTATGGATTTTGGGGGGGGGAGCCCCATGCCATTTTTTTAAATTTTGGTGCAGGGTTCCCCTTAACCACTTCAATACACTGTGTTATGTAAACTACATTGACTGAATATAGAGTCTACACTGAATTCAGAGTATATACAGTATGTAGCGGGGGTCTCAATTTAGAGGGCAGCTATAATAAATTTAGGGGTGATTCGAGTGGTAGTTGGCTCCGATCTTCCAATTCTTATTGGACTCTGCCTTGCTGCTGTTTTCACCTGGCGTGCAGTTCCCCTTAGAAGTATGGGTGGCACTGTCACTTGTACTCGGGGTTGAACCACAGGTGATGGAGTGGCGATTGGGTGTCCTCTCTCGGCAGCCGTGCAGTGGGCGTGATCTGCCCGCTGTGCATGCTGGGAGAGGGTACACAAGGGGCAGACACCATTAGAGTGAGTGAGTGAGTGAACAATTCCCGGGGCCCATGCCCGGAGGGAGAACCTACGGTCCAAGTTCAAGTGCATGGCCCTCCAGGCCATGGGGCTACATGCGCCTCAGTCCCAGGCACCTTTAGTCCTGGGACTGCAACCGCAACCCTGGGCCCAGCACCTTTAGCTGGAGCCCACTTCGGGGAGGAAGAATCTCAGGGTGCCGACTTGCTAGGGGACCCGCATCTGGAACAGGAGGCTGGGGGAGGACCATTCTGAAGGACTGGTGAGAGAGAAGGGGCCCAGTAACTCTCTGAAGGGATGTTATCCATCCGAAAAGGGATCTAACAGCAAAACCATTAGAAGGTTTGGGACACTAGATTCTGTGGCAGGGGATCTCCCGATCGCATCTATTAAGGGAATCTGATTGACTGTTCGAGCTACATACCGGATGCCAGGTTTGAGCCGAATACCCCCCTGTTCGGTTCGCACCAGAACCTGCGAACAGACAGAATGTTCGCGAGAACTTTAGAACCCTATTAAATACAATGGACTCGAACGTTCGAAATCTAAAGTGCTAATTATAAAAGCTAATATGCAAGTTATTGTCCTAAAAAGTGTTTGGGGACCCGGGTTCTGCCCAGGGGACATGTATCAATGCAAAAAAAAGTTTTAAAAATCTAAGTTTTTACGGGAGCAGTGATTTTAATAATGCTTAAAATGAAAAAATAAAAGTGACATTTTCCTTTAAATTTCATACCTGGGGTGTGTGTATGATATGCATGTAAAGTCGCGCTTGTTTCCCGTGCTTAGAACTGTCCCTGCACAAAATGTCATTTCTGAAGGAAAAAGAGTCATTTAAAACTCACTTGCGGCTATTAATGAATTGTCGGCTCCCGGCAATACATAGAAAAGTCATTGATAAAAAATAAAAAAAAAGTGTGGGGGTTCCCCCCAATTCAATTACCAGGCCCTTCAGGTCTGGTATAGATATTAAGGGGAACCCCGCCGCAAATAAAAAAAAATAAAATGCGTGCGGTTGCCCCCAAATATCCATACCAGGCCCTTCAGATCTGGCATGGATTTTAAGGGGAACTCCACCCAAAATTTTAAAAAAAATGGCGTGGAGTCCCCCCAAAAATCCATACCAGACCCTTATCTGAGCACGCAACCCGGCAGGCCTCAGGAAAATAGGGGGGGACGAGAGAGTGCCCCCCTCTCCTGAACCATACCAGGCCACATGCCCTCAACATGGGGAGGATGTCCCCATGTTGATGGGGACAAGGGCCTCATCCCCACAACCCTTGCCCGGTGGTTGTTGGGGTCTGCGGGCAGGGGGCTTATCGGAATCTGGAAGACCCCTTTAACAAAGGGGACCCCCAGATCCCGCCCCCCCTATGTGAATTGGTAAGGGGTACATTGTACCCCTACCATTTCACGAAGAAAGTGTAAAAAAATGTAAAAAAAAAAACACACAAACACCTTGGAAAAGTCTTTTATTAAAAAAATAATAATAATAAAAATAAAAAAAACATTCCAGCGATGAAATCCAGTGTCCCGCGGCGATCCGATGTCCAGCGCTGTCCGTAATTGGCTGAGCCTGAGCGGACCTGATGGGGAACTTCCTCCGCAGTCTATTAAATGTATAGACCCGCCCCTTCTAAAGTTCCCCATCAGGTCCGCTCAGCCAATGACTAGGTGTAATGCCCCATACACACGATAATTTTTAATGTCATTTTTAAAACTGACGTTTTTCTCGTCATTTTTTTTTCTTGTTTCCTCTCAAGCCTGTCTTGCGTACACATCATCATTTTAAAAAATGTTCAAGAAAAGCGCAGTGACGTACACCACGTACGACGGCACTATAAAGGGGAAGTTCCGTTCGAATGGCGCCACCCTTCATGTTAGTAAAGTTTGTTGAGAGACGATTCGCTCTTTTCAGTCTAGTGCTTTTCAGTCCGTTACAGCATGACGAATGTGCTATCTCCATTACGAACGCTAGTTTTACCAGAACGAGCGCTCCCGTCTCATACTTGATTCTGAGCATGCGCATTTTTTTTCACGTCGTTAAAGCATACACACTATCGTTTTTCACGTCGTTAAAAAAAAGACATGAAAAACGACGTGAAAAAAGAGAGCATGTTCGAAATTTTTAATGCCCGTTTTTCACGTCGTTAAAAATGCTCTGGAGCATACACACGATCATTTTTAATGGCCATTTTTTTTAATGGCATTTTTAACAGCATGAAAAATGATCGTGTGTATGGGGCATAAGGCTAAGCTGACCAGATGCGGAACGTGAGAAGGGGCGGGTCTATACATGTATTACACAGTGAAGGAAGTTCCCCATCAGGTCCGCTCAGGCCAATGACGTAGGAGGGGTCTGACATACGAGGGGGCGGACCTGATGGGGAACTTCCTTCACTGTGTAATACATGAATAGACCCGCCCCTTCTAAAGTTCCCCATCAGGTCCGCTCAGCCAATGACTAGGTGTAAGGCTAAGCGGACCAGATGCAGAACATGAGAAGGGGCGGGTCTATTCATGAATTACACAGTAAAGGAAGTTCCCCATCAGGTCCGCCCCCTCGGTATGTCAGACCCCGCCTACGTCATTGCCTGAGCGGACCTGATGGAGAACTTCCTTCACTGTGTAATACATGAATAGACCCGCCCCTTCTCACGTTCCGCATCTGGTCCGCTTAGCCTTACACCTAGTCATTGGCTGAGCGGACCTGATGGGGAACTTTAGAAATCCCTTCAGAAATGACACTTTGTGCAGGGACAGTTCTAAGCACGGGAAACAAGCGCGACTTTACATGCATATTATACACACCCCCATGTGCGAAATTTAAAGGAATATTTCACTTTTATTGCTTCACTTTAAGCATTATTAAAATCACTGCTCCCAAAAAAACGTCAGTTTTTAAAACTTTTTTTTGCATTGATACATGTCCCCTGGGGCAGGACCCGGGTCCCCAAACACTTTTTATGACAATAACTTGCATGTAAGCCTTTATAATTAGCACTTTAGATTTCTCCCATAGACTTTTAGAATTTGCCGCAAACACCCCAATTTGTTCGCTGTTCGGCGAACCGGCGAACAGGCAATGTTCGAGTCGAGCATGAGTTCAACTCGAACTCGAAGCTCATCCCTACCGGCTGCTAGTGCCATTGGGTGACTATCAGGGTGAGCTATACCCGCTCGGGATCGAGTGGCGAAGAAGCCAAGAGTGTCTGAATCTGATCTGCTATTCTAACACCTTTCTCTCTTCTCAACTTTGTGGTTATTCATGCATAAGATAAATAAACTTTACATTGGAGTTGCTACTGGTGTGGATCTTGGAGTTACTTGGGGATATAGAGACTTGTCCTTTACATTCTAAGGGACGAGAGCAAACTTTTAGTAGAACCTTGCTGCAAACCAGATGGTACGGGCATGGTGGCATTGTGCGCCTTTTCCTCCTATGAGTGAGCCAAAGACGGGAGTAAAAGGGCTGGGTGTTACACGTGGGGGCCCGTCCGAGATTTTGCAGTTATACCCCCGGAAAAGTTGGACTTTATTCCCCTGTGAGGTTCCATGGAGGTCGACCATTTTTGAAAATTTGACCTGCGCCACAAGTAAGAGAAAGGAAGATTCAGGCCTGGCAGTGTTTTCAGCTGCGTAGTTCATGGGCGTGTCAGGAGTCTGGAAAAGCCTGCGAAGTGTGTGCAGCAAAGGAAGAAAAAAGGGGAGGAGCCCCACTAAGTGTGTGCTCCTCACTTGGCGCCAAAAGGGACATTATCTGTTGGACTATTGACGAAGCGACATGTCTGCTCTTTCATGGAAGCCTGCTTCACCGGGATCTTGTGCTTTTTTGCCCGGTTCAACCATGGATGTGACCCCTATTGCTGCCTCCTAGACTGACACAGGAATCCGGCTGAAGCCCAGGGGCCGCTTTGCCCTTTATGCATGCAGAGATGCTGAGGCCTTGGGCATGATCTGTGTAAAGTGTCAGGTACTGATTGTGCACCTTCGGCCTTTCGGGAGGTGTACACGCTGTGGGGAATTCCTGTTCGAGGTGGAACAGCCAACAGAGAAGTCAAAGGTCTACCGAGTGAATTGGATCTCAGGTGCGGTTACTCCTGAGGAGGAAGTATGTGGCCTCACCGCCATACCCAAGCTCAGTCCCGCAGAGGTGGCGGATATAAAGACCAAGGCTCCGGCCATTGAGGAGCTTGAGGCGGAGAACCCAGCGAATACTGCCTCGGTCACAACGGAGCCCTCCCTTCCGCCTGCTAAAAGGAAGGTAGGACACGTAAAGGCTTCCCACGGCCGCGGTGGAGGCCCACCCTAGCGTCTGCCTGACCCGGATCGTCCAGCCGGAGGAGTTTCCGAACGATCCATGATGGGTGAAGGTTGAGGTAGGCCGGGGGAAAGGGAAAAAGGTCAGTGTTCGTTCTATTAGGGACACCTGGGTGCCTGACCCAAAAGGAACTTTTGAAAGATGGTGATACTGTGTCCACGAGAGTTTGTCTGCCAGCGGAGATGTGGGACTCTTCGGACATAGACTCTTCCTCTGATTTGGGAGATGATGCGGAGATTGGTGAACTGTTTGCAAGTAAGGGATGGGACAAAATTTCACTGACTTCTCTGACTTCTCCCCGTAGTGTAATGGGATTGCCCATGGACTCTGAGGAAGCTGCACCCCGGGTGGAAAATCTGTAGTTACTCGAGAAGTTGTTCCCATGCCCTCTTTGCGTGCTCTGGTGTCTTCCGTGCCTGCTGTTTCGGAGGCCCGTTCATCACTAAGGCCTCCCATGCCACAATTGGAGCCTGTACACCCTAGGAGATCTCCGGACGCCATCGTCCTGCCAGGAGCTGGAGATCGGGCGACCATGCCGCCTTTGGCCCGATTGCAGGGGCTGTTAAATCAAAAGGTTGCTGCGGACTATGGATGGGAGTACCCATACGTCCCAAAGAATTTACTGTTCGAGATCGAAGCCTCTCGGGAACGATGGTATAGTGACTTTAACTGGGATCGTTTGGAGGTAAAGAAAGGTACTTTTCATGTTCGGCCGTAATGACTGGGAGGTACAAGGGTTGCCGAAAAGACTGGACTGGACTTTTTTGTTATTACCGCTTCGGGGACAAATGCCTTGAACTGCTGTGCTGACTCTATTCCCGGGGATTTTTTACTTTTTTGAAGGACTGTTTTTTTTTGTGTTCCCTTCCTTCTTCAAAGAAAAAAAAACTTTGGGGTAGAGCTAGTCAGCGCCAAGCTGGAAGCCGCCGAGATCAACAGGGGGATCGTTGTAGTGTGGTGCGTCAGTGCGCACTTAGGTTGAAAGAAACATGTGTGTGCTGCCACTAGGTGGTAGTGGTCTGCAGAACTTTTACAAGCACTTAAATAAGTATTGCTATTTAAAATACACTAGGCTTAGTGTGTGCCGTTAGATGAAGCAAGTTATCTTTTCTAGGAGAGATGGTTCGATTCATGTACATATCTTAGTGATAGGATGTTCTTTTTTTGTGTGATGTGTTTCTTTCCCATGCAGGAGACCATCAAGCAACTTCACCGGAGATTGGGTGGGACTTAGTTGTGATAGGATGGTGGAAAGGAATGTTATTTATTGTGTATTGTGAAAATGTTTCTGTCTCTCTCCTTTTGCTGAAATTCACTGCTTTGATTCAGGCACTAAAAAAAAATGTGTACATAGTTCTGAAGGTAGGTTTGCACCTGCTCAGGATTGAGCGTGCAAATTTGTCTCCAGACACTGGGGATAGTGCAGTGTTGCCAACCATACGTTAATTTATGTACAGCACGTAAATTTAACCCCCTTTTTGGGGTGTACGTAAAGTCCGTTATTGCCATCGGGTGCCCGCAAAAAAGATGGCCGTGAGCCGACCATGCAACAGCGCATGCGCCGTTCGGAAGCCGGCCGGGCTCGGGAAAGTTCGTATGCGTTTGGCCGGGCGGCGCATGCGCAGTAACGTAAAGGCGCCGCCCGGCGCCATTTTTGAATAGACGATCAGGACGGGATGGGAGTGCGGTGATGGTTGCGGGCTACAGTGCACTCGCAGGACTCAGCCAAGCAGGGGTGAGGAGGAGGAGGACTGCGCTGGGAGTGGGAGCCCGGAGGGTGAAGCAGCCATGGCATGCAGGGGAGGGACAGAGACTGATGTGCTCTGTTACTTGTCCACCATCATATAACTTCTCCTCCACATCATCAGTATGCTGTGTCCTCCTGTGCCCCTTTCACCTCTCCACAGGTCAGAGCTGCCCTGACCTGTGGAGAGGTGAAAGGGGCACAAGGAGGAGGACACAGCATACTGATGATGTGGAGGAGAAGTTATATGATGGTGGACAGAGGAGGAGGCCACTGTGAGGGGGTGAGGACTGAGGAGGACCCTATCATATTTGCAGCCTCTGTCCCCCTCCTGTGTCATGTCCGCAGCCTCTGTCCCCCTCCTGTGTCATGTCCGCAGCCTCTGTCCCCCTCCTGTATCATGTCCGCAGCCTCTGTCACCCCTCCTGTGTCATGTCCGCAGCCTCTGTCAGTGTCACCCCTCCTGTGTCATGTCCGCAGCCTCTGTCACCCCTCCTGTGTCATGTCCGCAGCCTCTGTCACCCTCATGTGTCATGTCCGCAGCCTCTGTCCCCCTCCTGTATCATGTCCGCAGCCTCTGTCACCCCTCCTGTGTCATGTCCACAGCCTCTGTCAGTGTCACCCCTCCTGTGTCATGTCCGCAGCCTCTGTCACCCCTCCTGTGTCATGTCCGCAGCCTCTGTCACCCCTCCTGTGTCATGTCCGCAGCCTCTGTCACCCCTCCTGTGTCATGTCCGCAGTCTCTATCACCCCTCCTGTGTCATGTCCGCAGCCTCTGCCACCCCTCCTGTGTCATGTCCGCAGTCTCTGTCCCCCTCCTGTGTCATGTCCGCAGCCTCTGTCCACCTCCTGTAGTATGTCCGCAGTCTCTGTCCACCTCCTGTATCATGTCCGCAGCCTCTGACCATCTCTTGTCTTTTATCATGTCTGCAGTCTCTGAGGGGATTCTAGAAAGGAGTCAAGAGTGGGAGTGCTGCCGGGATGGGGGTTACGGCCCGGGAAGAAACAGACATGTGGGCTGGGGAGAGGAGATCAGAGCCACCAAGCTGGAGCCGTCTGACTGAGCCCCACACTGTGCACCTGAGAGGAGGTCAGTGACAGTGCCGCCAGGCCATTCTGAGGGGGGGGGTCACTGATGTAAGGATGTGAGTGAATACAATAATGTAAGGGGGCACTGATATAAAGGTTTTCCCCTTATATTAGTAACCCCCCATTACCTTAGTGTATTCACTCTGTGGAAGGTGGTCTCTATTCACCAGAGCCCCCCTCCACATCAGGGTTCCCCCTTACATCTGCAGCGTTCCCCTTTACATAAGAGTTCCCTTGCACTGTAAGGGGGATCCCTGCAGACTCTGATGTAAGAGGGAACTCTGTGCTGGCTGGGTTATAGTAACCTAACCTTCATGTAAATTGAGAAAAATGTTTTTTTACTTTTGTTTAACTTAAACACATTGATAAATAGCATTAGCTATGTGTTTATAGTTCAAATATTGATATTTGCACTGTTTAGCACTAAAAACAGTGATTGTAGGTACTTTTTTTGCAGTGTCAGTAAAAAATGCGGCTCTGCCAGCAATTTCCATGATTTTTGCCAGTAAAAAATTGGTGCCATTCAGAAATTTTGGCATCCTTGCCAGTAAATTTCACTTCAGGGGGTTGGCAACACTGGGATAGTGTCTCTTTAAGAGAGGGGAGTGTGTAGCGGGGGTCTCAATTTAGGGGGCAGCTATGCTAAATTTTGGGGTGATTCGAGTGGTAGTTTGCTCGGATCTTCCAATTCGTATTGGACTCTGCCTTGCTGCTGTTTTCACCTGGCATGCAGTTCCCCTTAGAAGTATGGGTGGCGCTGTCACTTGTACTCGGGGTTGAACCACAGGTGATGGAGTGGCGATTGGGTGTCCTCTCTCGGCAGCCGTGCAGTGGGCGTGGTCTGCCTGCTGTGCATGCCGGGAGAGGGTACAAAAGGGGCAGACACAATTAGAGAGCGATCAATTCCTGGGACCCATGCCCAGAGGGAGAACCTATGGTCCAAGTTCAAGTGCATGGCCCTCCAGGCCATGGGGCTACATGCGCCTCAATCCCAGGCACCTTTAGTCCTGGGACTGCAGCTGCAACCCTGGGCCCAGCACCTTTAGCTGGAGCCCAATTCGGGTAGGAAGAATCTCAGGGTGCCGCCCTGCTAGGGGACCCGCATCTGGAAGAGGAGGTTGGGGGAGGACCGTTCCGAAGGACTGGTGAGAGATCACAGTGAAGGAAGGGGCCCAGTTACTCTCTGGAGGGATGTCATCCATCTGAAAAGGGATCTAACAGCAAAACCATTAGGAGGTTTGGGACACTATAGATTCTGTGGCAGGGGATCTCCCAATTGCATCTATTAAGGGAATCTGATTGACTGTTCGAGCTACATACCGGCTGCTAGTGCCATTGGGTGACTATCCTGGTGAGCTATACCCGCTTGGGATAGAGTTGGGAAGAAGCCAGGACTGCCTGAATCTGACCTGCTATTCTAACACCTTTGTCTCTTCTCAACTTTGTGGTTATTAATGAATAAGAAAAATAAACTCTACGTTGGAGTTGCTACTGGTGTGGATCTTGGAGTTACTTGGGGATATAGAGACTTGTCCTTTACATTCTAAGGGACGAGAGCCAACTTTTAGTAGAACCTTGCTGCAAGACCTGTAAGTTATAAGTGTGCCTAACTTCTGCAAACCAGAGGGTACGGGCATGGTGGCATTGTGTGCCTTTTCCTCCTGTGAGTGAGCCAAAGACGGGAGTAAAACGGCCGGGTGTTACATATATATATATATGGATAAGAGGTGTGTTAAACAAGGCCTAATGTAACACACACTTAGCGCCAGTTCAAACCAGCAGTATACAGAAGTAGCACATAAAATTGAAAATAATAAAATATTTTTCTCAAAATATTCTAAAATACTAAGCTGCTGTTTAAAATAGAAAAATAAATGAAAATGAGGTAAACAATAAACAAAGTGATAAGCTTGGTTATTAAAATTACACCAAACAGCGCTGAAATATTAAAATACTCAAATAAGACTCGTGGTCAGAAACCACTAGTAAAGTCCAAGACGTAGATTTGTGGCAAAGTCAGTCCAGAAAAAAATAGTGAGTAACAGCAATTGTCCATGTGAACACCTTCCTCCACCAGAGACATGTATTGCAATCCACCACGTGATGTAACTTTCCCCTTAGGGGTTCACACTCACCAGAAACACATAATAATCATGCCTTGTATGTAAAGTGGATACATCCGTTAATCTGTTATGGCTTGTCACTTCTTATCAAGGGTCACCAGAATGAAAATAGGCTCCACAGCAGGTCATAAAATAACAGAGAAATAACAGCAAATAGCGTAATCCTGTTTAATTAAAAGAACTGATTCCCATACATTTAGGAGACCCCTTTAACTAGCTACGTACAATAATGCAGAATAAAACAAGCATTGAGTGGCCCCAGAGGGCGCTATCACCGTATATGGCCGTCACTCGGAGCGTGTGTGTATCCTGCAGACACTTCCGATTCAGGAGATGGGCGGTGGAGCGCAACGATGGAGCGCACTCGTCACTTCCGGGTCGCGTGTTGTCGTAGTTACGCCCTGACGCGTTTCGTCATCTGACTTCGACAGAGGGCGTAACGTAACGACACACACGGGATCCTTAAATTACAATGCTCATAGAGTAACCGCCAATCAGCGTACCTGGCAACAGATGACAGGTGCTAGATGCTGTTGCCTCATAGGACGCTGACGGCGCCCTCATACAGTTTGAAGCACGGATGTAAACATTAAATATAATTCAATGGTAATGATAAATTAAAGATAAAAACAGGTATATAATTGCTATGAATTGATAAACCACATAAAAGGGATATAATGATAAAGAATATGTGCAATTAATCGATAAACTATTATGGCCATGCAGCACAACCATACACATTATAGGGGATCATAACATAATCTCCCCCACAGAGAGAACTTGAAGGTAAACAATAATGTGGTGCATACTTTATCCCTTGTGGACAAACAGTACATTATATTTGTGAATATATCACATTTTTTTTAAGTTGTATAGCCAACAATGCAAATGATATGGACTGGAAAACGCACATCTGAACAGTCCTATCACCAACATGTAGCTCATAGACTATTTGTAACCAATAGTGTTTGGTCATAATCTATATACTGATTATATAAAGTGCATAACAGCATAGTAATAATAATAAAACCAATATCATAAGAACAATATCAAAGCTAAATAAATTAATAAATTAATATATTAAAAGATAAATTCATCTATGAGAGAAAAATATCTTAAAAAATATCTAATAAAATATATATATATATAAAGAGTCTAAAATATATATATATATATATATAGATAGAGTACAAACACCTCAGATAAAACCCACATACCTAAAATTCATGTATATAAAATACAAGAATTAAAAGTGTATATGTATATAGAAGACTGCCATCTGAGCATTTAGAATATACAATGCTAAAAACGTTATGTTAATAAAATCTGGAGACACCTCTACGTGTATATAACACAGTGTATGTGTATATCTGTGTATGTGTGTTTTGAACTGCGTATTTGATAAAGACACACAGAGAAAGAAAACCAAAAAATTCCACAGGGATATGGGGGATTTTCGCTCTAATGCTATTTATTTATGGCAACAGACTAAGGGTCCTGTTATGAGTGATTTAAATATGGAAGTGGCAAATGTTGATAATATCACAGATAGACCACAACCGTCTAACACCCAGGACATACCTACAAGCAGTCAACAGAGAGCATTCATACCCCCACATCTCCCAGTAGGACAGTCCACCCCTATAAGGAACGGAGTCTATCAAGGAAGAGGAAGACCCCCTAGGGGTGGTCCTGCAAACTCACAACAACATATGTCTTACAATAACCAATATCAAATACCTGTCTACAATAGGTATGATACATCTCAACAACATGAAGATAGAGAACGTTTTCAATCCCCGCGCCCTTTTTTAGGGAGGGGGAGAGGATGGCAGAGAAAGGGTCGAGGTTACCCACCACGCAGAGGGAGGCCCCCGATGCAGTCTCAGCCCACATCCGACCAAAGGGATCATCAATGGAGAGAACCACCGTGGTGGGAGAGAGAACAAACCCCATATCAAGATCACAGGAGAGGAGACCAAGAGGGTGTAGAGCCGGGAGAAGGCTCCAGAAAAAGAAAAAAGAGAGACAGGGAATAGGCGGGATCTTTAATTTAACAGATGTCCAACTAACACATAAGGAATTAAATATTCTGCATCTTGGCCTGAAATGTGGTCTGAGAAGATCAGTCAATAAGTTTGACGTTTTCATTGATGTCCATAGATATGTAAGGAAATTGAATATTAAAAAACATTTTTTGAATAAAAATTCACAACCAACCACCAGTCTATCGTCAGTGCCAACGGATAGTGGACTTCGGAATAAATCACTTTTCAATCCACTCAATGCTGCTAACCAACAGGTTGATGTCTTCAAGGGTTTAGTTTTGCGAGATCTGGAAAGCTTGGTCCCCAAAAAAGATGTGAACCCACGCCATATACAGCAGGGGATCGAAATGCTTGAGAAACGGAAAGATTTGGTGATACGACCAGCGGATAAAGGAGGAGGAATTGTTTTAATGACAAAAGCTTTTTATCACCAACAATTATTGGAAATGTTGACTGAAGATGACACGTATAAAAAATTGGAGAGGGATCCTACTGCACAATATGAGTTAGATCTAAAAATTCTTATTGAATCTGGATACTCCAAGTGGGTACTCACAGATAAAGAAAGGAGATATTTGATCCCTAGCAGCAGTAGGATACCCACGATCTACACTCTCCCGAAAATCCATAAGGACGTTCATTCACCCCCAGGGAGACCTATAGTGAATGGAATAGGTTCTGTGTCGGCACGAGTTGGACAGTATCTAGACGTGTTTCTCCAGAAAAGTGTCATCATGACCAAAGCCTATCTAAGAGATACAAAAAATTTATTACAACTTCTAGAAACAATAGATTTAACAGGGAAACAGGAAGTTTATCTCGTAACGGCAGACGTCTCCTCCTTATATACGATCATTCAGCATGATGATGCTCTCCTAGCCCTGAATTGGGCTTTGAGTCAAAGGGATGACATCACACACAACCATAAGATCTTTCTTAGAAACGCGCTTGATTTTTGCTTGGGGCACAATTATTTCTGGTTTGATGACAATTTTTATTTACAGAAACGTGGTGTAGCGATGGGCGCTAAGTTCGCCCCAAGCATCGCTAACCTCTTTATGGGGGAATGGGAGGACAAATTCATATTCGCGATTAAAAGAGATGCACTTTTACTCTATAAACGCTACATAGACGACCTCATCTTCGTCTGGTCCGGTTCGTTATCATCCCTACAATCATTTTTGGATGAATTAAATGATAACACTAACCATATTAAACTCACCTGTGAAATCAGTGAAACCAGAATCCATTTTCTTGATGTCAATATATATAGATGTGGAGATAAACTAGGTACCTCAGTTTATTTTAAACCCACAGATTCTAATAGTTACCTCCCCATGCAGAGTGGCCACCATCCCCTATGGTTAAAAAACATTCCCAAGGGCCAACTGACTAGAATAAGAAGGAATTGCACTGAGATCTCTGATTATAAATCACAGTCCCTGATCATTAAGAAAAAATTCGAGGAGAAAGGATATCATGAACACATTCTTGATCAAATTATTGAAGAAGTTGCCCAAGTTCCCAGAACAGACCTCTTGGTAGAAACAACACAGACTCTCAACACCAATAACCAGGAATGGAGCTTTGTGTCTGGCTTCCATGCCCAATATAAGGAAGTGGAAGCTATCTTCACCAATCATTGGCATGTTTTATTAATGGACAGAATATTGCATCTTTCATTACCAAACACCCCTGGTTTCATCTATAGAAGATCACTCAATTATGCTGATAAAATTGTAAAAAAAGTGATTGACCCCCCGGCTAAACCCCCCTCCTTCTGGGATCAGGATGGATTTTATTCATGTAGAAAGTGTCGGGCATGCAGAGAGGTCAGAACACCAATAAGAGCATTAAATAGATTCACATCCACCTCAAATCAAAAGGAATTCAGGATAAAAGAATTTATTACGTGTAATACGACATATGTAGTATATGCTCTTCAATGTCCATGCGGCTTAATATATATAGGCCGTACTAAAAGACTTTTGAGAATTCGGATTGCTGAGCATATAGCCAACATAAAGCTAGGTTTTAAAGACCATAATGTGTCATTACATTTTAAACTCCATCATAACCAGGACCCTATAGGACTAAAATTTTGGGGGATTGATCATCTCAAACCTTTTTGGAGAGGATCAAATCTTGTACGAGAACTCTCCAAACGTGAAACCCAATGGATTTTCCTGATAGACACACTGGCACCGAAAGGGTTGAATGTTGACCTAGATATTAATTGTTTTATAAGTGATTACTGATCCATCTTTTTACTATATAGCAATTTTAATGTTTTGTCAAAATACGCAGTTCAAAACACACATACACAGATATACACATACACTGTGTTATATACACGTAGAGGTGTCTCCAGATTTTATTAACATAAAGTTTTTAGCATCGTATATTCTAAATGCTCAGATGGCAGTCTTCTATATACATATACACTTTTAATTCTTGTATTTTATATACATGAATTTTAGGTATGTGGGTTTTATCTGAGGTGTTTGTACTCTATCTATATATATATATATATTTTTTTTAGACTCTTTATATATATATATTTTTTATTAGATATTTTTTAAGATATTTTTCTCTCATAGATGAATTTATCTTTTAATATATGAATTTATTAATTTATTTAGCTTTGATATTGTTCTTATGATATTGGTTTTATTATTATTACTATGCTGTTATGCACTTTATATAATCAGTATATAGATTATGACCAAACACTATTGGTTACAAATAGTCTATGAGCTACATGTTGGTGATAGGACTGTTCAGATGTGCGTTTTCCAGTCCATATCATTTGCATTGTTGGCTATACAACTTAAAAAAAATGTGATATATTCACAAATATAATGTACTGTTTGTCCACAAGGGATAAAGTATGCACCACATTATTGTTTACCTTCAAGTTCTCTCTGTGGGGGAGATTATGTTATGATCCCCTATAATGTGTATGGTTGTGCTGCATGGCCATAATAGTTTATCGATTAATTGCACATATTCTTTATCATTATATCCCTTTTATGTGGTTTATCAATTCATAGCAATTATATACCTGTTTTTATCTTTAATTTATCATTACCATTGAATTATATTTAATGTTTACATCCGTGCTTCAAACTGTATGAGGGCGCCGTCAGCGTCCTATGAGGCAACAGCATCTAGCACCTGTCATCTGTTGCCAGGTACGCTGATTGGCGGTTACTCTATGAGCATGGTAATTTAAGGATCCCGTGTGTGTCGTTACGTTACGCCCTCTGTCGAAGTCAGATGACGAAACGCGTCAGGGCGTAACTACGACAACACGCGACCCGGAAGTGACGAGTGCGCTCCATCGTTGCGCTCCACCGCCCATCTCCTGAATCGGAAGTGTCTGCAGGATACACACACGCTCCGAGTGACGGCCATATACGGTGATAGCGCCCTCTGGGGCCACTCAATGCTTGTTTTATTCTGCATTATTGTACGTAGCTAGTTAAAGGGGTCTCCTAAATGTATGGGAATCAGTTCTTTTAATTAAACAGGATTACGCTATTTGCTGTTATTTCTCTGTTATTTTATGACCTGCTGTGGAGCCTATTTTCATTCTGGTGACCCTTGATAAGAAGTGACAAGCCATAACAGATTAACGGATGTATCCACTTTACATACAAGGCATGATTATTATGTGTTTCTGGTGAGTGTGAACCCCTAAGGGGAAAGTTACATCACGTGGTGGATTGCAATACATGTCTCTGGTGGAGGAAGGTGTTCACATGGACAATTGCTGTTACTCACTATTTTTTTCTGGACTGACTTTGCCACAAATCTACGTCTTGGACTTTACTAGTGGTTTCTGACCACGAGTCTTATTTGAGTATTTTAATATTTCAGCGCTGTTTGGTGTAATTTTAATAACCAAGCTTATCACTTTGTTTATTGTTTACCTCATTTTCATATATATATATATATATGAGTATATATATATATATATTAGACTGTATATACTATATATATATAGGTGCATGCTTTGGCCAATCATCATACAGCAATGCACTACAATCTCGCTGTGTTATTAGTTAGTTAATATTTAGGATTTTCTAATTTTTGGATTTTCGCATTTTTGGATTCTCAAATTTCCAAATTTCCGAATTTCAGATTTTCTGAATACCACATCTAAACGAATGGAGCATAATAAATTCTAATTTTTCCAAAGTTACAAATTTATTCAAAATAACGAATTTCGATCATAACGAATGACCCAGAAAAAAAACAAAAAATAACGAATGAAACAAAAACTAAAATATATGAATTTTCGGCAGTGCACATGTCTATTGTTCAATAATGCAGGCCATACATGGGTCGAATTCCGAATGAATTTTCTTAAAAAAATCAGCAGTTTTGTGTATTTTGGAATCTGATTCACCATTGATTTCAAAATTAATTTAAAGTGGAGCTCCACCCTAAATATCGACTTTTGGTATTTGGAACGCTCCCCCCCTCCGGTGTCACAATTGACACCTTTCAGGGGGGAGGGGGGTGAAGATACCTGTCTAAGACAGGTATTTTCACCCACATCCAGGAGTCCTCTCTCCGGGAATCTGCGGGAGTGACGTCACTTCCCCCAGACTTCCCGTAGTGTTCTGGGAGATACTCGGCTCCCAGAACACAGGAGGACGAATCAGAACGGCGCAGCGCGACTCGCGCATGCGCCGTAGGGAACCGGGCATGAAGCCGCAGGGCTTCACTTCCTGGTTCCCTCAGCGAGGATGGCGGAGGGAGCAGCAGAGTGACGAGCGATCGCTCGTCCTCTGCTGCGGACGTCGCTGGACTCCAGGACAGGTAAGTGTCCAAATCTTAAAAGCCAGCAGCTGCTGTAGCTGTAGCAGCTGCTGGCTTTTAATATTTTTTTTCTGGCGGAGCTCCGCTTTAACCAAACCTTCAATTTCCCCTCATGTTGCTATTGAAAATACATTTTGTGGCTGGGAATCTTCTTTTCTTTTCAGGTCACAATTCATGCGCATTTCTTTTTTCATTTTATTTCTGGCCTGATTCTCCCATCGTTAATTAGAAATTAATTTGTTTTTCTAAAACTTTTCACAAATTCAATGGCTGCACGAAAATCGGCTGTCATTGCAGCCCACTAATTGTGTGAAATTCTAACAAAAATTCTTAGGTATGATTTTTGAAAGAAAATTTGTTCGGAATTCAACCCATGTATGGCCAGCATAAAGCTTTGATGAAAAAAACTGGAAGCAGATTGGTTTCTATGCCAAGCTGAACCAGATTTTGCACTCTTCAGTTTTAGTAAATCAACCCGAGTGCATTGATCACTTTTTCTATATGAGAGACTTGTACAAAAAATATAGAGCATTGGGATAAGAAGAGCTATAAACTTTGTTAGAAATTATATTGATATAATCTTATTTTTTAATTGGATTCACTAATATACATTAAGGGAAACCGATGTTGAACTTTATTGGATATTTATTTCTGAGGTCTGCGGCACTTCTGCTTAGCTTACTGTACATGTACCCTCCAGCCATACAATCAGTCATCCCCTGGTCTCAGTCTGCACTGTCACTGACTCAGGTGGAGTGGAGAGAGAAGCAGAGAAGTGTGTGCGGTGCGGAGGGGCGGCTGTCAGTGAATAATACCAGCTGTCTGAGGCCTGTGGCACTTCTGGTTAGCTTACTGGAGGTCTGGTCCGGCCGAGAATCAGAGAGGCACCACTCAGGCCTTGCTCTGCTTCCATTCCACCACAGTCCACACAGTGAGGGGTGGGAAACCGGAAGTGACGCGCAAGTTCCGCAAAAAGCACCGCCCACTGTCCTCTGGACCGCGCCAATGACAAACAAGCTTAGAAGCCTCAAAACTCCCTACCCGCACTGCAGAAAATACAGGGAGATTTAACTAAGTGGACTAAAGGCCCCTTTTCATGGTTCGGTAGAGCGGCCATCTTAAAAATGAACGTCCTCCCCAGGATGCTATATCTGTTACAAGCCATCACTATTAAACTCCCCCCCTCATTCTTTGCCTCTTTTAAAAGAATGTGCAGAAACCTTCTGTGGGCCACACACCCTCCTAGGTTGAGCTGGGAAAAGTTAATACTTCCTAAGCGGAAGGGGGGAATAGGGCTGCCAGATTTAAACACATATTACAGGGCCTGCCAACTCACAAGAATTGTGGACTGGCATGTACACAAACAAAACAAGGATTGGATCCAGGTGGAAAACGCTTTTCTGCAGGCACTAATCTCTCATCTCCCATGGATCAACCCACGCTCGATTCCCAAAGAATGCTCCACCCACCCTCTGATAGGTCCCACACTACAAAATTTTAGAGCATCATGCCGGACCCTCAATCTGACCCCTTTTCCTGGGCCCATGACACCTATCACCCAGAACCCTGACTTCCCGCCAGACATTCTGGCCAAAGACCTAACCGTCGGGCCCATTGACCCACCGGTCAGAGTGCATCAATGCTTTGATGATGACATGATTCTTTCACACTCAGCATTGTCCTCCAAATTCCCTGATCTTAACATACCCTTCTTCAAATTTCTTCAAATCCACCATTTTCTCCAAAGTAATCAACCACTCTCACAATGGTACAGGGACCTTGCCCCCCTTGAACATATTTGTAAGGACTCGGAACCCCAAAGCCATTTAATTTCAGCACTGTATGCTCTCCTATACTCAGAAATCACCCCCAACGTTAAGACACTCCGGCTTTTGGACACGGACTTGTCAGTAGAGCTGTCCGAGGACGATTGGGAACGCATATGCGAACACACACACAAAGGTTCCATCAACATTTCTGCGCAAGAGAATAGATACAAAATTTACTCTAGATGGTACCGAACACCCGAGAAAATACATAGATACCTCCCGAGCGCCCCCCCCCCCACTTTGCTGGTGATGCAACTCCACTCAGGGCTCCCTTATCCATATATGGTCGGAGTGTCCACTGATACAATCGTTCTGGAGGGAGGTGCATGACCTGATTGTTCAAATCACTACATATACCCCAGACTTCACCCCTGCACAATATCTATTCCATCACACGTCCATACCATGGTCTGCATACCGTAAATCCCTTACTTTACACCTCATCAATATGGCAACCCAATGCGTACCTGTACACTGGAGGAGTGTTGATCCCCCCACTATTGCTGAATGGCATCGCAGAGTAGACAAGATGGCAGAAATGGAAAGGCTCATTCACCAAGCTAAAGACAATCCCACTAAATTCAGGACCATATGGGCGTGCTGGACCCATTATAGAGACGCCATGGCGGCCAATACACCCCAAACCACTCTTGTACCCCCCGCCAGGGAACACCAAGCCAACGCCAACTGAAACGCATGACCACCCCGTCATTCCCCTTCCCCTCCCCTTCCCTCTATTTGCCCATACCTTAGGTGACTGCTTGATTTCTCATCTAAATTACGTGGTCTTTCACGTAACATTTCCTACTACCAGCTCTCAACAGTAAACAAAACCGGCTGGTCAGGCAGGAGTGCCCAGCCGCTACATACACCAGATGGAAAGCAGTTTTCACAGGGGTTTTATACATAATCAGATTTTGATGAACCACATCTGCCTGATAAATATGTGGAACTGCTAAGGGTTCCCTCCCGCTCACAGTTTGATCCCTTTTGGGGTGAACGGGACAGGGAAGACCTGTATAGGTTCATCCTCTGATCTCCCCTGAAACCCCACTACTTTACACAACACCTGATGGCCCCTAAGGACTTAGCGGCTTACTTTGTAATGAACACTATCACATTCCTATTATCCCCTCCATTTGGACAAATGTTTTCCCCTAATTAGGATTGAACTCAAAGTGTTAGTTCTGTTACTATAACTTTGATAGACGCTACATACCGGTTGATTAACTGTTGAAGTTTAATTACTATGCAGTGTTTTAATGTATGAAATATGCTCTCTGTAACCTGCTTGTTTTTATCCTGTCACTGTGAAAAACTTAATAAAAATTTATTTAAAAAAAATAGAAACCTCAGGAACAATCATTGTAAAATGGGAGTGTTTGTGGGTGCATCCCTTGCGCCCAAAACACACTCTAAAGACAGCCCAAAGAAGTTTCTCAGCTGCAATCAGCTGATTGAAACCACATCAAGCTTCCCATAGACAGCTGTGTGTTCGGCGCCTGTACACACTTAAAGGACCATTCTTTTTGATTTTTTTTCATAACCAGCTTTGGGAGGGTGGTGCCCGTGTACCCCCTAGTGACGGGCTGCTACTGGTCATTTCCTGCTTGTTTGATTGGCTCTCTGATTTTCTTGGTCTGCACTAAGATACAAGTCCGATTTTGACAATCAGCTACAACAAAAATTTGATTTTTGGTGAGATATTCCCAAAGTGAAATCACCAATTTTCTCATTAGAACCCTGCATGTGCAGCAGCTGACTCATAAAGATAAAGCCACTCCCATACAGATTAAAGCGGAAGTAAACCCATCGATTTAACAGTTTCAACAATCAGTTACATTCCCGGCATGCCGGGAATGCTAACTATCACATTGGTTGTGCTCTCAACTAGGCTTGTGCACAACGGAAAAATTCGTTCCGTTTCGGTTCGTTTCTTTCCGGTCCTGTTGATTCGTAATCATTCGTAATTTTGCTAGACGGGATTTTTCGTGTTCGGACTCATTCGTATTTTTGCAAGCGACATTTTTCGTTGAATTTTTTGTTGCTTTATAATTCGTACTTTCGGTAGAGTACGTTGTTTTTCGTTGATTCTGGACACAACTCCTACTTTCGTAACTTTTTTTGAGTTCGTTGATTCGTAATTTTCTGTGTCTCTCTCACGACGACGCTGACTATTATGCCTAATGTGCTTCGAATGGATTTGTACTTTTCGAAATACATAGCGGTTATTTGTAACGATTCGAAATCTCGTATTTTACTTTCGTTTTTTACATGCGGCTATAGCCTCCGCCCCTGTACACCATTTTGAGAGGGTTCAGCACGGTGAGGGAGAAGCAGAGAGCAGAGCAGAGTGTTATTGTGCTTCGAATGGATTAGAAATCTCGTATTTTACTTTCGTTTTTTACATGCGGCTATAGCCTCCGCCCCTGTACACCATTTTGAGAGGGAGTTCAGCACGGTGAAGGAGAAGCAGAGAGCAGAGCAGAGTGAGTGTTATTGTGTTTCCAATGGATTTGTACATTCGTAAGTTTTTTCATAACGAATTATGCCGAAGACATTCGGGCATTCGCTATTTTGCGGTATAATTTATTTTGGATTCGGTTTTATTCGTAATTGCTTTGTTCGGAAATTCGAATGCTTCCGAATGTCCGAAAGTTGCTAAATTCGGACGAATTTCGATTCGTTACGAAACGAATTGCACAAGCCTACTCTCAACCAAACTGTCAAACCATCCAATGGCTGGTGTCATAACTGATCACATGTGCAGCATCATGGCAGTTGAAGATTAAACAGAGGCCAAGATGGCAGCTTCCTTGCCTGAAAATGATAGGAGGGTTTACTTCCACTTTAACTCATTGCTCTTGGACACAGACAATCAAATACCTATTTCTTCAAAATAACAAAAGGTAGGAATCTGCAACAAATGTTTAACATCCCTGCAATGTACATAAAGTAGATCACCCAGAGGGGAATGTTTTTTTCTAAACAAAAGTGAAGTTACTCTTTAACCACTTCCCTACCCAGCCATAGACAAATGACGTCCACAGATGGGATCTCCCATCCTGGGTGGACGTCATATGACGTCCTCGGCTTTGTAGGGGGATATCTGAATGATGCCTGCAGCTAGAGGCATCATTCAGATATCCTTTCGAAGTGCCGGCGATTCTGTGCACCATAAGAATGATCATAGCGGCGGTTCCACCGCTTGATCGTTCTTATAGGCGGCGGGAGGGGACACCCCCCCTCCCGCCACCATCCGGTGCTTCTCCGGGCTCCCCCGTGCGATCGGGGACCCGGAGCGAATCTTCCGGCATCGTTGGTGGAGTCACGTGATGAGCATTGAGATGACTGGTGACCAGATGGTCACCAGTCATCTCTATGATCGTCGGAGGCCCGGGCGCGATGTGATGACGTCACGCCCAGGTCTCAAATGTAAACAAAGCCGCCATTGCGGCTGTAAGTATGAAATCAGTGAAAAAATTTTCACTGATCTCATGCTTTCCAGCCTGGAGGAGAGATGTGGGGTCTTATTGACCCCGCATCTCTCAGTAAAGAGAACCTGTCACACACATTCCTATTACAAGGGATGTTTACATTCCTTGTAATAGGAATAAAAGTGATCAAAAAAAAAAAAGTAAAATCATTGTAAAAAAATAAATAAATAAGTAAAATAAATAAATAAATAATAAAAAAAAAATTAAAACGCCCCTGTCCCCGGTAGCTCGCGATCAGAAGCGAATGCACACGTAAGTCGCCCACATATGTAAACGCCGTTCAAACCACGCATGTGAGGTATCGCCGCGTGCGTTAGAGTGCATGCAATAATTCTAGAACTAGACCTTCTCTGTAATTCTAACCTGGTAACCTGTAAAAAAAAAATAAAGCGTAAAGCGTAAGTACCGAAGTTTGGCGCCATTCCATGAGTGTGCGCAATTTTAAAGTGTGACATGTTAGGTATCTATTTACTCGGCGTAACTTTATTTTTCTTATTTTCCCAAAAAATTGGGCTAACTTTACTGTTTTGTTATTTTTTAATTCATGAAACCATTTTTTTTTTTTTAAAAAGGTGTTTGAAAAATTATTGCGCAAATATTGTGCAAGAAAAAATGTTGCAATGACCCTCATTTTATTCCCTGGGGTGTCTGCTAAAAAAACATGTATAATGTTTGGGGGTTCTGAGTAATTTTCTAGCAAAAGAATGATGATTTGTACATGTAGGAGAGTAGTGCCAAAATAGGCCCGGTATTGAATAGGTACAAAAAGCCCTGTATTGAAGTGGTTAAAATAGTATTAAACCCCAAACCAAAAATGTAATATATTGCAGGTTACAAATCATTAGATATGGTGGCTACATTAGTTTTTATTTGTAGGTTTCTTTGCCCTCTGCTTTCACCTGGTGATCTGACCAGTAACACACCTACTGTAATAGAGTGCCTTCACTCTGGAAGAAGAAACACAGGGGCACATTTGAAATGCAGCATGGTTAATCTGATCAGATTTAGATATACTAACACATTGAAACCAAACTCCAGCTCACATTTTTTAAGCAGCTACAGCAACAGTTTTTTTTTTGTCTTTTAGGATAAAAGGTTTCCTAAATAAATACAATCTGATCATTGTAAGCACCCCTGTCAATGGTAAATGGTTTGTCTCATCCCTCTAACTAGAAATAAATTCAGCGTAGAGCAGCAGTAAAAACAGTGCACAAAGTCCCACGAGGATGTGATCACATACACATCCCATTGTGTTGTGAAGTATTCGTGAAATGAAAGTAAAAAAACAAACAAACACGTGAAGTCCTTCATGAATATGTGCTTATCTACCTCAAAAGTCAATGTAAAAAATAAAAGAAGGAATTTGAGGCAACAGCAACTGGTAAAGTATACCCTATTATGGACTTTATTACATGTACAACTATTGGGGTAGTATATACAAGGTGTGTCTATTAAATAACGAGACTAATTAAATAACTCCCCTTTATGTATATGTACAGTGGAACCTCGGATTACGAGCATAATCCATTCCAGGAGAATGCTCGTAATCCAAAGTACTCGCATATCAAAGCGAGTTTCCCCATTGAAGTCAAAGGAAACTAAAATAATTTGTTCCGCATTGACTTCAATGGGATGCAATATCACATGTGGCCAGTGGTGGGGGGGTTCCGGAGAGCCCCGGAAACGGACGAAAAGGCCCAAGGGCTCTTCGGCTGACCTCGGCAAACCTTGGAAAGACTTTGTTCCCGAGATTTGCCAAGGTCAGCCGTGCTGTCCTCAGGCCTTTCCGTGCATTTCCGAACGGCGCCGATCGGCTGGGATCTGCGACGTTCGGCTCTGCTCGGCTCCGGCGCCTCCCCACCTCAGGCCAAATGCGGTACTGTACACTGCTTTGGCCTGAATCGTGCTCGTTTTGCGAGACAACACTCGCAAACCGAGTTACGATTTAAAAAAATACAGTGCTCGTATTGCGAAACGCTCATTAACCACGTTACTCGCAATCCATCCCGTATGGACAATACTTAAGAATCAAACGTAATTGTTCCAATCCTGCAGACTATAAAAGAGAAGCAAATAATCTTAAAAGACGGCTCCTAGCAAGGGGATACAGCCATAGAGGAAAAAATGCAGGGGAAAGGGAAGGGAATTGGGACAGGGCCCAATAAGACGGTTATACGGTGAATCAACCACTATTCAATTGGTATTTGAAAAAAGCCATAGATGCCTTAAAAAAGCATTTAAACGCACCTTAAATCAAAGTCGCCATGAGTTATTAGCACCTAAACAAAATAAAAACATGGAAAATAATCACTGTATTATTACCACATACTCTGACGACCATGCCCAAATAACTCATATTTGTAAAAACAAATTGGCATCTTTTGACTGCAGACCCTGTGATTGGACCGCTAGTACCTCCCAGACCTGCTATCACCTATAGACGAGCTACATCTCTGGGTGATATGCTTGTCCAAAGCAAATTTCAAGGTTCCATCAGGGGTGATCCATGCAAAGAATTTGGGACCTTCCAGTGTGGAAGCTGTGCTTATTGTAAATATATGAATATGAGAAAAAAAAAAACTTTTTACCTAATGGTCTCAAATTTCTACCTAAACATCATGCGAATTGTCAAACTACTGGAACTGTATATTTGCTTATTTGCAGTTGCAATTGTTTCTACGTAGGTAAAACATACAAAAATTATGGCAGAGACTATATCGCCATCTTAAAGCTATGCGAGACAAAGATCCTGATTTACCACTAGGCAGGCATGTTCTTCAAGTTCATAGTGGTATAGTACCCAAAATTGAGGTGTTAGTTCTCGACAGGGTCCACCGCAGCCCCCGAGGAGGTGATTTTGCCAAATTTCTCCTCCAGAAGGAGCTGAGATGGATCTCGACCTTGAACGCCACCTCACCTCCAGGCCTTAACCAAGCTATTAATTTCAAGTCTTTCTTTCCTGGCTTCTCTTCTGGGAAGTTTGACAGGGACCTCTTGAATGAATCCTTCCCTTCCCTATTTCTTTCAGTCTTTTCTCTCCCCTACTTCCAAAAATTCTTATTAGTTTACTATTTGGTTTTGTCTCCATAGGACATGTATGTTCTAGCATTCACACTATCTTATTGTGCATTTTTCTTTTGTTATAGGTTATATTTGTATACTATGTTGTGTTTTACCTTTTTATAGATCTTTGACAGATATTTTGGGACAGGTGAGACCCAGGCCATATGTAAGGAGGGATTCTTCTGATGAATTGCCTCGCAGCCAACATCTGATGTTTAAAATTAAAATTAAGTTTTTACTTGTTTAGATTATTGGCATATCAATAGACAATGTATCCTCTATACCCTCTATACAGGCTTTATTTTTCTTTGTAAATTAAATTGCCTCTTTAGTCATGCAGGTACTGTTTGGACTGGCTCGTTTGGCCCGTCGACGCTCCCCAGCACAAACCAATCCCGGCGCTTTTTTGCGGCTTGTGGATCATTGCTCTTTATTAGAGCAAGTGGGCGAGTTAGTGGTTGTGGTTACCATCCTCTTCCCTGACGCAAGCTGGTCTCATTGGCTGCCGCCTGGTCCAACAATCCCTCTGTGTCCTCCCCTTTGGTGTGGACTTCCGTCCATTCAGATATGGGCCTCTTGTGATATTCCCAGACATCGGTGCTGTGTTGTTGCGCATGCGTCTTGCAATCCTCCATCTTCGGGTACTTCCGCCCTTCCTTGTGCTGGCGGTCGGGACCACGTCTGATGTCACCGCGCATGCCGCGGGCGGCCTGAGGGCGGCCCCCCTGTGAGAGCACCTCTCTCTTCCCTTGATGACTGGACCATTTGGCTCAACACTTTTTGTTTTTGCCCACTGCTCCTCCTTTGTTTTTTGTAGCCATTGGCAAGTTAGCTCCCATTGGCTGCCAGTTCATTGCTGACCATATATAAAGCCCAATCGAATTCACTTATACTGCTGCATAGCCAGGATCCAGTTGTATGCCATGCTCATAGTCCTCAAGGTATAGTGTATAGTTGCTTTTTGCTTTTACTTTTTCATCAATGCCAGCCGATGCTACTGCACCTATCTGGATTATGTTTGATATCATTTCTACAATTTGTGGTGGATACACACATACATATACTTATACATTATTTTATTTTATTTCATATAGATTGAGGTCGTCTCCTTTTCTTGGGCCTTCCCTGTGAGCTTTGGCTGGCTTTTCTTGAGTCACTATCTAAATAGAACCCCTGTCTCACGTCTGGCATACTACATCTTGTAAAGAGCCAGATAAGATTTTGCATATCTGAAATCTTTTGCTTGCATTGTATTTTGGCTTGGCTAGATATCATCCGGATGGTCCCTCCAATTGGCTTGTCTTTCTGCACTGAACAAAAATAATTTGTGACTGTATGCAGGACAATTATTTTATGTGGAATGTAAGTATATGACCACATACCTATATCTTTCAATATCGTGTCCCATATAACCTTCATTTTTATTTATTTTTTTACATTTTTTTTTTTTTATATATAATTTTGACTGTTTCATTTTTTATTATTTTTCATCCTTAGAATGTTTTGATACTTCTATATGTGTAAATTATATATGCATAGGAAATGTCAAAAAGAAAAACAACAATACCATACTGTGACACACTGATATTATATATTGGCTTTTCTCTCTTTAGAAATACCACTGTCTGTATACCCATACATAAACCCTGAAGAAGGAAGCATAATATGGGAGCTGCTACAAATACAGCTACCAATATCCAAAACATGATGGTTTTTCACCCTCAAATGTATTGACTTGGTTGTCAAACATTACAGTGCGTTTATATGTATGTGGGCTATCAGTATTACATGTCATTTCTTTGTTTTTAACTCATCATTGTGTTTAACTATGTATAATCTTGTACAATAAATATATATTTCTTACATTTTTACATTGGTTGTGGCAATCCATATTATCATTTTCCAGTCCGCGTTATCCCAGGGGCACTCTTCTTTAAAAAATTACTCGCAATCCAAGGTTCCACTGTATTACAAACTTAAAGCTTGTCCCCTTCAATATATTCCCCATTTGAAATAATACATTTCTACAGTCTTTTTTTCCACTTGTCAAAGGCATGGAGAAAATCAATTTCTGTCAGCTGTAGGGATGAGCCGAACACCCCCCTGTTCGGTTCCCACCAGAACATGCGAACAGGCAAAAAATTTGTTCGAACGCGCGAACACCGCTAAAGTCTATGGGACACGAACATGAAAAATCAAAAGTGCTAATTTTAAAGGCTAATATGCAAGTTATTGTCATAAAAAGTGTTTGGGGACCCGGGTCCTGGCCCAAGGGACATGTATCAATGCAAAAAAAGTTTTAAAAACTGTAGTTTTTTCAGGAGCAGTTATTTTAATAATGCATAAAGTGAAACAATAAAAGTGAAATATTCCTTTACATTTTGTACCTGGGGGGTGTCTAAAGTATGCCTGTAAAGTTGTGCATTTTTTCCGTGTTTAGAACTGTACTTACACAAAATGTCATTTCTGAAGGAAAAAAAGTCATTTAAAACCACTCGCGGCTATAATGAATTATCGCCCCCCCCCGGCAATAAATATCAGTAATATAAGTAATTAAAAAAACGGCAGGGGTCCATTACCAGGCCCTTTGGGTCTGGTATGAATATTAATGGGAACCCCTGAACATAAAAAAAAAATGTGGGGTTCCCTATGATAAGGACGAGTGACCCCTCCCCCTTTTACTCATCATGGGGGTTTTGTTCCTGCTGGAGAGGGGAGACTGCAGCGTCGCTGGAGAATGGATCATTATTGGACATTGACGGGATTACATCGCTGGAATTTGTCCAACATGTCCAACTGTGTCTGTGTTTTTTACAAATTTTTTCAATTTCTTTGTAAAATGGTAGGGGTACAATGTACCCCGTTACCAATTCACATATGGGGGGCTGAGATCTGGAGTGCCCGCAGACCCCCACAACCACCGGGCAAGGGCTGTGGGGATGAGGCCCTTGTCCTCATCAACACCGGGACAGCCTCCCCATGTTGAGGGTATGTGGCCTGGTACGGTTCAGGAGGGGGGGCGCTCTCTCGTCCCCCCTCTTTTCCTGCGGCCTGCCAGGTTGCATGCTCAGATAAGGGTCTGGTATGGATTTTTGGGGGACCCTACGCCATTTTTTTTTTTGGTGCGGGGTTCCCCTTAATATCCATACCAAACCTGAAGGGCCTGATATGGAATTTGGGGGGACCCCCACTTTTTTTTGTTTTGTTCGGGGTTCCCCTTAATATTCATACCAGACCCAAAGGGCCTGGTAATGGACTGTGGGGGGGACCCTTGTTGTTTTTTTTAATGACTTTGATCTGTATTGCCGGGGAGCCGACAATTCATTATAGCCGCGAGTGGTTTTAAATGACTTTTTTTCCTTCAGAAATGACATTTTGTGCAGGGACAATTCTAAACACGGAAAACATGCACGACTTTAAAGGCATACTTTAGGCACCCCCAGGTACGAAATTTAAAGGAATATTTCACTTTTATTGTTTCACTTTAAGCATTATTAAAATCACTGCTCCCGAAAAAACTGCAGTTTTTAAAACTTTTTTTTCATTGATACATGTCCTCTGGGGCAGGACCCAGGCCCCCAAACACTTTTTATGACAATAACTTGCATATTAACCTTTAAAATTAGCACTTTTGATTTCTCCCATAGACTTTTAACAGTGTTCCGCGGATTTTCGAATTTGCCGCGAACACCGCAAATTGTTTGCAGTTCGCCGAACGGGCGAACAGCCAATGGTCGAGTCAAACTCATGTTCGACTCGAACATAAAGCTCATCCCTATTCAGCTGTTTTAACACATCAGCCGTTTTCTTCTTCACAGCATCAACTGACATAAAACGTGTCCCTTTAAGCACTGATTTAACTTTTGGGAAAAGATAAACGTCGTATGGTGCTAAATCGGCCAAATATGGAGGATGTTCAAGTGTATTAATGTGCTTGTTGGTCAAAAACTGCTACACAGAAAGTGCTGTATGAGCAGGTGCATTGTTCTGGTGAAGAATGAAACCATTTTCCCACAGTTGTGGCCGTTTTTTTCTGACTCTCTCTCAGCTTTATTAAAACTTTCTTATAATAATGCTGGTTGTGCCTTCTGGAATCCATTCTTTCAAAATTACACCCTTGATATTGAGTAAGCATTTGAAAACATTCTGTTGGTGCTTTGTGCAATTTTACTAAAAATTTCAAATGAACACGTTGTTCAATTTTTAAACTTAGCATTTTTTTGGCACACTACAGAAAACACAACCAAACTAAATGGCGACTCGCAATCAACTGAACATCATTGAGTGTTGCTGCTTGTCATGCAGGTTCAAACATGTTCAAGGTCATCATGCATGCAGTTATAACCGGTTCTGACTGCTTTGTTTACTAGGTGGGATCGCAGTCATGTTATTTAATAGACACACCTCGTATGTTGGAGTGCCCCTGCTCATATCAATATATAGGATGTACATCTAGATGCATAGAGGCGAGAGTTAGGGAGCACATCAATAATATTAAAAAAGATAAAACACATCACAGTGTCTCCAAGCACTTTAGAGAGGTCCATAATAGGAATCCGAGTGATCTTTAATTTTGAGGTATAGCGATGGTGCAACAACATTGGAGAGGGGGCAATTTCATTATAAAATTAAGTCAACTAGAATCTTTTTTGGATTTTCGAAACCAAAGTATTAGCTCCAAAAGGTCTTAATATTGACTTTGATATTAATTGCTTTATAAGTAATAAATAAATAGGCCCTTGCCCATTATCAATTTTTTAGGGTTTTTACAGATTTTTGATAATATAATTTTTTTTGTCATTTATTTTTCTATAAGATTTTCATTTAATTCCGTCTGTGGCCAGGTAACGTGTATATATAAAAAAAAAATTATGTGATGTTTTCCCAGCTAGAGAGCAGGGAAATTGTAGTTCCGGCAGTTAGAGGATGTGAGAGTGGCATCTTACTTCCGGTTTCCATGAGACTGTTATGTGGTTGCCATAGAGATGTATTAGAAGCTATATAATGTCACTAGAGGCTCAGTGCTCAACCTACTGAAGAACCCCTATCACGTGGCAACAAACGTCTAGGGAAGGAATAGAGCTCTGTGATGTTTACTGGAGTCACGCCAATTGAGGTGGTAAGCCGGGTCACACATGAAAAACTTGTTTTATTTTATACTTATTTTATTCTTTTGTAATTTTTTTGGGGGGTATAAAAAAATAGTTATTATGGTAGTACACTATGTCTTTCCTTTCTGCTTTAATACAGTATCTCACAAAAGTGAGTACACCCCTCACATTTTATTATACCTTTTCATGTGACAACACTGAAGAAATTACACTTTGCTACAATGTAAAGTAGTGAGTGTACAGTGTAAATTTGTCCCCTCAAAATACTTCAACACACAGTCATTATTGTCTAAACTGCTGGCAACAAAATTGAGTACACCCCTAAGTGAAAATGTCCCAATTGGGTCCAAAGTGTCAATATTTTGTGTGGCCACCATTATTTTTCTAGAACTGCCTTAACCCTCTTGGGCATGGAGCTCACCAGAGCTTCACAGGTTGCTACTGGAGTCCTCTTCCACTCCTCCATGAAGACATCACAGAGCTGGTGGATGTTAGAGACCTTGCGCTCCTCCACCTTCCGTTTGAAGATGCCCAACAGATGCTCAATAAGGTTTAGGTCTGGAGACATGCTTAGCCAGTCCAACACCTTTACCCTGAGCTTCTTTAGCAAGGCAGTGGTCATCTTGGAGGTGTGTTTGGGGTCGTTATCATGTTGGAAAACTGCCCTGCGGCCCAGTCTCCAAGGGAAGGGGATCATGTTTGGCTTCAGTATGTCACAGTACATGTTGGCATTCATGGTTCCCTCAATGAACTGCAGCTCCCCAGTGCCGACAGCACTCATGCAGCCCCAGACCATGACACTCCCACCACCATGCTCGACTGTAGGCAAGACGTACTTGTCTTTGTACTCCTCACCTGGTTGGTGCCACACACGCTTGACACCATCTGAACCAAATAACTTTATCTTGGTCTCATCAGACCACAGGACATGGTTTCAGAAATCCATGGCCTAAGTCTGCTTGTCTTCAGCAAACTGTTTGCAGGCTTTCTTGTGCATCATCTTTAGAAGAGGCTTCCTTCTGGGATGACAGCTATGCAGACCAATTTGATGCAGTGTGCGGCGTATGGTCTGAGCACTGACAAGCTGACCCCCCCACCCCTTCAACTTCTGCAGCAATGCTGGCAGCACTCATACATCTATTTCCCAAAGACAACCTCTGTATATGATGCTGAGAACATGCACTCAACTGTTTTGGTTGACCATGGTGAGGCCTGTTCTGAGTAGAACCTGTCCTGTTAAACCACTGTATGATCTTGGCCACCATGTTGCAGCTCAGTTTCAGGGTCTTGTCAATCTTCTTATAGCTTATGCCATTTTTATGTAGCAACAATTCTTTTTTTCAGATCCTCAGAGAGTTCTTTGCCATGAGGTGCCATGTTGAACTTCCAGTGACCAGTATGAGAGCGTGAGAGCGATAACACCAAATTTAACAAACCTGCTAACCATTCACACCTTAGACCTTGTAACACTAATGAGCCACATGACCCCGGGGAAGGAATATTACTAATTGGGCCCAATTTGAACATATTCACTTAGGGGTGTACTCACTTTTGTTGCCAGCAGTTTAGACATTGATGGCTGTGTTTGAGGGGACAGCAATATTACACTGTCATATAAGCTGTACACTCACTACTTTACATTGTAGTCAAGTGTAATTTCTTCAGTGTTGTCACATGAAAAGATAGAATACAATATTTACAAAAATGTGAGGGGTGTACTCACTTTTGTGAGATACTGTACATATATAATCCGTGGGGACCTGTGAGGAGTTCAAATTCCACTGAGGGGGAGAGGAGTGGAGCCACTAATCTGGGTTGTGAGGAGATAAGCTGTTTTTGATCTGTATGGAGGTGAGCAGGCACTTCGCTCAGTGATGGTGGATATTCACAGTGCATGAAGATTGGGCACGGGGTGCTTTGGAGTAGATAAGCACATATTCATTGATGACTTCATTTGTTTGTTTGTTTTTTTACTTCAATTTCACGAATACTTAACGACACACTTGGATGTATATGTGATCAAATCCTTATGGGACTTTGTGGACTGTTTTTTACTGCTGCTCTACACTGAATTTATTTCTAATTATATTTACTAGAGGTGTGGTGGAATCACTAATGCCGCGTACACACAGTTGGAATTTCCGACAGGAAAAGTCAGATGGGAGCTTTTCGTCGGATATTCCGACCGTGTGTATGCCCCATCTGACTTTTTCTGTCAGAATTTCCGACGGACTTACAGTAGATAGAGAGCAGGTTCTCAATTCGTTCGTCTGTATACAATTCCGGCAGGAAAAAAAACACACATGCTCGAAAACCATTCGAAGCATGCTTGGAAGCATTGAACTTCTTTTTCTCACCTCATCGTAGTGTTGTACGTCACCACATTCTTAATGCTTGAAAGTTCAGAGCACTTTTGTGTGACCGTGTGTATGCAAGCCAAGCTTGAGCGGAATTCCGTCGGAAAAAAACATCCAACTTTTTTCTCATGGAAATTCCGCTCGTCTGTACAGGGCATTACACAGTGGATGGCAGGCACACAGTGGATTTCTGGTCAGCATTGTATCGTTTTGTATAAAAAAAAAATATTTGTTTTAGTTTTCCAGATTACATTGGGTTTGCACTGATTGTTACAATCTTATTCGTTTATCTCTCTAACTGCTACACCTGTAGCTTGTTCTTTTGAAAAAAAACAGACTTACTGGCAAGATCACCAGCTGAAAATAAAGAAAATAAATCCTAAAAAAGAAAACCAATGTAGCCAACGCATATTAGAATCGGTAAGCTGCAATATAATACATGTTTGCTTCTGGGCCTTTCACTGGCTTAATTGAGAGGAACACAAAAGATAGATCAATATGGGCATGACCATATTATGTCAGTGACATCACAAAGGATCCCTTATGATGTCACTGACCCAAAATGGTCATGTCCATATTTGGTCAATGATGTCACCTGGGAGATCCTGCTCCTTTGTTTACATTCTGCTGTCAGGGAAAGGAGCTGTCATTCATGATGAGTGAACCATGAGATTTGACATGTTGGAAGGCATCACTTATCATTATACCAAAGATCTGCTTCACCGGATGACATGAATGACTTTTTTTCACGAATGAGTAGTGGTATGTTGTAGTGGTATGTTGTACCCCTTAATCATTTACCAATGTTGGGAAACCCTTATATGTACATCGCTGGAATATCGATGGTTATACCGCGATGATGCATGCAGCGGTCGGCTCGCTTGTAATAGCAAACGGAGTGGCTCGCCAGCCGCTCGGCTGCTAATACAAGCAGTGGGAGGGGATGACCCTCCTCCCACCACCTTTTGAGGGTCTCTCAGGCTCACCTTTCCGCCCGGGAGACCTGAGCAACCAGCTGGTGTATCCAACAAAGCTGGGATTGGCTTTGATCAGCTGTTCATTATAGTAAACCTGAAGTGATGACATCATTTCCGGTTTACTCAGAAACTATCGGCACCAGTTTTTGAAAATCTAAAGCATTCAGAAACACTGATCTTGGTGTTTTGAATGCTTTTAGGTGCTGAGGAGGACCTGTCACATGCCAATTGCTGTCACAAGGATGTTTACATTCCTTGTGACAGCAAGTTAAGTGCTGAAAATAAAACAGAAAGCAACAGTGTAAAAAAATAAATAAAAATAAATAAATAATAATAAAAAAAAGGACCCCTTTCCTTTCGTGCTTGCGTGCAAAGGTGAATGCGTGCTTTGGTCTTGAACGCATACAAACAGCGATCGTCCCACACATGTGAGGTATCGCGGTGACCAGTAATTCTAGCACCAGACCTTCTCTGTAAATCTAAAGTGGTAACCTGTAAAGGCTTTTCAAATTTTGCCTATGAATTGTAATATTTACATTGTTTGTTGCCATTGCACGGGCGTGTATAATTTTAAAGTGTGACATGCTTGGCATCCATTTATTCAAGATACATTCATATTTTGTATTTTACCAAAAAATTGTGTTATGTATCGTGTTTTTGGCTTTAAAATTTATAAAAAGTGTATTTCTTCCCAAAAAATTGCGTTTGAAAAACCGTCGCACAAATACCATGTGAAATAAAAAATTGTAAAACCCACCAATTTATTCTCTAGGGCCTCTGCTGTAAAAAAGATACTGAATGTTATATGTGAACAAAAAGTGCCAGAAAAGGCCCGGACTCAAAGTAGTTTAGGGATTTTCATTTAGTGTTGTCCTTTAAAGTGTTTGTAAACCCACTTTTTCAACTTGCACCTACAGGTAAGCCTAGATTAAGGCTTACCTGTAGGTGCAAGAAATATCTACTAAACCTACACGGTTTAGGAGATATTTACTAAAAAGACAGGCGCCGCTGTCTACAGCGCATGCGCGCCGTAGACAACGGCGCATTCATGGGGTTAATCCCATTCACAAAATCGTCTACTTCCCAGCAATCGCTGGGTGTAGCCGAATGAAAAGGCTCTCGCGTGCATGCGCAGAGTGACGTCTCCGCCGCTCCGGCCAATCACAGCGCCGGAGCGGCGCTGTGATTGGCTGGTGCGGCGATACCCGGAAGTAACATTCCGGCTATCGCCACAGTGATGTCTGCGGCTGGACAGAGGGACGCGGACTGCCTCGGGGGCCCCGATCTAAGGTAAGTGGTACATAATGAGCTATTATGCTAGTCATAATAGCTCATTATGCCTTTCTCTTACAGGTTGGCCAAAAAGAAAAAAAAAAGTTAGTGGGTTTACAACCACTTTAAGAATAACTAAAAGTGCTACTCCCAGTCAAAAAATAATAATTTTTGGCTGGGCGTAGCACTTCAGTGGGGTTCTAAATAAGCATCTGAACCACTTGAACTTGTAATGTTCGACAAACCTGCCATGAATTGATCCAAGGTTTGTTTGGTTCAACACTTCTCTAGATCTACTTTAAGCATCTTTACATATAAGGTAATGGGCAGTGGCAGCTTGTGCTCCAAATTTTGTCGGGGGGCAAACAAACTACCCATCCGCTTGGTCAATCAGCAAAGCACCCACCAGCCCTGCACTTACCCCATCTAGGTCTCAGGCAGCTTTGGCTTCCCCCTGCGTCTCCTCCTCCTTGGCAGCTTCCCCCTGCATCTCCTCCTCGGCGGCCAATGTGGTCGCCTCTCCTCTCAGCCAATCGGGTCTTAAGAACCATTTCCTGATTGGCCGGAAGGAGAATCAGGAAGACAATAGTGAATATTAATTTGCTATTGTCACACAACTGGGTGGGCTCAGGGCACAGTGCACCCAGAGCCCACCCTTTTTTGAAGCCAATTAGAGCCTCAGGATCTAATCGTGTGCTTCAAAAAAAATAATGAAATTCATGTGGCCGGCACTCTGCATTTAGATTAGGGGCCGGGCGCATGTATTAGGGGGGCGGCACCCCTGCAGCCCTAATGGAGCAGCCTACCACTGGTAATGGGGAATCAGGTTGTAAAACAAACGCTGTGGAGCTCACAGCTGTTAGAGCAAAATATGGGTGTTACAACAGCGATGTCAATCAGATGGAGAGCTATAGGTGAGCTTGTTTTGTGACCAGGGTCATTTATGTGGGCCAGATATGATCCCAAGGCAATGTTTTCTCTTCACATTATCCATTTAAGATTAAAAAATTTATTATCTTACTTAAGTACACACAAATACAGTAAAACTTTTTAAAATTAATTATTTGGGTCTAATTGTATTCAGATCATTCTTGCCTGCAAAAGTTTAAAGCCGTTTTGAAATGCGTTTGAGGCGATCCTCCGTGTTAATCAGGTTATAATGTAATATGATTCTAAAGACTCTCATGGGAAAAAATCTATTCTTCAAAGACAGCTGCATATCTTACCTTTAACCCCAGCTCCTGTTCTAGATCGTCTCTCTTTTGGTGTGTAGTAATGTTTCATCTTAGATTATCTTTTTCCCCATCACAGGATGTGCTACAAAGTCCTGTACAATTATTCTATTATAAATGCTGTTATCATATCATAACTGTCATATGACCCCTGATACTAGTAGTAGGATCTGCAGTGAATTAGAGCACAGCAGGATGGTATGTATTGTTCTCTTTGTAAAAGCATATAATTTTGCTTTTCTTGTTAACCCTTTTCTTGAAACGATTGAAAAGTGAAGTCAGTTGAATATGTTGGCTTAGTTTAATAGATAAAGAGCAAAGCATATTTATTAATAAGAGCTTGTCATATTTAGAGCCAGTGTTGAGGGACTTTGATGGGTAAATGTAGCATGCTTTCAATATCAGCGTAACACCTTCCTGCCTGGCCTATAGAACAATGACGGCTGGGTGGGAGTACTGTTGTTCTGGGAGGACATCATATGATGTCCTCCTAGAATGTGCCTCTCATGTGGCCACGCAGCTGTTAAATCTGTCACCGGCTGTGTTCACCGGACACAGCTGATGACTGATCACTGTATCAACCAACTGCTTGTGCCATGTGATCACTGTGACCAATCACAGCAGATCACATGACAATTATAAACAATGGACGGCTTCCTTTCATGCCATCCATTGTATACAATAGTAACAGCTAATCATAACAAAAGACACTGAATGAACCAATTTCATTCAGTAAAAATGGTTCTTTGGTACTATATAAGCAATCATAATGTGTAAAAAAAATCCTGATCACGTCCCCAGAGTAGTACAGTGTTACTATATATTGCTTTGGTCACAATGTGTCAAAATCATAAAAAAAGACAAAAAAAATATAAAAATGGGAGGGCCCGTGGAGCCCAGAATCTCTTGGAAAGTATGAGATACCCTTGCTTCAGCTCCCCATGCACCTCTTATGACTAAATCACCCTATGTCCATTAGGGGCATAGGGTGTCTGAGAAAATATATCTTGGACTACTTAAAATGGGACAGTAATATTCATTAACAATATCTCTCAAGAAATATGAAGATATTATCCCCTGTACACTGTGAGGTCTATGCCCAGGAAGTATAACTCCTTATTAGAGCATTCCAGGAAATTCAATGTAACAGGCCAACCGTCTATTGCTTAAAGCGGAGTTCCACCCTAAAGTGGAACTTCCACTCATCGGATTCCTCCCCCCTCCAGTGCCACAATTGGCACCTTTCAGGGGGGAAGGGGGTGCAGATACCTGTCTAAGACAGGTATTTGCACCCACTTCCAGGAATACACACTGCGGGTAGACTGCGGGCAGTGCGTCACTTCCCTGTCCCCCCCCGTTGTGTTCTGGGAAACACACGGTTCCCAGAACACAGCGGGGACCAGTGAAAGATGCACAGCGCTGCTCATGCATGCGCAGTAGGGAAACGAGAAGTGAATCCGCAATGCTTCACTTCCTGAATCCCTCACCCATGATGGCGGTGGGGGCAGCTGATTGCTCGTCTTCTGCTGCCAACGTCGCTGGACTCCAGGACAGGTAAGTGTCCTAATATTAAAAGTCAGCAGCTGCAGTATTTGTAGCTGCTGGCTTTTAATATTTTTTTACAGCAGAGCTCCGCTTTAATGATGCTAATGTCATCACCCCCAGCTACCTATCTGTCGTCTTTAGGGATGAGCTTCGTGTTCGAGTCGAACATACGTTCGACTCGAACATCGGCTGTTCGATCGTTCGACGAAGATCGAACGATTTGGGCCGTTCGCGCCAAATTCGAGTGACGCGAACGGCCCACAATGCACTACGCCATCGCAGTGTCATCCAGGCGCTGTGATTGGCCAAGCATGCACTGTGACCCCGCATGCTTGGCCAATCACAGCGCCGGCAGCAAGGAGAGCAATGATTGGCCACAGGCAGGATGCCTGTGGCCAATTATTGCTGAGGGTGTTTAGTACACGCCCCACACTATAAAAGGCCGCCAGCACGGCGGCCTAGTGTAGTGTGTTCCGGAGCAGGGAAAGACAAGCATAGGCAGGGACAGTGACATTTATTTCTTTCTTGCTTAACCTGGATTCCTTTAGTTTAGGGAAAGAGAAGGATAGGTAGGGAGAGTGTCAGTGTGTTTTACTGTGCGAGTCCTTGTTTCTAGGGACAAAGAAGGAAAGTGAGGGGATTTCTCCTTGTGCTATAGTGTGCTTTAAAAGAACATTTTTTCTAGGGACAGAAAACTGTAGGTAGGGAGAGTGTCAGTTTCTTTCACTGTGCCAGTCCTTGTTTCTAGGGACAAAGAAGGAAAGTGAGGGGATTTCTCCTTGTGCTATAGTGTGCTTTAAAAAAACATTTTTTCTAGGGACAGAAAACTGTAGGTAGGGAGAGTGTCAGTTTCTTTCACTGTGCCAGTCCTTGTTTCTAGGGACAAAGAAGGAAAGTGAGGGGATTTCTCCTTGTGCTATAGTGTGCTTTAAAAAAACATTTTTTCTAGGGACAGAAAACTGTAGGTAGGGAGAGTGTCAGTTTCTTTCACTGTGCCAGTCCTTGTTTCTAGGGACAAAGAAGGAAAGTGAGGGGATTTCTCCTTGTGCTATAGTGTGCTTTAAAAAAACATTTTTTCTAGGAACAGAAAACTGTAGGTAGGTAGAGTGTCAGTTTCTTTCACTGTGCCAGTCCTTGTTTCTAGGGACAAAGAAGGAAAGTGAGGGGATTTCTCCTTGTGCTATAGTGTGCTTTAAAAAAACATTTTTTCTAGGGACAGAAAACTGTAGGTAGGGAGAGTGTCAGTTTCTTTCACTGTGCCAGTCCTTGTTTCTAGGGACAAAGAAGGAAAGTGAGGGGATTTCTCCTTGTGCTATAGTGTGCTTTAAAAAAACATTTTTTCTAGGGACAGAAAACTGTAGGTAGGGAGAGTGTCAGTTTCTTTCACTGTGCCAGTCCTTGTTTCTAGGGACAAAGAAGGAAAGTGAGGGGAATTCTCCTTGTGCTATAGTGTGCTTTAAAAAAACATTTTTTCTAGGGACAGAAAACTGTAGGTAGGGAGAGTGTCAGTTTCTTTCACTGTGCCAGTCCTTGTTTCTAGGGACAAAGAAGGAAAGTGAGGGGATTTCTCCTTGTGCTATAGTGTGCTTTAAAAAAACATTTTTTCTAGGGACAGAAAACTGTAGGTAGGGAGAGTGTCAGTTTCTTTCACTGTGCCAGTCCTTGTTTCTAGGGACAAAGAAGGAAAGTGAGGGGAATTCTCCTTGTGCTATAGTGTGCTTTAAAAAAACATTTTTTCTAGGGACAGAAAACTGTAGGTAGGGAGAGTGTCAGTTTCTTTCACTGTGCCAGTCCTTGTTTCTAGGGACAAAGAAGGAAAGTGAGGGGATTTCTCCTTGTGCTATAGTGTGCTTTAAAAAAACATTTTTTCTAGGGACAGAAAACTGTAGGTAGGGAGAGTGTCAGTTTCTTTCACTGTGCCAGTCCTTGTTTCTAGGGACAAAGAAGGAAAGTGAGGGGATTTCTCCTTGTGCTATAGTGTGCTTTAAAAAAACATTTTTTCTAGGGACAGAAAACTGTAGGTAGGGAGAGTGTCAGTTTCTTTCACTGTGCCAGTCCTTGTTTCTAGGGACAAAGAAGGAAAGTGAGGGGATTTCTCCTTGTGCTATAGTGTGCTTTAAAAAAACATTTTTTCTAGGGACAGAAAACTGTAGGTAGGGAGAGTGTCAGTTTCTTTCACTGTGCCAGTCCTTGTTTCTAGGGACAAAGAAGGAAAGTGAGGGGATTTCTCCTTGTGCTATAGTGTGCTTTAAAAAAACATTTTTTCTAGGGACAGAAAACTGTAGGTAGGGAGAGTGTCAGTTTCTTTCACTGTGCCAGTCCTTGTTTCTAGGGACAAAGAAGGAAAGTGAGGGGATTTCTCCTTGTGCTATAGTGTGCTTTAAAAAAACATTTTTTCTAGGGACAGAAAACTGTAGGTAGGGAGAGTGTCAGTTTCTTTCACTGTGCCAGTCCTTGTTTCTAGGGACAAAGAAGGAAAGTGAGGGGATTTCTCCTTGTGCTATAGTGTGCTTTAAAAAAACATTTTTTCTAGGGACAGAAAACTGTAGGTAGGGAGAGTGTCAGTTTCTTTCACTGTGCCAGTCCTTGTTTCTAGGGACAAAGAAGGAAAGTGAGGGAATTCTCCTTGTGCTATAGTGTGCCAAAGCATTCCTCATCAACCATCTTTGAAATCCTTGTTTTTTGGACAGTCAGGGAAATTGTCGTTGTGCTATTCTGTGCAAAAGCAATAATCCTCAACCATATTTAGAAATCCTTAAGTAAAGGGACAGAGAAGGACACCTGAAGGTAGCCCTTATTGCTTTTTTCCCATCTCCCTGCAGGCCATCTATTAGAATGTCTGGAAGGCAAACAAGGAGAGGCAGACAGTCAGGAGGCAATAAAAGAGGGCAAGCAGGCTCTGTGTCTGGGGGCAACAGTATTGGTCGTGGACGCGGTGCATTGTCATCAGCACATGGCCATGGGACACGCTTGTCCTTCTTTTCGGCAGCTGGACATGTTGAGCCACATCATGCCGAAGACTTGGTAGAGTGGATGACCAAGCCCTCCTCCTCCTCCTCATCCTCTCTCACCCAGGCTCAGGGTACTGGCAAAGCAGCTGCCAAAGCATCCTCTTCCCTGGTATCAATGTCAGACTCATCATCAGTCACTCCTTCCCTAGACCCACCATGTCCTCCTCCTGAGGAGTCCCCCGAACTGTTTGAGCACAGTGTTGGGTACATGCTCCAGGAGGATGCCCAGCGTTTCGAAGGGTCTGATGATGAAACCCAGCTACAGGAAGGCAGTAGCGTGAGAGCAGACAGAGGGGATGCTCAAGAAGGACACCAATCTGGCAGTCATGTTCCAGCAGCTGCAGCATACTGCCAGATTGGCTCCAGTGATGAGGAGGGAGGGGATGATGAGGTCACTGACTCCACGTGGGTGCCTAATAGGAGAGAGGAGGAGGAGGAGGATGAGGAGGAGGCACATCTCCAACGAGGCAGGATGCCCTTTGGTGGCCAGCGTAAGGGCAGTACACCGACGGAATCACACCGCAGAGCTCCGCCTGTGCAGGGCGCTGTCTCTGCCCGTCATTCAAAAAGTTCCTTGGTTGGGCCTTTTTTGAGGCTAGTGCATCAGATCGCACAGCTGCTGTTTGCAACATATGTCTCAAGCGTATATCGCGTGGCCAAAACATCAGCCGCTTGGGTACCACATGCCTGACCAGACATATGTTGACCTGCCATGCAGCTCGTTGGCAAGCCTACCTCAAAGACCCACACCAAAGAACAAAGCGGACCTCTCCTTGCACCGCATCAGCTGGGATCTCCAACCCCACTATAACTTCAGTCCTCTCTGAAACATGCACTGAGAGGAATGAAGGTGTAGAATTAGGTGTGTCACAGCCAAGTACTTGCGGCCACTCTGCTAGCAGTACACCGACGTCCGATTCTAGCAGGCAAATTTCCCTGCCCCAGCTGCTGGACCGTCGAAAGAAGTTCACTCCCAGCCATCCACATGCCCAGCGGTTGAATGCTAGCTTGGCTAAATTGCTAGCGCTTCAACTGCTGCCTTTTCAGTTGGTAGACTCGGCCCCCTTCCGTGAGTTTGTGCAATGTGCGGTTCCTCAGTGGCAGGTTCCCAAACGCCACTTTTTCTCACGGAAGGCTATTCCGGCTCTCTACCGGCATGTGGAAGGCAATGTCTTGGCCTCGCTGGACAGGGCGGTCAGCGGTAAGGTGCATATTACCGCTGACTCATGGTCCAGCAGGCATGGATAGGGACGTTACCTTTCTTTCACGGCCCATTGGGTCACTCTTTTGGCAGCTGGGAAGGATGCAGGACAAGGTGCAGTAGTGTTGGAGGTTGTTCCACCGCCACGCCTCCAAAATGCTACTACTGGTTGTGACACACCTCTCTCCTCCACCCCCTCCTCTTCTTCTTCCTCCATGGCCTCTTCCTGTGGTTTGTCCTATGAACCAGCGGTGCTCCGTAGCCGTTCACGGGGCTACGCAAGTACGCAGGCAAAAAGATGCCATGCCGTGCTTGCGCTGGTGTGTTTGGGGGACAGAAGCCACACTGGGGCAGAGGTCCTGTCTGCTCTGCAGGGCCAGGCCGAGAGGTGGTTGACGCCACGCCAGCTTAAGCCAGGAATGGTGGTTTGCGACAATGGCACCAACCTCCTCTCCGCCCTCCGACAGGGACAACTGACCCATGTGCCCTGTGTGGCTCACGTCCTTAACCTGGTGGTGCAGCGGTTCTTGGGCAGGTACCCGGGCTTACAGGATGTCCTGAGGCAGGCCAGGAAAGTCTGTGTGCATTTCCGCAGATCTTATAATGCCAGTGCTCGCCTGGCTGAGCTGCAAAAGGAGTTGAACCTGCCCAAGAACCGCCTTATATGTGACATGCCCACCAGGTGGAACTCAACGTTGGCCATGCTGCAGCGGCTGCACACGCAGCAGAGGGCCATCAATGAGTACCTGTGCGACTACGGCACCAGGACAGGGTCAGGGGAGCTTGGTTTTTTTTCTCCACGCCAGTGGGGCATGATCAGGGATGCATGCACTGTCCTGGCACCATTTGAGGAGGCCACGAGGATGGTGAGCAGTGACAGTGCATGCATCAGTGACACTGTACCTCTTGTCCACCTGTTGGAGCACACGCTGCGTGGAATAATGGACAGGGCACTTGAGGCAGAACAGAGGCAGGAAGAGAAGGACTTCCTTGCCTCTCAAGGCCCCCTTTACCCAGACAGTGTTCCTTCTGTCCCACCCATCGCACAGGAAGAGGAAGAGGAGGAGGAGGAGGAGGAGGAGGAGGAGGAGGATTGTGTCAGCATGGAGGTGGAGGCTGGCACTCAGCATCATCAGCAGCAGTCTTTTAGGGATGATTTACAGTCCCAAGAAACCAGTGGACTTGTACGTGGCTGGGAGGAGGTGGCTGCGGATCATGTCGTCCTTAGTGACCCAGAGGACTCCGGAGCGAATGCCTCAGCAAACCTACGCTGCATGGCCTCCCTGATCCTGCAAAGTCTGCGGAAGGATCCTCGTATTCTTCGGATCAAGGAGAGGGACCATTACTGGCTGGCCACTCTCCTTGATCCACGGTACAAGGGTAAGGTTGCAGACCTTATGTTACCTTCGCAGAGGGAGCAGAGGATGAGACAACTCCGGGAGGCCTTGCAGAAAGGTCTGTGCAACGCGTTCCCAGAGACTGGGAGGTTACAAACTCCTGGTCCTGGACAACGAGTTGCTGAGGCTTCGGCCAGTCAAAGAAGGAGCGGTGGGGAAGGTGGCCGTCTGACCGATGCGTTCAGACAATTCTTTAGTCCGCAGCCCCAAAGTATGATCGGTTCCAGCAACCATCGCCAGCGTCTGATAAACATGGTGCAGGAATATCTAGGGGCAAGGTCAGACTTGGACACCTTCCCCACCGAAAATCCTCTGGCTTACTGGGTCTTGAGGATGGATCACTGGCCAGAGCTTGCACAGTATGCAATTGAGCTACTGGCCTGTCCTGCATCCAGCGTTCTTTCGGAACGCACATTCAGTGCTGCTGGAGGATTTGTCACGGATCACAGGGTGCGCCTGTCCACCGACTCGGTTGATCGACTGACTTTCATCAAGATGAACCAGTCTTGGATCACCACCAGCTACCACACACCTGATGCTGATATAACAGACTAATTGATTTTAACATGTCACATCCCTTCAAGACTGATGCTGATGCTGAGTGCCTGTGCTGTTATGTTGACTGGCTATCCTCCTCCTCCGAGTCCTCAATGATACGATTGATGATGATAGCTTGGAAGATCATTTTTGTTTATGGGTGCCGCCACCAGTGGCTAAGGCCCAATTTTTCAGCCCCTGTTTTACAGGGGCGTGTAATTACAATTTTTTTAGCAATAATTTGCCATAGGGCTCATTGCTGTGCTCCAAGTACAGTATCTGTGAGGGGTTGGAGTGTTGTGGCACCAGTGCCTAAGGCCCAATTTTTCAGCCCCTGTTTAACAGGGGCGTGTCATTACAATTTTTGAAGCAATACTTTGCAACAGGGCTCATTGCTGTGCTCCAAGTAACGTATCTGTGAGGGGTTGTAGTGTTGTGCCACCAGTGCCTAAGGCCCAATTTTTCAGCCCCTGTTCAACAGGGGCATGCAATTACAATTCTTGATCTAATAATTCACAGCAGGGCCCATTGCTGCACCCACCAAGAGTAACTCTGAGGGCTTACAGTGTTGTGGCAACACCACCACCACCACCACCACCACGAAAGGCCCAATTTTTCAGCCCCTGTTCAACAGGGGCATGCAATTACAATTCTTGATCTAATAATTCACAGCAGGGCCCATTGCTGCACCCACCAAGAGTAACTGTCAGGGCTTACAGTGTTGTGGCACCAGCACCACCATCAAAGGCCCAATTTTTACTACCACTGTTCAACAATTATATGTAATTAAAATTCCTGATATAATAGTTGACAGCAGGGCGTTCCAGCACCAACCAAGAGTAACTGTGAGTGCTTACAGTGTTGTGCCAACACCAACAACTAAGGGGCCTATTTCTGCAGAGTATATACGGCAGGTCCCTACTTTCAAACATCCAACTTACAAACGACTCCTACTTGCAAACGCAAGAAGACAACAGGAAGTGAGAGGAAATCTACCACTAGGAAGGAAAATTCTCTCCTGTAAGAATAAATATGGGAGAAAGGTGTCTCCTCTGTACTGATGCTTTATCAGCAATCCTTGTTTCAAGAAAAACACCACATTTCAAAAACAGTTGTCATTGGGACGGAAAGTGAGGTGAAATGTTCTGAACAGGGGCACAGACAGCAAAACAAATGTTACAGGGGTGATAACCCTTACCTATGTTTTCCAAAAAGTTTAAAAATAGATTTTTGGGCTGGAGCTACACTTCAACAGTGTACCTGTTCAAAATTACAAACAGATTCTACATAAGAACAAACCTACAGTCCCTGTCTTGTATGCACCGCCTGTATACGGCTGTTCAGAGTATATAGGGCCTTTTTTATTTTATGTGCGGGGTTCCCCTTAATATCCATACAAGACCCAAAGGGGCTGGTAATGGGCTGGGGTGGGGGGGGGGGTCATGGGGTAGCTATGCCATTTTTCTGAAAGATTTTCATCCATATTACCGGGACCAGACATTACATTAAAGCCGCAAGCAGTTTTAAATGGCTTTTTTTTCCTTTAGAAGTGTCATTTTGTGCAGGGACAGTTCTAAACACGGGAAACACGTGGCACTTCACAGGCATACTTTAGACACCCCCCAGGTACGATATTTAAAGGAATATTTGACTTTTTTTTTTTCACTTTATGCATCATTAAAATGACTGCTCCCGAAAAACGACCGTTTTTAAAACTTCTTTTTGCATTGATACATGTCCCCTGGTGCAGAACCCGGGTTCCCAAACCCTTTTTCGGACAATAACATGCATAATAGTCGTTATAATTAGCACTTTAGAATTCGAACGTTCGCATCCATTGTATTTAATAGGGTTCTAATGTTCGTACGAACTTTCGGTCCGTTCGCGGGTTCTGGTGCGAACCGAACCCGGGGGTGTTCGGCTCATCACTAGTCGTCTTCTATAATGTAAAGGAGTCTAGTGTGACTGCTCTGCATTTCAATGTTGCATGTGCTAATTGACCCTGTAATTGTGTGAAGGAGTTCTGTGTTGATATGTATGATAATGTGTATTGTAGTCTAGGAGACAGCAAGACTAGGACCTGAAAGGTCATGCCTATGAGTCACCTATGCTGTCTAAGGGATTAGTTAATGAACTCACCTGTTGTCGGCTAAGGGATGTATTGACACTCAGAATAATGTGTACTAGGGGCTCGTTATGTAACCATTGTGTGATGTTGTGGGTGGATCCGGGTCATTGTTCATGTGGTTACTGCAGTATTCTCAAGTGTATATAAAGAGCCTGTATTCCTTGAAATAAAGTTCATATTCCTTTTTGACCTTCAACACATAGCTTCGTCTCGTATTTGGGGGAGAATTATTCGTATGGGTTTCTTGTTCGCCTGACTGGAGTGTTGGTAGTTGCCTTGGTGTTCAGAAATGGAATATCCTAAACGACTTTTACTCCTTTCATACACGGGGTGTCATTACAACAAGTAATAGCAGCGTGTATTGTAAGGTATAAATCTAAGTATGCCTATGCTGTGTGTGAGAAATAACTTGTTAAAATAACTTTGTGGAAAAAACACATTTTATTTAATTTCTTAATTTTCCAAAAAATTATGACAATAAATTACAACTTCAAAAAACTCGCTATGCCTCCTACTAAATATTTTGGACTGTTTACTTTCCAAAAAGGGGTAATTTGGGGATATTTGTACCGTCCTGGCATTTTCAGGCCTCAAGAAATGATATAGGGTCCCTGTATATTAGGATTGATAAATTTTCAGATATACCGTATATACCATATCTTGTAGACTCTATAACTTTCCTACAGACTAAATAATATACACTGATTTTGGTTATTTTTACCAAAAATGTAGCAGAATACATTTTGACCTAAATTTATGAAGAAAGATTTTTTATCAACATTTTATAACAGAAACAAAGAAAATTTATTTTTTCAAAATTTTCTATCTTTTTTGTTTATTTAGCAGAAAATAAAAAAGACAGTGGTGAATAAATACCACCAAAAGAAAGCTCTATTTGTGTGAAAAAAAATGATAAAACTTTCTTATGGGTACAGTGTTGCATGACCATGCAATTGTCATTCAAAGTGTAACAGTGCTGAAAGCTGAAAATTGGTCTGGGTAGGAAGGGGGGGGGTAAAAGGGCCTGGTATTGAAGTGATTACGATGCTTCTGAGATTTTTCAGAATTTACTGCAGGCCCATATGACCTGCATTTTACCTGCTTCAAGCTGCTTTTTCATTCACATTAACCTATATGGGGAGAGAAGCAGTTTTAAAGTGTAAAATAACATTTCTAATCATATGAAGTTAATCACAAGTGTCCCTCTTTACATAAGAGTCCACAGAGTTCCCCCTTTACATCAGAGTCCACAGAGTTCCCCTTTTATATCTGAACTCGCCGAGTTCCCTTTCACTGTAAGGGGGACTCTGCAGACTCTGATGTAAGGGAGAACCCATGTGACTCTAACATAAGGAAAGCTCTGGTGTACGGAGAGGACTCTGATGTTAGGGGGAACACTGTGGCCTCTGGTGTACAGGGGAGCTCTGATGTAATGAGAACCCTGATTTACCTTAGCATACTCACTTAGAGGCAGGAGAGAGAAGGGGGAGGAGGAGACTTAGTCCGGTCTGAATAATGTGTCCGGGTCTCAGACAGTCTGAAACCCGGACGCATGATTCCAAACCCGAACTGTCCGGGTGAATCCCGAACAGGTGGTAACCCTACCTCCAGCATGAAAGGACTGTGATTCAGTGATCAAATTGTTAGTAAACACCTCCATTTTTATGGGATATTCCAAATATAAAAAGACATATTCAAAAATAATAATGAGCTAAATTGGGTTTGGCAGGGGTTTGCTGAACTTCAAAGAATTTTAGGTGCCAAGGCAAAACTTGAACCACCTGTAAATCAATGGGTGCTGAATCTGTCAAAAAATAGCATTGGGGTGGGCACTACCATAAGGAACATATACTAATGTAAGACAAAAAAATCCATGCAGATGTATGCAGTGTTTTTTTTTGCCTTAAAAATGGTCCACATTGATTTTAAAGATTCAGCTCCATTGAGTTCAATGAGGTTTGGATTCAGCATTCTAACTCTGCCAATGTCCTCTAAATCTGAACCTGAGACCAGAGTCTAAAGAGTACCTTGTTCCTGTAGGGCATGGGTGATCAACCTATGACCCTTCAGCTCTTACAGAACTACAAGTCCCATGAGGCATTGCAAAAACTGATAGTTACAAGCATGACTCCCAAAGGCAGAGGCATGATGGGAATTGTAGTTGGGCAACAGCTGGAGGGCCACAGGCTGAGCACTCAGGCTGTAGGGGTTCCTGAAGTTGAGGTTGGAACCCCGAAATAGTATCTTGGATTACCATACAATTACTTTAAAGTGGACTTTCAGCCATTATTCTGCTATGCACAGCGCCGTGCCGACTTCCTGGCGGGCTCATCCCTAATGCTGGACAGACAAGATAAACCTCCTCCCGCAGAGATCACGGACGGGATATGTAAGGAAAACAACAGAGAAACCAAAAATAGTGAAATCCAATTTATTACCGGTATAAAAAAGATAATATGATAAAAAGCCAATGGCTTGCTTACATAAAAGATGCCTTAGCCCGGCACTGAGGCTGAATGCGTGTCTGATGGCCAAATGGTGCCCCGTTGCTGGCGTGCATTCCACCGTCCTACGCACACAGACCAAAGGGCCCGGAAGTGATGTGACCAAGTCTTGCCTCAATGTCTGTCCAGCATTCATCATTGTCAGTAGGCAGTGTCTTGCAAAAAGCACATCAGACCTACTTTTTAATTAAAGTGATCAACACCATCTGGTAAACAGATTTCACATACAAGCACTTTGGGTGACCAACTGTTCAGCTGGTGAAGGTTTCCGTGTGGTGAACACAAGGGATGAGCTCGGTGTTCGAGTCGAACATACGTTCGACTCGAACATCGGCTGTTCGATCGTTCGACGAAGATTCGAGTGACGCGAACGGCCCACAATGCATTACGCCATCACAGTGTCATCCAGGCGCTGTGATTGGCCAAGCATGCACTGTGACCCCGCATGCTTGGCCAATCACAGCGCCGGCAGCGAGGAGAGCAATGATTGGCCACAGGCAGGATGCCTGTGGCCAATTATTGCTGAGGGTGTTTAGTACACGCCCCACACTATAAAAGGCCGCCAGCACGGCGGCCTAGTGTAGTGTGTTCCGGAGCAGGGAAAGAGAAACATAGGCAGGGACAGTGACATTTATTTTTTTCTTGCTTAACCTGGATTCCTTTAGTTTAGGGAAAGAGAAGGATAGGTAGGGAGAGTGTCAGTGTGTTTTACTGTGCGAATCCTTGTTTCTAGGGACAGGGAAGGACAGTGAGGGAATTCTCCTTGTGCTATAGTGTGCTTTAAAAAAACATTTTTTCTAGGGACAGAAAACTATAGGTAGGGAGAGTGTCAGTGTGTTTTACTGTGTGAATCCTTGTTTCTAGGGACAGGGAAGGACAGTGAGGGAATTCTCCTTGTGCTATAGTGTGCTTTAAAAAAACATTTTTTCTAGGGACAGAAAACTATAGGTAGGGAGAGTGTCAGTGTGTTTTACTGTGCGAATCCTTGTTTCTAGGGACAGGGAAGGACAGTGAGGGAATTCTCCTTGTGCTATAGTGTGCTTTAAAAAAACATTTTTTCTAGGGACAGAAAACTATAGGTAGGGAGAGTGTCAGTTTCTTTCACTGTGATAATCCTTGTTTCTAGGGACAAAGAAGGAAAGTGAGTGAAATTCTCCTTGTGCTATAGTGTGCTTTAAAAAAACATTTTTTCTAGGGACAGAAAACTATAGGTAGGGAGAGTGTCAGTGTCTTTTACTGTGCGAATCCTTGTTTCTAGGGACAGGGAAGGACAGTGAGGGAATTCTCCTTGTGCTATAGTGTGCTTTAAAAAAAAAAATTTCTAGGGACAGAAAACTATTGGTAGGGAGAGTGTCAGTGTGTTTTACTGTGCGAATCCTTGTTTCTAGGGACAGGGAAGGACAGAGAGGGAATTCTCCTTGTGCTATAGTGTGCTTTAAAAAAACATTTTTTCTAGGGACAGAAAACTATAGGTAGGGAGAGTGTCAGTGTGTTTTACTGTGCGAATCCTTGTTTCTAGGGACAGGGAAGGACAGTGAGGGAATTCTCCTTGTGCTATAGTGTGCTTTAAAAAAACATTTTTTCTAGGGACAGAAAACTATAGGAAGGAAGAGTGTCAGTTTCTTTCACTGTGATAATCCTTGTTTCTAGGGACAAAGAAGGAAAGTGAGTGAAATTCTCCTTGTGCTATAGTGTGCTTTAAAAAAACATTTTTTCTAGGGACAGAAAACTATAGGTAGGGAGAGTGTCAGTTTCTTTCACTGTGATAATCCTTGTTTCTAGGGACAAAGAAGGAAAGTGAGTGAAATTCTCCTTGTGCTATAGTGTGCTTTAAAAAAAACATTTTTTCTAGGGACAGAAAACTATAGGTAGGGAGGGTGTCAGTGTGTTTTACTGTGCGAATCCTTGTTTCTAGGGACAGGGAAGGACAGTGAGGGAATTCTCCTTGTGCTATAGTGTGCTTTAAAAAAACATTTTTTCTAGGGACAGAAAACTATAGGAAGGAAGAGTGTCAGTTTCTTTCACTGTGATAATCCTTGTTTCTAGGGACAAAGAAGGAAAGTGAGTGAAATTCTCCTTGTGCTATAGTGTGCTTTAAAAAAACATTTTTTCTAGGGACAGAAAACTATAGGTAGGGAGAGTGTCAGTTTCTTTCACTGTGATAATCCTTGTTTCTAGGGACAAAGAAGGAAAGTGAGTGAAATTCTCCTTGTGCTATAGTGTGCTTTAAAAAAACATTTTTTCTAGGGACAGAAAACTATAGGTAGGGAGAGTGTCAGTGTCTTTTACTGTGCGAATCCTTGTTTCTAGGGACAGGGAAGGACAGTGAGGGAATTCTCCTTGTGCTATAGTGTGCTTTAAAAAAAAAAATTTCTAGGGACAGAAAACTATAGGTAGGGAGAGTGTCAGTGTGTTTTACTGTGCGAATCCTTGTTTCTAGGGACAGGGAAGGACACTGAGGGAATTCTCCTTGTGCTATAGTGTGCTTTAAAAAAACATTTTTTCTAGGGACAGAAAACTATAGGTAGGGAGAGTGTCAGTGTGTTTTACTGTGCGAATCCTTGTTTCTAGGGACAGGGAAGGACAGTGAGGGAATTCTCCTTGTGCTATAGTGTGCTTTAAAAAAACATTTTTTCTAGGGACAGAAAACTATAGGAAGGAAGAGTGTCAGTTTCTTTCACTGTGATAATCCTTGTTTCTAGGGACAAAGAAGGAAAGTGAGTGAAATTCTCCTTGTGCTATAGTGTGCTTTAAAAAAACATTTTTTCTAGGGACAGAAAACTATAGGTAGGGAGAGTGTCAGTGTCTTTTACTGTGCGAATCCTTGTTTCTAGGGACAGGGAAGGACAGTAAGGGAATTCTCCTTGTGCTATAGTGTGCTTTAAAAAAACATTTTTTCTAGGGACAGAAAACTATAGGTAGGGAGAGTGTCAGTGTGTTTTACTGTGCGAATCCTTGTTTCTAGGGACAGGGAAGGACAGTGAGGGAATTCTCCTTGTGCTATAGTGTGCTTTAAAAAAACATTTTTTCTAGGGACAGAAAACTATAGGTAGGGAGAGTGTCAGTGTGTTTTACTGTGCGAATCCTTGTTTCTAGGGACAGGGAAGGACAGTGAGGGAATTCTCCTTGTGCTATAGTGTGCTTTAAAAAAACATTTTTTCTAGGGACAGAAAACTATAGGAAGGAAGAGTGTCAGTTTCTTTCACTGTGATAATCCTTGTTTCTAGGGACAAAGAAGGAAAGTGAGTGAAATTCTCCTTGTGCTATAGTGTGCTTTAAAAAAACATTTTTTCTAGGGACAGAAAACTATAGGTAGGGAGAGTGTCAGTGTCTTTTACTGTGCGAATCCTTGTTTCTAGGGACAGGGAAGGACAGTGAGGGAATTCTCCTTGTGCTATAGTGTGCTTTAAAAAAACATTTTTTCTAGGGACAGAAAACTATAGGTAGGGAGAGTGTCAGTGTGTTTTACTGTGCGAATCCTTGTTTCTAGGGACAGGGAAGGACAGTGAGGGAATTCTCCTTGTGCTATAGTGTGCTTTAAAAAAACATTTTTTCTAGGGACAGAAAACTATAGGTAGGGAGAGTGTCAGTGTGTTTTACTGTGCGAATCCTTGTTTCTAGGGACAGGGAAGGACAGTGAGGGAATTCTCCTTGTGCTATAGTGTGCTTTAAAAAAACATTTTTTCTAGGGACAGAAAACTATAGGAAGGAAGAGTGTCAGTTTCTTTCACTGTGATAATCCTTGTTTCTAGGGACAAAGAAGGAAAGTGAGTGAAATTCTCCTTGTGCTATAGTGTGCTTTAAAAAAACATTTTTTCTAGAGACAGAAAACTATAGGTAGGGAGAGTGTCAGTTTCTTTCACTGTGATAATCCTTGTTTCTAGGGACAAAGAAGGAAAGTGAGTGAAATTCTCCTTGTGCTATAGTGTGCTTTAAAAAAACATTTTTTCTAGGGACAGAAAACTATAGGTAGGGAGAGTGTCAGTGTCTTTTACTGTGCGAATCCTTGTTTCTAGGGACAGGGAAGGACAGTGAGGGAATTCTCCTTGTGCTATAGTGTGCTTTAAAAAAACATTTTTTCTAGGGACAGAAAACTATAGGTAGGGAGAGTGTCAGTGTGTTTTACTGTGCGAATCCTTGTTTCTAGGGACAGGGAAGGACAGTGAGGGAATTCTCCTTGTGCTATAGTGTGCTTTAAAAAAAAACATTTTTTCTAGGGACAGAAAACTATAGGTAGGGAGAGTGTCAGTTTCTTTCACTGTGATAATCCTTGTTTCTAGGGACAAAGAAGGAAAGTGAGTGAAATTCTCCTTGTGCTATTGTGTGCTTTAAAAAAACATTTTTTCTAGGGACAGAAAACTATAGGTAGGGAGAGTGTCAGTGTCTTTTACTGTGTGAATCCTTGTTTCTAGGGACAGGGAAGGACAGTGAGGGAATTCTCCTTGTGCTATAGTGTGCTTTAAAAAAACATTTTTTCTAGGGACAGAAAACTATAGGTAGGGAGAGTGTCAGTGTCTTTTACTGTGCGAATCCTTGTTTCTAGGGACAGGGAAGGACAGTGAGGGAATTCTCCTTGTGCTATAGTGTGCTTTAAAAAAACATTTTTTCTAGGGACAGAAAACTATAAGTAGGGAGAGTGTCAGTGTGTTTTACTGTGCGAATCCTTGTTTCTAGGGACAGGGAAGGACAGTGAGGGAATTCTCCTTGTGCTATAGTGTGCTTTAAAAATACATTTTTTCTAGGGACAGAAAACTATAGGAAGGAAGAGTGTCAGTTTCTTTCACTGTGATAATCCTTGTTTCTAGGGACAAAGAAGGAAAGTGAGTGAAATTCTCCTTGTGCTATAGTGTGCTTTAAAAAACATTTTTTCTAGGGACAGAAAACTATAGGTAGGGAGAGTGTCAGTGTGTTTTACTGTGCGAATCCTTGTTTCTAGGGACAGGGAAGGACAGTGAGGGAATTCTCCTTGTGCTATAGTGTGCTTTAAAAAAACTTTTTTTCTAGGGACAGAAAACTATAGGTAGGGAGAGTGTCAGTGTGTTTTACTGTGCGAATCCTTGTTTCTAGGGACAGGGAAGGACAGTGAGGGAATTCTCCTTGTGCTATAGTGTGCTTTAAAAAAACATTTTTTCTAGGGACAGAAAACTATAGGTAGGGAGAGTGTCAGTGTGTTTTACTGTGCGAATCCTTGTTTCTAGGGACAGGGAAGGACAGTGAGGGAATTCTCCTTGTGCTATAGTGTGCTTTAAAAAAACATTTTTTCTAGGGACAGAAAACTATAGGAAGGAAGAGTGTCAGTTTCTTTCACTGTGATAATCCTTGTTTCTAGGGACAAAGAAGGAAAGTGAGTGAAATTCTCCTTGTGCTATAGTGTGCTTTAAAAAAAACATTTTTTCTAGGGACAGAAAACTATAGGTAGGGAGAGTGTCAGTGTCTTTTACTGTGCGAATCCTTGTTTCTAGGGACAGGGAAGGACAGTGAGGGAATTCTCCTTGTGCTATAGTGTGCTAAATCATTCCTCATCAACCATCTTTGAAATACTTGTTTTTTTGGACAGTCAGGGAAATTGTCGTTGTGCTATTCTGTGCAAAAGCAATTATCCTCAACCATATTTAGAAATCCTTAAGTAAAGGGACAGAGAAGGACACCTGAAGGTAGCCCTTATTGCTTTTTTCCCATCTCCCTGCAGGCCATCTATTAGAATGTCTGGAAGGCAAACAAGGAGAGGCAGACAGTCAGGAGGCAATAAAAGAGGGCAAGCAGGCTCTGTGTCTGGGGGCAACAGTGCTGGTCGTGGACGCGGTGCATTGTCATCAGCACATGGCCATGGGACACGCTTGTCCTTCTTTTCGGCAGCTGGACATGTTGAGCCACATCATGCCGAAGACTTGGTAGAGTGGATGACCAAGCCCTCCTCCTCCTCCTCATCCTCTCTCACCCAGGCTCAGGGTACTGGAAAAGCAGCTGCCAAAGCGTCCTCTTCCCTGGTATCAATGTCAGACTCATCATCAGTCACTCCTTCCCTAGACCCACCATGTCCTCCTCCTGAGGAGTCCCCCGAACTGTTTGAGCACAGTGTTGGGTACATGCTCCAGGAGGATGCCCAGCGTTTCGAAGGGTCTGATGATGAAACCCAGCTAGAGGAAGGCAGTAGCGTGAGAGCAGACAGAGGGGATGCTCAAGAAGGACACCAATCTGGCAGTCATGTTCCAGCAGCTGCAGCATACTGCCAGATTGGCTCCAGTGATGAGGAGGGAGGTGATGATGAGGTCACTGACTCCACGTGGGTGCCTAATAGGAGAGAGGAGGAGGAGGAGGATGAGGAGGAGGCACATCTCCAACGAGGCAGGATGCCCTTTGGTGGCCAGCGTAAGGGCAGTACACCGACGGAATCACACCGCAGAGCTCCGCCTGTGCAGGGCGCTGCCTCTGCCCGTCATTCAAAAAGTTATTTGGTGTGGGCCTTTTTTGAGGCTAGTGCATCAGATCGCACAGCTGCTGTTTGCAACATATGTCTCAAGCGTATATCGCGTGGCCAAAACATCAGCCGCTTGGGTACCACATGCCTGACCAGACATATGTTGACCTGCCATGCAGCTCGTTGGCAAGCCTACCTCAAAGACCCACACCAAAGAACAAAGCGGACCTCTCCTTGCACCGCATCAGCTGGGATCTCCAACCCCACTATAACTTCAGTCCTCTCTGAAACATGCACTGAGAGGAATGAAGGTGTAGAATTAGGTGTGTCACAGCCAAGTACTTGCGGCCACTCTGCTAGCAGTACACCGACGTCCGATTCTAGCAGGCAAATTTCCCTGCCCCAGCTGCTGGACCGTCGAAAGTTCACTCCCAGCCATCCACATGCCCAGCGGTTGAATGCTAGCTTGGCTAAATTGCTAGCGCTTCAACTGCTGCCTTTTCAGTTGGTAGACTCGGCCCCCTTCCGTGAGTTTGTGCAATGTGCGGTTCCTCAGTGGCAGGTTCCCAAACGCCACTTTTTCTCACGGAAGGCTATTCCGGCTCTCTACCGGCATGTGGAAGGCAATGTCTTGGCCTCGCTGGACAGGGCGGTCAGCGGTAAGGTGCATATTACCGCTGACTCATGGTCCAGCAGGCATGGACAGGGACGTTACCTTTCTTTCACGGCCCATTGGGTCACTCTTTTGGCAGCTGGGAAGGATGCAGGACAAGGTGCAGTAGTGTTGGAGGTTGTTCCACCGCCACGCCTCCAAAATGCTACTACTGGTTGTGACACACCTCTCTCCTCCACCCCCTCCTCTTCTTCTTCCTCCATGGCCTCTTCCTGTGGTTTGTCCTCGGAACCAGCGGTGCTCCGTAGGCGTTCAAGGGGCTACGCAAGTACGCAGGCAAAAAGATGCCATGCCGTGCTTGCGCTGGTGTGTTTGGGGGACAGAAGCCACACTGGGGCAGAGGTCCTGTCTGCTCTGCAGGGCCAGGCCGAGAGGTGGTTGACGCCACGCCAGCTTAAGCCAGGAATGGTGGTTTGCGACAATGGCACCAACCTCCTCTCCGCCCTCCGACAGGGACAACTGACCCATGTGCCCTGTGTGGCTCACGTCCTTAACCTGGTGGTGCAGCGGTTCTTGGGCAGGTACCCGGGCTTACAGGATGTCCTGAGGCAGGCCAGGAAAGTCTGTGTGCATTTCCGCAGATCTTATAATGCCAGTGCTCGCCTGGCTGAGCTGCAAAAGGAGTTGAACCTGCCCAAGAACCGCCTTATATGTGACATGCCCACCAGGTGGAACTCAACGTTGGCCATGCTGCAGCGGCTGCACACGCAGCAGAGGGCCATCAATGAGTACCTGTGCGACTACGGCACCAGGACAGGGTCAGGGGAGCTTGGTTTTTTTTCTCCACGCCAGTGGGGCATGATCAGGGATGCATGCACTGTCCTGGCACCATTTGAGGAGGCCACGAGGATAGTGAGCAGTGACAGTGCATGCATCAGTGACACTGTACCTCTTGTCCACCTGTTGGAGCACACGCTGCGTGGAATAATGGACAGGGCACTTGAGGCAGAACAGAGGCAGGAAGAGGAGGACTTCCTTGCCTCTCAAGGCCCCCTTTACCCAGACAGTGTTCCTTCTGTCCCACCCATCGCACAGGAAGAGGAGGAGGAGGAGGAGGAGGAGGATTGTGTCAGCATGGAGGTGGAGGCTGGCACTCAGCATCATCAGCAGCAGTCTTTTAGGGATGATTTACAGTCCCAAGAAACCAGTGGACTTGTACGTGGCTGGGAGGAGGTGGCTGCAGATCATGTCGTCCTTAGTGACCCAGAGGACTCCGGAGTGAATGCCTCAGCAAACCTACGCTGCATGGCCTCCCTGATCCTGCAAAGTCTGCGGAAGGATCCTCGTATTCTTCGGATCAAGGAGAGGGACCATTACTGGCTGGCCACTCTCCTTGATCCACGGTACAAGGGTAAGGTTGCGGACCTTATGTTACCGTCGCAGAGGGAGCAGAGGATGAGACAACTCCGGGAGGCCTTGCAGAAAGGTCTGTGCAACGCGTTCCCAGAGACTGGGAGGTTACAAACTCCTGGTCCTGGACAACGAGTTGCTGAGGCTTCGGCCAGTCAAAGAAGGAGCGGTGGGGAAGGTGGCCGTCTGACCGATGCGTTCAGATAATTCTTTAGTCCGCAGCCCCAAAGTATGATCGGTTCCAGCAACCATCGCCAGCGTCTGATAAACATGGTGCAGGAATATCTAGGGGCAAGGTCAGACTTGGACACCTTCCCCACCGAAAATCCTCTGGCTTACTGGGTCTTGAGGATGGATCACTGGCCAGAGCTTGCACAGTATGCAATTGAGCTACTGGCCTGTCCTGCATCCAGCGTTCTTTCGGAACGCACATTCAGTGCTGCTGGAGGATTTGTCACGGATCACAGGGTGCGCCTGTCCACCGACTCGGTTGATCGACTGACTTTCATCAAGATGAACCAGTCTTGGATCACCACCAGCTACCACACACCTGATGCTGATATAAAGACTAATTGATTTTAACATGTCACATCCCTTCAAGACTGATGCTGATGCTGAGTGCCTGTGCTGTTATGTTGACTGGCTATCCTCCTCCTCCGAGTCCTCAATGATACGATTGATGATGATAGCTTGGAAGATCATTTTTGTTTATGGGTGCCGCCACCAGTGGCTAAGGCCCAATTTTTCAGCCCAAACAGGGGCGTGTAATTACAATTTTTTTAGCAATAATTTGCCATAGGGCTCATTGCTGTGCTCCAAGTACAGTATCTGTGAGGGGTTGGAGTGTTGTGGCACCAGTGCCTAAGGCCCAATTTTTCAGCCCCTGTTTAACAGGGGCGTGTCATTACAATTTTTGAAGCAATACTTTGCAACAGGGCTCATTGCTGTGCTCCAAGTACAGTATCTGTGAGGGGTTGTAGTGTTGTGCCACCAGTGCCTAAGGCCCAATTTTTCAGCCCCTGTTCAACAGGGGCATGCAATTACAATTATTGATCTAATAATTCACAGCAGGGCCCATTGCTGCACCCACCAAGAGTAACTCTGAGGGCTTACAGTGTTGTGGCAACGCCACCACCACCACCACCACGAAAGGCCCAATTTTTCAGCCCCTGTTCAAAAGGGGCATGCAATTACAATTCTTGATCTAATAATTCACAGCAGGGCCCATTCCTGCACCCACCAAGAGTAACTCTGAGGGCTTACAGTGTTGTGGCAACACCACCACCACCACCACCACCACGAAAGGCCCAATTTTTCAGCCCCTGTTCAACAGGGGCATGCAATTACAATTCTTGATCTAATAATTCACAGCAGGGCCCATTGCTGCACCCACCAAGAGTAACTCTGAGGGCTTACAGTGTTGTGGCAACGCCACCACCACCACCACCACGAAAGGCCCAATTTTTCAGCCCCTGTTCAACAGGGGCATGCAATTACAATTCTTGATCTAATAATTCACAGCAGGGCCCATTGCTGCACCCACCAAGAGTAACTGTCAGGGCTTACAGTGTTGTGGCACCAGCACCACCATCAAAGGCCCAATTTTTACTACCACTGTTCAACAATTATATGTAATTAAAATTCCTGATATAATAGTTGACAGCAGGGCGTTCCAGCACCAACCAAGAGTAACTGTGAGTGCTTACAGTGTTGTGCCAACACCAACAACTAAGGGGCCTATTTCTGCAGAATATATACGGCAGGTCCCTACTTTCAAACATCCAACTTACAAACGACTCCTACTTGCAAACGCAAAAAGACAACAGGAAGTGAGAGGAAATCTACCACTAGGAAGGAAAATTCTCTCCTGTAAGAATAAATATGGGAGAAAGGTGTCTCCTCTGTACTGATGCTTTATCAGCAATCCTTGTTTCAAGAAAAACACCACATTTCAAAAACAGTTGTCATTGGGACGGAAAGTGAGGTGAAATGTTCTGAACAGGGGCACAGACAGCAAAACAAATGTTACAGGGGTGATAACCCTTACCTATGTTTTCCAAAAAGTTTAAAAATAGATTTTTGGGCTGGAGCTACACTTCAACAATGTACCTGTTCAAAATTACAAACAGATTCTACATAAGAACAAACCTACAGTCCCTGTCTTGTATGCACCGCCTGTATACGGCTGTCCAGAGTATATAGGGCCTTTTTTATTTTATGTGCGGGGTTCCCCTTAATATCCATACAAGACCCAAAGGGGCTGGTAATGGGCTGGGGTAGGGGGGGGGGGGTCATGGGGTAGCTATGCCATTTTTCTTAAAGATTTTCATCCATATTACCGGGACCAGACATTACATTAAAGCCGCAAGCAGTTTTAAATGGCTTTTTTTCCCTTTAGAAGTGTCATTTTGTGCAGGGACAGTTCTAAACACGGGAAACACGTGGCACTTCACAGGCATACTTTAGACACCCCCCAGGTACGATATTTAAAGGAATATTTGACTTTTTTTTTTTCACTTTATGCATCATTAAAATGACTGCTCCCGAAAAACGACCGTTTTTAAAACTTCTTTTTGCATTGATACATGTCCCCTGGTGCACAACCCGGGTTCCCAAACCCTTTTTAGGACAATAACATGCATAATAGTTGTTATAATTAGCACTTTAGAATTCGAACGTTCGCATCCATTGTATTTAATAGGGTCCTAATGTTCGTACGAACTTTCGGTCCGTTCGCGGGTTCTGGTGCGAACCGAACCCGGGGGTGTTCGGCTCATCACTAGTGAACACCATTGAGAAGATTCAACTTTTTACACAAGAGTTTTTGTGTATACTATTTTTTGATAAATTGGAACATTGTGGCTTTGGCTACTTTTTCTTATTTTAAAGGATGTTATGATTTTTGATGCATTTGGGTAAATTATCAGGATTAATAGAGCTATTTCTTTTTGTCACATATCTGTTTTTTAATAATTAATTATACAAGCGCCCCCTTCACTTCTTCCATTCACACCATGGCATTCCATTTTTTGGGCAGAATCACCACAGTTCTGCCTGCGATTCAGAAACACTGCAAATCGTGGGACGCCCTTGCGATCCCCGTTACTTTGAATGGCACCAAAATCACGGCGCAATTTTGCCGCGATTGTCGCCCGATGAATCATGGTAAAATTGCACAAACAGAATCCCGAGATGCCTGAAGCCCAAAAGAAGTACAAGAACTTCTTTTGAACATCAAGCGTCCTGCAATTATGTTTGTGTGATTTACTGTTATTCGCCAGGCAACAATCGTGCCGCGATTTGGTGCCATTCATAGTAACAAGATCGCAAGGGCTTGCGGTGTTTCTGAATCGCAGGCAGAATCGCTGTGATTTTTCCCACAAAACGGAACGCCATGGTGTGAATGGAGCCTTAAGGTAACACAGAGAGGTCTATTTCTAAATAGGGATGGCCGAACATCCCCCGGTTCGGTTTGCACCAGACCATGCGAAAAGGCAAAAAGTTCTAGCGAACATGCAATTCCTATTAAAATCTTTGGGGCACGAACATGAAAAAACAAGAGTGCACATTTCAAAGGCTTATATGCAAGTTATTGCCATAAAAAGTGTATGGGGACCCAGGTACTGCCCCAGTGGACATGTATCAATGCAAAAAAAGTTTTTAAAACAACTGTTTTTTCAGGAGCAGTGATTTTAATAATGCTTAAAGTGAAACAATAAAAATGTAATATCCCCTTAAGACCCCTTTCACACTGGGGCGGTTTGCAGGCGCTATTGCGCTAACAATAGTGCCTGCAAACCGTCTCTAAACAGCCGCTGCTGTTTCTCCAGTGTGAAAGCCTGAGGGCTTTCACACTGGAGCGGTGCTCTAGCAGGACCGCTCCAAAAGTCCTGCTAGCTGCATCTTTGGAGCGGTGAAAGAGCGGTGTGTTTACCGCTCATCCACCGCTCCTGCCCATTGAAATCAATGGGACAGCGCGGCTATACCGCACGCAATGCGGGCGGTTCTAATCCTTTCTCGGCCGCTAGAGTGGGGTAAAACCGCCCTGCTAGCAGCCAAAATGCGCCGCAAATCCGCCCATAGCATTGGCGGTAAAAACACTATGGGCGCCTCAGTGTGAAAGGGGCCTAAATGTAATGGTTGGGGGGGCCCTTAGTCTGCCTGTAAAGTGGTGCATCTGTGTGATGTGTAGAACAGTCCCACAGCAAAATGACATTTCTAAAGAAAAAAATGTAATATAAATTTGCTTGCGGCTGTATAGATCAAAGCTGTATAGATCAAGGAAAACATTTACATTGGTCCCCCCCAGTCCATACCAGGCCCGTTGGGATTTTAAGGGGAACTCCACGGCAAAATAAAAAAAAAATTGGCATGGGTTGCCCCCCAAAATTAATACCAGACCCTTATCCGAGCATGCAGCCTGGAGGACAGGATAGGGGGGCGAGCGAGTGACATCCCCCCTTCTGAACCATACCAGGCCACATGCCCTCAACATGGAAAGGGTGCTTTGGGGTCCCCCACAAAGCACCTTGTCCCCATGTTGATGGGGACAAGAGCCTCTTCCCGACAACCCTGGCCATTGGTTGTCGGGTCTGAGGGTGGGGGGCTTATCGGAATATGGAAGCCCCCTGTAACAAGGGGGCCCCCAGATCCTATGTGAATGGGTATCGGGTACATTGTACCCCTACCCATTCACCAAAATTTTTTCAAAAAGTAAAAACCACAATCGTTTTTCACAATTCCTTTATTAAAAAAAAAAGTGTTCCTAATTGTACATCCATCGTCAATCACGCTGCCTGACGGACCTGAAAAATAAAATAAAAAAACGAAAAAACTGACTGCTGTCTTTTGTCAGCTGTTATACAGACAAGGGCGGGCCACCCGTTGATGTAGTCACATGATGTCAGAAGGGGGCAGGGTCACTCGGTTATGTCACCGGGTGGCCGCGCCCTTGCCTATATAACAGCTGTCACAGCCAAGAGACAGCAGTCACCGGAAAGGCCTCCCATTGAGGCGGACATTTTTTTTCAATTTTTTGGGTCCATCTGGTGGCGTCATTAGAAGATTGATGGACATCGTGGGACACTTTTTTTTCTTTTTTTTAATAAAGGAATTGTCAAACACTGTCTGTTGTGGTTTTTACTTTTTGACACTTTTTTGGTGAATAGGTAGGGGTACAATGTACCCGATACCCATTCACATGGGGGGCGGGATCTGGGGGCCCCCTTGTTAAAGGGGACTTCTAGATTCCAATAAACCCCCCCGCCCACAGACCCTGACAAGCAATGGCCAGGGTTTTTGGGAAGAGGCTCTTGTCCCCATCAACATGGGGGGCAAGGTGCTTTGGAGGGGCAAGCGGGCTGGTATGGTTCAGAAGGGCCTGGTATGGATTTTGGGGGGGACCCGTGCTGTTTTTTTTCTTCTTAATTCTGTCATAGGGTTCCCCTTAACCCCTTCAATGCACTGTATTATTTACTGTGAAATAAAATCCCAAATTTTGGGTTGTTACAGGAATTTTCTCTCACTTTCTTTTTTGATATGGGGCAGGAAGTGAAGGGGGATTTTTCCATTGGGACACAGAGAGCAAAAGAAAAAACTTGTTAGAAAAATTTGCTTAACCACGTAAGGACCGAGCCTCTTTCTGAGATTTGGTGTTTACAAGTTAAAAACAGTATTTTTTGCTAGAAAATTACTTAGAACCCCAAAAAATTATATATATTTTTTTCTAACACCCTAGAGAATAAAATGGCAGCCATTGCAATACTTTTTGTCATACTGTATTTCCGCAGCTGTCTTACAAGCGCACTTTTTTGGGAAAAAATTCACATTTTTTTATAAAAAAATAAGACAACAGAAAAGTTTGCCCAATTCTATTTTTATATTGTGAAATATAATGTTGCGCCGAGTAAATTGATACCCAACATGTCACGCTTCCAAGTTGAGCCTGCATTTACCCTTAAAAATCTCCATAGGCAACGTTTAAAAAATTCTATAGGTTGCATGTTTTGAGTTATAGAGGAGGTGTAGGGCTAGAATTATTGGTCTCTCTCTTAACGATCACGACAATACCTCACATGTGTGGTTTTAACACCATTTTCATATGCGGGCGCTGCTCGCGTATGCGTTCGCTTCTGCGCGTGAGCTCGTCAGGACAGGGCGCTTTAAAAAATGTTTTTTTTTTATTATTATTTCTTTTACTTGAATTTTTTTTATTTTGACACTTTTTTATTTTTATTTGGGTCACTTTTATTCCTATTACAAGGAATGTAAACATCCCTTGTAATAGAAAAAAATGTATGACAGGACCCTAATGCGCGCATGCACATAACCATTTGCATTCTCGCTCATAGTCGTTAACTAAGACGAGTTTGGGGAACAGGAGTTAGCCTGCGGGAAACATTTCTTCCTCTGGTAAGCCTTTCCTGACAGTAACCCACACATATACCCAGTGAAGTGACTGGCCTCAGATGATACACAGAGATTAAACAAATCCTCCTACATAGGTTTTACTTGTTTATCTGCAGTCTTCTCTTGTCTACAACCCTTCAAAAAGGCAAAAAAAAATTAACTCTTTCTTCATCTGTTAGGAGCACAGAGAAGGGGGCAGAGAGATTGCAGTTACAGTGTGTGGGAGCTGATTGGAGGAAAGGCACACCCCCCTTTCACACAGCAGAAGAACTGGGTTCTGAATGGACAAACTATCTGCTGAGCTCTCCCTCCCGACACAAATTTATCTCACATTTCAGGAAAACTTCTCAGAAGTGACTCTTTGCTGTAGCAGAGAAAAGAAGCACCAGAGAGAAATGACACTTAGAGCTTTGGAGAGAGATAAGTAAACATTACAGGTATACAGTACAGTATGTGCTTTGTTAAAATTCCATGACTGTCAGGCGGATATAACCACCAGGACCCTTTTTGAAAACCGCTGTATACGAGGTTCTGATTCGCGGGGAGGGATAACAGAGTTATATACCCTATTCAATAATCAGGGTAACAAACCCTCCTACCAAACGGCTTGGGAATCGGACCTAGGGGAAATTGTGGAAGAAGAGGTGTGGACAAAATGGTCGACCATGGTGCACAAAGGCATACTTAACACCTCACTAGTGGAGGCAAACTATAAGGTGCTAGCGCATTGGTACCTTGTCCCAACAAGGTTAGCTAAACTTTAACCCGGCACCTCACCCTCTGTTTCAGGGGGTGCGGACAGGAAGGACATACCGTATTTTTCGCTCCATAAGACGCACCTGACCATAAGACGCACCTAGGTTTTAGAGGAGGAAAACAAGAAAAAAAAATATTCTGAACCAAACGGTGTACTAAAATATTTTATATTATATTATTACTATAGGTGGGTGGTGGACACACAGCAATACCAGCCCCCTATCAAATCAGCTCAGCTACACTATATCTGGTGGTGGTGGTGGACACAGCAACCTCCCCCCCTTCCCAGATCAGCTCAGGGTGGCAGGGCAGACACAAACACCCCTTAAGCCAATTCTATCACAACAGCTCAGGTGACTGGGCTGTGGATACCATGCCAGCTTGCACCTCCCACCCCCTTATCAACAGCTCACCTCAGGCAGCGGAGGACACTGCCATTACAATCCACAAACCCCTCTTGCTGGCTGGCTGGCTCTCAGCCTCAGATGTACCCAGGAAGCAGCTAGAAATGAGGACTGGGGACAGAGTTTACAGCAGCAGATCCCGGGGGAAGGAGCAGGAAGTCAGACTGGACCAGACCACGGCGCCGGGGGGGGGGGTTCAGGCTGCAAAAAAACAAACAGCAAGGGCTCTCACAGCTTTCGAGATGGTGTCACCTCTGGCGGGTGACACCCGCCTGGGTACGGAGCACACCACATAGCAATGCTACTGACACCCCCCATGTTTTGACACCCGGGGGAAAACGCCTCCCCCCGCTCCCCCTTGGTATGCCCCTGCCAGGATGCTCCTCACTTCCTGTCCTCTCTCCTTTACAGAGAAGCCGAGCGCTGGAATTCTGACGGGGGGGGCAGTGCCTGGTCAGTATTTGCTCCATAAGACGCAGGGACATTTACCCCTATTTTTTGGTGGGGGAAAAATGCGTCTTATGGTGCGAAAAATACGGTATGTATCATGTCTGGTGGTCTTGCCCGAAGGTCCGATGTTTTTGGATCAGAATATTCAACCTGAGAGGGGCGTGGCGACCGGACTCCAAGATGGACGCTTAGCCCAGGAGGTCCGCTTGTCAGCCTGAGATAACATCAGCCTCCACAGCCCACCGGCGATCCTGCGAGCCCTGCGATCGGTCATCCGATCACTGACCTGCCGAGGAACAACCCGGTGATGCCCAGGAATCGTAAAAAAACGCTGCAGCCCCAGAAACTAGACAGCTTCTTCGGAGCAGCAGCGAGGGGAATGCAGCAAAATGGCGGCGGCGACGGAGCGCGAGTCCCACAGCACGCCTCGCAGCCAGGAGCACTTAACACAAGCAACGGCCCGCCATCCATCGCCATCCGCTCGGCTACAACACACAGCACTTCCTCCTCCGGGGCATCCAGCCCCACAACGCGGAGCCCAGCCAAATCGAGGCCGCAGAGGGACTCCTCAGCTAGGCCGCAGCTGGATCTCAACATGGAGGTAAGCGGGCCGCAACCCACCAGCACTAGCCAGCGGCAACAGAGGGGGGACCCCATATCAGAATTCCCCACGGCAGACAGACCAGTATCCGACACCGTGCTGAAGGACATGCTCCTTTCACTGAGAACATCCCTGCAGTCAGATATATACAGTGGGATCACTGCATGCCAAAAAGAAGTGCAGGCCATAGGACAGAGGGTCCATGTTGTGGAAGACAAAGTGGAAGAGCACACTTCTGCATTTAACATGATGGTGAACGCCATCAAGGCACAGGGGGAGGAAATAGTTTGGCTCAAGGATAAGATGGCGGACCTCGAGGACAGATCAAGAAGGAATAACCTCAAACTGAGGGTTTCCCTGAAAATGTTCCCCCCACACAGCTCCTTCAATACACCCAGACTCTGTTCTCCACATTGCTGCCAGATGCAACAGCGCAGGATCTTATCATTGATAGAATCCATAGGGTCCCTAAACCATCGTTCCTCCCTGACGAGACTCCCAGGGATGTACTGATGAGGGTACACTTTTTTCACATCAAAGATCGCATACTACAAGCGTCACGTACTCCAGGGAAAGTCCCGCCACAATACGCCAACATCAGGATACTACCTGACCTGTCCAGACACACTCTTCAGCGCAGACGCAATCTGCTCACTGTAACCAAAGCATTGAGGAATCACAACATACCGCATAAGTGGAAATATCCAGCCACTCTTATTATCACCTACAATGGGGCCAGTGTCTCAGTGTCCAAAATAGAGGAAGGGCTGGCTGCTCTACGCCAATGGGGAATTCTCCCGGAACAAGTTCCTCAATCCCAATCCTCTGCAAGCCCACGGCCAATACAGAATGACTGGCAGGTAGTGTCACACAAGAAGGCTGGTAAGAAAAAAGCCGGTGAAGCAAAATAATTACTTATACTCACCAATCTCGTTTATCTCAGGTGCACAGGTACCGCAGTGAGGTATCAACCGTACACCCTCCGTTCTGCACTAGCAGCTACGTCTGCCCGAGGATCAATTTATGGATCCATTTCTTATGAAAATCCAGTTATATCTATCTTTTTCTCTTATGTTTCCGTTGCTGTTTTCCCTTTTTCTCCCCAGTGTCCCTTTTGATATACACAGAAACGCTCAATGTATAATGACAGCGGTAAATGAAGAACATGTTAGACCACTCTCAGCATACCACAAGGATGGACAAAGCCAACCAACATTCTCCAAGACGAGTAAGTGCCTAACCAGTTTCCTCACACACGATACCACTCCAATAACACTATGACGATTAAGCTCCTATCTATTAATGCCCGGGGTCTGAACCACCCGGTAAAACGCTTCTCCATGTGGAAAGAAGCCTGCATACAGAGAGCTGACATACTCTGTGTGCAGGAAACACATTTCCAAAAAGATGCAGCCCCGAAGTGTTCGCATAAGGACTACCCTTTTATATATACGGCTTGTACGCCTGACAACAAGAAGGGAGGAGTCCTATTAGCCATCAAAAACTCTCTCTCATTCCAACCAAAAACTACTGTTCTGGACGATGGAGGCAGGTATATAATCCTTACGGGAGACATCAATTCCAAACCATACACGATTGTTTCAGTATATGCCCCTAACACTCACCAACTCCGCTTCTTGAGGAAAATCCTTACCAAAGCCCAAAATTTGAAATATGGCAACCTCCTGATATGCGGTGATTTTAACATGACATCGGACCCGCTACTGGATACTACCTCTGGCAAACCCAGGACCCACCTGTCTCTGCAACCTTTGTTACACAAAGTGGAACTCTTTGATGTATGGAGATGTCTCCACGCCAACGAACGTGACTATACTTTTTTCTCGAACAGACACAGTTCATATTCTCGTATAGACATGTTCCTAACTGATAAATGGTTGCTGCAGAACGTTGAAAAAACTAGTATACACAATATTACATGGTCAGATCATGCTGCTATATCTTTGTCTATTATAGAAAAGGGTGTCTCCCCTTCTATCCCCATCTGGCGTAGTAACAATAGGGTTCTTCAAGAACCAATTCTCCAAAAGTCTATAGCTCAACACCTAACGAACTACTTCGCAGAAAATGCTGATTCTGTAACTGACCCAAACATTCTGTGGAATGCACATAAAGCCTATATTCGAGGGATATTAATCCAAATTGGCGCTAGGGAAAAAAGAAAACTAACGCACTCACTTAACTCTACTATTGCTGACATACAGATTCTAGAAACCATGCATAAGCAGTCACCGTCAGAACCCTTAACTAGTAAACTGTGCGCCAGCAGAGAAAAGCTTAGAGAACTTCTCTTGCGCCAATTTGATAGGCATCTAAGACGCCTGAAACTCCTACACTATGCCAACGCGGACAGAGCAGGCAAATATTTAGCAAATAGACTCAAAGCCACTCGTTCCAAAACTAGAATACAATACCTGAAACACCCATCCACTTCACTAAAAATTATTCACCCCCAAGATATAGCCGATCAATTTGCTGACTACTATAGTTCGCTTTACAACCTCCAGAGAGACTCCAATACCCCCCAACCGACAACAGAAAAAATACAAACGTTCTTGCACACGCTGAAACTCCCATCCCTTTCCCAAACACAACTGGAGGACCTAAACAGCCCAATCACGGCACTAGAAATAGAACACATAATTGACTCTTTACCAATCGGGAAATCCCCCTTCCCAGATGGCTTTTCCAATGAATATTTCAAAACATTTAAACAGATCCTTTCGCCCCACATGTCTAAAGTCTTCATTAAAGCCACAGAAACAGCGACACTTCCACGAGAATTGCTAAAAGCACACATAGTCACACTCCCTAAACCAGGAAAAGAACCCCACACACCAGCTAACTTCAGACCCATTTCACTCTTAAACACTGACACAAAAATATTTGCAAAATTACTGGCTAAAAGACTTACGCATATAATACCACTAATCATCAAAAAAGACCAGATGGGCTTTATAAAGGGGAGGCAGACCTCTGACGCTACCAGAAGAATCATCAATGTAATACATCGGGCTGAAAGAACTCGAACGCCTTCTCTGCTGCTCTCTATCGATGCAGAGAAGGCGTTCGACAGGGTCCATTGGACCTACATGGAAATGGTTCTGGAAAAATTTGGGTTTAAAGGATCAATTTTAAAAGCTATTCTATCTCTCTATTCCTGTCCATCCGCCCAGGTGTACTCTGCAGGCCTACTGTCTAAAACATTTGACATATCAAATGGGACCAGACAGGGCTGTCCCCTGTCCCCAACTATTTTTAATCTTATGATAGAACCACTAGCTGAAGCAATCAGATCAACGCCCTCGATCACAGGCTTCCAGTTTGGTTCCAATATGCATACCATTAATCTATTTGCGGATGATGTAATTCTAATTCTGACTAATCCTTTACAGTCCCTAAAAGAGGCGCACAAAATACTAACAACATTTGGGGACATATCCTACTATAAGGTCAACTTTACAAAATCTCTCATCCTAGACCTAGGAGTACAGTCTCAAATAAACAGTCCCTTCAAAAACAATTACCATATACTTGGAGCGCGGGTAGTATCACGTACCTGGGTATCTCATTCATTAGTAAAATAGCTGCCCTCGCTAAAACTAACATGACTCCGCTGGTAACCAAACTGGAAGCCCAACTCAAGGCCATTTCGAGAACTTAAATCTCATGGATGGGTAGAATCTCCGCATATAAAATGTTCATTTTACCACAAATCTTGTATGTATTTCGCACTCTGCCTATTCATATCCCTACTCATTTCGTCAATAGTCTCGCTAGAATGGGTTGGAAGTACATATGGAAGGGAAAAAGAGCTAGGTAGTCCAGGAACAACTTGACTTCACACAAACAAGCAGGAGGGGCGGGTTTCGCGGACATTTATGACTACTTATGGGCGGTGCGCCTAGACCAAATTAAATCCTGGTTTCAACAATCCGGCGCACCTCTTTGGGTTGACATAGAAACTTATTTATCCCCAACGAAAGATCTTACCCAATTACTCTTAGGAGACCGATGGACTCCATGGACCATCTCTCTTCTCCCGCCTACCATGCAGACATCACTGAGAGCATGGAGACTCATTTTAGATAAGCATCTCACGGACACACAAACCATGGACTTCGACCTTCCCCTGAATATATTGGAATCCAAGATCCCAATGTTGGACGTCACTGACATGATAGATAAAGGCATATATCACATATCGGACCTATATGAAGGCCCACAACTCAAACCCATAGAACAAATCATGACACAATATAAGATCTCCCCACAAGGCACTTACAAATGCCTCAGAATTACACACTTCTTGAGATGTCAGGCACCCTCATTAGCGACAATGCCAATTAAAATTTGGCAGTTCTATTCCAACGCAACACCAGACAAGAAGGGTATTTCCTTTTTCTATAACCTACTGCAAGACAGACTGACATTCAAGAAGACAACAGCAATGCAGAAATGGGAGGTAGACATAGGCGACACATTCTCGGACAAACAATGGCACAGGGCCTTCATGGAAGTACACAAGTCTTCCCACTGTGTGAAGCACTGGGAACTGATGATCAAGATAACAAATAGATGGCACTATACTCCTTTCCGACTTGCCACATACTTTCCGGGAACATCCTCGTACTGCTGGAGGGACTGTGGGCACGTTGGTAACTTAATGCATATGTTCTGGCACTGCCCCACCATAAGAAGTCTATGGAACCAGGTTTTCCAACAGATTTCCTCCATGACTGGAATACTGACACGACCCGATCCAGCTTTAGCATTACTACACCTAAACATTGACAAGTTCCCACGGACTTTTAGGCCAGTCGTGACACACATACTTCTAGAAACACGCCTGTTGATATTGCGCAATTGGAAATCTAATAAAACTACAAACATCTCTGAAGTCATAGCAGCAGTTCATAGAAATTATACGTTTGAACGCCTATTAGCAATCAACTCTCTAACATGTAAAAAATTTGAGGATGACTGGGCTATCTGGCCCAAGTCCCTTGGTTAAATTGTACACTTATCACCATTGTGTATCATCTATTGTGTATATCTCTTTATGTACCCCTTGTTTATATTGTATCCTCTATTTCTTTCTATTATCTGTAAAAGAAAATTCTTCAATAAAAAATTATTGCTTTAAAAAAAAAAAAAAAAAAGAATATTCAACCTGATCTATTCCGTGACAGGACAAAATATACCTAGAAGGGCCAAAACAGGGTTGTTTATGGACTTATCGGAGGGGTATTCCCAGACATCTACGATCTCTCATATTTTTTATTCTGCTAGCGGCTAAAATAACTATAGCCCATGCATGGAAATCACCTGTAATCAATGTTACCTTGGTGAAACACAAGGTGTCCTGGATCATGATCAATGAAAAACTGGCCAGTATAAGACAAGGTAGGCAAGCTAGGTTTGAGAGGGCCTGGAAACCCTGGATTGCTTATCTCCAAGCTCCCTGAGAGCTGGGTTGTTTGTGCTGAGAGGCCGGGACACGGGGGATCCACCCCACTCTGTTCTACTCTATCTAATTCCTCACTCCCCCCCCCTTTTTTGTTTTTCACTTTTTTTCTCTTGGTTTTATTTTGGGTTTTGGCATTGTTTATGTTTATGTTTTTGGTCTCTCCACTCCATCAGTTTATAGATGATGGTTTGGCTACACCATAATGATGAAGGGAGGGGAGACTATTTGGTTTTAAGGATGCTACTAGGAGACAATGAAGCCTCTCTGGCCATAATATAACCTTTCCTAATAGGTTTTGTTATTAAGTATGTGATAAGAGCCACAGAGCACGAGCCACGGAGCACGAGCCACGGAGCACGATTCAACAATCTTATGATGAATGTTTGAGCATAATATACTGTATGCTATTTTGGAAAATAATAAAAACTATTGGAACAAAATTTCATGACTGAGGTTTACAACCATTTTAACTAAACTGTTCAGCTGTTTCAATATAACTATCTACTGTTGTTTGAATAGTTGTAGTTCATTCTGTGACTGTTTAACTGCTGTGGTATGCCTTCTGATTTTGAATCATTGTAGTATAGTCTTTTTTCTTGCTAATTCATCACTGCATAGTTCTTGTTCACACCTATCTAATCTGGTGCTACTTGAAGAGTTTGTGTCATTTTCTGGTGTATGGTTATTGCTGTGTTTGGAGTATTCATATGCACAGGTGTCTGCGTCTATATCCTCAGCCCAACCAGGTGTGTCAAAGAGTACAGAGCTGTTTGCAGAGTCATAGTCACAAGAACAGAGGACACAACACATCAAAAGATTCCTTTGGGCTTAAACCCTACATTTACAAACTGTAACCATCATTACTATGAAGTTTTATCATTTTTATAATAAATTAAAGCAATTCATTTACTAACGTTATCCATAACTGATCATTCCTAATTAATGCAGCCATCATAGATAGAGCTTTAATTCATATTCAGTACACTTTTCTAGACATGAAATATGAAAATTCAGTAATACAAAATGTTACAGAGCTCAGTTATTTAAATGTATTGAATTGCACTGTACATATACTGTAATATTTGGCATCTCACTCGGTGTCCATTCCTGTAACTTCAGGCCCTTTCCTCATCCATTACCAAAACACAGAAACAAAACAAAATCAGCTGCTTTGAATGTTCTGCTTTGATTTTTCATTAGCCAGAACGTCTGCCTTCTGCCAGGAGTGGTTTACATCTCTTCCATCAGAGAGGCTCCAAACTTGACCTAATAGGAACTTAAATCCCACTGATCCATTCCTTCCATCTGTTACTGAAATTGATTCCAATACAGCACAGACACAGCTCACTCTCACAACTTTAAATACAAGAGTGGCTCTACCTTGACATTGTTCCAAAAACTGTACAACCGACTCATTCAACTCTGAAATAATTTATAGAAAAAAATGCAGCCTAGTTGTAAACAAGAATATTGATTTAAAGTAGCGAGCTGATGAAATTGCTGAATATAACTGACACTTGTGCCTGCATTCCAGCAAGCAGTTAATTACAATGTCTTGCACTATGGCATAAAAAAGACTTAAACTTTATTGGGTAGTTAAGCAACCATGACACAAAATTAAAGGCATTGTAAATGTTTTCATTGTTTTAAACTGCTAATAATGTAGTGTCATTTGTTTTCTCTACCTTGTAATAATGGGCTCACATGTTGTGGGCACAATTTGTAATGTCATGGCTGATCTATTCCCATATGTCCATGTACTAATTCAGCTTGCTTGTCTGTATTCACCAAAGGGACAGATAAGGTCTGTGTCACATAGCATCCATTGCATTCCTCACCATTCCCTCTGTGTTGCATCACAAATATGGTAGTACTAATGTGTTGAACGACTGCATGGTAATCTCTCTGTTAATTGCTCTGCTTGTGTCTGTGTCAAATCTAATTACTGTGTAGCTCTCACCTGTAGAGAAGTAGACTGACATACTCAGGGATTGTGGGACATGCAGTTTCTTTGCAGGAAGAGCCAGTTCACACCATAAAAAACGCAGTTTGGATGCGTTCCAGATGCTTTTCTACACGCGCGTTTTTTGACGTGCTTTTTCCTGTGTGACTTGGGTGTGTTTTTGGTTCCTTTTGTGATGCAGTCCAGTACATTTCCCCCCTCTTTCTTCTTAACCTTAAATAAGGACATGTGTGTTCCAGTGCATTTAGGTGTGTTCCAGTGCGTTCCAGTGCATTTTTGATGCATTTTACAGCGTTCCAGTACAGTCCAGTGCAGGAAAAATGCAGCATGTTCTACTTTTTTTCTGGAACTGGAACGCACTGGAACTGCAAGCACTGGTGTGAACTATGCCATTGAAAATCATATAACCTACATTCCATGCGTTTTTGATGCAGAAAAAAATGCACTGGACCAGGGCCGGTCCTAGACGGGGTGCGAGGGGTACAGTTCACCCAGGCGCCACAGAGGTGGGGGCGCTCAAGCGCCAGAGTGTTCCCCTCCCTCCTCCTCCTCCTTATTGGTATCCAGAGGCCGCTCTCTCTGCCGCTCACTGCCGCCGATCATCGCCGCTGTGGCGCTGCTGTTCCCTGCTCCCCCCTCCTGTCAGAGGAGATCAGAGATTGGAGCGGCTGCTCGGAGACTGAGAGAGACCCGCGGTGACGTAGTGGGGGGGCGGGGCGGTCCGTGCATCAGCGTGACATTTTTTTTCACTGTCACGATCCTCTCCACCTGGGTGGCACGGCTGCACACTGTCCTCTCCAGCTGCCGCCCGGGTGGGGTTTGTGTTTGTCCAGAGGCGGATCGGTCTGTACTAATGAAGGGGGATAATTTGTGGGGGGTCGGTACTAATGGAGGGGGTCTGGTGTGTGGGGGCCTGTACTAATGGAGGGGGGTGGTGGGTGGGGGCCAGGGGGGTCTGTACTAATGGAAGGGGTGGTTTGTGGGGGCCAGGGGGTCTATACTAATGGAAGGGGGGTGGTGTGTGGGGGCCAGGGGGGGTCTGTACTAATAGAGAGGGCATGGTTTGTGGGGGATCTGTACTAATGGAGGGGGGATGGTTTGTGGGGGCAAGGGGGGTCAGTACTAATGGAGGGGGATGGTTTGTGGGGGGTCAGTACTAATGGAGGGGGGATGGTTTGTGGGGGCCAGGGGGGTCTGTACTAATGGAGGGGGGATGGTTTGTGGGGGGTCTGTACTAATGGAAGGGGGTGGTTTGTGGGGGCCAGGGGGTCTGTACTAATGGAGGGGGGCTGGTTTGTGGGGGGTCTGTACTAATGGAGGGTAGATGGTTTGTGGGGGGTCTGTACTAATGGAGGGGGGATGGTTTGTGGGGGGTCTGTACTAATGGGTGGGTGGTTTGTGGGGGGTCTCTACTAATGGAGGGGGGTGGTCTGTACTAATGGGGGGGTTTGTGGGGGGGTCTCTATTAATGGAGGGGTCTCTACTAATGGAGGGGGGTGGTCTGTCCTAATGGGGGGGTCTGTACTAATGGGGGGTTGTGGGGGATCTGTACTAATGGGCGGGTGGTTTGTGGGGTGGTCTGTACTAACGGAGGGGGTGGTCTGTACTAATGGGGGGTGGTTTGTGGGGGGGTCTGTACTAATGGGGGGTGGTTTGTCCTGAGAGGGGGTCTGTACTAATTGGGGGTGGTTTGTGGGGGTCTCTACTAATAGAAGGGGGTGTTCTGTACTAATGGGGGGTTTGTGGGGGGGTCTCTACTAATGGAGGGGGGTGGTCTGTCCCAATGGGGGGTGGTTTGTGGGGGGTCTGTACTAATGGAGGGGGGGTGGTTTGTCCTGAGGGGGGTCTGTACTAATGGAGGGGGGTGGTTTGTGGGGGGTCTCTACTAATGGAGGGGGGTGGTTTGTCCTGAGGGGGGTCTGTACTAATGGAGGGGGAGGATGGTTTGTGGAGTGGTCTTTACTAATGGAGGGGGTGGTTTGTGGGGGGTCTCTACTAATGGAGGGGTGGTTTGTGGGGGGTCTCTACTAATGGAGGGGGGTGGTCTGTACTAATGGGGGGGTGGTTTGTGGGGGGGTCTGTACTAATGGAGGGGGTGGTTTGTCCTGGGGGTCTGTACTAATGGAGGGGGGGTTTGTCCTGGGGGGTCTGTACTAATGGAGGGGGGTTTGTCCTGGGGGGGTCTGTACTAATGGAGGGGGGTCTGTATTGAGGGAGGGGTTTATACTTAGTAGGGAGTCTATACTTAATACATATCTGGACTCGGTGGAGTCACTACGGGCAATTCAGAGTGAGCTGACTCCTGATCAGAGGAACCGTTGTTGCTGTATCGCTGGGTCAGGTGAGAGCCAGTATCTCCTATATTATGTCTGCAGTCTCTGACCATCTCCTGTATTATATCTGCAGTCTCTGACCGTCTCCTGTAATATGTCTGCACTCTCTGATCATCTCCTGTATTATGTCTGCAGTCTCTGATCATTTCCTGTTTTATATCTGGAGTCTCTGACCGTCTCCTGTACTATGTCTGCACTCTCTGTCTCCTGTACTATGTCTGCACTCTCTGACCATCTCCTGTACTATGTCTGCACTCTCTGACCATCTCCTGTAATATGTCTGCAGTCTCTGACAGTCACCTGTAATATGTCTGCACTCTCTGACCATCTCTTGTACTATGTCTGGGGGCTCTTCCTAACAGACTCTCTAACAGAAGCCCTCTCTGTGTGCATCAGAGAGACTCCCCTCCAGGTCTCATTAGTGTACGCTCTTCCTGTATTTTCTTTATTGTTAAAGGATCATGGGAGGATCCTAGAGTAACGACGACTTCTTAGGGGAGCATCTCTGTGTTTGAATCGTTGCCATAGAAACATGTGTAAAGGGGAGGAGTTTGTAGGATGACCACGCCCACGTGGGGCGCCAGAAATATTTCTGCACCCAGGCGTCTGTGACCCTAGGATTGGCCCTGCACTGGACTGCATGTGGTGTGAACTGGCCCGAAGTGTCCGTTATTAGACTAAAGACAATGGTTACACATTAACCTAGGCAATGCCAGGCCAATATCTCAATACCTAGTACATAACAGAAACTTCTGACATGGGAATATAGAAATTTTCTCTTCTATAAGCTTTGCGTACAGGGCAATCAATGACACCATCAAACTACGTGATTAATGCACATCTTATGCTGGTGAAAAATACAAGGTACAGTTAGGAAGGTTTATAGTGCATTTAAAAGGTAAAAGCAGAACCAGACTGTGACGAACCCTCTGTCCTCAAACAGATCCAGGTCCGCCGTCAATGCTTCCTCTGTTCAGAACCAGCACTTATCCAAGATTCTCCAGCTCCCCTGTCAACAGACAGCACCTCAGTGTAGGGTAAAAACCACCAGACTCTTTTATTCAAGCACATGTTATCAGATCCCTCACTTCAAAACACTCCCCCCACCCTTGGGAAACAGGTTAAACTGTCCAATGACAATGGTGATACAGGTCAGGTGTGTTCCAACTTCTCATCAGTAAACAGTCTTAGCAGGGGGCTGTTGGAGGAATCCCCATCCCCTCTTTCCTCACAGCAGGACACTTGCACATCCCATAATAGTTAAGGCAGACAGCCACAATAGACAATAGAACCCCAAACCATCACAGCAAATAGTACACAATAGCCAACACACAATATACACTCAATATATACAATGTATACAGCATTGAGTCTGACTAGCACAGATCAGACTGGGGTTCTCATTCACCCTGTGCCCCTATTAGAGACACAGGGTGATCTACACATAAGAGGCGTCGGGGAAGCTGGAAAAGGAGCCTCCAGAACTCTCCAGGGCAAGCTGAGCCACACAAACCCCCGACCCAAAGTCACTCCTGTCACACAGACTTTGGCTAATTCTCCTGTTGAGTACGCTCTTTGATACATTTTAATTGTACTAAAAGTAATTTTATTCAGGTAAAATCTCTGAAAAATCAAGTACTTTAAATTTCCATGTGCAGTGCTTTTTCTTTCCGTAAACAATTTTTTATTTACATGCAATGTGCCTTTGACCCTGCTAGAAAATGTGGCTACTCCAATAAGGGTTAACTCTCTAACACAACCATCTTACTTCTGACTTTTTTATAGCTCTTCAGGAGTGTCTAATCACTGTCTATGCTGGCCACATTCCTCTGTCCTTGCAACTTGATTTTCAAAGCAGAACTCCACCCAAAAGGGAAGTTCTGCTTTAAGTCCTTCTGTCCTTCTCAACTGCAACATTTGGCATGTCATTTTTTTGGGGGGTGGGGGAAGGTACCTAGTTTTGACAGGTGCCCGCTCCCACTTCCGCTCAGGCAATCCAAGCAGGAGTTCTCCTCTGCCCCTCCCTCCCCACAGTGTTCTGGGACATGTCACAAGTCCCAGAAGACTGCGGGACCATTCACAAAGTGCAGCGCAGCTTGCGCATAGCTGGTCTCCAACAGTTAGGATGCCGGTGACGGCTAGAGAAGAACTAGCCTGGGTGAAGGCAGCGCGGGATCCCTGGACAGGTAAGTGTCCTTTTATTTGTAGCTCCTGACTTTTTTTTTTTCAGCTATCAGATGAGAGTGCAAGAGCATGCAACTTCATCCTAAATACTAGTCACCGTGGTTGGCATTATGCTCGGTGGCCTCAAAATTTTGCCTTTCCAGTGGGGTGGCCCTGTATCTTCAGCCACTTCCTTGTACATCTAGTCATGGGACACCTGCCACTACCTGGACATCTACACTACAGACTCTTCGCATCTTTACTCTGTGAAGCCCTTGCAGAGATCCTTGTGTTCAACCACTTGCGCTACCAGCTACAGCCAGCCTCCTTGGGAGACAGGTACGACCCCCAAGCAACCATAAGTAACTTGTTTGCACTAGACTGAACTACACTGTGCTGTTTAATAGTGGCGATTTCTTATTATACTGTAATCTGTTCTCTTAGGTGCTGTTATTCTGTATTGTGCGGCCAGCAAGCAACCTTTGTAGAAACTATTACAGACAGCAGTATACTTCAATAATTTCACTGCCTGTTGTAAATTGTCTAATGTTTGTTCCATACCTCTTAATCATTGTATTGGCATTATCAGTTAACCTAAAATTCATACAGTAAACCTAAGTGGTACTGTTTGTCTGATGATTTGGCTGTTACTTCTACAGACCACATAGTTAAATATACTCTTGTTTACCTTTAACCACTTCATACCCCGCCCATAGTAATATAACGTCAGCAGGAGGGATCTCCCATCCTGGGCGGGCGTCATATGACGTCCTGGGCTTTCCGTCTAGGGGGCGCGCACAGATCCATGTCCTGTCAGTTGACAGGAGACCAATGGTGTGTTCCCAGTACAGAGGGACACCGATCGGTCTCCTCCCCTTGTGAGTCCCCTCCCCCTACAGTTAGAATCACTCCCTAGGGAACACAAGTAACCCCTTGATGGCCCCCTAGTGTTAACCCCTTCCCTGCCAGTGACATTTACACAGTAATCAGTGCATTTTTACAGCACTGATCGCTGTATAAATGTGACTGGTCCCAAAAATGTATCAAAAGTGTCCGATATGTCCGCCGCAATGTCAAAGTCATGATAAAAATCGCAAATCGCCGCCATTACTAGTAAAAAAAAAATGCCATAAATCAATCCCCTATTTTGTAGACGCTATAAATTTTGCGCAAACCAATCAATATACACTTATTGCATTTTTTTTTACAAAAAATATGTAGAATAATACATATCGGACTAAACTGAAAAAAACTATTGTTTTTTTTTTTTTTTTTTAAATGGGATATTTATTATAGCAAAAATTAAAAATAGTGTTTTTTTCAAACTTGTCACTCTTCTTTTGTTTATAGCGCAAAAAAAAAATAAGAACCACAGAGGTGATCAAATACCACCAAAATAAAGCTCTATTTGTGGGGAAAAAAACTAATTTGAGTACAGTGTTGCATGACTGCGCAATTGTCATTCAAAGTGTGACAGCGCTGAAAACTAAAAATTGGCCTGGCCAGGAAGGGGGTGAAAATGCCCTGTATTTAAGTGGTTAAATACTCACCCTGTTTGGTAGAGCTAGGCAGACCAAGGCATTAAAAGCTAAGTTGAGTCCAAGTAATTCATCTGTTAGAGCCAAGTTACCTAAGGCCAGCAAACTAAACTTTGGCAGGGATATAATTAAACTGAAAAAGCTTTTATTAGGATGTACGTTGCTTTAACAAGTAACTGCTTTGTCATGCACAGTTTTCAACTGGAGAGAAATTCTGCTTAGTTTTGTTTCTTAATCATAGTTGATGGTGTAGAGTATTTTTACTAAGTGCACATTGTGACATGTTAATGCAGTTTTTATCTGAAAGTAATTTTTGATAAGGTTTTGACATACTTGATAATTCATATTTGTATGCTTTCCAATAGACATTTCCATATTATACTGTATATGTTATGGTGATATATGTATGCCAGCTACAAACATATAATCCTAGTATTTATTAAATCATTTGATAAAAAAAAAAAATCACTCAAATCACTTTAATTGCTAAATGAAGATATGTTGAAATGTTATGAAATAATTGTGGTCATTATTTCCACATAGCCATTCTACATCATACATAGTGATGAGCCAACCTGCCAAGGGTTTCATTTCAGAGTTGGGAGTTCAGTGAATCCTGTTTAAATTTCACGGAACACTAACTTTTTCATGAATCTCCTTTAAGTCTGTCTATTTGAGGGCTAATAAAAGACAAAAAAAGACATGGGAAGCTGGACACTGCCATTGGGAACGTGTGGGACACGTACCAAGGACCTTTTCAAGCAGTTTCAAGAGTAAAATAACGAAAATGCAAATCCTTTACATTACAGTACTAAAGGAAGCTCATCAATGCGGCCCACATAGAGTTGACAAACAAGCCGGCTGCACTCCAATGACTTAAACGTTCACAAGGCTTTATTGTTCCAAGACAAAAATACAAAATAGTGATGATGGGGGAATTGTGCAAATTGCAGGAAAATTTATTTGCAGGAAATACATTTGCACTGTGCATGGTAAGCCTTAGCCTCACTCTAACATGTTTCACCCAAAAAGGGTTCACCATTTACTTCTATAGTCTGTATTTTCATCACATGGTCTAATTTTATGCACTTTTATTATTATAAATATTAGGGGCTGTGCCTAACGCACAACACTGTAGTGTTTTATTTACACATTTTATTGCATTTGTTAATCTGTGGATAGAAATGCACATCACATACATATTACAGTAATTGGTATCTGGTATTGAGAAATGGTGCTAGCAGCTTTCCTTTTCATTTTTCGTATTTATTTGATAGCCCAAGCACAGATTTTTACATGAATAATGTTACCAGTCCTGGTCCTAATGCTCTGTTGGTTGACTTACCACATCCTGCACGTAACTTACTTGCCATTCATCCACAGTACATTTACTGCGAGTGGATGGCAGCTGCACACTAGATGACGTATCTGTACGTCACCATTCACTTTCTGGTTTTCGGGCACGCATGCATGCGCCTCCTGCTGACCTGTGCTGCGATCGGCCACAGCACGAGTTTGTCAGCAGGTTACAACCAATCATTTTGGCTGTATACATGCAGACCGGCTGTGACCAATCACAGCACAGATCTCTGTGCTTGTAAACACAGACTCTGGTTGGATTTCCCCCTGCCGTTTAGAACTGAAAGCAATTGGAGAAACCCAGACAGATATGTAAGTAAAAGCAGCACACATGCACTTGCATAAACTTGTTAGGTGCACAGTTAGCCCCTTGATTGCCCTCCTGATCACTCCTCTCACCTAGCAAATACCATTAGTACAGTGTCAATGTACAGTATTATCACTGATCACTGTATTAGTGTCACTAGTGACATCAGCCAATGGCAGTCAGAACCAGATTGGCTGCCACACTATCATAGTCACACTATAAGTCATTGACCACCGACATTACTAGTATAGTGTGTGTACGTATCAGTATCTTAATAAAAATCAGAACTATACCAGTGTCTCCTATAGTATAGTGTCCCCAAAAATGCAGTGTTAGCAGGATCAGCTCCTAATCACTGCACTTGCAACATGTAGCAGAATACAATTTAGCCTAAATTTATGGATACATTTGATTTTATTCGATTTTTTTTATAAACAAAAATAGAAAATATATATTGACTATAAAGGAGGGAAGGTAAGAAGTGGGACTTTCAATGAAGCACACAGCAGTAAATTGAAAAGTCAAGCGAGTAGAAAAATTGGATTTATTTTGCATTGTACATTCATTTATAGCATATATTGGGCATACAGCCTCTCAACCATGAATAAAGTCCAAAGTGCAGCGCTTAGTGAAAAATCAATATGAAAAAAACAGTCCAAGTGCAGAATCAGCAAACAAGATGAATGTGGAAACTGATATGGAACCACCACCAGAACTTTCAGTGTGCAAGCGTAAAAGCACACCACCCCAATGTGCTCACAAAATGCTTACCGGAAGGCAAACATATACAAGCGATGTAAGTATATTTGCAGAAGGTCAATGTATAGACACAAATTTCCAAGCCTGATGGATCACACCCACATCATTATACGACATCCAGAGCTCAGTTGGTAATGGAGATGATATGTAATCCTCAGCAGGGAGTGGTTTACCAAATGAAAGAATAAACTAACATAGTGAAGCCCATAAGGTAAAAAGACAAAGGTATTTATTGTATTCTACTTACAAAAAAGGACCATCATCAAGGCATAAAAAACATATATATCCGCGGCTCTCAGCGTGCTTGTATCGGCCAGCCTGACATGTTTCATCCGAATGGATATCATCAGAGGCGTGGCCTCCAATACAAGCACGCCCATATAAATACAAGAGGTCAATAGCCACACTAACCTGTGATAGGGTAATGCGGCGAAATGTTCAGCTGTTCCGTGTTGGTAGCATATAGAACACCAAGGCTCCGCATGTGTAACGCTGCCATATTATAAAAACCGGAAGTAAACAAGACAAAGCAGACGCGGCCGCGCATGCGCAAACGGCCGTGCGGTTCACATAAACAGGAAGGTGAATCAGGAGTATGTCAGTCCTTCCTGAAGGCGGAACAGAAGGCGCGATGGACGCAGCCTCGCTTGCGTGATTGGTCACGCTGTATGATGTAACTGGTGGGCGGAGCAAAAAGCGTGATGAACGCGGCTTCACTTACGTGAGTAATCACGCTCTGTAAAGTATATAAAGGCAATAGGATTGACAACTCCAGTGGGCGGGCCTAAATCACCATCAAAGGGAGGGCAAAAAAGGACACCCAATCACTGCAGAAAAGCCTCCATCTCCGGGACAGAAACCTCCGCTCTGAGGAAGATCACTGGCCTGGAGACAGCACATAGACTGTCATTATATTACGCCCGAAAATAAAAAAAAGGGGAATAAAAAGGCTGATAATGTATCCAAGATATGATACAAAACAAAGAACAGCTCAACATAGTTACATGTTAAAATTTGTTCAATACAATAATTCCTAGAATCAACTAAAACTATAATAAACATACAGGTAATTAAACATGTATATAATTAAGAAATACAAATGCACCAAGGGGAAGGCTAAGGAAAGAAGGGAGGCTCACCCTGATGCATAGCATTGAATGAAACAAATATTAAATATTAAATCCCTATCATCCAGTCAGGATGACAGAAATCAATATGCATATAAAAACAATAAAATATAACAAACAGCAGAGATTGGAGAAGGCAAAAAAAAAACTCCACTCGGCTGAATGTAAATACATATACACATAAAAAAATAAAAGAAAAAAAGAAATAGAAAAAAGAAAGAACAGCTAGAGAAAAAAAAATGGGACTATCACCTACACATCCTCCAAAAAAAAATTCTCTCAGCTGTTATTAATAAAGCAGTTCACGTCCCAATCGACGTTCATGCCAAAAGGGGTGTAACATTTAAGGTCATAAATCCAGCGAGTTTCAAGTTTTGAAATTTCACGCTTGGATAAACTCCCCCGCCAATGTGGAGTAAAACGATCAATGGCCAAAAATGTAGTGCCCTTAGGGGTTTTTTTGTGATGCTCCAAATAATGGCAGGACACAGTGTGCTTAGGGAAACCTTTCTTAATATTGGTTATGTGTTCGTTCACTCGAACGTGCATAGCATGTGTCATGCGGCCTACATATTGGAGACCGCAGGGGCAAATTAGAAGGTAAATGACATTTAAAGAAGTACACGTGATAAAGTTATTAATGTTATAAACTCTACCCGTGGCATGGGAACTGAACTGACAGATTTTCCTGCTTTTTTCTTTATTAATGGCACACATGTTACAATTATGACAAGGGTGATAGCCCTTAGTTCTTTGAAAAAATGACACTCTGTTGGGAGCATCCAAAACGTTGGGAGCCAGTTGAAGCCTCAGAGGGGGAACGCCTCTGAAGACCACCTGTGGTCTGTCAGGTAAAACTGGCCCCAAGATTTTATCATTTTTCAAGACGCCCCAGTGTTTATTTAAGATCTTTTTAATATCAAAGTGTTGATGTGAGAAAGTGGTGACCATAGCAAAATTATAATTCATCTCGCCAGTGGACACCTTCTCTCTCTTCTGAAGAACAGAGGCACGATCCAAGCTGCCCACCTCTCTGATGATAGTATTAAGGTCATTTACAGCGTACCCCTTCTCCATAAACCTCTCTTTGAGTACATTAGCCTGTGAGAAGAAGTCATCTTTCAAAGTACAATTCCGTCTTAAACGAAGAAATTGACTTTTTGGCACTGATTTTAACCAAGAGGGGTGATGGCAGCTCCCCTGCCCAATATAGCCATTACGGTCAGTATTTTTAAAAAACTTTGATAAATTAAAAGCACCATTTTTGACCCGTAAGTTGAGATCCAAAAAATGAACTACCTCAGAGCTCATTTCAAACTCCAATACAATTCCCAGTAAATTATTATTGAGGTATTGCATAAAAGTGGTAAGCGACGTCATGTCGCCATTCCACAGGAGGAGGATGTCGTCTATATACCTGCCCCAGAAGACCAACTCGGGTCTCCTATTGGCATAGACGACATCCTCCTCCCATTTGGCCATGAATAAATTGGCCATGCTGGCCGCAAATTTAGCGCTCATTGCAACCCCCCTGTTTTGGAGGTAATGAGTTCTCCCAAACCAGAAATAATTATGGGTCATGGCATATTTCAACAGATCCAACACAAAGTCCTGCTGGGATGGAATTAATTCAGAATCTCTGGTAAGGAAACTTTCCACCGCTTTTAATCCATCATCATGAGAGATGATGGTGTAGAGCGAGGCCACATCAGCGGTAGCAAGAATGTAACCCTCCCTCCACTCCAGTGCCTCAAAACTACGAATGACCTGTGCTGAGTCCTTGATATAGCGTTGAATATCCATGAAAGTATTTTGGCTAAGATTAAAAATACCAGCATCTCTTACACTCTTTGCCTTTTTCGATCGGCTCCTCCTCCCCCCTCTGGTCCCTCTCCTGGTTCTCCCCCTCTTTTCCCTCTCTGCGGGACACTGGGAAAAAAAGGAACAGAAGTCTGCTGGACAGACGGACCAGGGTAATAGGAAGGGCCTTGATTAGGTAAATGAGGTCTCCTAGGTGAATAGAAGTTCGGGCTGTCCCAGCCAGAACGTCCGTAATCCTGGCGATCATCAAAAACCTGTTCACCATAGTCATCATAGCCACCCTGGTAGTCCTCTAAAGGTGCATAGCGATTATGTACAGGAGTTGCATCGCCACGATCATGCTGGACATAATCGCTAGGACCATAGTTTCTCAAATGGGCTCCCTTTTTGTGGGGATGTTTATAAGGCGCAGGTTTCTGGTTATTAGTAGCAACTCTCCGCCAACTTCCTTTAGTGGAAGTCCCATTGTGATTAGCATATAGTGCAGGAGGAGCAGGGGGTTTCGGGTGAATAACAGGCACAGAGGGGCGTAACTCTCTTCCCTCAATGAGGGCCAACCTCTTAATTTGCCACTTAAAAACCTGACTACTAGTATAATTCCTCCAAATCTCTTGTGAACTTTTTTTTCTTTTCTAAATTTTTTGATCTAGATCCTCTTTTTCTAAGATTTTTTTAAGGGTATCAGATTTGGTTTTATACTCCTCTGATTCCATATAAGAAGATAACTTCTCCTTGACATCTGATATGTCAACATCAAGTTGGTTTAATTTCCGCCTTTTCCTGGCGATTAAAAATCGCAGCAGATCTAAACCTACATCGTTAAAATATTTAAACCAACCTAAGAGGTCTATTTCATCCTCTTGCGGGGGTGATCTCAAATCTCAAGCTCCTGGGCACCATTTTGTCATCCAGATATTTTTCTAGAAACGCAATGTCCCAGTACCCATGAACCTCCGAAATCATCAGATTTTTAAGGTGAACAAAAAGACCTCCAATGTATAAATTCTGTTGAACCTCTACATTATTAAAGCAATCTTTAAGATTCATAGAACGTGAATTACGAAAATCAAATACATCCATATTAGTGAAAAAAATGTGAAGAGCAGCAAATATAAAAAAATCAAAAGACAATGGTGATAAAGTGAACAAATATCTGCGCTAACAAAAAAATAAATAAATAAATAAATGGAGCAGCTAGCACAGTCTGTTGATAAGGCAAACGTAATAGTATAAAGTCCAAAGTGCAGCGCTTAGTGAAAAATCAATATGAAAAAAACAGTCCAAGTGCAGAATGATGGCTATGATGACTATGGTGAACAGGTTTTTGATGATCGCTACATAGTTCAACATCCAACTGTACGTACTCCAAGAAATAGTCGTCAGGATTATGGACGTTCTGGCTGGGACAGCCCAAACTTCTATTCACCTAGGAGACCTCATTTACCTAATCAAGGCCCTTCCTATTACCCTGGTCCGTCTGTCCAGACTTCTGTTCCTTTTTTTCCCAGGGTCCCGCAGAGAGGGAAAAGAGGGGGAGAACCAAGAGAGGGACCAGAGGGGGTAGGCGGAGCCGATCGAAAAAGGCAAAGAGTGTAAGACAGGGATATGCAATTAGCGGACCTCCAGCTGTTGCCAAACTACAAGTCCCATGAGGCATAGCGAGACTCTGACAGCAGCAAGCATGACACCCAGAGGCAGAGGCATGATGGGACTTGTAGTTTTGCAACAGCTGGAGGTCCGCTAATTGCATATCCCTGGTGTAAGAGATGCTGGTATTTTTAATCTTAGCCAAAATACTCTTACCGATAATGAAAAATTTGTACTAGACCATGGTCTCAAGTTTGCTCCGGACAAACCTCTGAGCAAATTTGGAGCTTTCATGGATATTCAACGCTATATCCGAAAGGTCAACATTAAAATATATTTTCTGTCACAAACTGTTACTACCTCTCTTGAAGAGATTGATGGTGTTAAACATTCTGGCCTGTCTAACGCCTCTCTCTTCAACCCACCTGTTTTTATACCACCATCTATCTCGGTTTTCAAAGAACTAGTCTTAAAAGATATAGATAAACTGGTGATTAAGAGGAATTATCAGGACTCTAGATTTAAGGAGGGATTAAAATCCCTGAAAGAGAGAACTGATATCATTATTCGTCCTGCCGACAAGGGGGGAGGTATAGTGGTGATGGATAAGAGTTTCTATATTCTAGAAATGGAAAGAATTCTATCAGATGTTGACACTTATGTGGCGCTTAACCATGACCCTATTTTTAAATATAAAAGGGAACTCACTACACTTATTGATAGGGGGTATCAGTGTAATCTTTTGAATAAGAAAGAGAGGGACTTTTTGATCCCGTCAGCCCCTAGGAGCCAGTCAGTTATTTTTTGCCGAAAGTACACAAAAGTTTGACCAACCCTCCTGGGAGACAAATTATTAGTGGGTTGGATTCCATCACTTCCAGAATTGGCAAATACATTGATGGCTTCCTACAACCTCTGGTGTCTGGCACTCCATCATACATCAAGGACTCAGCACAGGTCATTCGTAGTTTTGAGGCACTGGAGTGGAGGGAGGGTTACATTCTTGCTACCGCTGATGTGGCCTCGCTCTACACCATCATCTCTCATGATGATGGATTAAAAGCGGTGGAAAGTTTCCTTACCAGAGATTCTGAATTAATTCCATCCCAGCAGGACTTTGTGTTGGATCTGTTGAAATATGCCATGACCCATAATTATTTCTGGTTTGGGGGAACTCATTACCTCCAAAACAGGGGGGTTGCAATGGGCGCTAAATTTGCGCCCAGTATGGCCAATTTATTCATGGCCAAATGGGAGGAGGATGGCGTCTATGCCAATAGGAGACCCGAGTTGGTCTTCTGGGGCAGGTATATAGATGACATCCTCCTCCTGTGGAATGGCGACATGACGTCGCTTACCACTTTTATGCAATACCTCAATAATAATTTACTGGGAATTGTATTGGAGTTTGAAATGAGCTCTGAGGTAGTTCATTTTTTGGATCTCAACATACGGGTCAAAAATGGTGCATTTAATTTATCAACTTTTTTTTAAATACTGACCGTAATAGCTATATTGGACAGGGGAGCTGCCATCACCCCTCTTGGTTAAAATCAGTGCCAAAAAGTCAATTTCTTCGTTTAAGATGGAATTGTACTTTGAAAGATGACTTCTTCTCACAGGCTAATGTACTCAAAGAGAGGTTTATGGAGAAGGGGTACGCTGTAAATGACCTTAATACTATCATCAGAGAGGTGGGCAGCTTGGATCGTGCCTCTGTTCTTCAGAAGAGAGAGAAGGTGTCCGAGATGAATTATAATTTTGCTATGGTCACCACTTTCTCACATCAACACTTTGATATTAAAAAGATCTTAAATAAACACTGGGGCGTCTTGAAAAATGATAAAATCTTGGGGCCAGTTTTACCTGACAGACCAGAGGTGGTCTTCAGAGGCGTTCCCCCTCTGAGGCTTCAACTGGCTCCCAACGTTTTGGATGCTCCCAACAGAGTGTCATTTTTTCAAAGAACTAAGGGCTATCACCCTTGTCATAATTGTAACATGTGTGCCATTAATAAAGAAAAAAGCAGGAAAATCTGTCAGTTCAGTTCCCATGCCACGGGTAGAGTTTATAACATTAATACCTTTATCACGTGTACTTCTTTAAATGTCGTTTACCTTCTAATTTGCCCCTGCGGTCTCCAATATGTAGGCCGCACGACACGTGCTATGCACGTTCGAGTGAACGAACACATAACCAATATTAAGAAAGGTTTCCCTAAGCACACTGTGTCCCGCCATTATTTGGAGCATCACAAAAAAAACCCTAAGGGCACTACATTTTTGGCCATTGATCGTTTTACTCCACATTGGCGGGGGAGGTTATCCAAGCGTGAAATTTCAAAACTTGAAACTCGCTGGATTTATGACCTTAAATGTTACACCCCTTTTGGCATGAACGTCGATTGGGACGTGAACTGCTTTATTAATAACAGCTGATAGAATTTTTTTTGGAGGATGTGTAGGTGATATTCCCCTTTTTTTTTCTCTAGCTGTTCTTTCTTTTTTCTATTTTTTTCTTCTTTTCTTTTTTTATGTGTATATGTATTTACATTCAGCCGAGTGGAGTTTTTTTTTTTTTTTTGCCTTCTCCAATCTCTGCTGTTTGTTATATTTTATTGTTTTTATATGCATATTGATTTCTGTCATCCCGATTGGATGATAGGGATTTAATATTTAATATTTGTTTCATTCAATGCTATGCATCAGGGTGAGCTTCCCTTCTTTTCTTAGCCTTCCCCTTGGTGCATTTGTATTTCTTAATTATATACATGTTTAATTACCTGTATTTTTATTATAGTTTTAGTTGATTCTAGGAATTATTGTATTGAACAAATTTTAACATGTAACTATGTTGAGCTGTTCTTTGTTTTGTATCATATCTTGGATACATTATCAGCCTTTTTATTCCCCTTTTTTTATTTTCGGGCGTAATATAATGACAGTCTATGTGCTGTCTCCAGGCCAGTGATCTTCCTCAGAGCAGAGGTTTCTGTCCCGGAGATGGAGGCTTTTCTGCAGTGATTGGGTGTCCTTTTTTGCCCTCCCTTTGATGGTGATTTAGGCCCGCCCACTGGAGTTGTCAATCCTATAGCCTTCATATACTTTACAGAGCGTGATTACTCACGTAAGTGAAGCCGCGTTCATCGCGCTTTTTGCTCCGCCCACCAGTTACATCATACAGCGTGACCAATCACGCAAGCGAGGCTGCGTCCATCGCGCCTTCTGTTCCACCTTCAGGAAGGACTGACATACTCCTGGTTCACCTTCCTGTTTATGTGAACCGCACGGCCATTTGCGCATGCGCGGCCGCGTCTGCTTTGTCTTGTTTACTTCCGGTTTTTATAATATGGCAGCGTTACACATGCGGAGCCTTGGCGTTCTATATGCTACCAACACGGAACAGCTGAACATTTCGCCGCATTACCCTATCACAGGTTAGTGTGGCTATTGACCTCTTGTATTTATATGGGCGTGCTTGTATTGAAGGCCACGCCTCTGATGATATCCATTCGGATGAAACATGTCAGGCTGGCCGATTCAAGCACATTGAGAGCCGCGGATATATATTTTTTTTATGCCTTGATGATGGTCCTTTTTTGTAAGTAGAATACAATAAATACCTTTGTCTTTTTACCTTATGGGCTTCACTATGTTAGTTTATTCTTTCATTTGGTAAACCACTCCCTGCTGAGGATTACATATCATCTCCATTTCCAACTGAGCTCTGGATGTCGTATGATGTGGGTGTGATCCATCAGGCTTGGAAATTTGTGTCTATACATTGACCTTCTGCAAATATACTTACATCGCTTGTGTATGTTTGCCTTCCGGTAAGCATTTTGTGAGCACATTGGGGTGGTGTGCTTTTACGCTTGCACACTGAAAGTTCTGGTGGTGGTTCCATATCAGTTTCCACATTCATCTTGTTTGCTGATTCTGCACTTTCCCTCCACTCCAGTGCCTCAAAACTACGAATGACCTGTGCTGAGTCCTTGATGTATGATGGAGTGCCAGACACCAGAGGTTGTAGGAAGCCATCAATGTATTTGCCAATTCTGGAAGTGATGGAATCCAACCCACTAATAATTTGTCTCCCAGGAGGGTTGGTCAAACTTTTGTGTACTTTCGGCAAAAAATAACTGACTGGCTCCTAGGGGCTGACGGGATCAAAAAGTCCCTCTCTTTCTTATTCAAAAGATTACACTGATACCCCCTATCAATAAGTGTAGTGAGTTCCCTTTTATATTTAAAAATAGGGTCATGGTTAAGCGCCACATAAGTGTCAACATCTGATAGAATTCTTTCCATTTCTAGAATATAGAAACTCTTATCCATCACCACTATACCTCCCCCCTTGTCGGCAGGACGAATAATGATATCAGTTCTCTCTTTCAGGGATTTTAATCCCTCCTTAAATCTAGAGTCCTGATAATTCCTCTTAATCACCAGTTTATCTATATCTTTTAAGACTAGTTCTTTGAAAACCGAGATAGATGGTGGTATAAAAACAGGTGGGTTGAAGAGAGAGGCGTTAGACAGGCCAGAATGTTTAACACCATCAATCTCTTCAAGAGAGGTAGTAACAGTTTGTGACAGAAAATATATTTTAATGTTGACCTTTCGGATATAGCGTTGAATATCCATGAAAGCTCCAAATTTGCTCAGAGGTTTGTCCGGAGCAAACTTGAGACCATGGTCTAGTACAAATTTTTCATTATCGGTAAGAGTATTTTGGCTAAGATTAAAAATACCAGCATCTCTTACACCAGGGATATGCAATTAGCGGACCTCCAGCTGTTGCAAAACTACAAGTCCCATCATGCCTCTGCCTCTGGGTGTCATGCTTGCTGCTGTCAGAGTCTCGCTATGCCTCATGGGACTTGTAGTTTGGCAACAGCTGGAGGTCCGCTAATTGCATATCCCTGTCTTACACTCTTTGCCTTTTTCGATCGGCTCCGCCTACCCCCTCTGGTCCCTCTCTTGGTTCCCCCCCTCTTTTCCCTCTCTGCGGGACCCTGGGAAAAAAAGGAACAGAAGTCTGGACAGACGGACCAGGGTAATAGGAAGGGCCTTGATTAGGTAAATGAGGTCTCCTAGGTGAATAGAAGTTTGGGCTGTCCCAGCCAGAACGTCCGTAATCCTGACGACTATTTCTTGGAGTACGTACAGTTGGATGTTGAACTATGTAGCGATCATCAAAAACCTGTTCACCATAGTCATCATAGCCATCATTCTGCACTTGGACTGTTTTTTTCATATTGATTTTTCACTAAGCGCTGCACTTTGGACTTTATACTATTACGTTTGCCTTATCAACAGACTGTGCTAGCTGCTCCATAAATTATTTTTTTTTATTTTTATTTTTTGGTTAGCGCAGATATTTGTTCACTTTCTCAACCATGAATGTTTAAACGTTTACAAAACAAATACATGAAACCATATAATTTGATGTACATTTACATAATGAGTACAGAAATCGCATGATGCTAGTAACAAACAAACAAGAACTTACATCTGCACATCGTGCGAACTTGGCGTGCCAACGGAAATCGCCCATGCGACTCTGGGCTCCCTCTCGAGGCACTGTAGAGGTCTGGAAAGGCAGCAACAACCAAACAAAGGCACGTCCCAGGCAGGTAGTGTTTGTTGATACCCTGCATAAGGGTGGAAAAAGTGGCCCCATATGGGGAACCTGAAAGATGAATAAGTGTGAGTGGTGTGAGGTATAATGAATGTATATAAAAGTTAAATGTAAAAAATGGAAAGTGTATGAAAGATGGGTGCAAGAAAAGTGAAGGGATGGACAAAGGGATGAATTAGAAGTGTAGGAAATAAAAAGGACTAGGTGAAGGAGAGGAGAAAAATAAAAAGCGAATATGAAAAACGGGGGGAAAAGCTGCAAACAAAACAAAAAATTTGAAAACAAACGCACATAACTGATCTGCTCAGTAAGGTGTAAACTTGGGGATCATTAGCTCCCATGGTAGATGCTTTTGTCAGTGATTCAAGCCAGTCAGGAATTATATTTTAGGGCATGGTAGCCCATGTTTATTAAAACAGAAAAATAATATTTTGTAACAAAGGTTTCCCACACAGGGGTTCTTCTCCATCAAATACCAGAACAGAAAATGCTAGCCCACCTGGCTCTCTGTAGCAGTACTTCTGCACTTTATCCTGGTCACCCAGACCACAGGACTCCTCAGTGTAGACGGCTTAACTTTAGCGCCTATAGCTCTGCCTCTTGCAGCCCCTCTGCCTCTCGGTGTGGAGCAGTCTCCAATTGGGAGCCATGAGGTTTTTCCATACCCTCGATATAAGGGCTGGGTGGAGATCCCGTCCAACCCAAGACACTATGGAATTTCCAAACTACAGAGCCCCATGACGGAATACCAAAACCTGGAGAAAGCTGCAAAAGCAGTTTTCTCCAGTCCACATCTATGCTCTGTAGCCTTGCACCAAGCAAATGTGCATACCCTGTGTTAAAACTACTTGCGGCTATAATGAATTGTTGGGTCCCGGCAATACAGATAAAAGTCATTGAAAAAAAACGGCATGGGGGTCCCCCAAATTCCATATCAGGCCCTTCAGGCCCCCCCTCATGAACCGCACCAGGCCACCTGCCCTCAACATGGGGAGGATGTCCCCATTTTGATGGGGACAAGGGCCTCACCCCCACAACCCTTGCCCGGAGGTTGTGGGGGTCTGCGGGCGGGGGGGCTTATCGCAATCTGGAAGCCCCCTTTAACAAAGGGGACAACCAGATCCCACCCCCCTCCTTTGTGAATTGGTAAGGGGTACATTGTACCCCTACCATTTCACCAAAAAAAGTGTCAAAAATGTTAAAAATCACAGTGCACAGCTTGGGACAAGTCCTTTATTCCTTTATTAAAAAGAAAAAAAAAAAGATTATTTTTTTTTCCAGCGATGTAATACAGTCTCAATCTCCAGCGATGTTATCCAGTCTCGATCTCCAGTGATGTAATCCAGTCCTGACCTCCAGCGATGTAAATCCAGTCTCGATCTCCAGCTAGGATACAACGCCGACACAATCCTGCCTCCACGGAAGGCACCCGACGAATGACGCGCTCCAGCCTGACAGCTCTTATATAGCTGAGGGCGGGGCCACACATCAGTGCACAGGTGACCCCACCCCCCTCTGACACAACGGGGAAAGACCGGGGTTAACCAGTGACATGTACGGGTGACCCCGCCCCCTCTAACGCAACACAGGTTTCCCCCATGCATTTTTCTTTTAATTTTGGTTTGGGGTTCCCCTTAATATTCATACCAGACCCAAAGGACTTGGTAATGAACGGGGGGGGGGGGGAACCCATGCCTATTCTTTCTTTTCAATGACTTTTATCTGTATTGCCTGGACCCGACAATTCATTATAGCCGCGAGTAGTTTTAAATGACTTTTTTTCCTTTAGAAATGTCATTTTGTGCAGGGACTGTTATAAACATGGGGAAACATGCGCTAGGTGGTTCCTTAACCCTGAGAGGGCATTATATAACGTCCTCCCAGAATCGCTCCAGAGGACCCGGCGCATCACGGTAAATCGCCGCTGATAGTGGCCGTTTACCACGTGATCGCTTCGTCAAATGACGGAGCGATCACTTGTAAACAGACCGGCGTCATGTGATGAAGCTGGTTCCTCTCTCCCCTCTCTGTACCGATCGGTACAGTGTGAAAGGGGAGGGGGAGAGAGCGGATGGCAGCAGCACTGTGGGCTGGATCTGTGACAATTGCAGGACAAAAATTTGTGTGAAAAAAAGGACAAAAATATCATATGGGTGCAGTGTTGTATGACTAAGTAATTGTCATTCAAAGTGTAAGAGCGCCGAAAGCTGAAAATTGGTCTGGTTATTAACCACTTAAGCCCCGGACCATTTGGTAGCTAAAGTACCAGAGCTGTTTTCAGAATTTTGCACTGCGCTGCTTTAACTGTAAATTGTGCGGACATGCAATATTGTACCCAAACAAAATTTGCGTCCTTTTCTTCCCACAAATAGAGCTTTCTTTTAATGGTATTTGATTGCCTCTGCGATTTTTATTTTTTGCGATATAAACGGAAAAAGACCGAAAATTTTGAAAAAAAATTATATTTTCTACTTTTTGTTATAAGAAAAATCGAATAAACTCAATTTTAGTCATACATTTAGGCCAAAATGTATTCAGCCGCATGTCTTTAGTAAAAAAAATGTCAATAAGTGTATATTTATTGGTTTGCGCAAAAGTTATAGCGTCTACAAACTAGGGTACATTTTCTGGAATTTACACAGCTTTGAATTTATGACTGCCTATCTCATTTCTTGAGGTGCTAAAATGGCAGGGCAGTACAAACCCCCCCCCAAATGACCCCATTTTGGAAAGTAGACATCCCAAGAAAATTACTGAGAGCCATGTTGAGCCCATTGAATATTTTTTTTTTTGTCTCAAGTGATTGAATAATGACTAAAAATTTTTTTGATTTCACTCCTCACTACCTATCACTGTTTTGAAGGCCATAAAATGCCAAAATAGCACAAAACCCCCCCAAATGACCCAATTTTGGAAAGTAGACACCCGAAGCTATTTGCTGAGAGGCATGGTGAGTATTTTACAGCTCTCATTTGTTTTTGAAAACGAAGAAAGAAAATATATATATATATTTTTTTTTTTTTCAATTTTCAAAACTTTGTGACAAAAAGCGAGATCTGCAAAATACTCACAATACCTCTCAGCAAATAGCTTGGGGTGTCTACTTTCCAAAATGGGGTCATTTGGGGGGGTTTTGTGCCATCTGGGCATTCCATGGCCTCCGAAACTGTGATAGGCAGTGAGAAGTGAAATCAAAAATTTACACCCTTAGAAAGCCTGAAGGCGGTGCTTGGTTTTTGGGGTCCCGTACGCGGCTAGGCTCCCAAAAAGTCTCACACATGTGGTATCCCCGTACTCAGGAGAAGCAACAGAATGTATTTTGGGGTGTAATTCCACATATGCCCATGGCATGTTTGAGCAATATATCATTTAGTGACAACTTTGTGCAAAAAAAAAATTGTCTTTTTTCCTGCAACTTGTGTCAACATATAAAATATTCCATGGACTCGACATGCCTCTCAGTATATAGCTTGGGGTGTCTACTTTCCAAAATGGGGTCATTTGGGGGGGGGGGGTTGAACTGTTCTGGCATTTTATACACAACATTAGGAAGCTTACAACCACTCTTCTAACCACTTGAAGACAAAGCCCTTTTTGACACTTTTTGTTTACATGAAAACATTTTTTTTTTGCAAGAAAATTATGTTGAACCCCCAAACATTATATATATTTTTAAAGCAAAGACCCTACAGATTAAAATGGTGGGTGTTGCATTTTTTTTTCTACAAAGTATTTGCGCAGCGATTTTTCAAACGCATTTTTTGGGGGAAAAAATACACTTTTTTTAATTTTAATGCACTAAAACACACTATATTGCCCAAATGTTTGATGAAATAAAAAAGATGATCTTAGGCCGAGTACATAGATACCAAACACGACATGCTTTAAAAATTCGCACAAACGCGCATTGGCGACAAACTACATACATTTTTAAAAGCCTTTGAAAGCCTTTACAGGTTACCCCGTTAGATTTACAGAGGAGGTCTACTGCTAAAATTACTGCCCTTGATCTGACCTTCGCAGTGATACCTCACATGCATGGTGCAATTGCTGTTTACATATGACGCCAGACCGACGCTTGCGTTCGCCATTGGGCAAAAGCGGGGCAGGACAGGGGTGCTTCTTTTAATTTTTTTATTATTAATTTTGCTTTTTTATTTTATTTTTAAACTGTTCCTTCCATATGTTTTTTTAAAATAATTTTTATTGTTATCTCAGGGAATGTAAATATCCCCTATGATAGCAATAGGTAGTGACAGGTACTCTTTTTTTGAAAAAAACTGGTGTCTTCTAGACCCTAGATCTTTCCTCTGCCCTCAAAGCATCTGACCACACCAAGATCGGTGTGATAAAATGCTTTCCCAATTTCCCAATGGCGCTTTTTATATCCGGGGGGGACATTCGCTCCCACTGCTTGTAAAAGCAGTCCAGAGGCTAATTAGCCACTAGGATTGCTTTTACATGAAAGCCGGCCGCTGGCTGAAAAGAATGATACCAAGATGATACCTAAACCCGCAGGCATCATTCTGGTATAAACATTCAAAGTCCAGCAACATACCAGTACGTTGCTGGTCCTTGTTGGACATGTATTGTAATCTTTTTTTTTTCATGCAGCCTGTTGGCTGAACGAAAAAAGAGATTGATCGGTGGGTATGCCCACCATTAGAATACCGCCCTTCATCCACCCACTTCTAATGATGGGCATACACGCACCATTTATATATGCCGAAGAATGGGGGCATCCTCCCGCAAAAAAGTTATGCCGCACACACATGGTCGGACTTTTCCACGGGCAAGCCTCCGTCGGAATTTCGACCGTATGTACGCGGCATTAGGAGCAAAATCGCTCCTCCGCTCCTCCGCCCCTGCTGCCCCCATGCTTCGGCATATATGCTTTTTTTTTTTCAACTGTGGTGGTGAAATCACCTCCTACAGCACTGGAGCCGCAGGGATCAGGCCTGTCTCTGCGAACGCTGCAGTTATGTGTGTTGTGTTTTGTAAGTGACAGTGATCGATCGATACTGCACTTGGGTGGCCTGGGCTGAACGGAAGGGCAAAACGCAGGTGCTAGCAGGTATCTGGGCTGATCCCGCTAACACTGCGTTTTTGGGAACCCTAAACTGCTGGGGACGCTAGTATAGATCTGATCAGATCAGATATTGATCTGTTCAGATACTATACCACTAAGGGAGGTGTATGCTTCACGCGTGGGTGTTGGCGTTACTGGCACTAACCTGACGCTGCCTGGGGTGTGACGCAGACCCTCTCTGACGCTAAAACCTAATTGATATCACCCGCCGGGCGATCAGGGGGTTAAACCTTTATTGGGTTATATACGGCGGGTGCCCTGACACTATAAAAAGCAAACTAACTAACCAGCGTCACCCATAACACTTATATGGTGATCACTGGTGAAAGGGTTAACTAGGGGCAATTAGGGGGTTAAAACCTTTATTAGGTAATATATGGGGGTACCTGACGCTATATAAAAACCTGACGGGGAACCTAAAAAAAATTACTGGCTACCGATCGGCATCACCGACACTAAGACAGCGATCAGAAAAACGATTGCTTAGCGACAGTGGTGATAGGGGGTGAAAGGGTTACCTGGGGGGCGATCAAGGGGTTAAACCTTTATTAGATAATATATGGGGGTACCTGACGCTATAAAAACCTGCGGCGAACCTAAAAAAAATTACTGGCTACCGATCGGCATCACCGACACTAAGACAGCGATCAGAAAAATTATCGCTTAGCGACAGTGGTGATAGGGGGTGAAAGGGTTACCTGGGAGGCGATCAAGGGGGTTAAACCTTTATTAGATAATATATGGGGGTACCTGACGCTGTAAAAACCTGCGGTGAACCTAAAAAAAATTACTGGCTACCGATCGGCATCACCGACACTAAGACAGCGATCAGAAAAACGATCTCTTAGCGACAGTGGTGATAGGGGGTGAAAGGGTTACCTGGGGGGCGATCAAGGGGGTTAAACCTTTATTAGATAATATATGGGGGTACCTGACGCTATAAAAACCTGCGGCGAACCTAAAAAAAAGAACTGGCTACCGATCGGCATCACCGACAATAAAACAGCGATCAGAAAAACGATTGCTTAGCGACAGTGGTGATAGGGGGTGAAAGGGTTACCTGGGGGGCGATCAAGGGGGTTAAACCTTTATTAGATAATATATGGGGGTACCTGACGCTATAAAAACCTGCGGCGAACCTAAAAAAAAAATTACTGGCTACCGATCGGCATCACAAACGCTAAGACAGCGATCAGAAAAATGATTGCTTAGCGACAGTGGTGATAGAGGGTGAAAGGGTTATCTGGGGGGCGATCAGGGGGTTAAACCTTTATTAGGGGGGGTTAGGGGGCTACACTGGACCTAAAACTAACTTTAGTGACACTTTTACAGTCAGAAATGTCACTGATTGCAGTGATCAGTAAATAAATGGACACTGCAATCAGTGACACTGTGACTGGGGGCTGGGGGTGATCTGGGGGGTGATCTGGCGGTGTCTGGGGGGGCCTGGGGGGGAGATTTATGTGCCTATGTGTCCTGGTGTCAGTGTAGTGTTTTGTGCACTAACCTGGCATCTTCTCTTGTGCGGCGCTCGGTATATGTGAGCGCCGCAGGAGAGATGACATCACTTCCTCTGCCTGTGTTTACATTACACAGGCAGAGGAAGCATATTATTCGCCGGGAGCGATCGCAAGGGGGTGGCAGGAATCGAACGGCCGTCCCCAAATCCCGGATCGCTCCTGAACAATTAACCACCGCTCACTGTAAAGAAGGGGAGTCCGATCGGACCCCCCCAACTATACAAAGGCGATCATGTAGATATACGTGATTCTGCCTGTCGGTGCCATTCTGCCGACGTATATTTACAGTGGGTGGTCGTTAAGGGGGTTTAAGTGCCCAGTGGACAAGTGGTTAAAGGAATATTTTGATTTTATTGTTTCACTTTAAGCATTATTAAAATCACTGCTCCCGAAAAAACGGTCGTTTTTAAAACTTTTTTTTGCCTTGATACATGTCCCCTGGGGCAGGACCCGGGTCCCCAAACACTTTTTATGACAATAACTTGCATATTAGCCTTTAAAATTAGCACTTTTGATTTTTCATGTTCGTGTCCCATAGGCTTTAAAGCCCTGTACACACGATCGGATTTCCTATGGTTTTTAAACCGATGGATTTTTCCATCGGAAAACCGATGAAGCTGACTTCCATCAGTCTTGCCTACACACCATCAGTCAAAAAACCGACCGTTCCAAACGCGGTGACGTAAAACACTCCGATGAGCCGAGAAAAATGAAGTTCAATGCTTCTGAGCATGCGTCGACTTGATTCTGAGCATGCGTGGGTTTTTTATCCGATGGAGTTCCCCACAGACGATAGTAATTTGCTATCGTTTTTTTAACCATCGGATAAATTTAAAACATGTTCTATTTTTAAACACCGATGGAAAAAAGACTGATGGGGCCCATAAACGATCGGTTTGTCCGATGAAAAAAGTCCATCGGAGTGTTTTCATTGGTAAAACCTATCGCGTGTACACGGCTTTACAGTGTTCGCGTGTTCGAACAAATTTTTTGCCTGTTCGCATGTTCTGCTGCGAACCGAACCGGGGGGGGGGGTGAGGCTCATCCCTAATGGCTAGTAACTGTTTGGCCCAACCGTCCCAATCCATTGTGCTTCCATTATGAGTGCTCCGCAGCACTTCATCACCTGCTCTAGATTCTGCAGCACAAACAGTACCTTTGTACATTTTATAAATGCATCACATTGTGCCAACATGAAAAACAAAGGAAAAGGAAACGGAAATTCACAATAGGGTAAATTCCAAAATGGTGGTTGCATCAGTATTCAGCTGGTTGCATCAGTATTCAGCTGAGAAGATCATACATGGTCCCTAAATGTTTCGCCCATTGGGGCTTCATCAGGGGAAGTATGTTTCAGACGTCTATACGGATAACAGCTAATAAGTGTAAGGAAGCAAAAGAGGGAAATTTCAACTTACAGAATAATAAACAGTTATGGACATTACATTCACAGTTGGAGATCCACCTGTAGACAGGTCCACAAGTGATATGAAACGGGCAACTTACCACCAGGGGCCTTAGGTGTAAAGAAAGGAGAGTGGAGAGGAGACCCCACAAAGGTAAGGGCGAACATGTTTTCACTCTTAGATAATGCATTATCAATCAAGGCAGGCTGCAATACACCCTTTTGTCCAGCTTGCCCTGGGGGCGCTAACACACTCAGCTGTGTACTTTCAGCTTTGGCTGGCTGACTTAACCCCTTACCAACTGGTTTACACACAGGGTGAGTGGACTGCTCCCACACACTCTCACAGCATGGTGCAGACCCAGTCTGTTCAACCAGAGCAATATCAGGGCTGTCCTGGACAATCTCTGGCTCAAACATCTGGAGACCCCGCGAGATTTCCATGGACAACACTGTGGCTCTGCTTCTGGTTGCCAAGGGAGATACCCCCCTCCCTCATTATTAGTGAACACATCACCAACATAAGTGCACGTACCAGCAATACCTTTACCATCAGCATTCATAGACATAGCAGTGTTATAAGCTTTAACAGGCTGTTTTTGGTCAGAACACACATCACCCTGTGTACCACTCAGCACACCACCCTTCCTCTCCAAAGGCATTCTTTTGCCCACTAGGGCGGCTCCACAGTTGTCCTGGGAAACCACGTGCCTCACCACTGTGGGCTCCTGGGAGGTTTCCCTGGGCATCTCTGTAGCACCTGTCACTAGGGAACCTGGCACACAAACTGTATTGGTCACCTCTAGGTTACCATTTCCAGACACATACAGAGTCAAGTCTTGTTGAGTCCTTAACCTTGCTGCAGGTTGAGCTTCAACCTGTGTCTCCCCACTACTTGGGGAAGCACACTGCAGCAAGTACATTTTTACACCTTCTGCCGATCTCCCAGCTGGATAAACTCCCACTTGACTGGGATCAGTCCCACAAACTGCAACAGTCTTACCATAATCTGTAGCAGGTAACTCTGGCTTCTTTTGAGTGCGCTGTCTCTCAGATGCATCCACACAAGCTACTGCCTCTTTATGGCCACAAGACGACACTGCAGCCTTTCCAGACTCGCTGGTGGTGTTCCAGAGCCTTGGGCAAGTAAAGATCCCATGCCCCACTTGACCACACTCCAAACATGGCACTGAACGCCTCTCCTCAATGACTTGCTCTCACTTGTTGCCATGGGATACCACTCCTGAAAACAGGGCTGGTCACGATCATCAGTAGGCAGACTTCAGATTACTTGATCCCTCTGTCTGGGATGCCACTGGTAACACTCACCGGCAGTTGAGTTCCAGAATTCATCATCCTCCCGTCCAGCTTGGTTACTCCGCCAACATTCCTGTGACAAGAGGCATTGGGCAACAGCATGTCCCCATTTGCTCCAATGCTTGCAGCGCAGAGGCCTCCTTGCCTCATACCGTGGCACCTTTGGGTTCAGGCTGCCAGGGACACCATCCTCTTTCACTTTCCTTTTAACTTGGAATGACACGACTAATTTACACCAGTCCACAGTTGATTTACACATAGATGAATTTTCCGGCTTGGCTGAAGCATGTGGGGAAATACCCTCCAGCCATAGTAGCCTTTTCCTTGCTTCAACAAGGATTGCCTCCTTCTTCTGCTTTGATCGCCCCATTCTTGCAGTCTTTGCCCACAGCAACTTGTTATACAGTACACAGCAGAAAAAATATCTCTCCTTTCACAGGTACACCACCTGCAACACGCAATGCCTTTTGCCTGGCTGCACTTCCACACACAGCCACAGTTCCTGACACAAACTCACTGTGGAGCAAGGACTCGGATTCCACCGTCTTGTACCCGCATCCAACAACCACTTGTAACATTGGGAATCATTAGCTCTCGTGGTAGATGCTTTTGTCAGTGATCCAAGCCAGTCAGGAATGATATTTTAGGGCATGGTAGCCCATGTTTATTAAAACTGGAAAATAAAAGTCTGTAACAAAGGTTTCCCATGCAGGGGTTCTTCTCCATCAAATACACAGAACAGAAAATGCTAGCCCACCTGGCTCTCTGTAGCAGGACTTCAGCACTTTATCCTGGTCACCCAGACCACAAGACTCCTCAATGTAGACGACTTAACTTTAGCGCCTACAGCTCTGCCTCTTGCAGTCACAAACATTCTGGCTGCCTCCTGCAGCCCCTCTGACTCCCGGAAACCTCTTGACTCTCGGTGTGGAGCAGTCTCCAACTGGGAGCCATGAGGTTTTTCCATATCCTCATTATAAGGGCTGTGCTCACCTGAGCACACACCCTGCTGGTCATCCACAAAATCTGGTGTGGTAGTGTGGTACCCCACCAGTGTATGTATACAGGATTCTCAACCAGGCAGGTTGAGGGGCTCCAGGGTATTTGCTTGTTTGGGAGGAAACTGGCTTTTCAGTTTCCTCATGATTTACTAAAGTCCACTTTGGGACCTGGAGCTTGGGGATTTCTTAGAGATCCGGGTGGGATGAAATCCCCAGTCTTGGATCCGGGTTTTGAGACTCAACTGCACACTGATTGTTCAGGTGTGTGTGGGCCTGATAGTAGAGTCAGGACCAGCATTCTGGGCCCCACCCTCTCGACGAGTGCAGGTGTGCACTGGGGAAGCTATCCAAATGGACGGTGTTGCAGATGGAATAGTCTATAGGAGAAAGACAAGAGCCTGTAGTGGAAGGCCTGAGCAGCACTGCTGTATGTATAAGCCAGGAGGCTGAATGTCATTTTGTTGTTGAAAAGGAGTACTGAAACCCCTGCGAGGGAAAACCTTTTGATTTTGTTTTGAACTTCTTTTAATAAAAATGGGCAAACAACCCTTAAAAAGAAGAACCAGTGAGTGGCGGTGTCCTTCAAGCTTTACACTTGATGCTAGTCCTTCACACGGGACACAGGATTGGAGATTCCATCCCACCCAAGACACTATGGAATCTCCAAACTATAGATCCCCATGATGGAATACCAAAACCTGGAGAAAGCTGCAAAATCAGTTTTCTCCAGTCCACATCTATGCTCTGTAGCCTTACACCAAGCAAATGTGCATACCCTGTGTCCCCCAAACTATCAATTTTACCTTGAAAGCATCTCCTACTGTCACTAAGGAAAAAATCAAATCATTCCCCACCTTACAAAAAAAATTCACTTACCAAACTCAGACCTTTTCCTTTACATCCGCACTCAACATTGCATTGCCACACTTCCAACATGGTCCTGCAAAATTCCCCAATTGTCTAGGATATTTTTTAGAACACCCACACCACATGAAAAAGGATCTCACTTTTTTATAATCTCCTTCAACAAAAGAGTATCTTTATCAAAACAACCCCATTACTTAGATGGGAATCGGATCTAGGATGTACCTATACTGTGGATCAATGGGCTAAAGCCTACAACTCCACATACAAAGCCACATATTGTTCCCCCCTCTGAGATCTATCAATCAAACTGACACAATGTTGGTACCTTACCCCTGATAGATTGTCCAAATATGACACAAAACTAGACGATAAATGCTGGAGGATGTGTGGACAGAGGGGAGATATGCGACATACATTTTGGAAATGCCCCAAATTAACACATTATTTTAAATCAATCTTCCACTTCCTCTCTGAAATTACCCAAACCATAATCCCCCTGAGGCCTACATTAGCACTATTATATCTCGACATGGAACACTACCCAAAACCGTTTAGACATATCATAACTCCTATATTATTGTCAGCGAGATTCAACATTACCAGAAAATGGAAAAAACCTGACCCGCACACACTGAGTGATGTGTTGAACATAACCCACGTACACTTCTACGAACAAATACTAGCATTAAGAAACAAAAACAAGGATCACACCTGTAGATTGTGGCAACCATGGATAAACTGGACTAGCTCCCCAAGAAATTGTCAGGGCTCTTAACCTCACTATCTAGGAATTCGATTGTTCTTGTTTAATGGTTTGAAGTTTAATATTTGGGTTACCTTAAAAATATAGATTTGCACGATTAAGGTATACATTATAAGAGGGATGGGGTTGTCTCCAACCTGGGCACATTATTGCACCCACAGGGGTGTCCAGGATGGTAGTCAATCCTCCTACCGCCGTCCTATACCAAAAACCTAATAAACCGCATAACGAAAGTATTATCCATCTTGATGTAATTTTACTACCTCATATGTAGGTATATGTAGATGATTAACAATACAATCAAACATTACTCGACATATACCGTTGTTTGTCTGTATGTCTACTTACTTCTGTTATATGAAAAATATTAATAAGAATCTATTGAACGGGAAAAAAAATAGCATTATATTGTGGTTGTGTGCACTAAAAATTACTTTTATGTATTTCTTACAAAATATTTGATATAAAACTGAAACTACTACCATTTTATTCTCCAGGGTCCTTGCTTTCAGAATATATATAATGTTTGGGGGGTTTAACTAGCCGTCAGACCTAAATGTTTTTTTACACATGTGTAAAAAATACAAAAATGGCTCTGTCAGTAAAAGGGTTAAGCATCTACTCAAATACACCAAAGGGTGCTGGACCTCAGCAGTTGTTATATAATTGTAGTGACATACTTAGAAAATATACCCATCATAATAGCCTGTTTGTGTGCCCCACGTGGCAAGCATACATTTTTTATCTTCAAACACTTTGGCCTCAAGCACACTCGGGCTCTTGCAAATGTTTTTTCCCCAGCAGGAGAAAAGCAGCTTAGGCGTTTATTCATTTCATTGGGTAGAATATTAATTTATGCTGGCCATTGAAATTAAAAAATGTTTAACGCTAAACGTGCCACACATTTAGATGTGTTTACTTGCGTTTAGGCGCATCAGACATTTTTTCTGCCAAAATGCCCCTCTCTTGAATGCACAAATAATGGATTTTCTTCTGCCTCTAAATGCATCTGCTTCTGAACTCCTCTTAAAAATGCCTGTGTGTGCATGGATACACAGGCTAACAGAAAGGGGCATTTAGAAGCAGAAAAAAGCTTAGTTGTGCATTATGCCTTAAGGATTGCAAAACATCATCAGAAAGGTAATCTGCTTATATGTGGAGATTGTAATACTATTGCTGACATTTCACTAGATGCAACACTAAGGCTGGTGTCACGTACCTGGTAGGTGAGCCCGACGTGCAGGGAGTGGCCTCTCGTAGACCTCTGACTCGAGAACCCCTGATAGAGCAGACAGGGGCTCAGGAGGGCAAAGGAGCACAAGTGCCTGGCAGGAACTGAGGCAGGTGGAAGTAGAAGCAGCAGACTGCAGCGGTGGATAACTGGTGGGAGACGTGCAGTGGTCCGCAGCAGGCACCAGAGGATCAGGAAGCAGACTTGGTGAAGACAGGCCGGGTCAGACACAAGCGGGCAGATGAGTACAAAGCAGGATCCAAGAATAGTTAAAGTCCAGGCCGGGTCAGTGTATCAGGCGGGCAGCAAACTGGTTAGAGGAGAAGGCAGAAGAGAAGTCGGGACGAGCCGTGGTCAGAGGCGGGCAGCAGACTGGAGAAGCCAAGGGAAGCCGGGTCAGGTACCAGAGCAATCAGATCAGAGGTTCAGGTAACAAGGGTCTTCAGGAAACGCTGTAGACCGGACAGCAAGGATGCAGAGTGACAGCTCTCTTTAAATAGGCAGTCTTTGGCGCCAACCTGCGTCATAGGCGCGCGCGCGCTATCGCGCACCCGCGCGCGCCCGCTCGCCACTATCGCGGGCCCGCGCACGCTCGTTTGCCGCTATCGCGCATGCGCCAAACGGGTCTGCCTGTGCATAGAGATTCTGAGACCCCGATCGCTGGGATGAGTGAGAGAACGTCTTTCCTGACATTGCCCCCCTCCTACGGGCAGCCTCCAGATGCCCAACTGAGCCAGCCTATCTGGGTGAGACCTTTTGAAGGCCGTGATCAACCTTTTGGCATGAATGTTGGTTTCCGGTTCCCAGGAATTTTCCTCGGGGCCATAGCCCTTCCATTTAACCAGATATTGGGTTTGGTTGCGTCTCTTCCTGCAGTCCAGGATAGACTCGATTTCAAACTCTTCCTCACCATTGATGAGCACGGGCTCAGGAGGGCCAATACCTCGATTGGGAAAGGGATCTGGGACTGCAGGTTTGAGTAGCGACACATGGAATATCGGGTGTATCCGAAAAGATTCCGGTAATTTCAGCTCGTATGCCACGTCATTAATTTTCCTTGTTACAGGGAAAGGACCCACAAATTTGGGGCCCAGTTTCTTAGAAGGGCATGTCATTTTTAGATTCACTGTGGACAGCCAGACTAGATCTCCGGGTGTAAGGTTAAGTTCCCCCCTCCTCTTTTTGTCGAACACCTCCTTATTATGCGCCTGAGTCCTTGCCATTGTCTCCTGAAGCAACTTACTGTTGGTACTGAGGAAGTTCAGGGTCTCCTGGGCGGCTGGGACCGCACACTCTGGAATATTATTAGACAGGAACAGAGGGTGGAAGCCGTAGTTTGCAAAGAACGGTGACTGTTTGGTTGCTGAATGAACGGAATTGTTGTAGGCGAACTCGGCGAGGGGTAATAGTGGCACCCAGTCGTCTTGAGAGAAGGAAGAGAAACAGCGCAAATATTGCTCCAGGGTCTGATTTGTGCGTTCCGTCTGACCATTGGTCTGGGGATGATAAGCTGAAGAGAAGGAAAGGTCAATCTTTAAAGATTCGCAGAGTGCCCTCCAGAATCTGGATGTAAACTGCACCCCCCGATCAGATACAATGTTCACAGGAATGCCGTGCAGTCTTACGATTTCTTTGATGAATAATTTTGCGGTCTCGGGGGCAGAAGGTGTACATCTCATGGGCAGAAAGTGGGCCATCTTGGAAAGTCTGTCTACTACCACAAAAATGGTAGTGCAATTTTCTGATGATGGTAGTTCCACAATAAAGTCCATCGAAATCATTCTCCAAGGTCTGTCTGGAATGGGCAAAGGCCTCAACAGACCCCAAGCTCTGGTCTTGCTGCCCTTGTTCCGAATGCACGTAATGCATGATTCCACATAGTCCTTGCAGTCCTTAGACAGTTGAGGCCACCAAAACGTGCGCTGGAGAAGTTCAGATGTTTTGTGCACCCCAAAATGGCCAGCCAGTTCATGATCGTGACAAGATTTGAGAACGTTAATCCATAATTGTGGAGGCACGAAGATCTTGTCCTTGAACCACAGCAGGTCGTCTTTCAACTGTAGGGTAACATCCGGTGGGTAGGTCTCATTGGTAGAAGCCTGCTTAATCTGAGAATGTAGGTCTCCTTGCAGCAGAAGGAAATTTCCGGGAGTCAGGATGGTGTTTGGGGGTGAGAGAACTTCAGCTCGCTAAACATCCGTGACAGCGCATCTGGCTTGGTGTTCTTGGACCCGGGCCTGTAGGTTATATGGAAAGAAAATCTGGTAAAAAAACGTGCCCATCGGGCTTGACGTGGTTTCAGTCTTTTGGCTACTTTCAAGTACTCCAGATTCTTGTGGTCTGTGTAGATCAAAATAGGATGTGCTGCCCCCTCTAGTAAGTAGCGCCACTCCTCCAATGCGGCCTTAATTGCGAGTAGCTCTCTGTCCCCCACATCATAGTTCCTCTCAGCTTCGGACAACTTCCGAGAGAAGAATGCGACTGGATGCAACTGCGACTTGGGACCCTGTCTCTGGGAGAGCACCGCCCCCACTGCGATCTCAGAGGCATCTACTTCCAAAATGTAAGGCAGAGCGGGGTCTGGATGTTTCAGGACCGCGGCCGAGACAAACTGATCCTTTAAGGTGGAGAAGGCAACTTGGGCTTCCGGGGTCCAATGGAATCGTATGCCTTGCTTCGTCAAACTGGTGATGGGCGAGATGATGGTAGAAAATCCCCAGATAAACTTGCGATAAAAATTTGCAAATCCTACAAAGCGTTGGATCCCTTTTTTGTCTGTAGGAATTGGCCAATCCAAGATGGCGGAAACTTTTTGTGGGTCCATTTTGATACCTTCTATGGAGATAATTAGTCCCAAAAACTGAATGCTCTGTTGTTCAAACTCGCATTTCTCGGGTTTCGCGTAGAGGCCATGCTGACGGAGTCGGGTTAACACTTTCCTGACATGCTCTCGGTGAGTGGACAAGGACGAGGAGAAAATCAGGACGTCGTCCAGGTAAATTATCACAAACACGTCTAGGTAGTCTCTGAAAATGTCATTCACAAAGTGTTGGAATGTGGCAGGGGCGTTACACAAACCGAAGGGCATCACGAGATATTCAAAATGCCCGAATCGGGTACGGAAGGCAGTTTTCCATTCGTCCCCATTACGAATCCGGACCAGATTGTAGGCCCCACGAAGATCCAATTTAGTGAATATGGCTGCAGCCCCGAGTCTCTGGAATAGTTCTGGCACCAAAGGGAGAGGGTACCGGTTTTTAATTGTAATCTTATTTAGCGCACGGTAGTCTACGCAAGGGCGTAGGGAATGGTCTTTTTTTTCGACTAAAAAGATTCCTGCTCCTGCTGGTGAAGTAGAAGGGTGGATGAACCCCTTCTCCAGGTTGTCGTCGATATAGGTCTTGAGGGTCCCGAGCTCTAGTTCGGTTAGAGGGAAGATCCTTCCGAATGGCACCTCTGCCCCGGGGAGGAGCTCAATTAGACAGTCATAGGATCGGTGCGGGGGAAGTGTTTCTGCACCCTTTTTGCTGAATACATCCAAAAAATGATGGTAAACTTCGGGAACGGACTGGCGGGTTTCGGAGTCAGCGTCTAAGCAGAGCAGTGAGGAGGGAGCGTCGGCAACTTCTGGCACACAGTGCTGACGACAGTAAGGAGAGGGGAAGCTGATCTCACTCGTGGTCCAGTCAATTTGTGGGTTGTGTGCCCTCAGCCAGGGCATACCCAGTATGATGGGAAACAGGGGGGATTCAATGATGTCCAGGCGAAGTAACTCCCGGTGATTACCGGAGATGGTTGCACTTAAAGGGACGGTTTCCAGTATGACTGGCCCTGACTTAATAGCTGATCCATCGGCCAGGTGTACAGAAAGTCCCTTAGCTCGGGGTTGCAAGGGGACCTGGAATCTGTTGGCAAAGGAAGCGTCCATAAAACCGCTACATGCTCCGGAATCAATTATTGCGGTAGTTAGTATATTCCTTCCTGGAAGCTGTAAGGAGACAGAGACAGCCAGATGAGTTGAGTTGTCAAACGAAGTAGGTGAGTAGGTAGAAAAGATAGAGGAACACTTACGGGTCTTAGCAGGACAGGACCTCACGAAATGACCTGGTTCCCCACAGTAGAGGCAGAGATTGTTGAATCGCCGCCGTTGGCGCTCTTCGGGGGTGAGCGAGGGGCGAAGCAGGCCAAGTTGCATGGGTTCCGAAGTATCAGCAGGCGGGTGAGCGGGAGCCAGAGGAGCGGAGTGAGCAGGGTTGAACACACGAGGTAGCATCCATACAGGACGAGAGGGACCAGCGGTACGTTCAGCTCTTCGTTCCCTTAACCGCCTGTCAATTAAGGTAGACTGAAGAATTAGAGCGTCTAGTGTTGCTGGGATGCCAACTCGAGCCAGTTCATCCTTAAGGGGCTCGGAAAGGCCCATACGGAACTGGTGGCGCAGGGCAGCATCGTTCCAATTTGTGTCCGAACTCCAACGTCTGAATTCGGAGACGTAGTCCTCCACGGGCCTGCGACCCTGCTGCAGGGAACATAATGCTGCTTCCGCGGTGACTGCTTGTTGGGGATCCTCGTAGAGAAGATCCATGGCTTCAAAGAACGTGCGCAGGAGGTTGAGGCAGGTGTCTTTATGCTCCAGAAGGCGGTGGGCCCAAGACTGAGGTTCGCCTGATAGTAGGGCGATGACGAAGCCCACCTTGGTGGTTTCAAGGGAAAAGGTCCTGGGTTGCAGAGCGAAAAAGAGCTCACAGGCGTTACGAAAAGCTCTGTATTTGCTACGATCTCCAGAGAACCTCTCGGGAGGAGGAACCCGGGGTTCAGGTGGTAACATGACGACTGAGGGTGCGGGAGAAGCTCCAGGTGCGGCAGGTGCCGTGTTAGACAGGGTCTGGACACGCTCCTCTAGGTGGGTATAGCCTTCCTGTAAGTTCCTGACTGCCGTAGTAAGTCCATCTAGGTGACGGCAGAGTTCCTCCATGGGAGAGGCTCCCTGCGTGGGCTCAGACATGGCTGTCCGGTACTGTCACGTACCTGGTAGGTGAGCCCGACGTGCAGGGAGTGGCCTCTCGTAGACCTCTGACTCGAGAACCCCTGATAGAGCAGACAGGGGCTCAGGAGGGCAAAGGAGCACAAGTGCCTGGCAGGAACTGAGGCAGGTGGAAGTAGAAGCAGCAGACTGCAGCGGTGGATAACTGGTGGGAGACGTGCAGTGGTCCGCAGCAGGCACCAGAGGATCAGGAAGCAGACTTGGTGAAGACAGGCCGGGTCAGACACAAGCGGGCAGATGAGTACAAAGCAGGATCCAAGAATAGTTAAAGTCCAGGCCGGGTCAGTGTATCAGGCGGGCAGCAAACTGGTTAGAGGAGAAGGCAGAAGAGAAGTCGGGACGAGCCGTGGTCAGAGGCGGGCAGCAGACTGGAGAAGCCAAGGGAAGCCGGGTCAGGTACCAGAGCAATCAGATCAGAGGTTCAGGTAACAAGGGTCTTCAGGAAACGCTGTAGACCGGACAGCAAGGATGCAGAGTGACAGCTCTCTTTAAATAGGCAGTCTTTGGCGCCAACCTGCGTCATAGGCGCGCGCGCGCTATCGCGCACCCGCGCGCGCCCACTCGCCACTATCGCGTGCCCGCGCACGCTCGTTTGCCGCTATCGCGCATGCGCCGAACGGGTCTGCCTGTGCATAGAGATTCTGAGACCCCGATCGCTGGGATGAGTGAGAGAACGTCTTTCCTGACAGCTGGCCATACACAGTTCAAATCTCACCCGGTTCAGCAGGAACCGGACAAGATTTGAAACATTAATAAGCAGGATAAATTGATCAAATTGGGTACAGTAAGCCTGCTGGATTTGCTTGTTTACCGCTAGCGATAATCACTGGCTCCTAGTCCCTTTCCCGCTGGGAGAAGACAATTGCTCGGCAGAAGGGATTCCCCTGTCAACATTGTCTGTGCTGTTGGGGGAACTGTGTGCATTTTTTTCCTGCAACTCGTGGTTGCAGGAAAGAAATTTGCACCGTCTATGGGCTGCCTAACAGATGCCACAAAGAAGCTGTAGCAGGAATATTAAAATCGTTATGATGATTTGAGATGCTAACATGCTAATGAAAAAGATTAAAGGGGGGTATTGCGACCGCAGACAGTAATGGCCGTATAGTCCAATAGCTCCGATCCTCACAGCGCACCTACCAACTGCCTCTGTCAGCCTCCACAGCTGGAGATGCTGCGCAGATATAGGGAGAAAGTGATGCTCAAGAAATTGGTTTCTTACCGGTTACTGACAAAAAAGGCTACGCCAAAATGGCGGCGGGCCCCAGACCTCGGCTGCCACTGCTAGGCCTCTAGCAGCTTCCCATCCAATAATGGGAGCTGAAGCCAGCGAGTGAGCCCTAGATGACCCTGCTGGCACAGGGAGCTCCACACCATCCACAAGGAGCCAAGTCAAGACCCAGGAGGGAATCAGAGGCTTCCCAGGGACATTGCCCTGACATGAAGGTGAGTTCACCGCCAGCCATGTCACTAATACTGCCTCCTGCAGATGACCCCATGCTGTCCTTTCCCACATCTGACCAGCCTATGTCAGATACAACCATGAAAAGTATGTTGCTTTCCCTGCAAACATCCCTGAAAACTGACCTGTTCTCCTACGTCCATAAAATCTCTGCTAACATTCAAGACATAGGTGACAGGTTAGACCATGTTGAAAACAAAGTAGGGGAACTCACCAACACGTTTAACACTATAATTGATGCCCAAGAGGACCAGAGAGATGATATTGCCTGGCTTAAGAACAAAATCGCAGATTTAGAGGATAGATTCCGCCGTAACAACCTGCAGATTTGCAGTGTGCCAGAGACGGTGACCTCTTTTCAACTTCCTCATTTTGTATGGGACTTATTCCAGGCAGTTGTTTCCTTGCTAACCTCTGCAGACCTTATAATCATCCACCGTATCCCAAAACCACACTTTCTCCTATCTAACATACCACAGGAAGTCTTCCTACTAGCCAATTATTTTTTCAAGAGAGTAATAGAAGCCTTTCGTAAAAGAGACTGCCTTCCAGAAGTTCTCCCAGACCTCTCCGTGCATACCCTGCATTAGGGATGAGCTTTGTGTTCGAGTTGAACACACGTTCGAACTTCGGCTGTTCGATCGTTCAACGAAGATCGAACGTTATGGTCTGTTCGCGCCAAATTCGAGTGGCGCATCACGGCCCATAATTCACTGCGGCATCGCAGTGCATTGCTGGCTGATGATTGGCCAAGCATGCACTATGACCCGCATGCTTTGGCCAATCACAGCGCAGAAAAAACGGAGAGCCGTAATTGGCCAAAGCCAGGGTGGCTTTGGCCAATTATGGCTCAGGGGGTTTAGTACACGCCCCACATTATATAAGGCCGCCTGGAAGTTGGCCTTGTGTAGTGTGTTGGCGTTTGTGAAAGAGACAGTTTCAGAGAGAGAGACAGTGTCATTTATATTGAGTTAGATAGAGCAGGCAGGCGAGTCAGTTAGCTGCTGTTACAGTGTGTAGAGGATATATATGCATCCTAGGTGTTGTATATATATTTATACACTGTATTGAGTTTAGCTAGATCCGTTCCTGTTAGTCTCTATACTGTGACAGGCAGCCAGGTGATTGTGCTAGCTGCAGACAGTCAGTGTTTCACTTAGTGTACTACTGTGTGCTTTGCATAGCATTCACCTAAAGCTCACCTGGATACAGTTAATCTCTATACTGTGACAGGCAGGCCGGTGATTGTGCTAGCTGCAGACAGTCAGTGTTTCACTTAGTGTACTACTGTGTGCTTTGCATAGCATCCACCTAAAGCTCACCTGGATACAGTTATTCTCTATACTGTGACAGGCAGGCCGGTGATTGTGCTAGCTGCAGACAGTCAGTGTTTCACTTAGTGTACTACTGTGTGCTTTGCATAGCATTCACCTAAAGCTCACCTGGATACAGTTATTCTCTATACTGTGAGCTGCAGACAGTCAGTGTTTCACTTAGTGTACTACTGTGTGCTTGGCATAGCATTCACCTAAAGCTCACCTGAATACAGTTAGTGACTAATACTATTATCGTGGTGTTCTCATAATAAAACCACAAGCAGAGAGCTGCAATTATTTTCAGTGTACTGTGTCCTCTGCTCAGTTTTCACCTAAAACTAACTGAAAACAATTGCTGCTTTTCCCATACTAACACCACAGCAGGCCATGTCTGGAAGGCAAACAATGAGAGGCAGACAGTCACGAGGCAATAAAAGAGGGCAAGCAGGCTCTGTGTCTAAAGGCAACAGTGATGCTGGTCGTGGACACGGTGCATTCTCATCAGCACGTGGCTGTGGGAAACGCTTGTCCTTCTTTTCGGCAGCTGGACATGTTGAGCCGCAACATACCGAAGACGTTACCTATCTTTCACGGCGCATTGGGTGACTCTGCTGGCAGCTGGGAAGGATGCAGGATAAGGTGCAGTAGTGTTGGACGTTGTTCCACCACCACGCCTCCAAAATGTTACTACTGGTGATTCTGACACACCTCTCTCCTCCACCCCCTCCTCTTCTTCTTCCTCCGTGGCCTCTTCCTGTGTTGATTTGTCCTCGGAACCAGCGGTGCTCCATAAGCGTTCAAGGGGCTACGCCAGTATGCAGGCAAAAAGATGCCATGCGGTGCTTGAGCTGGTGTGTTTGGGGGACAGGAGCCACACTGGGGCAGAGATTCTGTCAGCTCTGCAGGGGCAGGCTCAGAGGTGGTTGACGCCACGCCAGCTTAAGCCAGGAAAGGTGGTTTCCGACAATGGCACCAACCTCCTCTCCGCCCTCCGACAGGGACAACTGACCCATGTGCCCTGTTTGGCTCATGTCCTTAACTTGGTGGTGCAGCGGTTCTTGGGCAAGTACCTGGGCTTACAGGAGGTCCTGAAGCAGGCCAGGAAACTCTGTGGGCATTTCCGCCGGTCATATAATGCCAGTGCTCGGCTGGCTGAGCTGCAAAAGGATTACAACCTGCCCAAGAACCGCCTAATCTGTGACATGCCCACCAGGTGGAACTCTACGTTGGCCATGCTGCAGCGGCTGCACACGCAGCAGAGGGCCATCAATGAAAATCTGTTGCAATATGGCACCAGGACAGGGTCAGGGGAGCTTGGATTTTTTTCCCCACGCCAGTGGGCCATGATCAGGGATGCATTTACTGTCCTGGCACCATTTGAGGTGGCCACTATGATGGTGAGCAGTCACAATGCATGCATCAGTGACACTGTCCCTCTTGTCCACCTGTTGGAGCACACGCTGCGTGGAATAATGGACAGGGCACTTGAGGCAGAACAGAGGCAGGAAGAGGAGGACTTCCTTACCTCTCAAGGCCCCCTTTATCCAGACAGTGTTCCTGCTGGCCCGGCTATTACACAGGAAGAGGACTAGGAGGAGGAGGAGGAGGAGGATTGTGTCAGCATGGAGGTGGAGACTAGCACTCAGCATCAGCAGCAGTCTTCAAGGGATCAATTACAGTCCCAAGACACCCATGGACTTGTACGTGGCTGGGAGGAGGTGGCTGCGGGTCATGTCGTCCTCAGTGACCCAGAGGCCTCGGCACCGAATGCCTCAGCAAACCTACGCTGCATGGCCTCCCTGATCCTAAAAAGCCTGCGTAAGGATCCTCGTATTCGTGTGATCAAGGAAAGGGATCATTACTGGCTGGCAACCCTCCTTGATCCACGTTAGAAGGGTAAGGTTGCGGACCTTATCTTGCCATCGCAGAGGGAGCAGAGGATGAGGCATCTTTGGGAGGCCTTGCAGAAAGGTCTGTGCAACGCGTTCCCAGAGACTGGGAGGTTACAAATTCCTGGTCCTGGACAACGTGTTGCTGAGGCTTCGGTCAGTCAAAGAAGGAGTGGTGGAGAAGGTGGCCGTCTGACCGATGCGTTCAGACAATTTTTTAGTCCGCAGCCCCAAGGTATGATCGGTTCCAGCAACCATCGCCAGCGTCTGGTTTACATGGTGCAGGAATACCTAGGGGCAAGATCAGACTTGGACACCTTTCCCACCGAAAATCCTGTGGGTTACTGGGTCTTGAGGATGGATCACTGGCCAGAGCTTGCACAGTATGCAATTGAGATACTGGCCTGTCCTGCATCCAGCGTTCTTTCAGAACGCACATTTAGTGCTGCTGGAGGCTTTGTAACCAATCACAGGGTGCGCCTGTCAACCGACTCGGTCGATCGACTGACTTTCATAAAAATGAATCAGTCTTGGATCACCACCAGCTACCAGGCACCTGATGCTGATGTAACAGAATAATTTTCTTTGAAATGTCAGATCCCTTTAAGACTGCCTATGCTGATGCAGGGTGACTATACTGTTATGCTGAGTGACTATTCTCTTCCTCCTCAACAATCATGCTGATAGCTTGAAAGAACGTTTTTGGTTCTGAGCACCGCCACCAGTGGCTAAGGCCCAATTTTTCAGCCCCTGTTTAACAGGGGCGTGTAATTACAATTTTTGATGCAATAATTTGCAACAGGGCTCATTGCTGTGCTCTAAGTACAGTATCTGTGAGGGGTTGCAGTGTTGTGGCACCAGCACCAGTGCCTAAGGCCCAATTTTTCTGCCCCTGTTCAACAGGGGCATGCAATTACAATTCTTGATCTAATAATTCACAGCAGGGCCCATTCCTGCACCCACCAAGAGTAACTGTGAGGGCTTACAGTATTGTGGCAACACCACCACCACCACCACGAAAGGCCCAATTTTTCAGCCCCTGTTTAACAGGGGCATGTACTTACAATTCTTGATCTAATATTTCACAGCTGGGCCCATTCCTGCGCCCACCAAGAGGAACTGTGAGGACTTACAGTGTTGTGGCACCAGCACCACCACCACCACCAAACGCCCAATTTTTCAGCCCCTGTTCAACAGGGGCATGCAATTACAATTCTTGATCTAATAATTCACAGCAGGGCCCATTCCTGCACCCAGCAAGAGTAACTGTGAGGGCTTACAGTGTTGTGGCACCAGCACCACCACCAAAGGCCCAATTTTTCCTACCACTGTTCAACAGTGGCATGTAAATACAATTCCTGATATAATAGTTGACAGCAGGGCATTCCAGCGCCCACCAAGAGTAACTGTGAGGGCTTACAGTGTTGTGGCAACACCAACACCTAAGGGGCAAATTTCTGCAGAGTATATATGGCAGGCCCCTACTTTCAAACATCCAACTAACAAAAGACTCATACTAGCAAACGGAAGGAGACAACAGGAAGTGAGAGGAAATCTACCCCTAGGAAGGCAAATTCTCTCCTGTAAGAGTTAATATGTGAAAAAGGTGTCTCCTCTCCACTGATGCTTTATCACCAATCCTTGTTTCAATAAAAACCCCAAATTTTCCAAAAACATTTGTCATTGGGATGGAAAGTGAGGTGAAATGTTCTGAACAGGTGCACAGACAGCAAAACAAATGTTACAGGGGTGATAACCCTTCCCTATGTTCTCCAAAAAGCTTAAAAATAGATTTTTTGGCTAGAGCTACACTTAAAAAATTTACCTGTTCCAAATTACAAACAGATTGTACTTAAGAACAAACCTACAGTCCGTGTCTTTTTTGCACCGCCTGTATACTGCTGTTCAGAATATATAGGGCCTTTTTTTATTTTGGGTGCAGGGTTCCCCTTAATATCCATACAAGACCCAAAGGGGCTGGTAATGGGCTGGGCAGGGATGAGCCGAACACCCCCCTGTTCGGTTCGCACCAGAACCTGCGAACAGACAAAATGTTCGTGTAAACTTTAGAACCCTATTAAATACAATGGACTCGAACGTTCGAAATCTAAAGTGTTAATTATAAAGGCTGATATGCAAGTTATTGTCCTAAAAAGTGTTTGGGGACCCGTGTCCTGCCCCAGGGGACATGTATCAATGCAAAAAAAAGTTTTAAAAATGGCCGTTTTTTCGGGAGCAGTGATTTTAATAATGCTTAAAATGAAAAAATAAAAGTGAAATATTCCTTTAAATTTCGTACCTGGGGGGTGTGTATGCTATGCATGTAAAGTGGCGCATGTTTCCCGTGCTTAGAACTGTCCCTGCAAAAAATGTCATTTTTGAAAGAAAAAAAGTCATTTAAAACTAACTTGCGGCTATTAATGAATTGTCGGCTCCCGGCAATACATTCAAAAGTCATTGATAAAAAAAAATAAAAAAAAGCGTGGGGGTTCCCCAGAATTCAATTACCAGGCCCTTCAGGTCTGGAATGGATATTAAGGGGAACCCTGCCGCAAATTTAAAAAAAAATTGACTTGGGGTTCCCCCACATATCCATTCCAGGCCCTTCAGATCTGGCATGGATTTTAAGGGGAACTCCACCCCAAACTTAAAAAAAAATGGCGTGGAGTCCCCCTAAAAATCCATACCAGACCCCTTATCTGAGCACGCAACCTGGCCGGCCGCAGGGGAAAAGGGGGGGACGAGAGAGCGGCCCCCCCTCCCTCCTGAACCGTACCAGGCCACATGCCCTTAACATGGGGAGGATGTCCCCATGTTGATGGGGACAAGGGCCTCATCCCCACAACCCTTGCCCGGTGGTTGTGGGGGTCTGCGGGCGGGGGGCTTATCGGAATCTGGAAGACCCCTTTAACAAAGGGGACCCCCAGATCCCGGCCCCCCCTATGTGAATTGGTAAGGGGTACATTGTATTGAGTATGAGTGTGAAAAAATGAACAACGTGCTAATAACAGCTAGGCTGCGACATAAAAAATATGTGAAACCATATAAACTAAATGTACTTAAGAAGATATGTCGCACACAAACAAGTGAAAACAGAACTCCAGTGAAAGTTCATAAAGAATGTGAAATGTGAAAAAACATAAAAAGTGAATCAACCACATGAATAAATAAATACCCACAACTTAATAAGTGTGCAGATACAGGGACTAAACCCCTGTGCTAAGTGAATATAATCCTGCAAAAAAAATTATTTATAAATGACACTCATATGTATAATAGAAATTGTCCAAATATGATGAAATAAATGTGGCAACAGTTTGCTGGAACACTACTATAGTGCTCCAAATCATTAAACGTAAAATTAAAAATGAAAATAAAATAACACCAATAGGAAAATCCGTTCCTTTAAGAGATTCCCAAAGAAAGTTCCAATGCAAAAAGGGGATTGCTTCATATGAGGAAAAGCAGGAGTTTTGTAGAGGAATGTGAGAAGAATAGTGTCCAAGATAGATCCACCGATAACGTAGAGAGGCTACATCCACCACGGTGAGTATAAATTCAAGATGGGTACCTTACCGCAAAAGGTGGACCTCCACTGTGGCAAGGTCGGAAAAGCCTGCAGATATCACCCTCTGCGGGGTATAAATGCTGATCCTGGAGGTGTCACGACTCCTAAATCCTGGTAATCCCTCTGCCTCTAGTTCCGCTGTCTCATCCTCTGGGGGCTGATGTGGTCAAGTGTTTGAAATGACCCAACAGAACTCCAATGTGGGTACCAACAGGGAAAGAAGAGGGAAGGACTCGGATAGTGTATTACCTCAAAAATCGATTTATTCCCATCATCAAGGTACAACATTATTGGTGTTATTTTATTTTCATTTTTAATTTTACGTTTAATGATTTGAAACACACTATAGTAGTATTCCAGCAAACTGTTGCCACATTTATTTCATCATATTTGGACAATTTCTATTATACATATGAGTGTCATTTATAAATATTTTTTTTTGCAGGATTATATTCATTTAGCACAGGGGTTTAGTCCCTGTATCTGCACACTTATTAAGTTGTGGGTATTTATTTATTCATGTGGTTGATTCACTTTTTATGTTTTTTCACATTTCACATTCTTTATGAACTTTCACTAGAGTTCTTTTTTCACTTGTTTGTGCGCGACATATCTTCTTAAGTATATGACGTCCACAGATGGGATCTCCCATCCTAGGTGGACGTCATATGATGTCCTCGGCTTTGTGGGGGGATATATGAATGATGCCTGCAGCTAGAGGCATCATTCAGATATCCTTTTCTTGTGCCGGCGATTCTGCGCACCATAAGAACAATTTTAGTGGCGGTTCCGCCGCTTGATCGTTCTTATAGGCGGCAGGAGGGGACATCCCCCCTCCCGCCGCCATCTGGTGCTTCTCTGGGCTCTCCCGTGCCATCGGGGACCCGGAGAGAATCGTCCGGCACCGGTGGTGGGTCACATGACGAGCATAGAGATGACTGGTGACCAAATGGTCACCAGTCATCTCTATGATCGTCGGAGGCCCGGGCGCGATGTGATGACGTCACGCCCGGGTCCTCAGATGTAAACAAAGCCGCCATTGCGGCTAGTAAGTATGAGATCAGTGAAAACATTTTCACTGATCTCATGCTTTCCAGCCTGGAGGAGAGATGTGGGGTCTTATTGACCCCGCAGCTCTCAATAAAGAGGACCTGTCACACACATTCCTATTACAAGGGATGTTTACATTCCTTGTAATAGGAATAAAAGTGATCAAAAAAAATAAAAAGTAAAAAAAAAAAAATAAAAAAAAAAAAAATTAAAACGCCCCTGTCCCTGGTACCTCGCGATCAGAAGCGAACGCACCCGTAAGACCCGTCCACATATGTAAACGCCGTTCAAACCACATATGTGAGGTATCGCCGCGTGCGTTAGAGCGCGTGCAACAATTCTAGCACTAGACCTCCTCTGTAACTCTAACCTGGTAACCTGTAAAAAAAATTAAAGCGTCGCCTATGGAGATTTTTAAGTACCAAAGTTTGGCGCCATTCCATGAGTGTGCGCAATTTTAAAGCGTGACATGTTAGGTATCTATTTACTTGGCGTAACATAATCTTTCATATTTTCCCCAAAAATTGGGCTAACTTTACTGTTTTGTTATTTTTTAATTCATGAAACCATTTTTTTTCCAAAAAAAAGGCGTTTGAAAAATTATTGCGCAAATAACGTGCAAGAAAAAAAGTTGCAATGACGGTCATTTTATTCCCTAGGGTGTCTGCTAAAAAAACATATATAATGTTTGGGGGTTCTGAGTAATTTTCTAGTAAAAGAATGATGATTTGTACATGTAGGAGAGAAGTGCCAGAATAGGCCCGGTATTGATGTGGTAAAAAAAAGCCCGGTGTTGAAGTGGTTAAAGAGACTGCTCCTGAAAAAACGACCGTTTTAAAAGATTATTTTTACATTGATACATGTCCCCTGGGGCAGGACCCCTCAAACCCTTTTTAGGACAATAAAATAAATATTAGGCGTTTTAATTAGCACTTTAGATTTCGAACGTTCGCGTCCATTGTATTTAATAGGGTTCTAAAGTTTGCGCAAACTTTCGGTCCGTTCGAATGTTCTGGTGCGAACCGAACGGGGGGGGGGGTGTTCGGCTCATCCCTACCCTGCATCACTGAGCTACCAAGTATCCTGCCAAGCTGCTGATCACTAGAGAAGGCTCTACTACTACCATCAACAATCTGGAAGAGGGCCTCCGCCTGCTCAGAGAATGGGATATTCTCCCTGAACAACCACATACGTCATCTTTCAGACCCTCAACATCGTTGCTAACTGAAGAATGGCAAGTCGTCCCCCACAACCTGAAGGCCCCAGGATGTGATAACTAATACAGGCAGTCCCCGAGTTATGAACACATTAAGGGACTGTAGGTTTGTTCGTAAGTGGAACTTGTTCGTAAGTCGAAACACTGCTTGTAAGTGTAACTTCCGCGTGTGCAGGGATGTGGGATGTTCCAGCGTCCACCTGTAGATGGATGTGGGATGTTCCGGACACTTCTGGGGCTTTTTGGCCATGCAGTACATGAAGTACTGCAGTGTGGAATGTGGCAAGATAGCTGCTCGGAGGTATCCAGGACCAACGTGGAGCACTAGCAGAAAGGATTGAGGACATTTGTAAGTAGGAGTCGGGTGTTCATAAGTCGGGGACTGCCTGTATACACCTATATATACTGTTTAAAGATTCCCAGCTATCGGAACTTGTTTTAAACCTGTCTTTTTGTTTTCTCCCAATTTGTTACCGCTTGACTGCGCTCAGTCCCATGGGATCCTTTTGTATTCTTCTTAGTTGTGTTGCCACTGTTTCTTCCAATGTTGAGCTCTCCCCAGGATGGCTCCTTTCCTGGGGTTACTGTTTGACTATTTTCTTTTGTTCTCTTTTCAGCCTTGCCTTTGCAGAACTCGACAATACTCTGGAGACAACCTTCAAGTGCCCATACATTGTATACAGGCACAGTCTACATGAAAGCCATCTTCCCATGTGAGTCATACTATCTCACACTAGTTTTTGCTCCCTGATGACAATTTAATTAGTCTCTATCAATGCCAGAGGCCTCAACCACCAGGCCAAAAGACATTCCCTTTGGCGTGAGGCACGCAACCTACCGGCGGATATTCAGTCTGATGCCACCCCAAAGTGCACACACAGGGACTACCCCCATATTTTTACTCCAGCTAAAACTCGGAAAAGGGAGGAGTACTCCTAGCAATTAGAAACTCGGTCTCCTTTATTTTACACTCATCGCTTATTGACCCTCTAAGCCGCTATATAAGCTTGACATGCAACATCAACAACAGACCCTTCACCCTGGTGACCTTATATGCTCAAATCGCATGCCAAATCAGCAGCAATTTTCGGCAATGGTACAGTCCGAATTGGTGTGATGGATATTTGCAGAGCCACACCGATTCCCAAAAGTCGTTTCTGTACTACTTTTGCCAACTACGGGGTGTGATTTCCATAGACATCTTCGCAGCAAGCAGCACATGTCTCTGAAATCGCCCCCAAATTCGGGACTGACATGCGTAAATTAAATCATGTGAATTTAGCTGAACTGCACAATTTCATTCCCGCTGTCAGTGTGAACCTGGGCTTAATGTGAGTTGACTTTTTGTTTCATTAGACCTTTAACGAAAGAACGAGTAATGTCAAATTAATTCATTATTTTCGCTATAATTTATTTTGTACTAGTTGAAATTTGTTATTTTTTTCTTCGGACATTCGGATGAATTCGAAAGTCAGAAAGATGCAAAATTGGGCCGTTACCAAAAAATTGCACATGTCTACTCTCCATAGATGCAGAGAAGGCATTTGACAGGTTCCATTGGGGGTACATGGCTCAAGTCCTTCAAAAGTTTGGCTTTCAAGGCCCCATACTCTCTGCAATATTGTCGCTATATTCCTGCCCCACAGCAAGTTTACGTGTAGAATCTCCTGTCTAAACCATTTTTTATCACAAATGGCACAAGACAAGGCTGCCCCTTGTCACCCCTAATATTCAATCTCATGATTGAGATACTTGCGGAATCAATCCGCACAGGTCCCTTGATTACCGGTTTTACTTTTTAGACCAGACCACACGTCATCCTCCTTTAAAATTATTATTCTACCCCAGATCCTTTACTTATTTCATACCTTATCCATCCCGCTCAAATCTTCAAGTATTAACTCACTACAGGCGCTCCTTAGATGTTTTGTTTGTAATCACAAATGTTTCCTATGACCAGCTGAAAACAAAAACTAGCTGGGGGGATGGGACTAGTAGATATTAAAGATTAGTATGAGGCATCCCTACTGGACCACATGTGCCATTGGTTCCACTCTCCTATGGAAACATAATGGGTAGACATAGAATCTACTTTAGCCCCTGGCAAAGACTTATACCTATTATTGTTGGTGGACAAGTGTATTCCCACTGCTATCAATGCACTGATCACCCCCATTGTGGCCTCCCTGCTGGCATATAGTGGACTCCAAAATTTCCAGAAATACTCTAAGCAAACTAGTGAAATTAAGATCCCCATTTCTATATTGAAGGTGTTTATACCTAAAACAACTAGAGAGACAAAATGTGGAAACAAATTCAGACAATCACATTATCTGATTTGGAAAGAATTTATTTTCAAATTATGGTGGAAAATAAGTATTTGGTCACCTACAAACAAGCAAAATTTCTGGCTCTCACAGACCTGTATCTTCTTCTTTAACCACTTAACGACCGCTCACTGTATATATACGTCGGCAGAATGGCACCGACAGGCAAAGTCACGTACCTGTATGTGATTGCCTTTGTATAGTTGGGGGGTCCAGTGGGACCCCCTTCTATACAGTGAGCGGTCGTTAGTTGTTCGGGAGCGATCCGTGATGAGGGGACGGCTCCCGGCGAATGAGAATCTTCCTCTGCTGTGTAAATGTAAACACAGGCAGAGGAAGTGATGTCATCTCCCCTCGTGGTGGTCTTTTCGTCCACAGCGCCGAGGAGAGAAGAAGCAGGTTAGTGCACCAACAGCCCACTGACACGTAGGCACACATAGGCACACATTTCACCCCCCAGTCACCCCCAGATCACCCCCCAGGTCACTCCCTAGCCCCCAGGCACAGTGTCACTGATTGCAGTGATCATTTATTTTACTGATCACTGCATTTAGTGTCATCTGTGACAGTAAAAAGTTGCAGGGCAGTTAGGTTTAGTCCCCTTTAGGTCCAGGGTAGCCCCCTAACCCCCCCTAATAAAGGTTTAACCCCTTGATCGCCCCCCAGGTAACCCTTTCACCCCCTAACTCCAGCGTCACTAAGCGATCGTTTTTACGATCGCTGTATTCGTGTCGCTGGTGCCCTAGATAGCCAGTTATTTATTTTTAGGTTCGCCATGGGTTTTTATAGCGTCAGGTACCCCCATATATTATTTTAACCCCCTGATTGCCCCTAGAGTTAACCCTTTCACCAGTGATCACCGTATAAACGTCAATGGTGACACTGGTTAGCCAGTTAGTTATTTAGTTATTTAGGTTACCCGTCAGGTTTTCATATAGCGTCAGGTACCCCCATATTTAACCTAATAAAGGTTTTAACCCCCTGATTGCCCCTAGTTAACCCTTTCACCAGTGATCACCATATAAAGGTTACGGGTGACACTGGTTGGTTAGTTTGCTTTTTATAGCATCAGGGCACCCGCCGTATATAACCCAATAAAGGTTTAACCCCCTGATCGCCCGGCGGGTGATATCAATTAGGTTTTAGCGCCAGAGAGGGTCTGCGTCGCCCCAGGCAGTGTTAGGTTAGTGCCAGTAACGCTAACAACCACTCGCAAAGCATACACCTCCCTTAGTGGTATAGTATCTGAACAGATCAATATCTGATCTGATCAGATCTATACTAGCGTCCCCAGCGGTTTAGGGTTCCCAAAAACGCAGTGTTAGCGGGATCAGCCCAGATACCTGCTAGCACCTGCGTTTAGCCCCTCCGCCCAGCCCAGCCCAGCCCACCCAAGTGCAGTATCAATTGATCACTGTAACTTACCAAACACAACACACATAACTGCAGCGTTTGCAGAGACAGTCCTGATCCCTGTGATCGCTAACAGTTTTTTTTTAAGCGTTTGATACATTTGCTGACAGTCAGGTGCTTTTTTACCTGTGAATCTTACTAGTGTACCCCTAAATTTAGAGCCCAAAATGGCAAATCGAAGGTATACTAGTAAAGAGGCCTACGAGATTCTGAGCATGACAGATAGTGAAGAGGAGGTCACGGATCTGTCAGATTCAGGCTCAGAATATATTCCCGTAGAAGACAGTGAAGTCAGCGGCTCCACGCCAGATAGCTCTGACGACGAAGGTGAGGTCCCTGCTAAGGTCAGGCGCACTCGATCCCGATCTTCTGCTGTTGTTGAGGAGCAAGAACCGCAGGGCTCTCGCATCATGGAGCAGAGTAGTACTAGTGCCGCTATTCCTTCTGGTGAATTGGCAAGCACCAGCGGCCTAGTACAGCCTGGGCGTACATCCAGCACTGCAGTATCACGTGGTGACATGGCGAGTCCCATAAGCGCAGTTCAAGCTGGCGAGGTGGCAAGCACGAGTAGTGTCCCGCTGCCACCAAGAAGAAGACAAAGGCAGGACCGTCGTGCCCATAGTGCCCTTCCTGCAGAATTCGCCTATTCTGATTGGGTCCCCACCACTTCTGCAGAACCCGTACTTCCCCCATTCACTGCCCAACCCGGTATTCAGGTGGAAACAGCTGATTTTAAGCCAATTGATTTTTATTCACTGTTTTTCACGGAAGATCTCTATAGATCTATTGTGGACCAGAGTAATTTATATGCTGGTCAATTCATCGCCGCTAGTCCCCAGTTGCCTTCCATTGCCAAAGATTGGAAACCAATTACGGTTTCCGAATTTAAAACCTTTCTGGGCCTTTCCCTCAACATGGGCACACAAAAATTCCCGTCATTGTGTGTTTATTGGTCCACACACCCAATTGACCACATGCCCGTTTTCTCTGCCTCCATGCCCAGGACACGATACGAGCAGATTTTGCGGTTCATGCACTTCAACAACAATGAACTTTGGCGTCCATGTGGAGACCCTGAATACGACCAGCTCTACAAAATTCGGCCCCTCATAAACCACTTCAACGAACGTTTTGCAGCCATATTTATTCCCGATCAAGTTGTATGCGTTGATGAGTCCCTGATTAAATTTTCTGGCCGCTTGTCTTTCAAGCAGTACCTTCCCAGCAAGTGTGCCAGATACGGGGTCAAGCTCTATAAGTTATGTGACAGGGCAACAGGCTATGTATGGAGCTTTATGGTTTATGAGGGAAAAGACAGTCAGGTTGAGCCGATCAACTGCCCGGATTACATAGGGAGCGCTGGCAAGATAGTGTGGAAATTGGTGTCACCCTTATTCGGAAAGGGGTACCACTTGTATGTGGACAATTATTACACGAGCGTGCCACTGTTTAGTCACTTGTTTGATCATCAGATTGGAGCATGTGGCACCATGCGACCTAATCGCCGGGGCTTTCCCCAGCGGCTTGTAGATGCCCGTCTTAGGCTGGGGGAGGGAGCCTGCGTGAAGTGTAATAACTTGCTCGCTATGAAGTGTAGGGATAAAAGGGATTTTTTCCTTCTTACCTCCCTTCATGCAGACACGACAGTCCAAATTCCTACGCTGACTGGTGTTGTGGAGAAACCCCTCTGTGTCCACGAATATAACAAAAATATGGGAGGGGTGGACCTCAACGACCAGTTGTTGGCGCCGTATCGGATTGACCGTAAGGCGAGACGCTGGTACAAAAAAGTGTCTCTATCCTTATTCCAATTGGCTTTGCTGAACGCTCATGTGCTATACAGAGCTTCAGGCGGGACGTTATCTCTTCTAAAATACCAGAATGAGATAGTCACAGAACTCCTGTATCCAGGCGGTTCTGCACCTCACCATCCCCTACCAAATGCAGTAAGCCGGCTGCATGAGAGGCATTATCCGTATGTCCTCGAGAGTACCCCTACCCAACGAGCCCCCCAAAAAAGATGTCGTGTCTGTAGCAAGCGCGGATTTAGGCGTGACACCTGTTATTTTTGTCCACTCTGTCCTGACAAACCTGACCTTTGCATTGGTTAATATTTTGAACGCTTCCACTCAAAAGTGAAGTTTTAGCGTAGGGTACAGCATTTCACAGACTAGGACACACTTACACAGGGTCTCCCAAGATGCCATCGCATTTTGAGAGACCCGAACCATTACAGTTGTTAAAGTTACAAAAAAAAGTGTAAAAAAAAAAAACGTAAAATACAAAACACAAAAAAAATATAAAATAAAAAAACTAAAATAGTTGTTGTTTTATTGTTCTCTCTATCTCTATTTTCTCTCTATTGTTCTGCTCTTTTTTACTGTATTCTATTCTGCAATGTTTTATCATGCTTGCTTTTCAGGTATGTATTTTTTTGTTTTTAGGTGTGCCATTCAACTGCAGCGCGGAATTATTTATCTTGACAGCAACAGCGTTTGCTCCCACGATACATAAAGCCATGACTCCAGTGCTGTAGGAGGTGATTTCACCACCACAGTTAAAAAAAAAGAGCATATATGCCGAAGCATGGGGGCAGCAGGGGCGGAGGAGCGATTTTGCTCCTAATGCTGCGTACATACGGTCGAAATTCCGATGGAGGCTTGCCCGTGGAAAAGTCTGACCGTGTGTACGCGGCATAACTTTTTATGCCGCGTACATACGGTCGAAATTCCTGACGGAGGCTTGCCCGTGGAAAAGTCCGACCGTGTGTACGTGGCATAACTTTTTTGCGGGAGGATGCCCCCATGCTTCGGCATATATAAATGGTGCATGTATGCCCATCATTAGAAGTGGGTGGATGAAGGGAGGTATTCTAATGGTGGGCATACCCACCGATCAATCTCTTTTTTTTGTTCAGCCAACAGGCTGCATGAAAAAAAAGATTACAATACATGTCCAACAAGGACCAGCAACATACTGGTATGTTGCTGGATAGGGATGAGCTCGGTGTTCGAGTCGAACATAGGTTCGACTCGAACATCGGCTGTTCGCGCGTTCGGCGAACAACGAACGATTTGGGCCGTTCGCGCCAAATTCGAGTGACGCGAACGGCCCACAATACACTGCGCCATCGCAGTGTAATCCCAGCGCTGTGATTGGCCAAGCATGCACTGTGACCCTGCATGCTTGGCCAATCACAGCGCCGGCAGCGAGGAGAGCAATGATTGGCCACAGGCAGGATGCCTGTGGCCAATTATAGCTGAGGGGGTTTAGTACACGCCCCACACTATAAAAGGCCGCCAGCGCGGCGGCCTTGTGTAGTGTGTTCCGGAGCAGGGAAAGTGAAGGATAGGCAGGGACAGTGTCAAATCTTGTCAAATCTATTCTTTGCTAAACCTTGTGTGTAGGGACAGAGAAGGATAGGCAGGGAGAGTGTCAGTGTCATATTCTTTGCTAAACCTTGTGTGTAGGGAGAGAGAAGGATAGGCAGGGAGAGTGTCAGTGTCATATACTTTGATAAACCTTGTGTGCAGGGAGAGAGAAGGATAGGCAGGGGACAGTGTCAGTGTCATATTCTTTGCTAAACCTTGTGTGCAGAGAGAGAGAAGGATAGGCAGGGAGAGTGTCAGTGTCATATACTTTGATAAACCTTGTGTGCAGGGAGAGAGAAGGATAGGCAGGGGACAGTGTCAGTGTCATTGTTGCTAAGCCTCCTGCACATTATACACCTGAAGTTAGCCCGTATTGCTGCTTTTTCCTGGTGTGTTACACCAACAGGATTTTGCGGCACTTACAGCGGGCGGAGTGTACCTCCTGACCATATTACACCTTAACTTAGCCTGTATTGCTGCTTTTTCCTGGTGTGTTACACCAACAGGATTTTGCGGCACTTACAGCGGGCGGAGTGTGCCTCCTGACCATAATACACCTTAACTTAGCCTGTATTGCTGCTTTTTCCTGGTGTGTTACACCAACAGGATTTTGTGGCACTTACAGCGGGCGGAGTGTGCCTCCTGACCATATTACACCTTAACTTAGCCTGTATTGCTGCTTTTTCCTGGTGTGTTACACCAACAGGATTTTGCAGCACTTACAGCGGGCGGAGTGTACCTCCTGACCATATTACACCTTAACATAGCCTGTATTGCTTCTTTTTCCTGGTGTGTTACACCAACAGGATTTTGCGGCACTTACAGCGGGTGGAGTGTACCTCCTGACCATATTACACCTTAACTTAGCCTGTATTGCTACTTTTCCCATTTCCCTGCAGGCCATTAGAATGTCTGGAAGGCAAACAAGGAGAGGCAGACAGTCAGGAGCCAATAAAAGAGGGCAAGCAGGCTCTGTGTCTAGAGACAACAGTGCTGGTCGTGGACGCGGTGCATCACCATCAGCACGTGGCCATGGGACACGCTTGTCCTTCTTTTCGGCAGCTGGACGTGTTGAGCCACATCATGCCGAAGACTTGGTAGAGTGGATGACCAAGCCCTCCTCATCCTCCTCATCCTCTCTCACCCAGGCTCAGGGTACTGGCAAAGCAGCTGCCAAAGCGTCCTCTTCCCTGGTATCAATGTCATCATCAGTCACTCCTTCCCTAGACCAACCATGTCCTCCTGAGGAGTCCCCCGAACTGTTTGAGCACAGTGTTGGGTACATGCTCCAGGAGGATGCCCAGCGTTTCGAAGGGTCTGATGATGATACCCAGCTAGAGGAAGGCAGTAGCGTGAGAGCAGAGAGAGGGGATGCTCAAG